>OY728156.1:422677203-423295214 GCA_963277665.1 Viscum album
TAAAATTAAATTTTATTTTTTTGGGTATGAAAATTAATTTTCGATATTATTTTCTTAGAGTGAGAGATGATGTGGAAATTGATCAAAGAACAACCAAAGGATGAAATTATACTTATCAAATTCAAATATTTCATGTAAATATTTTCTTACATTGTAAAATTAATCCTAAAAAATATTATAAGTATTTTTAAAGTTATCATATTACCTTCATATATAAAGAATCAAATTTCATTTAACTCATAACACATTTATGGTTTTTTTGGGGTTAACTTTCTCTTGATCATTCACTTTATTTTGATCGATGATCTTTGTTAATCACTATAATTATTAATTCTTTTCTTAAATTTCTATATTTTCACTTCTCACTAATTTTATCCTGAATATATAATTATGTATATGTTATTATATATGATCTTTGTATTTGTTTTTACCTCTTTTTTGAGAAGTTTTATAATCCTTTTTTATGGTGTGGGTTTTCAAAAATTTCATTTTAAAATATCAACCATTTATTTTCTGGTACAAGTTCAAATTATGATAATGAAATTTATTAAAGGTGGGGATAATCTCACACCAAGAAATATTAAAATAATAACATTGTGTTTTTAGGGAATATTAGACACAATCCCGAACCTAAACGAACCATGAGATAATATTTAAATCTGGCTATTATAAACTAGCCATTTAATTGGTATGTATGAATAGGATTAGATGAATTATTAAATATATATATTGTAATTCATTAACCCATAAAGCCCAGAGTTAGTGCCTTATGTCATTATATTGTCATATATACAAGCTTCAAATCCTAAGGGACCAAACAATTTAGTCGTTTTGGAAAACCATATTACATAGATGATACCCATATTACAATAGGAAAAAAATAAAGAATAATGAAAATAAAATTTCAGAATCATTGGAATCCATTCAAAGGATTCATCTTCATAACCTGGTTAAAGGAAATAAAAAATAAGGGTGACTACAAATGCTCAGTAAGGGTAAGTTGAGCAGAAGTAATAATGAATCAATAACTATATCATCATGGGAAAGTAAGTTACTAAGAACACATGGAATATAAATATGTCAATAAGGAATAACCAATATGGAATAGTAGATAACTAAAAATATTTCCATTTATTCAATTAAGTGAGAATAAATTTAATCCATATATATTTCAACGAAAACCTCTCATGTATAATTTTAATTACTTAATTCTTAATAAATGCAATGCTTAATTTTTGGACGTCATGCTTACTAGGAACCTGATACATTTACTATCGATATTTCTCATCAATATATTTTAAAATATTACAATTTGGACAACTGATTAATCTAATGAAACTTCCAATGCATCTAGGGTCTTGCATTAATCGGTCTGCAACCTATATAGTGCATGTCCAAAGTATTCCTTATATATCAAATAATGGATTTAGAAAGATATTTTTTAATAAACTTCCCTATATAACTTTGAATAATTTACATCGCATAATTATAAATATAATAACGATATAATATATCAAAATGGTTATTTTATACACCACACAAAATAATTATTTGGTGAATATGATATTTATCACATAGATGTATAAAGTGAGATGAAAATACCTTACCTTGAGTTTCCTTTTGTGTTAAAATATTTTAAACTCATATATAATGGTTTTAAGAATTATAATAACTTATAAAAAACCACACTCATATTTATAATATAATATATTAATTTCTTATAATATCTTATTACATGTTTGTAAACAATCTTCCATTATTTTCAAAATTTTGGGTGTTAATTAACTAGTTTTTCGAGTTTGTCTGGAATTTTTTTTCTTGTTACTTAGATCATGGTTTCATAATATCAATAATTTAAATCATGATTTAATACATATTAATTATACAGGTACTTATAATAATATATAATATATTTAGATAGGAAATAAAATACACTGTCCATGGAGACGGTAGGTCGTATGGATGGATGAACACTACTTACAAATATTTATAGTAATAAAAGAATAAATATTAAATGATATATATGTATATTATAATTCCATTATCATATTTATTTCATATATTTAATATATTTAATATATTATTATTAAAACCATCCATCAATACATTCCATGTATTTTGTGAACGAACCACATTTCGTTGAGGAGGTGATAGTCCATGCGACCAAAAACGATGTTATTGTGTTCCCACAAATGGAAAACATGAAGTTATGATATATATAAAAATTAAAAAAGCCTAAATACATAATAAATATCACATATCTCATATATAAACTATAAATCTATCATCATTTAAACCTTAAAAGTGGTAAATATAAGAATGAATGATATCACTTCATGAGGCGGTAGTCCTCCATACACAATAATGATGATTGTGTAATCTATTTGATGGATGTGTGTGTCAGTATAGGTCAAACACTTAACAAAAAAACATATTAGTATATTTATGATACTGGGGTTATTATATAAATATTAAATAAACATAATTTAAGGTTTTTAATGAATAAATAAAACAAAAACATCGGTTGATGAATGTTACATATTCTTTGCGTATCTCCTTTTGATTTTCATAAAAGGTTTTCTTTGGTTGGATTTTTCCCTATTGTAAGGTTTCTAGGATAAATAGATATAAGTTGGAAGTAGAAATTGGTAGGCATTGGTTGATCTAGAATGCTCAAAGTTGTGTGAGGAAGTAGGGGACGGGGTTCCCTTTTATAATTAAGGTGAGGGGAAATTTTGAAAACTCTAACTAAAAATTTATTTTTTATTTTTTTCCAAAAGATTATTAATGGTTGAGTAGTATCCAATATACTCAGTGATAACCAAAAACAAAATTTACTCTATATAAAATTTCGAAATTCAGAAAAAAAAAATCCACAACACCCGATGAGATCATGATCTGAGAATCACCTCCCTCAGCCAAAGTCAAATCATCGGTTATCTTCATCATGGGTTTCCCTTGTTTTCTTCCCCATAAAACACAACATCTTCATCTCCATAAAACCAAAACACTAGAAACAAGAGACTGTTAGATACCACCTAAGCCTCTATAAATATCACACCATGCCTTAGTCAATCCCCATCGATCCAGCATCAACAAAATCACCAAAAATAAGCACGCATACCTCATCAAAGAGAAACAATGACTATCATTCCACTGTTAAGAACAAAAAAACATACCGAAAAGACATGAAGAATAAAATTAAAAAACAAAAAAATTGCAGCAAAGAGTTTCACCTAGAACCTTGGTGGTCGCCGAACCACACCTCACAGAACCTGATTATTAACATTCCTCCAGATTTAAACAAAATAGAAGAAATAGAAAATCAGGTTAAATTAGTGGTTTGAGTGGTCTGGATCTCCAAACAGAAAAATAAAATTTTGAGGAAAAAAATAGGAATAATAAAAAGAGGGTCAAGTAACCGGGCAGCACCATGAGGTTTGTTAACCGCCAAACCGCAAAACCCAAAACATCCTTGAACTACCTCTCCATATCCGACCATCATCAGAACAAAAATACATCCCTGAAGAATACACCATCATCGTAAAATAAAAGGAACCAAAGAGCCTTTATTAGAGTGAAATTGAGAAATATGAAAAAAACAGAAACAAAAAACTAGGAGTAAACGTGGCACGAATGAATCACAGAGTGAAGTACCCATGGAGAGCCATGTAGGAAAGTAAGATAATGCTAGAGAAGATGAAAATAATGGAGGAAATCTGGAAAAAAAAGAGGGGAACCACTTAGACGTGACACCAAATACAAATTGAAGGGTTTTATGATGAAACCCTAGGTGGATATGAGAGTGATATGAGTAGGAATCCTGGAGAAAAAGGATCCATTGCTATGGGAACACCTTACTGATAGAAACTCTTTTTAAAAACTATTGAAATATTATATTTATATAAATTAATTTTCAATTCCATATATCTCTAAAGTTAGTTATTTATAATAAAAGATAATTATGGATCTAAATATCCTTAAATAATAATTTGTACAAAATCTTAGGTCGCATTCTTACCCTTATCTTTTTGTACTTTACCCTTAGTTGAACCCTTTAACTCTTACCTTGAGAACTTGGATTTTTACCCTTTAATTGTAAATATAGTTACTATACAACAAAGAAAGGACACATAATAGGAAATGGATTACCTTTTCAAAATTACACCAATAATTTGGCCAAATATTATATTTTTATGAATTTCTTATCATTTAATAAAATATTAATCATTTAAAAATATTTTTTAATGTCAATTTTGACACTATTCATTTCATAGAAATTTAAAAATATCAATAAAATTGAAAAAATCAAACTAAATCCTTAAATACATCTCTAATATTTCAATATAATCTATAAAATTATTTTATTACATTAAGAATATTAAATTATATTTATTTTAATATTTTTAATTACATTTTATTGATATGTCCATTAATTAAAAAAATTACTACGTCATCATTTTGAAAGACTTTAATTTAATTATTTATTACCAAAAAATTATAAATAAATTATCATCATGATGATAGAAATTTTATATTTTATTTACTATTTATAGTCAGATATATCTTCTTAAAAACCGTATAAAAAATTTAAAAATTATTAAAAATATGAGTGTGACATATTGAACCTTCCCTACAATAAAATACTAAAAAAGTCTTAAAGTCATCCAAGTGGTTCAAATGGGCTCTAAAAAAATCCCAATGATTATTTTTCTCTACTATATGTTATCCAATAAAATAACTATACGTTTTAAGGTAATTTTATATCATTTTTAATATTATTTTTACCCTTAATTATTCGATTTACCTTTAACCGTGTATATAAAAATTACTAACGTTACTATTTATAATATCCAAAAACAAAGTGGAAACTATTTACATAATTTAGACCCACTAATTCCAAAAGTAGAATTAATTTTTCAAAATTCAAAACACATAATTATCAGTTTTTAATTTAAAATTAATTTCGTTGATAGAAATGAGAAAGTGAATTTTTAAAGTTAAGTACTTTCAAATATTGAAAAGTTTTTATTTAAAAATTCAATTTGAAAATGATTAAAATGAACTAAATTATATTAATTAAAAAATGATCTTAATATACATTAAAACAAATTAAAAATATAATTCAACACTATAAATTGTTTATATGAAAAATCTATATTCAATTAAAATTCAATATTTTATTATTACTCATAAAAAACATGAAACTTATCATAAAAATACCAAAAATTCAACCAAATTAAATTTTTATATTAAGATTTAAAATAATAAGTTTATTTTTTCAAATAAAATATATAAAAAATTCAAAAGAAATGATTTTAAATAGGTGTGATATTGAATGGTTGTAAAACTACTTTTATAAAAATATAGACATTTATGTATAATATTGGGTTTGTTCTTATCTTATTCATATCGAATATTTTGGATGAATGTAAAAATATTTCACTGGATATATAAAATATAAATTTACTATATGAATTCTATAAAAGTGTTAAAATTCAATTTCTTGTGAAAAACAGGACTAAATAGAATTTTATTTAAACTTAGGGTTGCATGCTTTATAATCTATCAAAAAATTATATTTATTCTAAAAGGAAAATATACAGTAAATTATTGGGGTAATACATTCTTCCCTCCAACAAAAATTTCATCCCCAAAATTTTAGTTGTGTTACCTTCTAAAAATATGTGGGTAGTTCTCCTTCATAGAGTCCTCTAGTTACCATTTTGCTTCTTCCATTTTTCAATTTCCCCAGAGTACCTTTACCAGACGAGTCATGTGATTCCACAATAATTTCTCTCTAGTATCATTAATTTGGATGGGTTTTTCATAATATGAATGTTCGGGATCCAAATCCATTTCAACGGAGGTGAGCACAAGAATTGGGTTAGGCATGTACTTAATTAGCAGAGACATATGAAACAAATCAGGCACTTTTGAGAAATTTGGAGGCATTAAAAAATACTTATAAAAAATTCAAACCATTTTAGGAATATCAAAGGTTCTATTACACCAGGTACTTTGTTCCCCTTTCTTACCAACCCTTATAAAACCCTTCCATAGAGGTAATTTTAAGAAAACATTATCTCCCACTTGGAACTACAAATATTTCCTCCAATTTCTAGTATAAATATTTCTAGGCTTTGAGATTCTTTAGTATGAGATCAAATATCTGTTAACTTTTTCATCATATCTTCAGTATGTTCTGGTCCTACAAGTTTAATTTCACTAACTTCATGCCAAAAAGTTATAGTATGACACATATTTAGATATAATGCTTCATACAGAACCATTTGAATACTTGAATGGAATCAATTATTATAAGAAAAATATTCCAAAGGTAGGTACTAATCCCATATACCAGGAAGGTCGAGTGATTATGACCCTAGCATGTCTTACATTATTTGAATTGTTCTTTCAAACTCTCCATCAATTTGAGGATGCCAGGTAGTTCTCAAATAAAGCTCAATATCAATATCCTTCTAGATACACTTCCAGTATTTTGAGGTAAATTGGGGATCTCGGTCAGAAACAATTTATATAGTTGCACCATGAATTCTCATAACTTTATTAATATCCAGCCTTGTGAGGTGAGCAAGGGTCATGTACTCTATTATATAATAAAAATGTTCATATTTGGTAAGGTAATAAATGATTACCCATATTTCATCACTCTTTTAAGGAGTCTTTGGTTGTACCATGAAAAAATCCATAGTTATTTAATCTCATTTCCACACAGGAATAGAAAGATGTTTTAAGATCCTTTAGGATGCTTCCTCACAACTTTCACTTATTGATAAAAAACATCTAGACACATAATCAGTACATTATTGTTTCATGTTATCCCACCAAAAATATTCCTCAAAATCCCAATAAATATGTTCTCTACCATGGTGTATAGATAAATTAGAGGTGTGAAAATCATCTAATAATTACCATTTTAGTTAAGGTATAAATGGAACACAGATCCTCTTTCAAAATTTTAGAACACCATCTTCATAAACAAATTTTACTAATTGTCCTTCATTCACACATTTAATTTTCCTCTAAAATTTCTCATCATAACATTGGGAATTATTAATCTCCTCTAATATATATGGTTTTTAATCATTCAAAATATTATTAATTCATCCAATTACTTAGAAATTCCCATATACATATTTACTAGATACATGAACATAGGATCATTATCAATCCCAATTTTGGTTAGAACTATATGATCCTTCCTAATCAATACATCTTCTACATTTTTTCTTTCCCTAGGTGGTATTGTGTAGAGAAATCATAATCCTTGAGTAGCTTGAGCCATCATAATTGTCACATGTTTTAGCTATTTCTATGAGAAGATGTATTTCATAATTTTATAATCCATGTATATCTAACATTTTCCACCAAAGAAATAATTTATCTATATTTTAAAATTAAATATTGGTATCTCTGGCTCAAGTTCATGGGTTGGATAGTTCCCTTCCTGATTCGTCAATTCCCTTGATACATATGTGATAAATTTTTTATTTTCCATTTGGTCACAACCAAGTACCTTCTTAGATGCATCACTATATATGAAAACCCCATCAATTTAATATGGTAGTTTCAAAATAAGAGTATTGAATAATGTTATCTTTAATTTCTCAAAAAATTCTTCGCATCCCCTCATCTAAAAAACATAACCCCTTTATGTGTAATATTTGTTAATGGGTTATCCAATCGGGAAAAATTTTGAATGAATCACCAATAGTAACCTACCAAACCAATGAAACTACATAACTTGGTTTTGTTTGTTGTGTAGGTGATTCTATGACTACCTTTTTTATTTGTAGGATCAACTGATATTACATCCTTAGAGAGAATATGGCCATAAAAAGGAACTTCTTGCAACCATAAATCACACTTACAAAATTTCCCATATAACTCTTCCCTTATAAGAGTATTAGGAATGATCCTAAATTGATTTTAATATTCCTCATATATTTTAGAATACACCATAATAACATCAATGAATACCCTAAAAATCATCAGTATATTTTTTGAATACTCTATTCATTTTTTCCATAAAAATAGAGGGTGTATTTGTCAATCTAAATGGAATTATTGTAAACTCATAATGTCCATACCTCAGCCGAAAATCTATCTTCATAATATATTCCTTCATTACTTGAAATTTGTGATACCCATAATGAAGATCATTCTTTAGAAGGTATTAGGCTACGTGAAGTTGATCAAAAAATCCATCAATATCAGGTATAGGATTCATGTTATTTATTGTAATAAAATTGATTTCCCTATAATCGATGTACAGCCTCATTGATCCATCATTCTATATAACGAAGAGAACATGGGCTCTTTATGGAGAAACACTAGGGTGAATAGATAGTTTATTAGCCAAATCCTATAGTTGTTTCTTCAACTCCACTAATTCCATATTGTCCATCTAATAGAGAGTCTTTGATATTGTCCATTTATATGGGATTAAATCAATGAAAAATTTAACTTCACACTCTGGGGGATGTTTATGTAATTTCTCATGAAATAAATCAATGTATCCCCACATAGTAGGAACGTCCTCATTTTTAAGATTACCTTCTCCATCACATGATGTTTTTTCCTATTATTCCCCCAAGAATTTCATTCAATAGAGCTACTGGGATTGAATCTAGATAGCAATCAGGTGAGGAAGATTCTTCTCTAAAGATACATAATTCTAAATCTTCCTCACAAATAATAATTTCCTTCCGATTGAAATAAATTTTTGCATCATATTTTGAGAGACATTACTTGCCAAGAATTATATCAAAGTTGACTAGAGGTATGATAACAAGTTCATTAGGTAAAGAAATTTTATGTATCATAATTGGTTCTTTTGAATATATATTTGTTGTAATGAGACATCCCTAAAGAGTTTTGACTTGAAACTATCTTATTAAATCAAAATTGAAATGTATTAATTTATTATAAAAATTGGTTGATATAAAATAGGGAGATGATCCATAATAACATAAGGAATTGGATAAATTTAAATATAGTATTAATGTACCTTCCACCACCTCAATTGGTACCTCTACATCCGATGTAGTGATCGCATAAGCCTAGCCATCTCCCCTTGGTCTCTTCTAGGGTTGATTCCCTTGATTATTGGGTAATTAGTTTGTATAGTTACCCATATCCCTATAGGTGAAACACTTGATATCATAATTTTCTTATTCCCATTGCATTATCTAATATGATGACCCTTTTTTCCACACTTACAAAAAACTCCCAGTCACTTCATGCAATTCCCAGAGTGGTTTTTTCTACAGATATCACAAGGTGGGAATATCTTCATTCCCTTATTCTTATTTTACACATTCCCTTTATAATTATGTTTATAATTTATCTTCTTCTGTTGGTTTCCTTTGAATATGGGGGATCTTGAAAGTTCCTTCTCTATTTTGATGGCATATAAAACTATCTATTTTTATGATAACAACGATAGAGAAACCAGTTCCCCTTGAATATTTTTATTAAGAACTTCAAAGAAGTGGTCAATCGTTCACTCTTTATTGTGTATGTAATCTATAGAATACATATCTATCCTTGTACAGTTATCTTCATAATTTTAAAAACTCATTTCTTCTTTTTTCTTCAAGGCAAGGAAATATCCCTTCATATTAATTTTTTGATAATGAGGGAAGTATTTATTGAATAATTCCTCCTTAAAATTTCTCTTCTACATGAGCTATTTTTCTTTTTCCTCTCTAGTATTTTGGATCAAGGTCCACCATTGATCAGTATCACCTTTGAGATAATGAAAAGCTAGTGTAACCTTTTACATTTCACATCATACTAATGTTGTAAATATCTTATCTAGATACTTAATCCACTACTCAGCTATAATTGGATTAGTAGTCTCATTAAATGATGGGGTTTTCTATCTTATAAATAAATCCAATATAAAAGATTATCTCTATCAAATAATTTTCTCCACTCAGGAAAGGTTATTTGTCATAACCTAATTATGTTACCCTAATATCTCTATAATTTGATATGTTCTAGTACTAGTTGTACTGGCTTCCTCAGTAGGGTATTCTCCTCAATATCTATGAGTACTTATAACATTGGTCCTTCCATTATCCATTTCAAAATAATGGTATATGCTGGATTATCTCATAAAATCATGAATTAAAAATATTATAAAATACTCAACATAAATTAAAATTTTATGCATCATAAATCATAAACATTGATTACTTTAGGGAAATAATTAATTTTAAATCATTTGTAATGGTAGGTAAAGATAATATGAATTATCCTAATCCCATCTCCTGGGAGAGTCAAACTAGGTGCATAGTAAGGCATGTTGTCTTGTACTAGATTATGATCTAATAAAGCCAAAAACACCTTGTTAGAGATGTTACCGAAAGGTACATATGTTCCAGAACCATGTCCCCTTTTAGAATCTCGATTGTTATATATTTCTAAGAATACCCACATAATCTTTATCTTACCAATATTTTAGAATGTTTTCCCATACTTATCCTCAAATTCTATCTTAGGGTTTTATTACCTAATATAAGTTTTCTAAGTCTAGTTTCGAAGGATGAAACTAATATTCCTATCATAAGAATTGTAATTCCCCAAACCCAGAAGCATGGATTTTATGCCTTTATTTATTATATTGGTATAGATACATGCTTCAAATCCCATGTTGCTGAACAGTTTATTTTTTTTTGGAAAACCTCTTTACATAAATGATACCCATATTACATTAGGAAAAGAAAATAAAGAATAAAAAAATAAAATTTCAGAATACCTGATATTCATTTATAGAATTCCTCTTTATAAACTTGGGAAAGTAATCAAAAATAAGGGTGGGATCCAATGTATGTTAATGGTAAGTACCGTGGACGCAATAATTAATCAATGGGTATAATCATCATGGAAAGGAAAATAATTGGGCACACATTTCATATAAATATCTCGATAAGGAATAAACAATATGAAATGGTATATAATTGAAACACATTTCATTCAATTAACAAACTAACAATTAAATAAATCAAAAAATATATCAAAAAAATTTCATGGATAATAATAATTACTGGATTCCCAATAAAGGCAATTCTTAATTTTTGGACATCATGTTTTCTAGGAACATGATACCTTCACTTTCAAAATTTATTAACAATATAGTTTGAACTATTTTTATTTTCCAATTGATTCATCTCATGAGACTATTGATGCATTGAGGGGATTTCATTAATCGGTCCCTAACCTATATAGTGCATGTCCAAAGCATTCTTTATATATCGAATAATCAATTTAAAAATTAATTTTTAAACCAAATTGTACCATACCACTTTGAATAATTTGAATAAAATAAATATAAAATTACTCATGATATAATATATCAAAAGGTTAATTATATACACCATAAAAAATATGTAATTTTTGAATATGACTTTCGTCTCAAAAATGTAAAAAGTTAGATGAAAATCCCTCACCTTTCATTTATTTTTGAGTGAACATCCTTTAACCTCATGTATAATGGTTTCAATAATGTTATTAACTTATAAAAACCATAATCATATTTATAATATCTTATATTAAATCATTATAATATCTATTTACTCTTTTATTACAAATATTTCATTATTTTCACTATTTCATGTGTTAATAATCTGGTTTTTTTGTATATTTTGACTTATTATATGTTTTTATTATTAGTTAGGTAATTATTTAATAATATCAAGAATGTAAACCATGATTTAATATATATTCCATATATATGTATCTATAATAATCCATAATATCTGTATATAGGAAATAAAACGCATTGTTCATGGAGACGGTTGTTCATACGTACGCATGAATGCCACTTCCATTTATTTTTCATATTAAACGAATGAAAAATGAAGCATATATATGTATATTATAATTATAGTATTGTAGTTATTTTAAATATTACATATAGGTTTATTAAAATCATCCCTTAATAAATTCTATGTATAGAATGAATGAATCACATCTCATTGAGAAGGTGATAGTCCACACGTCCACAAACAATGTTATCATATTCCTACAAAAGGGAAAGCATGATGGTATGTTTTATTTAAAAATTACATAAGAATAAATACATAATAAAAATAATATATATCAAATATAAACTATAAATCAATCATTATTATAACTATAAATTGTAGTAAATAGAAGAATGAACAATATCAGTTCATGTGGCAGTAGTCCGCCGTACACACGAACGATGATTACATGTCCTATTTGATGGAAGTGTGTGTGAGTGTTGGTAGAAACCTTAACATACCACCATATATTTATATTTTGGATACTTATTTTATTATATAAACATGAAATACAAAACAATTTAAGGTGTTTAAGAAATAAATAAAACAAAAACTTTCGTTGGCGAATGTTACCTCTTCTTGGTGTAGCTCCTTTTCCTTTGAACAAAAGGAATTCATTAGTTGTATTTCTTCCCAAAATAAGGATTCTATTATAAATATATGTAATTTTAAAGGAAGAAGTTTTAGTTTTTTATTGATTGATAAGCCTTTATGTGGTGTTAGGATGTGACATAGGAGATTTCCTTTTATAATTGAGGTGAGGGGTACTTTTACAAACGCTCAAAATATTAAATTAACATAAATTAATTATCAATTGAAAATGTCCCAAACATAATTTATCTATAATATAAAATTAATATGGGTACAAATAATCTCAATAAATAATTTTAGACTATATTAGGTCACATTATTACCCTTATTTTCTGGCATTAACCCTTGGCTAAACCATTTAACTCTTACCATGAAAACTTGGATTTTTTACTTTAAGGGTTAATATATTAACAATAAAATTCCAAAAAAAACATAAATGTGTAATCGATGAAATTTTAATTCTTATCAAAACATTTTTCTGACTTTTATATTTTTTTAATTTTATATAATTTAATAAAATATTATTTTTTTTTTAAAATATCATTTATGTAAATTTTGAAACAATTCATTTATTGACATTGTAAAAAATATAAATACACAAGATAACTTCTAAAAACATTTAATAAATACATAATATGTATATTTCATCTATAAAGTTTTTTTTATGACTTTAATTATGTAAAATTATATTTATTTCAATATTTTTAATAATATTTATTTGATATGTCCATTAATTACACTATTAAAGCATCATAATTGTAAAAGCATTTAATTTAATTATTTCTTCCCTAAAATTTATAAATAAATTATAATGATTAATATAATAAATTTATATTTTTAATTAATATTTATAGTTGAACATATATCCATAATAAATATAAAAAATGATATACTTATTAAAAACCTGAGTGTGGCATATTGGACTTTCCCTAGAATAAAATACTAAAAAAGTCTAAAAGTCATCCAAGTGGATCAAAGAGGCCATAAAATCGAACCATGGATGATTTTGGTTGACTATAAATCATAAAATAAAATTTGGATAAGTTTTATGGTGATTTTATAACATTTATTATATTATTTTTACCCTTAATATTTTGATTTCCTTTTAACCATGTTAAAAACAATTAAAAAGTTACTATTTATAATATCCAAAAATAAAAGAAATTTATTTATATAATTTAGACAAAATTTTTCCAAATATGTAATCCATTTTATAAAATTCCAAGACAAAAAATATTCCGTTATTATTTGAAAATTAATCTCATTGATGGAAATGAGAAAACCAGTTTTTAAAGTGAAAATGTTCAAAAGATTGAAATTTTTTTATATCCAAATCGAATGTGAAATTTATTCCAATGACCTAAATTATATAAAATGATAAAAATATCTAAATATACTTTAATAATGATTAAAAATATAATATAACATTTTAAATTCTTTAGAAGAAAAAGATGATTTCAATTAAAATGAAATATTTTATGATTATTCAAGAAAATAATAAACTTATCAGAAAAATATCAAAACAAATAAACCAATGTAAATTTTAATATTACTATTTAAAATAATAAGTCTATTTTTTAGAATAAAATATATAAAAATTTCAAACATTCGACATAAAATTGGTGCACATTAAAAGGCGGTAAAACAACATTTATAAAAATATAGAATTTTATGTGTAATATTGGGTTTATTATTATCTTATTCCTATAAAATATTTTTTATGAATTTAAAAACATTTTATTGGATATATAAAACATAAATTTAAAACATAAATTCTCTAAAATTTTTATAGTTTAATTGAAAGTGAAAAATGTGACTAAATAGTGTTTGTTTAAACTCGGTGTTGCGTACATTTTAAGTTATCAACCAAAATAAATTTATTCTAAAAGGAAAATATATGGTAAATTATTAGGCTGATATATATTTAGATTTAAAAATCAATATTTTTAGATAATTTGTTATTAAATAATTGATCAAATTTTTAGTAACATCATTTAATACTTCAAAATACATATGCTTCAAAAAAGTTATTTTTTTGAATTATAATAAATTTAAAATAAATTTAGAAATTATATTTTATAAAAATAATAAATTTTTTTGAAATAATAATATCAAAATTATCTTAGGTATAATTTTTTTTCTAAAAATTGTTATTTTTCATAAAATAGCGAAAATATCGCTTTTTGGAAAATTGTCATTTCTTTTCAATAAATTAAGTAATTTAAATTTACCATTATGATTTTAATTTGAATTTAAATTAAAACCAGTATTATTGATTTATATTTAAAATAAATAATAACATATTAATCATCCTTATACACAATTTTGGTATAATTTTGTTTTTTGGCTTAAAATCGATATTTCTAAAAATAGTTTTTAAATGCATAAATTTCCTCTATTTTAATTAATTAAAGTGAAACCTAATAAGTTAAGATTTAAATAATATTAATAGATCAAATATCTAACTATATAAATTTAAATCCTTATAATGAGTATCACTAGTCATATATTTAGTGTAAGATCATCTTGTACTTGAAAATGCATTTCTTGAAAAACTATTTTTTGACACAATTTATGGGTTTATTTTAAATTAAATTTTTTCGTATATTTGAGTTTAGTTTGGTAAAATGGATTATATATTTTTAATAATAATAATAAATATTATATAATACATCCAACTAAATTTTTTGTTATTGTTATTAGTAAAGATAGGAAAAAAATTCATTATGGTTAAGGTTAAATTATGTTTTCCCTGTTACATACGCTTGTGAAAAAATTAATTTTTTACACAAATAGAATTTTTATTTGATAAATTTATTATCAAATTTTTGATTATTATATATAAATTATAATATAAGGATTAATTTAATTTATTATTAGATGAAAATTTTCCAAGGTTCAATAAACAAATTACAGTGGTAAAAAATAAATTGGTAAAATTAAGAAAACATAAAGACAAATGAATAAAATATTGAAAATATGTTTATTATTATGTTTTGTAGATTTTTATAGACCCTATACTCCCTAAAATACATTATTTATTAATTTTTTAGGAACTCTGGTTGAGACTAACATCAATTTATGAAATAGTTTTGGGTATTCTCCCAAATACTGCTCATCAATTATAAAAGGGAACTCCCTCTCCTCACTTATTAACAACTATCAAGACATTGTTCAGGACCATAAATAGGAAAGAGATTTACCAAAAAATATTATATACATTATTTTTTTCCTTTACCTGTAATAATTCAAAACTTAGGGCTTTTAATAAGAGATTTAAAGGATGTTTTTCTAAGAGAATGTAATGGTCTTAATAAAGTTCGTTCTTTTGATTTCTTCTTTTATAACATTAAATTATGTCTTAAAAATTAAAATAAAATACCACCAGTATATCCTGTATACTGATATATTATTATTTTTATGTAATAACATATATACCACTCTTTATCCATCAAATTGGAAATAAATTCATCACTCATGTGTACAGTAGAATACCACCTCGCAAACAGATTTAATTTGTTTTCCTCCACTAACTCACATAGATCATAATAATGATGGAAATAATATATATATATATATATATTATAAAATTTAATTGAATCTATAAAATTAGTAGATCATCCACTCCTTTACCATTTTACCCATTGAGGGAATGATATTGTCGTACGCACAGACTACCGTCTCCACAAAGCGATATGGTTTATTTTGATTGTAAACCATTAAAAATTGGTTATAAAATTTATATAATGAATAAATATGATATTAAAAACAATAATATAACTATATTTATTATGAATATATATATTTAATTCAAACCAACTAGAACATCCAAGAGAAAATATGCATGAGAAAACAGAGAAATTAACACACAAAACAATTGAAAAAATAAAATATTCTTACCGAACAGGTGATAAAATGTTATAAGTGGGTAATATATGATAGAATTAATATTACTATGGTTTTTTATAAGTTAATAAAATGTTTAAAACTATTTTACATGAGGTTAAAACATTTTTAACTAAAAGGAAACATATGATAATGAATTTTGTCTAAATTTTATTTCATTGATCCATATTGTTATGTTATGAACCTAATTTCTTTATATGGTGTCTATACTACCCCTTTTACATGTAATATCATTAATCTGTTCTAATTCATGGTATTTTAAGTTTTAATTTTAATTACTTCATCCAAATGGATTTGATTACAAAATTAATAAGTGGTAAATATTTTCAAAACTCAATTTTTTCATTGGTTAATATTACTTATTCATTGCCTTTGATATTATATGATTATATTTGAAATGAATTTTGGTTTTCATAGTTTTGTTTCCACATTTTTAATATTATTTTACATTTTATAAACATAATCTACACATTTTATGATTCTCACTTCAACGTCATGATCATTGTAATTGTATCTCCTCTTAAAAAATTGTATGCATCATATGTCATGTTATACACCTGTATTATTTCATGAGGTGTATCTAATACACCTATCATATGTTATAGCATTAATATATTTATATTCACGGAATTTAATTATTTATTTAATTTTTTTCTTTTCATGGGACTTATAATTCAAAAAATTTCAAAGAGGTAAGATATTTATATCTTAATCTCATTTTAATAGAGATTATTTATGATTGAATTTTCAATGAATGAAATTATTTTATTATTGTCTAATAAACCCAATTAATCTTATTCTCATATGATTATTCATGATTTTATCTGTTCATATAAACAATTTCATATTTTTGGTACATAAAATTATTTAGAATGTTTTTTTATAAAACCTGATTTCATTTCTATCATAAGTTGAAAATCCTTTTCATCTAAACCCATATTTTCTAAAAAAAATTTAAAAAACTACTATTGTTGTTTAAACTTATTTTTAAAATATAATTTTATTTTAAAAAAATGTTTTAAAATGAATATTTATGGAATTTTCCAAAATAATGTACTTTTTACTTTTCTTAAAAAAATGTGAAAGGAACCATTTTTTAATGTACTAAGAATGAATGAAACATTACAATCATCGTGAACACTCATTTATTTGATTATTTTTTTTACAATTTTATAATTCTCTTTCCAAAGAAAATTTTTTTATAATATTTTTGAAATATATAGTTTTTAATAGTTATTTTCAACGTCAAAATTGAATTTTTCCTCACAAAAAATAATGATATTTCATGGTATTTATATTCATTAGTAATAAGAAACATTTATTAAACATATATTACACTAGTGATATGTTGTAATGATACAATAATTATCCTTTATCTAGATGTTTTATATTCAGTTTGACCAAGGGAAATATTGAAATTCAATTTCTTTATTAATATTTCATTCATTAACTTTTACATTAAATATTAACTTTTTTATGATCATTGGACATTACTATTCCACTAAATATCCATATTATTTAAAATGGGTATGAATATTTATTAAACCATATGTCATTTTTACATTAGGTGTTTTAATTTGTATATTGTTTGACTAATTGGGGAAATAATGAATATTTTTTATTCATTATTCAATACGAATGTTTATTGATAAGGCTTATTGTTAATGAATTAAATAGATAATTCGATGTATAAGGAATGCATTGGACATGCAGTGACGGGTGGGGCCCGAAACTATATATCCCCATGATGAATCTATAGTCTCGTGAGGTGAATTAGTAATCCAACATGAAATGTGTTTTTACACATATTTTTAAAGCATCCTTTGAAGGGTCATAAAAAATATATATTATGATTTCTTAGATCATGACCTCCAAAATTAAGTATTTCCTTTATCAAGAATTCAGTTATTATTATCCATGAGATCATTACATTGATATTATCAATGGATGGATTTCTTTTCTCAACTTATTGATTAAATAGATTAATTTCTCAATTATTTATCTTTATATATTCATTATACCTTACCAAATCATGATACTCAAATTATTTATTAAATGGAATGTGTGTCTTGATATTTTTCATTACCTATTGATAATTATTTATTGGTTATACTTTATTTATCCATGATAGATTCATCTTTAAATAACTCTTACTTAGAATTTGAGCTCACCCTTACTTTCTTTCCCTTCCCAGTAATACAAAGAAGGAATATTTGAATGATTTCAAGGATGTCAAAAATTTTCTTCCACTGTGTTATATATCATGTATTAAAATATAATTCAATACTAGAGTATATATTAAGTTTACCAATACTAATAAACTCTTCATACTTTTTCAAAATGATTGAATTTATGTGGAACTAATGTAATAAAGTAAACACTGGCTCTAGGATACCAAGGATGGATAATTTATAATTATTTTAAGTTTAAATCGGTTAGAAGGTGAATTTATTTAATCTTCATACAAATGTTTCGAATATATGACTCAAAAATTATCATATCCTGAAATATAAATTTTTATTTTAATAGAGACATTTTTAAAGGTCCTTTACTAAGAAATAGGACAATTTTAGATGCTAGCTTTGGGGTCATTATTGAATAATTCCCCATATGATAAGAACAGTCTACTAGATGGAAATAAAAAAATTACAATTTCAGACTCACGGTACTCCACGGTGAGGCATCAATATTATTGACAACAATAACTAGATTGTATCACAAATGGATTAACTGACAAATAAAAAGGATACCAGGATGGGCCAGAACAACAACCACCAATTATATGTTTAGAAGAAGTTAACTATGTTGAAAATAATCATTAAAATAATTTTCATGATTTATGGTCACAACAACATGGTAATGGTCACCAGAAGAGATCACTAAGTTTTCAAGAACAAAAAGTTCCAACGTTTTAGATCCAAGTAATGACGTTAGAGAAGACATTACATACTTTAATAACCTACCCCAGAACTACCGTTGCTAAATTGATAGAATCTTCAAAAGTTCAATGTGAGTTAATAAAGGAGATGAAGAATTAATCAAGTCAGTATAAGGATACACTATGGAACCTAGAATTTCAATTATGAAAAATTTCTAAGAATATTAATGATAGACACAACGGAGTATAAATAGGATTCCCAAAAGAACATCCCCAAGAACATTTTAAAGTCATTTCTTTATGAAGTGGAAAACTAAAAAAATATTTACATGAAGAAAACAATATAAAAAAATAAAAAGAAGTTGAAAATGAATTTCAAGGGCTGTAAATTAGTAAGGAATAAGTAGTCTATAAAAAATAAGTTGAATAAAAACCACAACTATACAAGTAGATACTCTCATTTCTAGAATAACTAATGCAAGAAAAGATAAACATGCAAAAATGATAAATTTATTTAAAAATTTTAAAAAAATTATTATTTCTTTTATTGAATCCCACAAAAACATGCCAATGTATGGAAAATACCAAAATGATTTGGTTAACAACAAGAATAAGTTGTAAGAAATTGGCTCCATTCTACTACACGGGAGTGTTTTGTGGTCGTATCAAATGATCTGTCTACAAATCAACAGTATCTTATTAGTTTTTATATCCTTATATTTATTAGGGATAATAAATTTTGGCAAGTGTTATGTTATTTAGGTGTGATTGAAAAAATCATTTCATAAACAATCATTAAAATATTGTAATTATAATAAATGAATCTCTCAAGAGTTTCACTTCAATTAAAAAACATGATTGTAAAATTCCAATTAGTAATTATTGAATAAATTAAGATCAAATTAAATAATTTCTACTTACCCATGGATTTCCATGTACTATATATGGAATAATAGATGACTCCACTCATTTTGGGAAGACGATTTTTTCACCAAGCATGTGCTGATAGACATACAAAGGTGAGAACTCTATTTGATATTTGGGAGTGAAAAAATGAGTTTCAACATTTACTAATCAATAAAAACTATAATGTGAGAGAAGATAATCATATATGAGAAGAAAAAATACCCTAAGAAAAATATATTTCTAAAATTAAAGAAGTAATTGAGGTATCTTCTATCGTACAATATAATATTAAAAGAAAATGTACTAAAAATAAGATAAATAATATTAAGGGTTAGACCAATAACAAATTAAGAGTGTCCAACTCCATAAAATTTAATAATTGTTAAAAATTATTGATGGTGCATGAACTTCCATTTAATTTTTTTTTTAAAATAACTAGTTGACGGATCTGATGGAGATTGAGTAAATGCCACCTGTGGGAAGAGTTAAGTTGTTTAAATAAGGATAGAGAATAGATGACATTGATAGGTTAGAGAGGATATAAATTATGGACCCGGAATAAGAAAAATCTTTCCATCCAACCATCACATAATCTGAATCTAAAATAGGTAAATTCAATCCAATAATGTTTAAAAAAATTTATTATGGGAGAAACCCAAGTTTTTTAGGGTTTATTTATTTATTTCCAGGCACAAGTAATCTCCCCCAAATAATTAAAATTTCATTGATAATGGCCTTTACATTCACATGTTGAATTATATTTTTCTAAACTATCATAACACTAAAAATAAAGAAGCGAAATTTAAATATTCAATAAAAGGATAGTAGCAATTTCAATTATATATTTATAAATTTTATTTTGATTATTTAACTATTTTATAGTATGAACTTCCAATTGGATAACTACCTTGATTATTTAATTAATCATTTGAACTAGGATGCGTAAAATTCTTATGATAATTTCATGTCATATATTCAGTTTTGTTCTAAAATAAATTAATTAATAAAGTAGGAAAAATAATTAACAGAGATAAACATGCCAATTAGGATTTCAAAAATAATAATTTTGAGAGATTGGATAATTATTGTGAATGAAATTCTCCTAATACTAGACCATAATTGGATTAATGATATTTTCATAAATTGATTTAATTATTCTTAAATATTTATATGAGTAGTTTCTACAACCATTTTTATCATTCCAAATAAATTTCTAAACAATTAATTCCAATTTATTTCTATAGTATATTTCCTGAGATAATTGGGCATGTAATCTTCTAGAGCATTCTTGGAATATTTTCAATGGTACGAATGAATAAAACATTAAGGTAAATTTTTGATTAACCATTTATCGATAGACCCACTGAACATTAATCCTTTTTAAGTTTGTAAAATCCATGAATAGTTGTGATAATACATGCTCCAACTTATAAGCATATTTTACTCATCTCTACAATAATCTAAATTTGTATCATAATATTTAATATAATATATGTGGAGGATAGATTTTCCTATATGGATTGGGATATAATATAGTGATTATAATTTATAGGGGGTTTTCATTATATTTTAAAAGAGTCCATTATAACATTTAACATATTATTTCATCAATAACCTCTATGGCTAAAATAATTAAAATTTTCTATTAAGAGGGTAAAAAGTCGTTATTTTTATACCAATTTATTTTGGCCATATATGTATAGGTGGTGGATGTGAGATTTATCTTAAACATAATATTTTAAAAAAATAATGAAAAAAAAAGAAAGACTGGATGTTTTATTCATTAGGCTTACTTTTTTCAAGATCCAACTATCATATTTTTGGAGAAAGAGAGCTATGACATCTGTAAAGGGATATTTTCGTTGATCTTATCATTTTAATATTATGATCTATGATTTAGAGTAAAAAATCCTTTTTGATTTTTAATTTTTAAATCATTTACCCACTTACCCTAAAGACTCAGAGTCATTTGAACCTAACGATGAGCCCCTTAGGATTAACTATGATCATTGTGTCTAAATAGTGGAGATGTTATTTGCCTTGAAATATTACATTATGTGACATTTTACTAAGGTATGGGAAGAATTATTTTAATAATTATCAATTGATTATATTGACATTGAATTTGAAGCACGTTAGGGTGATAATCTTCTATACTATGTTGAGATTTTATCCTTGAGGAAAATTATTAATTAAAGTGTGCGGTATTTGATATATAAATTTCACACACAAAATTATTATATATAAATTCATTTATTATGATAATTTAAATGATTAATTATTTCTAGGTTTAAAAATTACTTCATATTTGGAAAGATACAATCAATGTATTGAAATACGAAAAAAGATCCAAAAAAAACCAATAATTCCACTGAAATCTAGCTTGCCATGATGATGGATGATCATAAGACTCTTTTTGAGGGTCAAAACTGAATAATTGATTTTAAATAGGGGTTTCAAAGCTAGAATTACATGATTCATGTCAGGATTCATGTTCAGGATGTTAAATCCATACAAGGCATGAATGGAATTCAATGTGTCAAGTGATTAAAACTAAAAAAAGATGAATCCTGATACATTAATGGTGTGAAACAAACTTTCATTCCATTAAAGATGATATATGTTACTAGATTTAGAATTTTTATATTGAATTCCACTGAATAATGGAATTATGTACCACGAAGATGATTAAATTTAGGTGAATATTAAAGACTCTTAAGGGCATATATTAATGGTGAATTAAATCAAAACCTAGAACCCTTGTACATATTTAAATAGCGGGTTGTTGCACTAAGTCTATCATTCATATTTGAAGACCAAATCTTGGGGTTAGAGGATTTGGTGTGCTAGTTCTTCCACCATTTTTATTCTCTGTTTTTCTTTTATACTTTATTTTTTCTCCTTCCCCCTTAATCCCTTATCACTAGGATGAGCATGTAACTCCCACCATGTTATAAGGTGATATAGACAAAGGGGGAAGGCATGTCAGATTTTATTCTTATAGTATATTCAGGTATTTTCTTCAATATTGAAAAATTAATATAAATACCCATTCTTTTTATTTTCTCATTACTGTTGAGTGTATTTCTAGAAATTAAAATTTTGAATTTCAATACTAGTCACCCTAAATTACACAAGACTTTTTATGCATTTAGGGTAATCAAGTATGAAAATGGTATTGAGAAAAACTAAATTTTGAGATAACTTAAATTACTAAACTATGAGAAAGGGGGTATTATCGCCATGAAGAAGGGATTTTTCTAATGATGGATTGATTTTGAATTAATTTTCATTCATTACTCCTAAGTTTCTATACTATTTTTGAATAATAATTCATGATTTGTTCTAAAATCAACAATGGATATGATGGATTGATGTCCTCTTCTTTTAAATACATTTTAACTATTATATTAATAGAATCCATGAAAAATATAAACCTAAAACTACCCATATTTGAATGTAATCAACTTGGGTCTCTTTTCTAAACCTCCTGTCATGTTGACTGTGAACTATTTTTTCTTTATTTATTCCCTACAGCTCCCTCTTTACATAACTCATACAAAGCATCTATATTCACCCTTATTTTTTTTATTTCCCTATAATATGAAGAAGGAATATTTTAATGAGTTTAAGAATGTAGAATTTTTACTTTCACTATGTTATATTTCATGTTTTAAATTGTAATTAAATACTAATTTTTATATCATGTTTACATGATATACTAAAATCATCGGTAGTTTGGGATGTAATCACTTGAATCCAGCACCAATATAATAAATCAGTCAATAGCTTCGAGCTATTGGGTTGTTCTCTTTAAAAGTATTTTAAATTACAATCAGTTTGAAGATGAATCTCACAACTATACCTGGGAACATTTAAAATATATGACTCAGAAATTCCCTCATCATGGAATAAAAATTTGTATTTTAATAAAAATATTTATTCAAAGGGATTTTGTAGGAAAGTAGGCTAATTTTCAACTCTATGGCTAGAGGATCGTTAATGAATAATCCACGAGAGGATAGATATATTATATTAGATGATATACAAAGAAAGAGGTTCTAATATAATACTATAGGTACACCATGATGAGGTGTCCACATGATTGAAAAAATAGTTGGATGGTGGCACAAATGGAATCACTGACAAAAAAAGATGGAAACCTTGAGGGTCTAGAACAACATCCCCTAGGTATGTGTTTAAAATAATCTAATTATTCTTAATAAAATAATCAAAATATATTTCATGGTTTATAGACACAAAAACACGGGAATGGTTACTAATATAGAGCACTTGGTTTTCGAGAATAGCAAGGACCCCCACTATAGACCCAAATCTACACAAAAGACGACAATTTGGGTACTTTCACAACTTCCACCGGAGACACCATAAAAGAAAATATGGCCTTTTAAAAGATCAATGTGCATCATGAAAAGATATAAAGGATGAACCATGGGATTACAAGGCTACACTCTGAAACCTCAAATTCCAAGAAAGAAAAAACACCAGTCATCTCAAAGAGAGATAAAAGCAAGTATAGGTATGATGCCCAAAATTACATCCCCATTATGATTTTAACTTCATTTCTTTGTGAAGTAGAAAATTAAAAAAATTAATGTCCTAAATAAATCAAGATACAATAAGAACAAAATTTCAGAAATGAATTTGAAGAGATACAAAAGATTGATGAACAATTATTTGAAGATAAATAAGTTGAAGAAGAGCCACCATAGTACTAGGAGATATAGTCATTTTTAGAAATACTAGGGTAAGTTAATATAGAAGTGAAAAAAGATAAATTTTTAGAACAACATAAGAAATTTAATATTAATATTCCTTTTATATAATTGCACAAAAACATTCCCACGTATGAAAAATTCATGACAGAGCTAGTGACCAACAAGAAGAATCTAGATAAAATTATAACTATTTCAATCACATGAGAGTGTTCGGTGGTGGTTTTAAAGGATCTTCTTAATAATAAACAAGATATTAGTAGCTTATTCTTCCCTATCTTTATTTGGGATAATAAATTTTTTAAAATCATTACATTATTTAGGTGAGAGTTTTGACATCATTTATAAACCAACTTCAAAAGGGTGGGATTTGAAGGACTAAATCCCATAAGAGTTTTACATCAATTATCAGACTCCTTAGTAAAATTACCTTGAGGACTAACCAAATAAATTTTTTTAGAATTTGATAAATTCTACATCCTTGGGATTTCCTAGTATAGGATATTGAAAAGGAGTGAAATCCACTCATTTTAGGATGACCATTTCTTTGCTATCGGGCTTGTGTTGATAGACATACAATGTGGGGACCTCTATCTAAGAGATGGTAGTGAAAAACTGGGTTTCATCATCTAGGGGAAAATGAAAAATTATGTTGTGAGGTAAGATGAAGAGCTGGTAGAAGAAAAAACACACAGAGTTAAAGATAGTTTTAATGTTTAATATGTACATGAGGTAATTTTTTTCATACAAGAGAATATTCAAAGAATATATATTAAAAGGATGAAAATGAAGATTATGGGTCAGACCACTAACATTGGAAGAGAGACCAACTCCCTTGAGTCTGAAAAATGTTAAAAAGTATGGATGGTACATGACCTTACATTTAGTCCTTTTTGATTAAGAAATAATACGTGGATGTTCCATATTGATATTGAATTATTTCTTCAAGAAATAAGAGTTAATAAATTTAAAGAAGAAGTACAGAGGCTGCCATGCATGGGTAGGTCAGAGATAATTCCATTTATGGATCCTTTTCTAGTTAACTTTTTCCAGCCATCCATTACATGTGTAAAGACCTGAAAATTCAATTTAATTTTTTTTAATTATATGGAATATTATGAGTCCGTGAAAATTGACGGTGCGTGATTCAAAGTCCCGGTGTTCCCAGTATGAATTTCTGAACTTTTTTTAGGTACGTTCAGTAAACCTGTGAGCGGGTTTAGGTAACTTTTGAACCGGTGCTCAAAAATCAAATTTGAGAGCACTGTTGAACTCGCATTGCTGATATTATCTTAAGGAGACCATCACCTCGACCGCAGTAGGTTGAGGGTAGAAGATATTTTTTCAGTTTTTTGTGGAAGAAGAAAAATAAAATATTTTACATTTTATTTTTCTTTTGAGACCCCCCTTTTTTGGTTATGGGGGTGGGGGCCACCCGAACTTGAAAACCCCCATTTTTAATTCTTGTGGTCAGGACCACCCAAACACATCTTTAATGTGGGTAATTCCCTAGGAATCCTCCCAGTTAATTATTTCAACGCAATACAATTAATTGTGCTATTTAATTATGTCAGTGCAATACAATTAATTGTGCCATTTAATTATTCGAACTTTAATTGTGCCAACATAAATTAAATTGATAATCCTATTTTAATTTATATTGGCTCCTCTTTACCTTTGAGATGATTGGTTGGAAAATGATAATTGGGAGAGAGCCTAGGGGAACTTTGGAGAAACATTTCCTCCAAATGAAGAACACCCACTCCAATGAAGAACATACTCTGGAATCGAATAATGAGGACAATGCTTGATCCCAAGTTGGAAGCATCTTGCGGAAGTGACAAAAGACGACGTCACCATCCCCAAATACTTCTTCTTCTTCCTCGTGACATCTTCCAACAAGCAATCAAGGTAGGGTTTATTATTGTTTTGAATTCCCCTTACCATTTCTTGACATTCTAATTGATTCAAGAACAAATAAGTCACTCACTACCATTATAACATGGTGGGTTTGGGATAAATGAACACAGCCCTACCTCTCTGCAACCTTTGTGGATAGCGGTGGTTTTAAATCAAAGGTGACATCCCGAGACAAGTGCGGATGTCTACAGAAGAAAGAATGAGCCACCGGGGCACGCCTAGTGACCCGAAGAACTTCGCTGGCGACCGTGCCGGTGACCGACAGCGATGCAGATCAAAAATGGAGGTCAGCACTTCGGTCATCTGTGAAGATGGTGGTGGCGTGACCGCGCCATCGGAGAAGAGTCGCGGCCCATTGGCCACGACAGATCAGAGGCAGCAGCCGGAGAATGGTTGGTCGCACTATGGGGAGGCAGCGGCGCGCGTCTGTGCCACCGGGCGTGCGGGAGTCGCAGCACAAGGTTCGGTGACTATGGTAGGGAGATAGTCTTGCTTCTGGACACCGATGATGGCGTGGTGCGCGACCACACCGCGTGGAGGAGGCTGGGCATTCAGCCAACTGAGGCGTCGAGCGGGCTACCCATCGCGGGCCGCCCAGCACGGGCATGGCTGGACCTATCGAGCCGAGCCGGACCCAGTGGGATGGGTCAGACCTAGGGTCAGACCTGGGTCTGGCTAGGGCGACCTGAGCTGGGTTAGGTTGTCCCAGTCCAGGTCGGGCGGGTTCGGACCGACCGGGTAGGACCGGACCCAGATCAGTTTCGACCCCTTTCCCCTCTTTTGGCCATATCATGAGCTACAGGCGTACTTTTGAGGAACTGTCTACAATGTCGGAAACCATGGATCGAGAATTTCCTTTTGAAATACTTCTCTTGAGTTTTACATTAATTTGGGTTATGGCTGGGTTGGATCAAACCCGAATCCAACAGGGCCCTCGAGACTAAAATTCCAAAAACTTACAGACCGGGCATCTGACTAACGCACCATCTATTGTGTTGAGACCCATATTATGTGGCGGTCCTTTGTAATAATTCTTGGTTGGGCTTCATGGAAGTTTGAGTATCGACCTTTGGATTGAGGAGCGAACCCTCCCAGAATCTAGCAAGCTTAGTACGGGAACCCTATAGATGGTTGTAACATGAGAAAGGGATCCTATATGGGTCTGTGCTTGGGAAACCTATGTGGGACTATGCTTGTGGATCCTATGTGGGTTTGTCCTTTTGGATCCTATGTGGTTCTGCTTTTGAGACTTCCACTTGGATCCGCTATAGGAAATTCACGTGGGATTACTCTAGGATCCTACGTGGGTCTACTATACTAGGATATTACATGGGTCTGATGATTTAGGATCCTATGTGGGTCTGCCTCTCAACAGAGTAAGATGATTTAGTAGTTACATCTAATAGTCTTTACTACCATACCAACATTATACTTGGTGTGAGATGAATCATTACCCTTGTGGGGATTCCTTTGTGGTATTCTTCTGTGGGGTGATACCTTTGTGACAATTACCTTCTTGGGGATACCGTTGTGGTATTATTCTGTGTGGCGTAGCTTTGTGGTACTTACCTTCATGGTGATACCTTTGTGGTATTCTTTTGTGTGGAGTTACCTTTGTGGTACTTATCTTTGTGGTGTTGCCTTTGTGGTGTTCCTTACTTTATGGAAGAGTTGTTTGGGCTTTTGAGTTGGGCCTTGTGTTTCCTTGGGAATGAGATAGGTATACTTGATAACTTAGGTATATGTATGGGAATATACCTAACTAGGGTTGACTATTGATTCCATTCTTGTGGTTTATCCTTCGTGTATTTTTGAGACCTTCGAGAGTCTCGGGGTCCCTACTGAGTATCGTTATACTCACCCCTGCATGGGCTATGCCCGCACCTTGTTGTGTTTGGTGTAGATGATGGACAGTGATGACTGAGGATGAGGGTACCAGGACTGGAGATAGTTTGAATGAAGACATTAGATGAGGTGTACCGCATAGATGACGGTTCGAGAGTTGTACCTATCCTTCAGGTAGGATCCATGACAGGTATTCACCGGAGCTGTTTCATTATTCTTGTACATTCCAGTTGGGCTTGTATTCTGGCCCCTTTTTCTTACTGTACACAATCTTTTTTCTATACAGTTTACTTATTTTTGTATCCTTCTATGTGCTTGGATGTGTGTGTTTACAGGCTATAAAGGCAATGCCTTCTCAGTTTTAGGGAATACGCCTTTTCGTGCTTGTCGCCAGCCCCTGACCTATGGAAGGCAGACTTAGGGTACTCACGGCACGGGTACCGAGGGACGGGTCGTCAAAAATTGGTACCATAGGAGTTTGTTCTACCATAAAAATAAGTCTTTGATCTTTTTAACAAAAATAATGTTAATTTTAGTGACTGTGGTTATCAATTTAGGAATCCATTTTTGGTGCGATAGCTGACATATCCATACACCAGGACCCCGACTTCTGATTTCTGACTCAGTTCTTGAAAACACTGATTGTGTGTGTGTTTTGAAAAGTTTTCTTTTTGAACTATTTGAGTCAGCACACTAGGTATAACTTATTGACTATGGCACACCTGTTTCTTTTCAGGATGCCTCCATGTAGATAGAAAGCTAGGCTTCCAGGTATAGTATGTGAGGATAGCCTACTGAGCGACAGGGCTTCGGTGTAGAGCCCTTTATTAGTAGGGGAACCAGCGGAGGCGCCAGCAGTACCATTACCCATTTTGCCACAGATGCCACAAGCCCTAGCAGCAGAGGGTGCACATCGCTTGAGCATGTTTCATGAGTTACAGCACTAGAGGTCACCCAGGTTCAGGGGTGATATGAACTCCCAGGCAGCTGAGGATTGGTTGGAGGTCGTGGTGAGAGTCTTCCGACTGGTAGGGACACCAGCTGATCTCATGGTGAACCTTGCCACCAGTCTTCTATAGGAAGAAGCAGGCAGATGGTGTAGATTGATTCTCTAGGTTTACGACGAGGTGACACTTCTCTAGGAAGATGTTTTGAGCCTTTTCGGGTAGAGTGTGTCCTAGAGACCCTTCGTAGAGTGCGTATTCAGGATCTTCTTCATCTGCAGCAGGGCAGCATGATTGTGGATCATTACTCAACGAGGTTCACCAACCTCTCATGCTACTCCACTGATCTTGTGCGGGACCCATTGTTCAGGGCCCGGACCTTCGATCAGGGACTAAGGTGAAAGATCAGGGCTTTGATGATTTCTCTCAGCATCTCGACGCAGGTGGGGGTGTTAGAGGGATCCCTCTTAGTAGCGATTTTTCATGCCATGTAGTCGCCAGTAGAGAGACCAACCACCGGGAATCACGTAGCGGAGTCTTCTGCAGCTGGAAGCAGACAGATGTCACAGAGGTCCAAGAGGACCAGACCTATAGGTGGATGACTGCAGGATTCATGGTCGGTTGTGCGAGGCACCGGAGACAGAGCCAGTCATGCGAGGAGCAGGCAATGTTACACATGCGGCGGGCAGGGTCACGTGGTTTGTAACTGCCTGACCGGTCGTACTGATGATCAACAGATGGTTGAAGGACAACCTAGGCAGAGATAGAGGTTCGATCGATAAGGTCCGTAGGGAGCAGGCGGACGTGGCAGAGGAGCTGGCCATGCAGCTGGCGGTGGGCGATGACTCCAGGTGTTACTGCCACCAGCACTAGGTGGTCCACCCCGACCGCTATGAGCTAGCGGACAGGGGTGAGCTCAGCTCCAGGTAGGAGAGGCCTACGACCACGGCGCTCCAGAGATGATATAAGGTACGATCTATGTCTACTACACCTTAGTTGCAGTACTTATAGACATAGGTTTCAGTCATTCTTTTATTGTCATTTCCCTCGTTCGGATCTTAGAGATTCAGGTGGATCTGTTGGCTCGATCCTTAGGGATAGAAACTCTTACGATAGAGGATTCGATTATTACACACTGGTAAGGGTAGTGTGAGCTTGCTCTAAGCGGCGATAGCTTCGGCTGGGATTTCATAATATTGGCATCAAGGCCTTACGATGTTATCTTGGGTATTGACTGGTTATCTATAGTCCATTCTCAGATTAACTATATTAAGTGCAAAGTGTGGTGTGTCTGCATGGATGAGACTATGTTTACCTTCACCGGCGATAAGGGAGCCTTTTTAGCATAGAATGGACTTTCCCAAAGCAGAGTGCAGCCGATCACTCATCATTTGGCTATCCATACCCTCAGAGCGGTTGATGGGGAGTGTCTGACTTATCCTGTAGTGGTGGACCAGCACACGGATGCCTTCCCTGATGATGTTTCGGGTCTACCTCCATGTAGAGAGGTGGACTTTTACATTGACTTGTACCCCAAGACGGCACCGATATCTATGCCAGAATGTTGGATGGCTCTTACGGAGCTTTGTGATCCATGGCTACAACTAGAGGACTTACAGGGGAAGGGATTCATCCGGCCTAGTGTTTCTCCTTGGGCAGCCCCGATTTTGTTCTCCAAGAAGGTGGATGGGAGCATGAGACTTTGTGTTGACTATCGGCACCTTAACCAGGTGACCGTGAAGAAAAAGTACATGTTGCTGAGGATTTATGACCTCTTTGATCAACTGAAGGGAGCATGGTGGTTCTCAAAGATAGACCTCAGGTCAGGCTATCACCAACTCAGAGTACGAGACGAGGATGTGTAGAAGATGACTTTCAGATATCGATATGACCATTATTAGTTTTTGGTCATGTCGTTAGGTGTGACCAATGCTCCAGCAGTGTTCATGGGACTCATGAGTAGGATCTTTCGGCCATAACTTGGTCACTTTATAATAGTCTTCCTCGATGACACTTTGATCTACCTGGCTACCATGGAGGGGCATGCCTATAATTTACATATGGTTCTGGACACACTCCGAGAGTTCCAAATTTATGGTAAGCTCTCGAATTTCTAGTTCTGGATCTGAGAGTTTCACTTTTTGGGACATGTCATCTCAGATGTTGGAGTTGTGGTAGATCCAGTGAATATAGAGTCTGTACTTTCTTGGGAGCCACCCAATAGTGTGATGGAGGTACGAAGTTTCCTAGGTTTGTCCGGATACTACCGGAGTTTTGTGAAAGATTTCCCCAGAGTTGCAGTATCTTTATCATCATTGATGAAGAATGGAAAACCCTTCGGGTGGTCAGAGAGATTCCATTGGATTTTTCAGGAGCTCAGGAAGAGGCTGACCAGTGCCACCATCTTGAGGCTTCTGGAGGAGGGCATTGGGTTCGTAGTCTATTGTGACACATCAGGGACTAGGCTTGGATGTGTCTTGATGTAGGAGCGAGCAGTTATTTCATATGGTTCTCGTCAACTAAGACAGAATGAGCAGAACTACACTACCCATGACCTGGATTTAACAGTAGTGGTCTTCACCTTGAAGATGTGGCAACATTACTTGATGGGAGTGCATTTTACGGTTTACTCTGATCACAAGAGTCTCAGGTGTATCTTCTCTTAGAAGTACCTGAACCTGAGGCAGCGGTGTTGGCTTGAGTTCCTCCAAGACTATGACTTCGAGAAATTCTATACTCTTGGGAAGGGGAAAATTGTAGAAGATGGACTCAGAGGGAGATCTGGTATACAACTGCTTGGTGAGGTGACGGAGCAACTAGATGCGTTACGGATATCATTTGTGTAACAAGATAGAGCTGGCTTTCTTCAGTCTCTTAAATTCACTACCCCACTTCTTCAGCGATTCATGGAGGCGCAGTGTGGGGACACTGACTACGGGGCTTGACATTCACAGATATCCGCAGTACAGGAAACTGATGAATTTTCTGAAGTTGGGGAGCACATCATCCTCTTCAAAGGACATACAATGGTACTAGTGTCGCTTCGGGAGTAAGTGTTTAGGGAGTTCCATGCATCCCATCTGGCAGTACATCTAGGAGTGGCGAAGATGTACCAGGACCTCTGACGACAACACTGGTGGCTGGGAATGAACAAAGAAGAAGCAGAGTTTTTCTCTTGGTGCATCACTTGTCAGCAAATGAAGGCGGAGCATCAGGTTCCACCTGGCTTAGTTTAGCCTTTATAGGTCCCAGAGTTGAAGTGGGACGGGATATCTATGGACTTCGTTATAGGACTACCACATACATCCAGTGGTCATGATTCAATTTGGGTGATCATCGACTGACTCACCAAGTCATCTCACTTCGTACCAATCAGAGAGCAGGGTTCAGTAGATAGTTTGAGACACCTCTATGTGCTGGAGATACGTGCATAACCCTTCACACATCATCGATAGGGGCGAGTTGGACATCGACGATGGGGAGACGTTTACGGAGGTTCTAGTGGAGATTGAGGATCGACATGAGCGGGTCCTTTGTGGGCAGTCAATACCTTTGTTGGGCATACATTGGCAGCACGGGAACCTCTAGGAGAGCACATAGGAGCGGGAGGCTCATATTCGTGATTATTACCCCCACTATTTTTCCTAGGTTTTGTAATGTTTCTTTCGGAGATGGAAAGCCTTGTGGTGGGGAGATTTTAAAAACTCGGAAATTCCATGTAATGTTTTTTAATTATATGGAAAATTATGAGTCTGCGAAAATTGACAGCGCCTGAATCTGAGGCCCAGTGTTTCGGGAATGAAGCTTTGAACTTTTTTTAGGTACGTTCAGTAAACCTGCATGCGGATTTTTGTAACTTTTGAACTGGTGCTTGAAATTGAAATCTGAGGTCATCGTTGAACTCACAGCACCGATATTCTCTTAAAACGACATTCACTTAGACCACAGTAGGTCGAGGGTAGAAGATAGTTTTTCAGTTTTTTCATGGAAGAAGAAAAATAAAATATTTAACATTTTAATTTTCTTTTGAAAACCCTCCTTTTGAGTTTTGGGGGTGAAGACCAACCAAACTACAAAACCCCCATTTAGAATTCTAGTGGTGGGGACCACTTGAACCCCTCTATAATGTGGGGAAGTCCCTTTTAATACTCCTATTAAATTGTGTCAATGAAATATAATTAATTTTTCCATTTAATTGTGCTAAGGAAATATAATTAATTGTGCCATTTAATTGTGCCAATGTAAATTAAATTGATAGACCTATTTTAATTTATATTGGTTCCTATTTACCTTTGAGATGATTGGTTAGAAAAGGAGAACTGGGAGAGAGACTTGGAGAGAGACTTGGAGAACTTTGGAGAAACATTTCCTCCAAAAACAGAACATCCTCTCCAACTAAGAACATTCTCCGGAATCGAAGAACCGGGACGACGCTTAAGCCCGGATCAGAAGAATATTTCGGAAGTGATGAACTTTGGTGTCACCATCTCAAATGACTTAATCTTCTTCCTTGTGACATCTTTCATTGATCAATCAATGTGGGGTTTATTGATTTCTTGAATACCCCTTACCAGTCCTTGATGTTCTTCATGATTCAAGGAAAAATAAGTCGCCTTCTACCATTCTAATGTGGAGGGTTCGGGCCAAATGAACACGGACTGACCTCTCTGCAACCTTTGTGGATTTTGGTGGTTTTAAATCAAAGGTGGAAACCCGAGATGAGTGTGAATGTCTACGAAATGAAAAATGAGCCACTAGGGCTTGCCCGGTGACCCGAAGAATGTCTTCGGCAACCGTGTCGCTGACCGACACCAGTGGGGCTTAGGAACAGCGGCCGGCACTCCGGTCGGCCCTACTGCCAGAGAAGAGCTGTGGCACATCGGTCACGGAATAGCAGAGGCGGTGGCTAGCGCACGGCCGGTCGCGCGAATGGTAGGCGACGGAACACGTCCATGCCACCGGGCGTGCGAGAGACGCAGCACAAGGCAGCGGCAGTGAAGGAAGAGCAGTTGTCTAGCTGTCGGTCACTGGTGATGGCACAGTCCACGACCGCGCCACATAGAGGAGGCTGGCGTCTAGCCATACGGGGAGCCGAGTAGCCCACCCAGCACGAATCGGGTCTGGTCGGCCCAGGTCGGGTCAGGCCAAGTCAGACCAGACCCAGACTAGTTTTGACCCCTTTCCACTCTTTTGGCCATATCATGAGCTACAGGCATCCGTTTGATGAACCATCGATGGTGCCAGAAACCTTGGATCGAGAAGTTCCTTTTTGTATACCCCACATGAGTTTTGGATAATGTTGGTGTACGGCTGGGTTGGATCAGACCCAAATCCAATCGGGCCCTCGAGACAAAAAGGCCAATAACTTACAGACCGGGTGTCCGACTCACGCACCGTCTATTGCGTTGAGACCCCTATTATTTGGCAGTCCTTTGGGATACATCTACTTGGGACTTCTTAACAGATGGAGTATCTACCTATGGATTTAGGAGCGGACCCTCCCAGAATCAAGAGAGCATAGTGAGGGAACCCTATAGCCGGATGTAACATGAGAAAGGGATCATATGTGGGTCTATGCTTGGGGATCTTATGTTGGTATATGCTTGGGGATACGATGTGGTTCTATTCTTTGGGATCCTACGTGGGTCTGAGTTCAAGAGTTCCACTTGGATCCTCTCTAAGAAATTCATGTGGGACTACTCTAGGATCCTATCTGGGTCTGTTGTACTAGGATCCTATGTGGGTCTGATGATTTAGGATCCTACGTGGGTCTGCCTCTCAACAAAGTAAGATGATTCAGTAGTTACATCTAATCATATTTACTACCGTACCTATGTTATACTTGGTGTGATCTGAGTCTGTACCCTTGTGGTGATACCTTTGTGGTATTCTTCTATGTGGCGATAACGTTTTGTTACTTACCTTCGTGGTGGTACCTTTTTTGTATTCTTCTTTGTGGCATACCTTTGTTGTACTTACATTCGTGGTGATACCTTTGTGTTATTCTTCTATCTTTCATTACCTTTTTGGTACTTGTCTTTGTGGTGTCACCTTCGTGGTGTTCCTTCTTTTGTGGTATAGTTGTTTGGTCTTTTTAGTCGATCATTGGGTTTCCTCATGAATGAAATGGGTATACATGATAAATTAGGTATATGTATGGGTGTATACCTAAGTAGGGTTGACTATTGATTCCATTCTTGTAGTTTATCCTTTTTTGATTTGTGAGACCTTCGACGGTCTCGAGGTCCCTACTGAGTATCGTTATACTCACCCATTAACGGGCAATGCCCACACCATATTGTGTTTGGTGTAGACGAAGGACAGCGCTTACTGAGGACTTGGGTATCGAGACTGGAGGTAGCTCAAAGGTGGAAATTAGATGAGGTGTACCATAGAGATGACAATTTGAGAGATATACCTACCCTTTAGGTAGGATCCTTGACATGTATTCACAAGAGTTGTTTCAGTTTTCTTGTACTTTCCAGTTGGGCTTGTATTCTGGCCCCATTTTCTTACTGTACACACTCTTTTTACTATACAGTTTACTTGTGTTCGTATCTTCATGTGTTCTAAGATGTGTGTGTTTATAGTATATAAGGGAAATTCCTTCCCAGTTTTTGGGAATAAACCTTTTGGTGCTAGTCGCCAGCCCCTGGCCTACGGAAGGCGGGCTTGCGGTAGTCATGGCACGGGGCCCGGGGGATGGGTCGTGACAACATGAGTTGAATCTTAAATTCACAATTTCAATACAATGACATAAAAAATATATATTCTAGGAAACAACCTGATATTTTTATTTTTTCATTTTTTTATTTTTAAGCACATGTACTCTCCCCAAGATCATCCAAATTTCTTTCATAATAACCCTTACTTTTACCTATTTATTTATAGTTTATAGAACTTTCAAGACACTAAAAAGGAGGCAGAAAATGATAAAGAATAAATGGAAAATTATTAAGTATTTTAGTTTTATATTTTTCAATTTTACCCCTTTTATTAAACTATTTTAGAGTTTTAACAATAAATTCCATTACTTCCATCATCATTTCTTTAATAAATTGAACTGAGATACATAAATTGATTAGAATAATTTTATTCCAGGATTTAATTTTCTTATTTAATTCTGATGGAGACAAATGGGTAAAATAAATAGTAAATATAAACTATTATATTGGGATTTAAAAAATCATGATTTAGGGTGACTGGTGAATTCTGGTAAATTAAATTTTTCTGAGAGTCATCCTCCTATGAATTTATGATATTTCCTTTATTTTATTTTATTATTTTTATTCATTACTATGATTATTTTTCCAAATGATTAGTCTCATTCCCAATACATTTTCTGAACCAATAATTCTAATTTATTTCTATAGTATATTTATTGATAGATTTTGGCATGTTCTCTTCTATTACGTTCTTGGAATCTTATCAATGATATGAATGAATAAAATCACATTTAACATGATTTAAGAAACATTTTTGTTAACCATTTGTCCTCATACACACTAAATATTAATACTTTGTAAGCCTATAGAATCCATGAATACCCTTGATAAGATATGTGCTACATTATAAGCCTATTTTACCCATTCCTACCTAACTCTCACTTAGTTAAATTATATTTTAAATAAAATTTTTGGGGGATAGATTGTCTATGATGGATTGGGATACACTATAGTGAGGATAATTTCTAGTGGTTTTGAATGATATTTTGAAAGAACCCATTATATCATTCACTATACTATATCATTAACCCCATATATTGCTAAAATGAAAAAATAGGTTGTGTAATTAGAGGATCAAAAATTACCATTCCCAGAATGAAAATAATTTTATCATATATGGTTAGGTGGTGGAAAAAATATTTTTCTTAAAAACATTTTTTGAAATAAGATTATGAAAAAAAGATAAAGAGATGATTACTCATTAATTTTGCCCACTTTTTTCATGAGACCACTTTAATATTAATAGAAGAAAGAGATTTATTTCTTCTGTAAAGGGATATTTTCATTGAGCTTATATTTTTAATATCATTCAATGTTTTGTAGATTCAATCCTCATTTTTCATCTTTACTTTTTACATCATTTACCCACCTACCCTAAAACCTCCATGTCATTTGAACCTAACAATAAATCCAACAAGATAAACTATGATCCTTTCCTTTACATAGTTATGATCCAAGATTCTTTTCAAGCCTATGGTATGTGGAATATTCTTGAGGTATGTTTTGAACTATTTTAACAATTTTACCTTGATGATGAGTAGAAAAAATCAATGTGAGGTAATTTGAAAATGGAATGCATATTAAAAATTAATTGAAAAATGAAAATGGCTGAATGAAAATATTAGGTATTTCAAAAGTATAAAATTAAAATACATTATTGAATTGTTTCCATAAAAATACAATAATTGATGAGGATTACCAATGTGATACTTGAATAATTAATTTCCTATTTTATAAATTGATTATAATGACGTTGAATTTAAAGCATGGTAGAGTGATAATTCTTTGTAGGATGTTGAGATTTCATCCTTAAAAACAAGTATATATTGAAATGTGGGGGATTTGATATGTACATTTCATGTGCACAATTTTTATTTATAAATAAATTTATTTTGATAATTTAAATGACTAATTATTTCTAGGATGTTTAATAATTCATTAATCTTTGTAAGGATACAAAAAATATATGGAAACAAGAAAAAGGATCCAAAACGCATTGAAAATTCCACTAAAATATGAATTTCCAATATATTGGAAGATCATAAGATTATTTTGGGGTTTAAAACTGAATAACTACATATAATTATAGGTTTTGAAGTGTGGATTACAAGATTCCCACTGTCAATAATGTTCATGATGTGAAATATATACAAGGATTGAAAGGAATTTAGAGTGTGGAGTGAAAAAAATATGAATCGTGAGGATTTTACTATGTGATACTAACATTAATTACATAAAAGTTGACTGATTTTACCAGATTTTGACTTTTGAGGTGGAATTCTATAGAATAATGGATTTATAGCCTGTTATAACCATTGAACATAAGAGAAGACCAGAGACTCATAATGGAACAAATTAATGGTGAATTAAATCCAAACTAAGATCACCTATACATATATAAATAAAGGTTTGTTGCGCATTCAATGTCAATCAAATCTAAATACCAAAGCTAAGGGTGAAAAGATGTGTTGTGTGGTGTCCTCTACCATTTTTTTCTTTGGTTTTCATTTTTGATTTATTTTTGTTTTCTCTTTACCCCTTACTCCCTCATCACTAAGATGTGTGATAACTCACACCATATTATATTGTGACGTAGATTAAAGGTTAAGGTGAATTAGATTTTAATCTTATAATATATTTAGCTATTTGGGATTAAATTTTTGTTAAATTAATTTCGAACCCCATTTATTTTTATTTTATCATAACCATTGAGTGAAATTATAGAAATGAATAATATTAATTCCACAAATGGTCAACCTAAATTAGGAATGAACATTATTTCATTTAGGTTATACAATTTTAAAAATGTTATCTGTTCAAACATTATTCAAAAATAAACTAAATTAATGGACTAAGGAAAAAAAGGGGGATGTTCATGTTGAGTAGGGGACACCATGACCTTTCGGTCAACCTCATCTTGACTCTGATTTCTAAAATTAAATTATAATTAAAATTATTTATCCAACTACATCCTAACCCTAAACCTTCAAAACCATAGAATGATTTTAAAACATAATTTTCCAAACAACCAATCTATTTTTGTTCCTCACATTCTTTAACTTCTTTCAAAACAAAAAATTTCATTATTCACCCTATTCATCATATAAATCTGTTTAATTTTTTTATTTAAAAACCAAATAAACTAACTTCATTTTCTCATGGGATTTCCATTTAATTTATATTATCTATATTTTAATTATTAAATTGATATTTTTTAGTTTTTTAAATTTTTTATTTGGGTTATCTCTGTAGGGAATTAAAAAAGTCTTGTTGTTGATCATTATTATTTTGATGCATCAAGTATATGATTTGACTTCATTAGTATATATTTTTATCACATGGTGTTATATGGGTCTTTCCAAATTCAAAAACATGAGAATACTTTCACAATCCATGACTAGGGGCCTTGAAAACATTGTGCATGCTCTGATGTATTAGAGACATTATTTTCCATGGACTAATTCATGGTTAATTCGACCATAAGAGTCTAGAATATAATGTTTCGCAAAACATTTTAAATCTAAAGTAGAGGTGATGTGTTATTACCTATAATTATATAATATTAAATTTGATTATATATATGGAAAAGGGACTGTGGTCACCAATGCTCTGAGTAAGAAGTTAATTTCTCAGGCTTTGAAAGAGTCTTGTGATGAATGGAACCTTATAGGTTTATTTTCACAGATCAGTTTTGAGATCAATGAATCTAATGAAAATATTTTTCTTTTTATAATTTATTTTTCATGTCATTCTCTCAAGCATATTGATCATGAGAAACTATTTGATAATGAATTCCAACATATTTGAGGGTTATACATGTTAGGGAAACCACTAGTGAGTTGTCTCAATCTTTCAATGGATTTATTCTCTTTCGGATTCATTATGTTATTCTTTTATACATGAGAAGTGTGTTGATGAATTATTTTTATGACTCTTAGTGATTATGTCATGAAACAACCTGGGTTACTCCCTAAACTAAGAACTCCTGATATCTCATGATATAACCAAGGTGTGTCCCATATTTTCTTAATCTAATGACAAAAATTTCGGTGTAATGGCCTCATATTTTTTAGGTGTGTTTCAATTTAATTCCATCCATATATATTATGTCCATGAGATATAAATTAAATGGGTTGATTGTGGATTGAATTTAATACGCTAATCCTGAGAACCACATATAGTTTTGATGAGGAATTCATGGTAGGTTCTTAAATAAACAATGAATCTAATGAATTTATGTCCTCTTCTTTAACATATTTCAAAACTAGTTATTTTGATGGACTCCATGAGGTATGTGAAATTATAAATACCATTTTTGGAATGAGATCTCCTTGTATATCATATATAAAACTCTTCTTTGATGAACTGGTACCATAGATATTCATATTTTATGTGTGAGATAATATTTAATGGTTATGCAACATGATTAGGTCTTTGATTATTTAATGAACATTGGAGTACTTATTCAATGAGCATGAGGTTGAAATTTCCATATCATTTAAGGATCTTGTATATTACTGTTTTCTCGATGTGATACTTTTGTGACAAATTGTGTATGAAATTTCTTGATAGTGATTGAATGTGGGTGAGTATAACCATGAGATTCATTTATAATTATTTATTCCATGATTATTATTATATAGTTTGTTCCCATGTTAGATATTTATCACCTTTTTATGTATCATTATACTAATTTATCATGATGACATGTTATAATTTGACTTTTTATACTCTACACTTTTATGTGTAATTCCCATCCCTTTGGAGGTATTGTTCATGGTACTCAAAATAGGTAGATAGTCCTGATATGGTTATACCATAGAGGGGGTGTGCACATTACATGCGACAATGACGATGATGGACCTACAAATAGGTTAGGGGTATCTCAATTCCTTTTTTATGATTAGTAGCATGTTTACATTATTCTTAGTATATTTCAAGTATCATATATACATTATTCCCATTAGATTTCAAGTTTCATGTTTACTTGAGGCCAAGTGGATGAAGAGTAGTCTGTACACTCATTGCCTATGAGATTCCAAGTTTCATGTTCAATAAATTCCTGGTTCTTTCCTAGTATCATGTGAACTAGATACCTTGAGGTTTCCAAGTGACATTTTTATAAACTTTATGGATAGATCTTGACCACTTCTGAAACCCGTTATAACTATAAATATATCATAGATCCTAAGTAGGCATGGTCGGGACCCATGGGGGAATGGTTATCACATGAGTTCTCAAGATATAATTTTTTATGTTTGGTTTCTCATTTATTATATCCTGGAATAAACATTTTATACATGTGAACACATGATATGGATTCATTGTTGGTAACTTTCTAGGTTTTATTACTCACACCCAATATCATAATCTTGATTTGCATACACACTTCATGTATAGGGATCTAGGAAAAAACAATGGGATTGTAGTATATAGTTGAGAAGTGGTGAAATGAGATAGTATCCACACTAGGATAGACTCTAAATGATTCTTCGGTGTTTTTCTTATTTATCTACTTTCACCTTTTATTATCTAGTTTGATTTTCCACATTCAGATCCTAATTTATTTATGTGTGTGACATGAATTCCATATGTTATTACTTTATGATGATTTATCATCCCCCTTGATTACTCTAATTTATATATTTTATTTATATTTTGCTTGTATGGCAATGATTTTGAGGGTATAGTCTTCATATTAATGGATTTAGGCCCCTTTTAACTAGTAGGAAGCATCTTGCATATAAGGAGTCACACATGAGGTCTTATGGATCATCATCTTGGACTTTGTGGTTTCAGTCGAGGAGTTTTAAAAATGTTGTTAGAGTATAGTTTTCTTATTTTCTTTTGACTAACTTGGGATATGGTAGAAAAAAGATATGATACATGGGTCTCGGGTTGGGGAGTTTTCATTATCTTGTCCAGTTCATGTGTGATGAACCTCTGAATAACTATTAAATGGATTTCTATTACAGTTTTATGGTATTTGGGTGTTTTCATGAATAATGAGTGGGAATATAGGATCACATTTCCTATATATATATATATATATATATATATCTGTGAGTGTGTGTGTTGTGGATTTCATATTAATTATTTAAATCAATGTCTTAATTTTTTTATATATATTCAAGGTAGATCTAAGTTATTTATTATTGTGATAATTTTTTTTTCAATTCACTAGTTGAAATTTATCATTCATTTGTGTTTCGTATATATATGATAGTGACTAACGTGAACGTACAGAGATCCTAAGGTAGTTCTCAGAGGGATAAAACTTGGGTTGTTATTATCCTCTTAGGGGAACATTTTTTGAAATCCCATAGACTAATTAGGATATTTTTTGGAAAATTTAGAACACTATTTTTTTATTCACTTTTTAGAAAACGCATCATTGAATAATATTTATGAGACCACCAGATGACAAGTATCCAGATAACCTTGCTACAGGGGATTCCACCCTTTAACTACTAGATGTGTAGGATTATTCAAAAAAGTATGACCTCACACCCCCCAATGGAAAAGGCAATGGGACCATGAGATTTTTTCTGCTTGTACCAGCATAGGGTGAAGGGGAACCAAATTCCTTGGTTGAATATGCCATAGATTTCCAACTCCATTATCTACCATCTTTTCATGGAACTATGAGACCATAGGATATAGATTAATTGATAAATATCATCAAGGGTATCTTTGACCTCATTGAGACACCTTGGATAAAAAGGTTAATCAGGTATTGTTCATGGAATAGGAACACTCCAGGAGATGGTAGGCCGTGATGGGGTAGGCTGGAAGGCTTGAGGGTATCACTGAGGAGAAATTTCAGGGATAATATTTCTAGGAATTCTGTACTGATACGATGAAGTTGGAACACATTATAGAGTTCTTGGATCTATAGAATTGGACAACTAAGGTGTCTATATACTTTACTTTTTTAACCAAGATTTTTTATTTCACTTCTCTCTTGGCCAAAAATTAGGCATTGAAGTCTATGATATTTGAAATTAGTCATCATCCGAAAATAAAAAATAAAATTTATGAGTTATAACCTAACTATATACCACAATATTTTACAAAACACCTTGAATGATGACAAGGTATTTGAGGAGGATCAATAATTAGGTATTCCTCCACAGTTTAGTGCTTTGGGGGTGTAATTCCACCTAATGTAATGAGTTTCTTGTAAATTAGTTTGAATAGAAAGACTATGTATGTGCATTAGGGTAATGGAATGTGGGTGTAATAGAGTATAGACTCTTCATCCCCCTCATTAGTATTTATATAGTGCTTCATCTCTAGGAAGTTTGGACATTACTTAAGGATCTACAAAGAACCTTGTAAAAAGTGATATCAGTGTAGAAATATAGGTCATCTCTAGGAGTTTTCTTCAGTTCTTTGAGGCCAGTTTTCTAAATGGGATTGAGGCAGATGGATTCATGGAATGAGGGATCTAAATGGTATGCATAGTTTCATTATTAGATGATGAATACTCATATATGTCACATAACTCAAGGAAATGGTCATATAGATGAGGTAGGCCAAGTATATGCAGTGGATTAGAATCCATAAAATAGTGGTATAGGACCTTCTAATATTTAAGGAAAAGTCTTGATCACTTCTTTATTTTATACTATTTTTTTGACATTGATGATTCAAATTACTTTATAAATGCACATGTTGCTGTTGGACTAGACTTATCAGCCAAGTCATGTCCAAGGTTGTTTTTTCTTGATTGAATACTAGTCATAAATATTTACTATCTTTAGTGATTCCAAAGTGTCCTATTGTCTTTTTCACTTATATATATATATGGGGATTAATGATTCTAGAGATGGTGATATTTTATGTGATTATTTATATAGATTGGTCAACCAGTTTTGATCCCACATTAATTTTTATTAGATACTGTTATCATTTACATCACCCAAGGGAGAGAAATCCATGATGATCAATGAGTGGGAGTCTGTAGAAGGTATAGTGGGTATAGACATGAGTGAGTTTGGGATTATAATGACATATATTTTAGGATTTTCTCTTTCAACAGTATTAGTGGGGTCCCCTTTTCTTTTCCTATAGTTATGTATCTCTATCAAGATGTATTTTCAAGTGACCTCATAGTTCTTACCCCAAATAGAGGAGTTGAGTATGACAGAGAACTCATTTAATGTTCACAACCCATTGTGATACATCATTATCTTATAGAACCGACTAAGTTGAATTAACTCAAGGTAAAGCCGGATAACTTATAACTAATGGTTTTTATTAGTCTGGGTAAATTATGAGGGTATTAACGAATTTTTCACCAAGAAGGTGGAAAATAATATAAAATTATTCATATATTATAAGAAGTTGAATCAGGTGACCATGAATAATAGGTTCCATTTTTCAAGGATCAACAATCTCTTTAATTATTTGTAGGGATCCCGATGGTTCTCTAAGATTGATCTTTGACCAGGAAATCACTAATTCTAGGTTAGAGAATAGGAGGTTATAAATATATAATTTAGGAGAAGTTAAAGGATATATGAGTACTCGTTCATAACATTTAGTTTGAAAAATTCCTCGATGGTGTTTATGGAACCCTATAACAAGATATTTCACCCATACCTCGACTCATTAACCATGGTGTTTGTTAAGGATATTATAATTTACTCACTGACCCTATAGTATCATGTTGTACATTGGGAGATAATTTTAAGTACAGTTGAATCACATAGTCTTTATTCCATGATGTTGAAGGGCCACTTTTGAATCCTGAAGGTAAACTTTTGGGGGCATGTAGACTCAAAGACTGGTATATAATGACTTAGAGAATGCATATATGGTGATGTCATTGACATGTCCCCACAAATTGTTGGATATCATGATCATTTTAGGTTTAATGGTATAATATAGGTGTTTTATCCAATATTTCGCCCATATTTTTGTACTAATGACTATGCGAAGGAAGAAACAGATAAAAGTTTAGTGGTTGGACTGGTGTGAGGGGGATTTTCTTGAGCTGAAGAGGATGTTTATTGTAGAGAGATTGTTTATTCATACTAAGCCTATGATAATATATTCCATATAAAAAGATGCATTAGTAGTTGGTTTGGGAATTGTTTTGATGTAGATGGAATGTGAAACAACTTATAGGTTATGAAATCTATGACTCCATGAGTGAAACTATCCTACCCAAAACTTCAAACTATAAATTGATGTCCATGTAATGAACTGGTGGTGAAACTATCTCTTCATAGAGAAGTTTCTTATCAATATATAACAAATGATAATATATTATATATTCACATAGTAGGATATGAATTTGATGAAGAGAAGCTATGTAGATTACCTGAATAAATTTTACATTGAGATGGCCAATGAACTAGGAAAAGGTTATATCATTATAGATGATCCTAGATGTAAGACATTGGTATCTCAGAATATTAGTCAATAGAATTTAAATAAATAGTGATTCCTAATGAGTTGATTGGATAACTCAATGACGGAGATTCTCGGGACCATGGGTTGATCACATGTTCCCCATTGGTAGTCAGATCTTATTTTGTAGACATTGTAAAGCCCAGTCATGGGACTTACCTAGAGTGTGTTGTAGTGAGGGAACAGCTAGCATCATGATACCCAGGTCATTATTGGATAGTGATGATGTGATCCTAGTACATGGGAGAGTTGTATTCCCTACTTTCATTAGATTAGATATAAATAAATTATGTATTACCTCTAAGTGGGTGGGGAATCTTTGGATATGACATTATGTTTTCATAAATCAATGGATTATAGTTTCATGTTGTGATAGACCCTTTAATATAACACAATATATTGGGATGGTGGCATGTCATATAGTTCTTTCTTATCACTACTGAAGTATTCATGATCTGTTTTACGTGTCTTAGCTTTGGAGGTACATTCCTAATTTTATACATTTCATCAATTGTGAGGATGTTGAGTGGGATCCTGATGAATCATATGAGGAATGCTCGATGCAGATTGTATACCTGATTTGAGAAATTCATATATGGAAAGATGGTACCACTTTTCTAGATTTATTATCATCATGGATAGATCTAAGAGAAGATATGGGAGAAGGTTTAAGATGCCTAGGATCAGTGTCCATTGTTTTTTGAGAAATAAACATATAGACACTTCTCAAGGATAATAAGTCCTTAGAGTGTGAGATTGTAATGACCTCAGATTTTTATGTTTAGTTGTGATTAAATTTCAACCTTTAATAAATCGTATTTTGAACTATAAATTGAATGGCCTGAGTTCTGGAAGCTTATAGTGGGTTTTGGAGAGTTAAAAATCAATTTTTTAGGATACAATTTTTTATCATAGCTTATATAAACCATACTAATACTGAAGGAACCTTCATTCCTTATGGTGGAATCACTTGGTGTGACACATGGTAAAGATTCATGGTTTGGAAAATTGTGCACCTCATAGACAAACCATGTGACATAATGTGGGGTGGTGCGTGGATAAGTTGTATGGCTAGAAAACTATGTGTATCCCATTTAAAAAACTTATGAAACAATCCAGTCCCAATAGAAAAATTAGTGCATAGTTTAAAAAACCATGAAGGGGTCTATGTGAATAGGAATTCCCTACATGGTTTTCAAAACCATTCCCCTAAACTTTGTGTGCATTAATTTAAAAATCCCAAAATACCCTTTAAAATCTATTTTTGGTATGTTTTGACATGTTTTTATTTATATAGGAATATCTCCCAAACTTTTAGACTCTTATGACCGTCCTTGATGATTTCCTCTCATCCAGATCTTTATTTTGGTACATCCAAGTAGTTTTATGATCGGGAATTGATGTATGTGGTGTAAAAAACTCATTTCATTAAGTTTTTTCCAGATCTACCTTTTTCTCTAGAGATAATTTATATATAAGTAATTCTATTTCCTAATCTATGTATTATAATGTCATCTATTGTTGAATCAATTTATTTTTTCTTAAATGGAGCTCGTTAACAATTTTTCAATGATATACCTTTGACTAAAGCTAGATCTCTTTTGAACAATGAATGTTTTTTTGTAATTTTTCTTATATCAGTCACCTTGAGACTTTCATCTTCTTCAATCTCATCCGGGATATCTTTTTTAATGAAGCATTGATGGTGGATTGATTTTAATTAACTACAACTAAGTTTAATTTCTGTTTTTGATGTGGAATTAATGATTCATTCTAAAATCGACAATGGGTCTTATGAATTGACGTCCTCCTCTTTCATATAAAATAGAACAAGATATTTTGAGAGACATTGTACGATATGCTATTCTATAACTACATGTCTTGTCCTGGAAAGTCCTTGGGTCTCTTTTATAAACCTATTTTGATTAACTAAATCCCGATATAGTCATCCTTGACATGAGAGCATGTTTTCTAAGGGTGTGCAACATGATCGTGGCTTTGATCATTTGATAATCATTAGGGTTTTTCATCAAAAAAATTGAGATAGTAATTTTATTAACATTTTTGGATCTTGTATTCTCTTGATACCTTAATGTGATACTTATGTGGAATATCTTGTATGACCTTTCTTGATAGCGATATAATGTTGGTGTCGGTGTATCTATGAGAACCATTTATAATGCTTAATTTCATGATTATTTTTATGTATCTTGTTTTAATGATACATTTTGGTCACATGTTCATGAATTTTTCTACTAATTTCTCATGATGTCATGTCATGTCTTACCTTTTTATGTTCTAACCTGTTTTTTGAAATTTCCATGTCATTGAGGGTATTTTTCTTGGTACTAAGAATAAGTAAGCCATCATAATAAGGTTATCCCTTATATGGGAAGTGTTCACATGACATGTGACAGTGATAGTGATAGACTAGAGCATAGGGTAAAAGTATATTGATGTCATGCAATAGTCGAGTAGTACATTTACTTGATTTTTAGTGGATTCCAAGTATCAAATACACCCAATTCCTATATGATTTCAAGTTGAAATTTTAGTTTTTTCATAGTGGATGTCGAGTAGCATGTACAGTCAATGTCTAGTAGATTTCAATATAGAAGTTCACTTGATTCCTATTGGTTTTTGGGTAATAAGTCTCCATGATTCTAAGAGGTTGTCGAGTGACTTGTTCATCAACCTTATGGTAATCTCTTTATCAGTTCTAACATCTGTCACAATAGTCCTTCTAATATATATCCAAATAAGTTATTATTAGAAACCATGGTGGCTTGGTTAGAAAATGATTAATCATAATATTATTGTTTATTATTGTTTTCGCATTTATTATATCATGGAATACACTAGTTATATCTATGGACACATGATAACGATGCATTAGTGGTGTCCTACTACATTTTCTTACTCACACACTTCATAGGAATCTTGATAAACATGTAGACTTCGTGTATAGGGATCTAGGTAAGGCAAATGGTCCCATAGAAAATATTTGAGTAGTAGATCATGGAACTAGTAGAGTTTCTGGGATGGAATCATGAGTATTCCATATTGTTTCTTTAGTTTTGTTCTTTCACATTCTATACTTTGGTATTTCTTTCCACCTTGCAATCCTAGTTTATTTACCTGTATGAAATGTGTTCTATATATTATTACATTTTAATACTTTATCTTACACATTTTTTACACTGAGTTTTTGAACATTTTATTTATTTTTTTGGTGTACGTATATGATACAAAAAGTATAATATCCCCATTAACATAATTTAGAACCTTGTTTCTAGTCATATCTATGATTCATATAGGGATGTGTGCATGTGACCTTATGTATCTTTGTCTTGGACTTAGTGGTTCAGATTCGGGAGTTCCAAAATGGTATGATATCATAGCCTTTTACTATTCTTTTGACTATATTGGGATATGATAGAAAGGAGATAGACTATGTGGGAATCGAGTGGGGGACTTTCCATGTGTCTCGACAGATCAAGTGTGATAGACCTCTGAGCTATAGTTGATGGGATTGCAGTTTTATTTTTATGGTATTTGGGTTCATTCATGCATCATGAGTATACATGTAGGATCACATGTTATATAAATATATATCAATTCTATTCTTTATATAATTTCCTAAAATTAATTCCTTGGTTTTTTAGTTTTATCCAGAAAAAAATGTTTTCATTTATGATGTGATTTATTTGTTTTAGAATTAAAAACAAGAAATTGACCATGTTTTTGTATTTTATATGTATATATATAATTTTTTATAACATTAAAATATTGATAACCATAGGTAGTTCTAGGATGGATATACCATATGTTATGGATATCCTCTTTGGGGAACCTATATGTGATCCCATAAAATGATTAGGATATGTCCTAATAGCTTCATAAATTTAAATGTTTTATTTTCATTTCAGAAAATTCTATCACAAATAAGACTTAAGGGGCCACTGGTTGACATGGAAAAACATGTTCCTGCTAGGGAGGATTCCTTTGTTCTACTTCCAATAGTTTATATGGGTGAAACAAATCACTCTCCGGCACCCACTCAAGTGGCATAGCTAGTGGTCCCACCTTTATCTGGATTACTTACTCTTATTCTTTACCAAGATAAAAGGGAACCTATGTCTATGGTCAACTACACGAGATACTTCCAACTCTGTTATCCATAATAATTTTAGAGTAATGTGGGACCATAAGTTATAGAAGACTGTATAGATATCATTGAGGGTATATTTGACCTCATTGAGACACTGAAGGATATAAAGGTAAATCTATCATCATTCATGTTACAAGGACCAATAAGGATACAGTAGTGCATGATGAGATAGGCTGGAAGATGTGAGGTTCTCACTTGGGATACCTTTATGAACCCATTCATTGGGGAATTATATTCTAATACATTGATGGTTAACCGAGCACTAAATTTCATGGAGATACATTAGGGGTCCATAACATTGTCTAGATACTCCACTAATTTCACCTAATGGCTCCATTTTTCACTTATCTTTGATAGAAATGAGGTATAGAAGCCTAGGGAGTTTAAGATAAATCTTTATTCTAATATTAAAAGCCATGATAAGTGTTTAAACCTAACAAAAAACATGGATGTTCTACGTAGGGCCTTGATTATTGATAATGGCCTAACAGAGGATCGAGAATTTGGAAAATGTTTCAACTATGGGAAAGTTGTACATTACTGTGGGATATACACAACAAATTCATGAAACTATCAAAAGTGTGGAAATTTGGGGAAACACCAATGGTTATACTATAGATTTTTTTGTCAAGATTCCATAGGATATCTAGGTAGATGTGGTCAAGGAACCATAGATATGGATGGGGTCCTCAATAGTAATCTTTGAAAATGAAAACTCAGATGAGTCATGTAGCTTATAGATAGGTTCGTAGAGATTAGGTAGGTTGAGCATATTCAACATTTTAGACTCCATAAGATTATGGTGGGGGACATCTACTGTTAATAGTATAGTCTTGATCACTTCAATGATGACTTCTACTTTGTTTGATATTAGTGGTTCTCATTACTTTATATCTATATAATTGTTTTGTACTTAACTTTCTGGTTAAGTTATTTCTTGAACATATTTCCTTTGATATAACTTTTGGCATGAAAGTAGACCATATTCAGTGATTCTCAAAGTGTCCTATAGTAATTATTGGTTATGAAAATCTATGGGATTTCATGGTTATAGATATAAAAATCCATCACGTGATTCTTGGAAGGTAATTTCTAACCAGTTTTTGTTCCCATATTGATTGATATCGGATACATGTATCATTAACATCACCTAAGGGAGAGAAGTTTTTGATGACCGGTGAGTGGGAGTTGGGAGAAGGTAGAGTGGGTTGAGACATGGGATATATTTTAATGATTTTGGTGTAGATTTAAATCCAAGATATTTTAGAAATATTATTGATGGATCTATTGTCTTTTTCTTCTAGTTTTGGATCTCTATCATGATATACTTCTGAAACAATTCAAATCTCTTTACCCTCATATAAAAGATGAGTTTGATATATAACTTATACCAGGTGTGTAGATAATTTTGAAGCCTCTTTATCATATGGATCTGGTTATGTTGAAGTAGTTCAAGGTAATGATCATGGGCTTAGAGGAAAAGGGTTTTATTACGTCCAGGACATCACCATGAGGTGCAGTTATATTATTTACCAAGAAGTTGGATGATAGTATTCAAATTTTAATAGATTATCTGATTCTAATTCAGGTGACCATGATGTATAGGTACCCTTCACACTTAATAGAATATCTATTTAATTAATTTCAAGGATCTTTGTGCTTCTAAAAGACTGATCTACAAACTATCACTAGTAGTGGGTGAGAGAGTATGATATTTTGATGAAGGAATTTAGTATATGGTATGTGTTATATGAATACTTTTTCATGAAATTTGGACTGATGAATGCACTAAAAATGTTCATGGCTCTCATGAAGATAATCTTTCACTCATATCTGGACTCGTTAATCATAGTGATTATTGAATATATAATCATTTACTTACCAACTCAAGAGATATATTCCAAGAATATTGAGATTGTTTGGAGTGAATTTCAAGCACAAAATATTTTCTACAAGATACCTATAGGTCACCTTTCGATCAGTAAGTTAAATTTATCAAGTCATATGGTTTTTAAGATTGGAGTGGGATCAGATAAAGTGGAGGTGGTGATGTCTTAGAAAATCCACAAAACATGTTTGAGATCAGGATATTTTTTGGTTTAGTGGGATAATATCATCCTTTTATCTAGAATTTATACAATTTATCAGCCCCCATGACAACACTAATATAGAAAGTGATGAATGTTAAGTGGTTGGACTAGTGTGAGGAGAAGTTTTGTAAGATGAAGATAAGGTTTACTATTTATCTAGTATTTATTCTTTTATAGCCGTTGATTACATTTGTCATTTATTATCATGTATAAGGATTAGGATAGGGAGAGTGTTGATGTTGAGGGAAGGGATAGTAGATTATGGGTCACATAAGTTGTAACCCTATGAGCAGAACTATCCTACCCCTGACTTCGATATAGTGGAAATGGTCCATGATTTGAATTTGTTGAGACACTATCTCTTCGATGAGAAGATTTTTGTCTATATATACTACAAGATGCATTGTAATATCTTCACATAGAAGGATCTCGATTTGAGGTAGATGCACTGCGTAGAGTTCTTACATAAGATCAAATTTTATAAGCCTTATGTATTGTGATCCATACATTTCAAACATAAATACTACATATTATTATATTGATATTCATTACAAAATATAATGATCCTCTCTAGAAACATATAGTTCTACTATATTTGGAAACTTCGATACATAAACAACTAATTCAAAAGTAAACCAAAAAATCCCCTACTAATTTCTTCATATCTGTCTCCCTTATTAGAAAATTCATACTAGATACCTTTATTCAAAACCTAAGTAAAGGAAACATAAAAATAATGAGCTCAGACACTTTGTATGAATAAACAAGGGAGATTTCAATGATCACTTAAACATAACATCTGCCTAAGGGTATGAGAATATGATAATAACATTTTGAAACCATAACAATTATATTATATATCATAATATTGAGTAATTTAATAATTCTCTGTACTTCATAAAACATGAATCGAAATGGAATCAAAGAACATGGGTTATGACAGAATAACATTGACATAAGACATAAGTTTGTGGCATACATGTATGAATAAAAAATAATTTCCTCAGTAGTCGGGGTATACTATGAAGAATATAATATTATATTTTTTCACTCCCTAAACTATTTTAGTAGTCAAGTTTCACTCCCAGAACTATCATAGTGGACAGAGTACCTTACTGAATATGGTTCACTTCTCATTCTAGTACTATTTATATCAATAGATATCCATATTTCCAAATTAATTGGAGGTATATATAATTCATGGAGTACCAATAAAATAAAAAAAATCATATATATATGCTTTATAATATCATAAAACATTCATCATAACATAACCAAGGAAATATAAATGGTTTTTATAAACTTTTTAATCCTGGAAAAACCCTAGAAAAGAAATGGGTTTCATAATTATATTTTCATTAGACCCATAAACCATCCATATAAATAATATGGATGGTATCATTGGATTATATCCTTAGTAAATATAATGTTACAACCAATGATGCCATCTTAGATAAAATATTCCATTAAAATATCACTAAGATCATTTCTTGAGGAAAATCCCATGTCAATTTAAAATAAAATATTTAAAATCCAAAAAAATTCAAAATATTTGGTAATTTTTTTATTTTAAAATAAACATGAAAATTTTTAAGGTAATCTTAAAATATATGATCAATAATGATGGTTTGAAATTAAAATAATGCTATATATGTTAAAAGAAAACATTCATTTCATAATTTTGCAAAAAGTCAAAAAGTGCCTCTTAGAAAATAACAAGAAGATTCCTTTTAAAACATTTTGTAACAAGTAAATCAGGAGTAAAAATTCATTTAAAAAAAATATAAAAAAATTAATAACATTATTGAAAACATTTTTAGAAAACATGTACATGGAAGAAAAAGTATTTTTGATCAAAAAGATAAATTAAAGTTAGTTTTCCTTAAAATAATTATTTCTGACACTTGAATTATTAATGAGAGGATAATAAAAGGAAAAAATATAACCTATAGAAATAATTAGTGAAAAATAAAACTCACTTTTTTTTTTGAGATTTATATCATGAAACATCATTTTCATAATCTAATCATAAAAAATCATAATAAACAATTTGATTGTAACATAAAACTTATACGTCAAGCTCAAATTGCTTTGAAATTAATCCATCAGCCTATATAATAAATTTAAATTTATTATACTTTTATGTCAGAAACATTTAAATACTTATAATATCAAATAGGATCACTTTATAACATTTCCTCCCCCATTTAATAATTATTTATTAAAATCATTGTATCTAGGAGTTAATTGTTTCATTTCATTAATAAGAACTTTGGTTCGATAATTTTGGTACTTGTATATTGATCAGGGTTCCATAAAATCAAGTATTTTAATAATGATATAAATATAATTTATATTAATTATATATATAAATATATATATTTAGATTCATCCAAAAAAGTTAGTTATAGAAAAAAATGAATTACATCGATCATGGAGTCGATAGTTCGTACGTACCCATGAGAGTTATTTACATGTTTTGATGGATTTAAAAAATTATAATTTCACTTATCATTTGACGGAAAATAGGGTGGATAATGTAGGTTTAATAATCATAATAACATTTTAATCCACAGTCCATTTTTTAATTTTATTGAAAATCCACTTTTAAGGGTAAGTGGGAACCTGAAGACCCATTCCTCCAGCAGCGAGACACAACCTCATAAAACATCCATTACAGAGACAAATTTCAAAATAAAAAACACAACCATTCACCACGCCTTGACAGTAGGTGCAACCTGTTACAAAATTCAAAAGATACCAACATGAAAAACCCGCATATAGACTCAACAATACCACCACTGAAACAACCATTTAAAAGTTTAAAAATCAAAAGTAGTAAACCATAATCACGCCGTTTCCACTATCGCCTCGAGAGGCACACTTACACAGAAGCCAGAACTCTATACCACCGTAGACCCCCATCCTTCCCATGGAAAGAAACCATCGGCAACCATCATCTCCAAGGAGTAGCCGGCATCGTCGCCACCGAGAAGAAACTCGTCGCCGACATCGAAACCAAAACTGAACCACAAATTCAAACACCACTGAACAATAATCAAATAGATCGATCTTTGGGAAGAATCATACCAACCTTCACTGATAGCATGAAGATGAAAACCGAAAAATCAAATCCAGCGTCGAGGAGCTAGAGCCGGGAACATTGACGGTCATCGAACCACAAATCCCAAAAAACCCATTGTAACCCCCACTCCAGATCCGGCCAGGATAGGAGAAGCGAAACGTAGGGTCAGAGCAATGGTACGGGCGACCGAGGGCTCTAAAGGAAGGCATCATCAACAAGGTAGAAAAACAGGGGACCATCAAAGAAGAAGTGAGGAAAACCAGACATAAGATATTGTCGATACGAAGAAGACGGAAGAATATGTCATCGATTCGAGGGAGACGGAAGAATATGTCATCGATTCGAGGAAGACCGAAGCGCCTTCACCAGAGAGAAGGAAGAAAATAGAACCAAAGAAGAAGAAACACGGAGAAGATGAATGTGATGGGAAGAGGAACCCTAGCCATCGAGAGAGAGAAAATAAGGCTAGGAGGAGAGCATGGGAACAAGAGGGAGAGAAGAGGAGGAGCGCTGGAGAAGTACCTTCACCACGACAGGGGTGTGGGAAGGAGTGGTGGCGGCGGCGCTGGGAAAAAACCTGAGCGCAGAGGAGAGCAGAGACCCGGAGAGTGGGGGGCCATATAATAACATTTTAGTATATTAAAAATAATTAAATTATTTTTTTATGATAAGTACCAGATAGGTAAAATAATAAGAAAAAAAAGAATGTATTCGGTTAAGGTGATTACCTCTTCTTTGAAATAACTCCTTTAGATCTCCTCATAAGGATCCTAGGGTCAGAATTTTGGGAAGAAAATTACCTTTATAATGTTTCTAATGATGTTTAAAATATAATTTGGTAGGGTATTTTCAAGCTCTCAGGAACAAAATTATGTAATGAAGAAAAAGTAGTGGTGCCCTTTTATAAGGGGAGGGGAGGACACCCATAGAATTTCAAAAAAGATTAAAATATAATAAATTTAGAATCAAACCAAATGATTCCAAATGTCCATGAATTTGAAGAAAAATAGTATTGAGTATAAATAACATTATTAAATAAAATTTAAAAATGTTTTTTCTTCATTTTAACCTTCTTTATTTTATTAACTCCTTTATTAATCATTTTTTATCTTAATCACAGTAACAACTATTCCAATCATAAATAGTTTAGAAAGTCAACATAAATGGACAAATGGCTCATAAATATACCATAGTTTAAATTAACAACTGTATTAAATTAAATTTAATGTGGATATGATTATTATGAATTTAAAATCATTTATAAAATTATTACTCATTATAAAATATCATTAATGTCAACTTTGGGACTATTCATTTAATTTGACATTAAAGACACCAAGAAAAATATTTAATTCAAATCTAATACTTTGAAACATAGAAAAGTTTTTATATTTATCTAAAAAAATTATGAAATAGAATAATTCACATAAATTGTATTAGTTTTAATATTTTTAAAATAATTTATTTTACTTTTATATTAATTAAATAAATATTGTGTCGGCATTGCATAGGCATATACGGTAATTATACAATCACTGAAAATTATACATGAATTACAATGATAAAAAAAATTATATATATTTAAAATAAACATTTAATATTAAACTTATACTCCATTTATCTTTATATAATAATTATAGATATATTAAAGTAAATAAAGTGATATTTTGAATTTATTATTTTATTAAATGAATATTAAGGGAATATTGAACGAAATATGACATCGAGTGGCTATATATTCAAAACATGGATTGAAATTTATTAAATCTACTAATAATAAAATAAATTTATTATAATTCCTCAAAATTCTAAAATAATAGCATTGTATTTGATTGCGTGTATGACAAGAAACACCAAGCGCCTAAGGGAGTATAATATCCTGAGATCTAATAATATTATTTCTATTTTAAATAAATTAAATATATAGATTGAAATATGTGAAATTATTATTTATCTTTCATTACACTCAATAAATACTTTCTTCTATATCTTATGTTACGTGCATGATCGAGTTTTACAGAGAAATAATATATTGTTAAAAAATATTATTATTTATAATAAGATATAGCATTGCCATTACGTTAGTGATTATGAATAGTATAAACTAAATTATGAAAATACATGGTTCATAAAAATATAAAATGAATCCATTGGTTTCTAATTAATTAGATATGAATATAAGAACCAAATGAATATAAATAGAATGTTTTTATATAAAACTATTTATATGACCACAAAGTTGATTTATCCTAATAAATTAAATTAATTACAATTACTGAGTTATATTAACACAATATATAAAATAAATATTCAATGAAATATTTTCATACATTCATATAATGTATTATATAGTCATAAGATAAGAGACAACCTAATATTTTTCATAAAAATCAATGTTTTTTTAAATGCACATTTAACGCATTTTAATGATGAATCTATTTTAAATAAAATTTTTGAAACATTTATAAATTTTATATGTTAAAATAAAATTTATTTTTGAAATAGAAACCTCAAAATTAGTTTTGGGATAATTTCTTTATTTCTCAGTGAAATTTCATTTTTCGATGAATAATAAAAATACTGAATTTTAATTCAAAACTGCTTTTTCATCTAATTTATTTATGCAGTTAAATTGTATTTTTGATTGGTTTTAAAAATAATTATATAAATTTTATATAAATTAATAAAATTTATGAAATTTTAATCAATTTAACTTTGTAATTGAATATGAAAACATTGGAAAATTTCGAACTTCTTAATTTAAAAACTCGCTTTGTCATTCTGTCTGTGAAAATAAATTTAAATTAATTTCTATAAAATTGGTGATTTGAATATGTAAAAATGGATTTAATATTTGGAAAATTAATTATTTATAATTTCTAATAATTCTAACTTAGTTATTGACAAAAAAATATTACTGAAAGTGAATAAAAATTAATTACAGTGAATAAAAGTAAAATTTGCTTAACATGGGACAAAAACATAAACTTAAGGGACAAAAAGACTTTAAAATTGTTGAAAAGACATTGTATGTTAATATTTTTACCCTATATTTCCATTTATCTAATTTGGAACATTATTTGAGTCTTTTTTTATAGTAAAAACATTGGTGGGATTCCCATTCCAAAAATTTACAAGAATGCCACTCCTCCACTATAAAAAGGCACCCACACCTCCCCCATACTCACACCTCTAAAGACCTTTGGATGTCTCAAAATCTACTCAAATAATTTCCTAAATACCTACACTAAATATATGATCCACAATTTTTTCATGAATCCAGGCACAGAAGCCCTTTGGTGCAAACCAAAAGGAGTTGCCCAAAGAAGAGGAAACATCATTCCTCAAAATCTTTTTATTTATTTCAATTCTCCACCCCCTAAAATATTATTATTCAATTATTATATAATTACAACAATATAATAATTACACTAATTTGTTTTTATTATAAGTTTTATACCTAAAATTATACACACTTCCATCTAATGGGTAAGGAACTTACCATTTATTTGTACGACGAACTATCGCCTCACAAAATGATGTCGTTTATTTTTCCTTTTCCACCTCTCATTGTTTGGAATTATGATGGAAATTCAATTTATATACTGTATATATGATATTTATTTTTTATTTAAGATTATTTAATTTCAATATAACACATACCGTTATGCTTTCCATTTTTTGTAAATATGATAACATCATTTGTGGAAGTGTGGACTACCGCCTTCTAAAAGCGATGTGATTCTTTCATGCTATAAATGGAATGTATAAATTATGGTTTTAATAATACTATATGTAATATATGACATAAATATTATAATTTAATTATAATATACATATATTTAATTTTTTTTCATTTAATATGAAAAATAAATGAAAGTATAGTTCATGCATATATATGGCCTACCTTCTCCATGAACAGTATCTTCAATTTTTTATCTGGAAATATTATGGATTATTCTATATATATATATACAAAATATATATCATATTTAAATAATGTGTTAAATTTTTTATAATATGAACAATGATATTAACAACAAGTAACAAGTCAAAACATACTTGGGAAACTAGGAAACTAACACCCAAAATAGTGAAAATAATTAAATATTACTAAAAAATGAGTGAAAATAAATTTTATGAACCTCGTATATTATGTAATAAATATTAATATGGTTACTGAATAATAAATTAATGTATTTAAAACCATTATATGTTAATTTAATGTATTTTCACTTGAAAGTAAATGCAAGGTAAGAGATTCTCATCACACTTTTCTTACTATGAGGCAGACGCCAATAACAGGAGTTAATTCATTTTTCTGGTATAACTACTTACCATTTTGATATACTATATCATGTATTATTTTATATTCATGGTATTTTAATGTTTCATTCTATGATTTTTTCTTTTGGACTTCCAATTAAAAATTTTCCAAGTAATAAGGGTCTTTGTCTAAATTTTCATTCTTTGAGACATATTTTACTTTTTCTCACCTTATTTAATATATATGGTGTATGTACTGAAACATTGATGTATAATATCATGATTCATTAATTATTCAGGAAATTTTTAGTTTCAAAATTTATTATTTCATCAAATGTTATTTTAATTAATTGTTACCATGTGAAAAATAATTTCATAACCCAATTTCATTTCATTGGGTTATATTACTTCTTTATTTTCGTTAATATTATAAGATTATGTGTGTAATAAATTTTCAATATATATTATTTTTTACACTTTTTTATGTTTATTTAAATTTTACACATATAGTCTATTTATATATTTATTCTCACATCAACATTATGGTATTTTCGAGAGTTTACATCACAATCTCATTTTTTCGGGATTATATAAACATAAATTTGCATCCGAGGAAATTATTGGATCATTTTTTTAATAAATACTTTTAATTTATTCTCCTTTTGTTATTCATGACATTTTCAAATTAATATTAACATTTTTACACTATTTTTTACCCTAAATTTTTAGAATTTTTTTTAAGAAACCCGACTTCATTTCTCTCTTTAGTCAGAGAACCCACTTTCCATTAAAACCCCTATTTTCAAAAAAGGTTTTGAAATATGTTTTTTACCTTTAAAAATTTATTTATTAAATAAATTTTGATCCTTTTTTATTTTAACAATTCTTTAAAAGTAATCTTCTCCCCACCTTCTAAAAAATAAATTTTTATAACCATTTTATCATGAAAAAGGAATGTTCATTTTACTTCATAAGGAATATATGAATTTACCCACCATAATTTATTTAAAGATTCATTTTCAAGTTTAAAAGGTTATTTTTGAAATAAAATTTTTTTAAAAAAAATTGAAAGAAAAATATTTTCAAAAAACTCAAAATGAAAATGATATTTTCCTTAATAATATTTTTAAAATATATTTTTATAGTATTTCTATTCATCAACAACAAAAACCATTTATTTTTAATACACTTGGGTTATGTTGTATTGATACCATACTTTTCTTTCATTATGATGGTTTATGACATATTTGACAACAGATATTATTATCATTCACTGCCTTGAATGCTTTTTTAGTCCCCTTGAAATATTCACTTTCCTATGATCATTGAACATTGGATTTCCCCTAAATATCCATATCATTTATCATGGATATTTTTATTCCCTAAACTGAATAATATTTTTACATATTGTGTGTACTTGAAAATTATTTTATTAACTAAGGAAATATTGATAAATCTATATCTTCTACTCTATATGGATATTTGAATAGAAAAATAATTAAAATGATTATTTAAAATATGAGGAATGCTTTGGGTAGGTATGAAACGAGTGGGGCATAGTTATAGATTGCCCCAGATTCATCTGTAGTCTCATGGGACGAGTCAGTGTCCATCCTTAGATGAGTTTTTACCTAATATGCTAAACCATCTTGTGAAATTTATTTAGGATATAGGTATCATATACCTAGGAAATGTGGCATCCAATAATTAATAATTTCCATCATTAAGACTCAGTTATTATTATTCCATGAGATTTTTTTGACATATATATGGATGCATTTCATTCACATTTTATTGATTAAATGGAATGTGTCTTAATTTTCATACATTTACATGTTGATTATAAATTATCTAGTTATTTTAAATGTCTTTTGTATCATTAAATTACCTCTATATATTTTTTATCCATTGATTTTATTGATTTTATGGAATTTTGTTTAGAGATTACATTTCAATATTGATTATGCTCATTGATTCATTATTGCATCTGCTATATTTTTCACTTACTTAGCATTTTAGCTCAACCTTATTTTTTAATTTCCCCAGAATTCAATGAAGTTTACAAATAAATATATTCAAGGATATCGTATATCGAATAAGTTTATTATCCAATAAAAGAAAAAAATGTTTTAAATAGTTTTTTAATTTATAATTCAAGACTCATGTATATATTTGGTTTACCAAGACTACTAAACTCATCAGTCCTTTAGAATTTTATTCCTTATATTAATTCCAATTTAATTTTATTATCACCAACTATGGATTTACTACAGTCATATTTTTTTAGTTATAATAAAAATTTAAACCCTTATCCCAAATTTTTAACCTTATTTAACTTGTTTTACCGTTATCGAGATGACCAAACTTACTATGGTTACAATTCATATTGACCAAAAATAAAAGGGAACCATTTTAAATTTTATCCTCTTAATTACACATATTCAATCCATTTTTCAAGATTCAATTTCCATAAGTGTAAGAAATTAATTTAAAAATGATCATGCAAAATACAATGAAACTCGTTTATTAGAGGAAAAAATATTTTTAAGTATAACACTAGATTTATATGTATATGATTCCTAGAGAAAAAAATAGATTAAACATAAAACATTTTATAGAATATATAACATAAAAATCTCATAAAAATAATTCACCAATAGTGATTAATTAAATTGATTAAGATAAAAATACCTTGCACACATAAAAATAATTTTTTAAAAAATATATCTTTTACTTTCAAATGATTTCATTTTTATTTATAATAAATTTAAAACCAATGATTTTATTTTATATATCTGTAAAACATAAATTTTTTAAAATTTCAATAGTAAGATTTATACCCACTAATTTAACTACAAGGTTATAATGGTATACTATATTATGATACATTTACACTTAGGGTTGCATATATCACAAGATATAGAAAAAATTAAATTAATTTGAAAATAAATATTACATAAAATCTAGGGGTGTTACTTTCTAACCCCATTAAAATAAATTTCACCCTAAAAATTACATCACTTCAATACAAAAAAATGAGGATATCACTATTTCATTTCTTCCTCAGGCTCCTGAGTAGATTCATAAAATTTATGAATCCTCCTGAAAAATTTAACCATATAAGTAGTTTATTCGTATATCATTATATATATTGTACAAGATATCTATTGATTTTTCATCCTATTAAATATCTTGCTTCATTCGTTCATAATATATTTTTAGTATATGTTAAGGATCATGGATGTACTTCCTCAGGAGAGAAACATGGAACATATCATGAACATGAGGTAGGTTCGATGGAAGCACAATATAAAAAGGTGCAATACCTAATCAATCAATAATATCAAATGGGACAATATAAATTGGTCTTATTTTTTCATTCTATATAAATTTCATAACCTTTTCTCTGGATAAATTCATAGAAACACCTTCTCACCAGCTTCAAACACTATATCTCACTAACAAGTATCAGCATAAAGTTTCCATTGACTCCGAGCTTCCTTTATGTGATGTTGAATGCCACTAACCTTCTATATTATTTCCTCAGCAATCATAGTTCAAAATATATTTATTTATCTAACTTAATATTAACACGTTGGTATTCTATACTTCTTTCCATATAGGGAGAAATAAGGATATATCTGAATGCTCAAGTGAATGTTATTGTTGTAAGAAAACAAGGCGAGAGGAAGGTGTTGATACCAACTACCTTTAAAGTCTATAAAACAAAATCACATTATATATTGTATGATTTAATTGGATCTAATAACAGACCATCAGTCTGAGGATGACAATATGTATTGAAACAAAACTATATATCCTAATCTTGTTAAAGAATTCACCATAACATTGAGAGAAATATCGGATCCCGATCAGAAACAATATAATGTGGGACTCCATTCAGCCCTTCCAATTTCTTAATTTATATTATAGAAATCTAATCAAGAGAGAAATATTCTCTGATAACAATGAATTGTGTTCACTTCATAAGGTTATTGACTATATCATAAATAGAATTATAGCCTTCAGATATTGTTGGAAACCTAATAAAAAATCCATCGGAATTTATTCCCATTTAAATTCTAGTATGGTTAATGGTTATCACATCCCCTTATAATGTTTCCTCTTTATATTAACTTGATAACATGCCAAGAATTGAGAAACATACTCTGTAATATCTCTCTTCACATTTTTTAACCAAAAATACTTTTTTATGTCCATATACATCATCGTACGTGTAGGATGAATAGGTAATGATTAAATATGTGCCTTATGCAATTACACCTTCTTCAAATCTAGTATGGATAGAACACATACACGATTTCTAAGCCTCATAATTCCATCATAAGCAAGGATGAACTCAAGAACATTTCTGATTATTTTCTTGAGCTTCATATATTACTTCAACACCTCTTTCATCCTCACATGAATATAAAGTTCAAAAATCATTTGATAAAGATAATATGTATCCCCTTTGTACATAATTTCTGGATTTATCCTTTGAAATTATAGAAATTTTTGATCTATTGTGATCTTCATCATGGATAAAATTTCATGATCAATTCGAATCAAACAATCATCAAACTTGTTTAATTTCTTAGGGTGGTAATGTATTGAGTAGTCATAATCTTTAATCTTCTCTTACCACATTCTCTAGTGAAAATTCAACACTTTTGTGTGAATATTTACTATGAAATTTTGTTATCAGTATATATATATATAGCACCATTATTGATAAATATAATTTTCCTATATATTTAATGAAAAAATTATCATAGGTAACTCCAACACATGATTTGTGTAATTTTTATCAGGAACCTTAAATTATTTTGTGGCACAAGATATCACCATATCATTCTGCAAGAGGAATCATCCTATTATATTCTTTGATGAATCACTATAGATTACAAACCCATCTCCATGGTATGGTAGTGTAAGAATAAGTGTGTTGACTAACATTATATTGAGTTCTTTAAAATTTTCATCACATTAATCTATCCAAAGGAAAATGGATCCCCTCTAAATTAACTTGGTGGGTGGAATAGAAAATCATATGAAATTATAAAAAAATCTCTGATAATATCCCACAAAACCAAGAAAATTATAGAACTCAATCACAGTGAGTTTTTTGGTCCAATGTTCAATAACTTTCATCTTTTATGGATCCACTAATATACCATCTCTTGATATTATATCAGCCAAAATTTAAACATTTTGTATCCACGATTCACACTTTTTAAATTTTCTCGAACATATTATCCTCCGTTAAGGTCTTGAATACAATCCTCATGTGATATTCATGTTCTTCCTTTGTCTTTGAATATATAAAAATACCACTTATAAATAAAAAAAATTAATCAAGGTAATCTGTAAAGAATATATTCATTTAATCCATGAGTAACTCCTTTGAATTCGTATGAAGGAAATGAATTACTATATATTCAGAGTTTTCATACCTTATATGAATTATTCTCCTTGGTATATCCTCATTGTTAAGCTTCAGTTGATGATATCTAGAGTGAAGACCAATCATGGAAATGTATTGATCCATGTGAATTTGATCAAACAACTCATCAATATATGGAAGATGATACTTATTCTTGATTGTGATATTGTTATGTTCTCAATAATCAATATAGAGATACATTGATCCATATTTATTATTAATAAAAAGAATGGGTGAACCCCAATGTAACACACTTGTCCAAATAAATCTCTTATAAATATTCTCAATGAGTTACTTCTAAATTCTTATAACTCAATACAGGTCATTCAATATGCAATCTTTGAAATGGGAGTAGTAAAAGGTATGAGTTCAATTGAAAAATCAACATTACAATTTAGTGTATTAATGGGAAATATTCTATAAAAACATAAAAAATTACCACATAATAGATATATCATAGATGTTCAATTTTCCCCCAACCATTTGGGACAAATAACCCTTTTGAATAAGAATCAATACCCATATAATGGATGAAATTTCCATTGCACGTTCATATTTATCGTCACACTAATTGAAAATAATAGGTTGGTTAATAAAATAAAATATTACTTCCCTTTATCAAAATAGAGTTTTTTATTTATGTAAATAAATCCAATCCATGTCTAAAATAACATAAAATTCAACTAGAGAGAAAATAACAAGATTTTCATAAAGGAAATTCTCACTACCTTCAATCAAAGAAGAGTAAAATAATTGACATGTGATTAATGTACTATTAGGGGTCTTCATAGATAATTCAATATTTAATCATTGAGTTGGTATTTTTTTACCTTAGAAAATACATTAGATATAGAAGAGTGCTTTGGTCGAGAATCAAAGAAGACATTTGTTGTACTAGAGTGGATGGTAAGTGTACCTTTCACCATTATGTTAGCCACATTAGAAATATTCATCACATGAGATTTCAATTTTTATATAGCTTTATTATTTTCATGATGTCGACCATAATCATTAACCTTATGAATTGAGAATTGGTTAGCATGATTTCCAAAATACTTTCATTTTAAATAGTGCAGTACAAGTGGTGTATTCTATTGACATTTTTCATTAATACTTGATTTAACAGGTCTCTTCATATGACTTCATCTTTTGATTTCCCGATAACCTTAATTTACTCACATAAAACATTTATGAGTCCCCTTAGGATAATTTTCTCCATGTTTCCTTCCAAACTTTGAGCATAAAGGAATTATTGTCATCTTCTCTCTAAAGATTTTATATATTCCTTTAAATTTCATATTTATTTTCTTTTCAAACCCATGAGATTGATGGGTAACTCGAATATCCACTTTCACCTTGATATAAAATTGAATGATTTCTTCATAAGTACTAAATTCAATTCTATATAACACCATTCAAACACTTTTTTTTCATCCAGGGTATAATTGATCAACCATACACTTTGGTTGGATTACAATATCAATAATGTACCTCAAGGGTCTTGTAAAATTTAACTATGATGTCATTGGACATAAATAAATTTAATATTTGTATACTGTAATAGCACTAATACTTTGGAAATAAGGTTGTGGAACCATAGGGAAGAACTTAGTGATTGTAAAATAGACCAAAACAAATTTAAATAAATAAATAGTAGTAATAAAAACTAATATTGAAATATTGAAAAGCATAGGCAGTGCGAGGAAGACATGGCTGGATCCATACAGTAGATGAAATAGGGTCCTCAGGTTGCTTTAAACTAATAAAAATAAATTCTCCTATGCTAATCAGAGTAATTCAATTATTCAATTCTTGATATAAATGGTCATACTTCACTGAGTTCTGGCTTCAATGGATCAAACTAGCTCAGTTTACCTTTTTGAGCTTTGATTTTTGATCTTATCTCTTGAATTGATATGTTCAATATGGAGAATAAGTGCATTGAACTTTTTAAATTTTCCATAATTTATTCAATGATCCAAGGTTAAATAGTTTACTACCATTACCTGTCAGTTATTGGATAGTGTTTATTAATACACCTAAATAGATTAAAAAACTAACTTAGGAATGCACTGAACAATTATACTAACTATATAGAATGGATAATATAATGATCAGTTTTTTCCATATCGATTCACCTAAAATAGATAGCTACTCATATTAATGAATACAATAATGATAAGGAAAAGATAAAATGAATGATGAATCATATCTAGTGATATTTCTTCCCCCTTAAACTCCAACTCTAGATCTTTCTCCAAGCTTGTCTTTCTGCTTCAGAATCTATTCTCTGATGAATAGTGAATGGTGATGTTTGTCGAGGGTGTTATGGAAATGTATGGATCCATCAAAAATTTCCCATATCTTTCAATGTTCTGTCTCATGATGGTTTTATAATTCTCTGTATGGATTTCGGATGGTCTCTTGGAATGCTCATACAATGATTCGAGCATACATGACGCTCTAATATAATGTGCCACTTCTTATAGTTATGAGCCAGCAAGAAACCACATTCCTAAACCACAATGCTTTCTACGTGGAAATATTAATGATCAGGATTGTTGATGTCAGATTCTCACATTTCAACAATCACCTATTACCTAGAAAAAACAGAAAATAAAGCATCAATCATTCAATGGAAATAATTAGTATTCAAAAACAAAAAAAAATTACAAAATTAAATTAAGTTACTATTATTATTAAATATATAAATAAATATATAAAAAGTTTATTTTTTATATTTCAATATATATATATATAATTATTATATATGTTAATATTATTAATATGAATTATTATTATGTAATTATATTTTAAAAAAAGAATAAAAAGTAGAGGTATTATGTGCGGGTGGAAAGGGGGAAGGGGTTGGGTGTGGATATTTAGTGAAAATGGGGGAAGGGATTAGCCTTGAGTATAGGGGGATAGACTAATCTTTAATGATGGATGAACTCAGGTTCAATTGGTGGTGGATGGTGTTTTCGGGTTTTGTGGAAGTGGATTCGAATAGTGGAAGCGTGGTGAGCTCAAATTTATAGAGTGGTTGGATATGATCTCAGTGGAAACACGACTTTAAGTGGTGGTGGATCAGGGTGCTTGTGGGTTCTATGGTGGTCCACATCCCCAAATTTGGTGGTTATTCAATATTCACTAGTGGTTCAAAGCTGAAGATTCAGAGGGTTCTGACCTCAAATCCTGTGATGGAAATGGTGGTTCATCTCAGCGGCATCTATTATAACAGCGATGAGTATTCTAGAAGTGAATTATTGTGATGTCATTGATTAATTTCTATATTTTCAATGAATCTGTGAATTTTTCTATTAATATTTTCTTCTTATATTTAATTTTTTTGTACGTGGATTGATTTTCGTAGTGGGTTAAAAGAATGTAGTGGCATAAGGTGCGTTGGCAGCAAGTCAAGTTGACAGTGGTTGGTGCAATAGTGACACATGGGATTCTCTATTATAGGAGTGTCAATGGTGGGTTGATAATCACTGTTGTTAGTTTCTAACTATGGTTTGGAAATCTTCTTTGTGTCCTCTCATGGTCAGTTGGGAGCTGGCATTGGGTATGATCTAATAGGGGGTAAAGGATGATGATGGGTGAATGAGTCAGTATTGGTAACAGTCCACAGAGGGTAAAAACTGGAGGTGGGTGAAATCCTCCATTTTTCTTCCGCTAGTGACTGACGGCTGGTTAATGAGCAGCAACACCTGAAAAAAATCAAACTAAAAATAAAATTTAAAAATTAATGAAGTAAATTAATTTAATTAATTATAAAATTAATTAACTAAAATTACAAAACAATGTAAAATTAAAACACTATAATTAAAATTTTATATTATTAAATACCCAAAAATCATAGTTAAAAATCATTCAACAAAAAATAATACATATTAAAATTGTTAACATATTTAAACATTTACCTAAATTCATGTGCCTAAATTAATGAAATAATTAAATGATTAAAATTAAATTGAATTATAATTAAATATTACTATGTATAAAATAATATAAGTAAAGAAATTAAATTTTAAATTAAATTTAATCATTAAAAGAATAAAAAAATAAAATTTATTTATTTATAAACTAAAATAAAGAATAAACTGTATTGATGATTTAATTAAATAATAAATTGAAATAAAATAAAGTAAATTAAAAACAAAAACAATGATAAATATTCAAATCAATCAAATAAATAGATTATTTAAACAATAAAATTTTGAAAAACAGAAGTAAAATCAAATAAATTTTAAGGGTTGGGATCTATGTGGATCAACCCTTTGCATGTTTTTGAAGATAAAAGTTCTCAAAGGATTCTCGGAAGAAGTTTGAATAATATCAATTAAAAAGAAGCTGGGAAGGGGGTATTAAACGTCACGTAACTATATTACATGATGTGATATCCTGTTTTATTGGTTGCTTCACTGTGTGAAATGGGAATTCCTAACATGAAATGTTTTGGGGTTCGAAAAACAAAATAAAGTGTTGAGGCTATGCGTTTTTTGGTATAACTCGACCTCGAGGTATTAAATGACGTGAAAGGGCATTACAACTTGTGTTATGCCCTGACACTATATATTTTATATGTTTTCCAGCCATATAGTTATTGTTAAAACATATGGCTATAGTAGCTCCCCCTCGACCCCATGTGACCCGATGACCCTCTCTTCAACATTTTGGGGATTCCTTAAACAAGGAACGATCCCTAGCTCCCTCCTTTGATATATAACAATTCGTCTTCTATATAAGGTATGATCTACCTCCGTTCTTGATGTTTTTTTGAACTCTTTCTTCTTATTTCTCTTTTCCATGTGATGTCACATGATCTTAATGTTTCTAATAGAATTTTCTTGGTTGTTGGTTGGTGCGGTTGTGCTACGTCATCCTCATGTCGATGTAGTTGTTGTAAGAGAGGTTATCGTGATTCGTTTATTTGATTCATTCTTGTTTGAACAATGTCAATGACCTTTTGATATAGGGGATTTGACGACTCTTTATTTATTTACGGGATATTGTAGAGTTATTGTGATTTAGACCCCAGGATCGCAATGAAATTGACCTAATTAAATATATGAACTAGACTAAAGAATTGGTATCGATTGGGTAGCTATTTTTTTCTTAATTTTTGACTGTATCATGATAAAGTGTTGCCGATTTATTTGCAAGATAGTGTGATATATATGTTTTATTTGTTTATTTTTTCTTGAGGGAAATTGGTAAAAAATATAAATCCCAAATTAATTGATAATTAATTGGCTAAAAGATAAAGATTCATGCTTAATAATCTAGTTTTTTTGTTATAAATTGATTTTAATAAAATTGATGTGAGTATGAGAGATTAATGGAGTTGGTTAATGAACAGGAAGCATGTTCATTATTCTTAACAAAAGTAATAAAGGAATGTTAAATTAATTGTTGAATTAATTTAGTGATGCCTTGTGATAGCTTTTTTTTAGGTCTCCCATAGTTGGAACGTTTGAATAATTAATCGGTTATTTAAATATGAAATAAGAACCAGTTTTTTGTTAAAGATAGTTCCTTGTAGGGCTTGAGTTTTCTATTTACTTGTAAAGGCTGAGTGCCTTATGATTTTGAGCTATGATTGCTCATTGTTTGTGAAGGATAGATTCCTTTTTTAGGGTTGAGATCCTATTTTAATGTTTGTTCTAGCTACTTGTGATTTTCTTTAGATATGAGACTTGTGGTTGTTGGGGTAGGGTGGCCCGAATGTGATGTGAGTCTAGAATGGTTTATCCTAGAGTGATGTTATGGTATGTGGGGAAGTGATTCCTGGTTGTTGTGGCAGTAGTTAACGCTAAGAGTTACTAGATTCATTGGTTTATTATTACGTGTTTCAGGGAGGACACTAGAGTTTATGGAACAGGTTGAATCGGGGCATACCCCTTGAGATGGAAGTGGATGCTGTTGTTGAATCTATTGTTTATTATTTTTCATTACTTTCCCCGCCGCTTGAGGTAGATGGAAATTCTTACCCACATTAAAAAAATAGGTGAATATTCATTGGGTATACAATGTGCTTTCCATGGTTAGCTTCTTGAAGATGGATGGGTCTATATTCTCTTGCAATAGGAGGCAAATACTTGATGGGTAGTTCACCTACTCACCATTTTCATCCCCTTTTTCCTTGGTATAATTGAATATTTTCCTATAATACCTAGAATTATGGAAATTGGTAATGTTCTTAAATAAATGAATGAGTAATTATTTAAAAAATGGGGTTGGATCATGCTAGGATGCAATGTTGAGTTTGTGTTTCTGAGAAGTTATGGACTCAGTTTTGTTATGCCTAGAAGGCATGGATCTTGGTTGGAATGATAATTAAATGTAATGAAAAATTGATCATGGTTAAATAATGTTTAAATAATTAATTAACATAAAGTGAAACTAATAGAAAAGGAAAAAGTAACTGAATATATCTCTTTAAATTGTAGTGTACTAATAGGATATCTAGTCTTAGCAGCGGCAGTGAGGAGTCCGAGAGACGTCAGCTATAGTTGAGTCTGAGACTATTTTTTTCCCATAGTGTGGTTGTTAGCTATATTATATTCGTTCATTTTGGTGTTTCTATAGGCTAATCCACCCTTTCAGTTATGGAAACTAACACCTTTGGGATTCTGAGCCCTGAGGGTGTTTTCCCCAACATCTCATTGGGAGGATGGATGGCTGACTACCCCCTTTAGACATTCTCTCTTCTCTTGGTAGTTACTTGTTATGGTATGCACGATAGTTAGTTTTCCCCATATATGTGTGTAGAGGACCGTAATGTCTTGTGGTTATTTCACAGGAATATATTCTAGATATAGTTTCTTATGGACTACTATAGGTGAAACATTTATAGGTTGGGTTGGCTTGAGGGTCTTTACTCATTGCATGGGATATAATGGCTTGATTTATAATACCAGATATATGATACATGATATTCAGGCACTGTTGGCTCCTAGAAACTACCTGGATAATTTTTTTTTGTGGTTGTGGTGGTGATTTTCATGAGGTTCATGTTGTAGTGCTTTGCCCAGGTGTCTCTAGAAAGCCTTTTTGGAGAGAGATGTTCCAGACAGGCGGCATTGGGGAAAAGCTGTAAACAAGCGGGGAATTGGTAGCGGGGTACCCTATATATTAATTATTATTTTATATTCTCTTATATGTGATACTTGGTGAAAGTATCCATGATGAGGCTGATAACATAGAAAACCTATTTAGCTGATGAGTTTTTTAACTTGTCATTCACTCTTCTATAGCATTTTTATTTACTTTTACACAATGGGTTTTACGGAGGAACCTACTGAGTATACAGTTATACTCACCGTACATTATATAAAATATATTTCTAATCACTTGGAGAAGCATGGAGATCAGGTTGGCTACTACTAGCTTGGGGGTTTTAAAGAAACTTTTTTGGGCCTCATGGTCACTGTCATTTTATATTCTTTTGGTACTTGTAGTTTTCTATTTCAGTTGTATTAGATTTTCATGAAATTACATATGTGTACTTGATATTTCTTTTATATTGTATCCTAAGCAATATTTTATTGGTGTCTATCTCTTATCTCTCTTTTGTATATTTTCTCTTATAGGGTAATTCCTCCCAACTGTGAGTTTTCTATACCCTTGATTCCAGTCGCCAACCTAAGGACAACTGAAGGTGTTACTTGGTGGTCATTATCTCTATTTTCAAATTTATGGCCCTTAAGGGGTACACTTTGTGGGGAGGGGGTTCTGACAGAGTGTTATCATAGCCAGTTTGAGGGATGGGATAGACTTTTGAGTTAGGCACAAGTGAGGTTGCATGGGTAGGTAGGGAAACGGTGTCAGCTATGTATAAAAATCACAGTAAACATGGGAAACCGGCTGATACATGGGTATGTAGGTCCCCCTGTTATCTGAAACATGGACCTTTATGTTTATAGTGGCTACTATATGAAGTGATGATGGTTGCAGAATAGAGACTTAGGAAGGGATCATGCATCAATTTTTATTGTGCCTGTGTTTTAATGGGTAGAAATTGGGATAGGTTAACCAAAAATTAATAAAAGAAAACAATTAATTAAATTTAAAATAATCCATATTCTAGTTTTAGGAGAACTAGTTGTTTTTTCTTTGGTAGGTATGGCTCCAGGTTGACGTCCTCATTAGGTTTGTGTAGAATATGTTCAGCAGGTTACGCCGGAAGATCATTGTAGTGTAGTGGCTGATGATGAAAACACTTGGAGGAGGAAACTATGAGAATTTTATTGCACTAGTCTACAGAAGTACAAGGAGGTTGAGATAGATTTCAGTTTGATCAATGCTCGGACGTAGCATTGGGTATCATTGGTTTTGATGAAGTTGTGTGGGGAAGCGAGGAGGTGGTGGGTCTTCTTCCTTGGGGATCCCATGGAGTCTATAGTCTCATGGTAAAAGTTGTGAGGGTAGTTCAGAGCCATGTTTCTTTCTTAGATCATAAAGGAATCCAGTCACCATGAGCTTCTTACCCTTCGACAGGGGAGCTCCAATTTACGAGATTTTGGGATCCATTTCAGGAACCTTCTGCGATATGATTCGGACCTATTTCAAGATGAGGAGGCTAGGTTGAGTCATTTCTAGGAGGCTTTGCATCCAAATATCTAGTTTCAAGTCACTCCATTTATGATGAAAAAATATCTTGGGGTAATAGTGATGGAATATGTCATCAAGAGAACATTATCCAAAACTGAATCATCATGAGAGGGGAGCCTTTAGGATTCCCCACAAAGCATAGTTGGGTTCTAGGGTTCTTGGTTTTCAGGGAATTCGAGTTTCTCTTCAATCGGGGGTATGTCTTAGCCCTCAATGTATTGTTTCTATGGGGGAAGCATCTCTCAATATTATGATAACGTATTAGGTGCTATTTTTCTTGTATAGGCCAAGGACATCAATAGTGAGAGTGCTTTACCTTTCTGAGTAGTCAGCATGCATCAGGTGTTTGGCTTCAGGTTCCTTCATTAAGGAAGTTCCAGTTGAAGAAGCAGCATTAGGTTACACTAGTTTTGGATCATTGGAGAGTATATGGGGTTGGTAGAGGATAGCCTCAGGACAATCCTCATCCTCATAGAGTAGAGTGTGTTTATAGAGGTTGTTACTATCAGGGTTAGGGAAGCCATGGAGCATGTTGTGTTCATCTTCATGTGTTATCGTTTCCATCTCTAGGATATATAAACATCATTCAAGGTAAACTTTTCTTTTTTCTACATTGGTTCATGCCTTATTTGATTCTGTAGTGACGCACTCCTTCATATCACCTTCCCTTGTACATGATTTGGAACTTGAGTTAGAGAGGCTTCTTGTGCCCTTGGCATTCACAACACTAGTTAGAATCCTAGTTGACTTGTTTGAAGTATATAGAAACTGTGAGCTACTAATGGGGAGGCACCTCTCTTGAGGAAATTTTTATGTTTATGAATAAAACCATATAATGTCATCCTCATCATGTATTGGTTGTATTAGGTATAGGAAATCATGGATTTATTCAGGATTCAAGTGGTGTTCTTTGATACTAATAGATAGTTGTTTGGGTTTATTGGCGAATGATACCCTCATATGGGTCAGTGGCATGTTCCATTCTTATCGTCCATGATGGATGATCTGATGTTGAGTTCATTGGAGGTTAAGCTATCGGGGTTTTCCAGGGACATAGAAGAGTACCCTGATGTCTTTCTAGAAGAGGTTGTATCCTTACCCCTTCAATGGGAGCTTGAGTTCAAGATTGAGATACAGCCAAGAATGTCCCATATCTTGATGTATCCATATAGGATAGATCCTTTTGAGTTGAAAATTTGGGTTATTTAGCTCGATGGTCTATTGTGGTGAGGTTTCATTCATCCAAGTGTGTCACCATGGGCGCAACAGTTTTGTTCATGAAGAAGTTTGATATTAGTTTGCAGTTGTGTGTTGATTATCATCACTTGAACCAAGTGATAGTGAAGAACCGCTATCCACTTCCAGAGATTGATTATTTATTCCATCAACCGAAGGGTGTGAGTTGGTTCTAGAATGTTAATTTGCATTCAGGACATCATTATATGCATGTGAAAGGATGAAGATATCCCAAATACTAATTTTAGTTGTCATCATGGGCATTACTATTTTTTGGGATTCCATTCAGTGTGAAAAAATCTCCAGTTGTGCTCATTGGGTTGATGAATGTTGTGTACTATGACTTCCTATATAAGTTCATGGTGGTCTCCATTGACAGCATCTTTGTGTACTCTTTGTCTAAGGAGGAGAATGCAGAGCATCTACATGTTGTTTTAGAAGTTCTTTGTCAACAGCAACTATTTGGAAAGTTTTCGAAGTGTGATTTTTGGGCTCGAGAAGTCCATTTCTTGTGGAATTTGTTATCCCAGTAGGGAGTAGTTGTGGATCCTTCAAAAATAGAAGCAGTTCTGTATTGGATGTCTCCCAAGACATTGGTAGAAGTGTGAAGTCTCCTCGGTCTTGTAGGCTATTACAGGAGGTTCTTAGCTGATTTCAATCAGGTTACAACTCCTCTAACAAAATTGACTAGAAAGGATCAATCCTGTTTTTCGAAATATCAGTGTTATGAATCATTTAAGTATCATAAGGGGAAGTTTTTCACGGCTCCAACTATTTTTCTTCCAGTATAAGGAGTTCAGTTTGCGGTTTTCCATGATGCTTCGCAACTTGGTTAAGGTTTTGTTCTGATACGATAGAGATCAGTCATTTGTTATGGGTCTCAGATGTTTTAACCCCATGAGAGTGATTATGCCACCTACAATCTCGATTTGACGATAGTGGTGTTTTCCCTAAAGTTGTGGAGACATTACCTCATTGGAGAGTATTTTGTGGTCTTCAATGATCATAGGAGGCTAAGGTTCATTTTTTCCCATCATGACATGACCTTTTAATAGAATCAGTAGATAGAGTTCTTACAGGATTATGACTTTGAAATTCTATATACACATGTAAAGGGGGATGATGAATATGATGCACTGAGCATGAATTTGCATAGTGATGAAGTGCATGAATATGAACTAAGTGATTCTTGTAGAGTGATGTAAGATATTTTGGCATCAAATTTGGATATGGGTGAAGTTGGCGGAAGAGGTTGTCTTTTCTAAATTATGATGCAATAATCTCTAGTGAAGCGGGTACAAGAGTCCTTGTTTGGGGATCTTGATGTAGAGGTCTTTAGAGACAGTATTGTTTGTGGGGAGGCCCCTGATGGCTGGTCTGAGGATGAACAACATCGAGTGTTATTTTAGGGAAGTATTTCCATTCATTTGGTGATTTGTGAGATGGTTCTTATAGAGTTCCATAGTTCTCCTTTGGTAGTACATCCTTTCTTGAAAAATATTTACCAAGCTTGGAGATGTCAGTTTTGGTGGTAGGGGTTGAAGCATCGAATATAATAGATTTTATCTTGATGTTTGGTTTTCCATTAAGTTTATGTTGAGCACCGTGTTCCCGATGGTTTTCTCTAGTCGTTAGATCATTCTTATTGGAAATAGTAGGACATATAAATGGAATTTATTACTAGTTTACCTCGATCTTAGGGAGTCCATGATTCTATATTGTTAGTAGTGGATCATTTTATGAAATCATACCATTTCATAGAAATCAAGGAGTCGAGCTCAGTGGAGGTTTTTTTGAGGTAATATTTGGAGGTGGTGGTGAGCCTCTATAGATCCCCAAGGATGATCATTTCCAATCAAGGTCCTCATTTTACCTCTAGGGTGTGGACAGTTCTTCATCATCATTTTAGTTATTAGTTATTCCTTAACAAGACTTTTCGTTCACGGACATATGGTCAGACATATAGAAGTATCCAGACTCTTGAAGACATGTTTCCCTCGTGTGTCCATGATTTTGAATGTTTGTAGATGAGGCACTTACCCTTGGTATATTTCTATTATAACAATATTCTTCACTCTACCTTTAGTATGGAACCATTTGAATCCTTATATGGCTAACCTTGTCGTTCTGTGTTGTGCTAGACTACGGTCATATAGTTATCAATTCGCATGCCAAAACTGGTACAGGATATGACAAAGATGGTTCAGGTGATTCATGAGTGGATGAAAGTAGAAAAGGATCATCAGAAGTCTTATTCCAATCATAGGAGAATACCTATAGAGTTTTATTTTAGGAATCATTTGTTTCTGAAGGTGGATCCCTATCATGGGCATCGAAAGTTTTGTCATGGCAGTAAGCTTTCTCCTCGGTTTGTTGTGCCTTTTGAGGTGTTGTATCGTGTCGGAGTTGTGCTGTACTAGATAGTGATTCCCCAATAGATGACATGGAAGCATGATGTTTTTCATGTGTCGTAGCTTCTTTGTTATCTTTATGAAGACTCTCACATTGTTGACATTGGAGAGATCAATGTTGGAAATAATGTGACCATCGAGGAGCAGTCTGTAAAGATCCAGGACCACCAGAATAAGGTGTTTTATGGGCATGTTATCCCCTTGGTTTATGTCTTATGGTGGAATAGTGTCATGGAGGAGAGTACTTAAGAACATGGTTCGTAGATATGTGCTCAATGTCCTAAGTTGTTTGATGTTTAGATCTTCTCTTCTAATGTTGTTGATTTTTTGATTGTAGACCCTTTGTATTTATGAGATGTATTTCTATTATTTCTTGTAGTTTATTACTCTCTTTTGAGTGGTATCTCTAGTGGGATGGTGCTTAGGGGCTATTTTTGGTTGTTACTTTGTTTTTCACTTGTTCTTCAAGTGAATCAGTTGACCTCCTTTAGTGGTGAGAGCCTTGAGAGGTATCACATGGGGTGGCTGTTTAGATGACCCCTTTTTGTTTCCTCTCCTGGTTGGTTTTGATTTATTGAGGATGATAATATTTTGATACGTATCTGATTTAAGGGTCCAGAACCACATGGATCAACCCTTTGTGTGTTTTCGAAGATCGAAGTGCTAGGGAAAGGCTCGAAAGAAGTTTAGAGAAGTTCTATTAAGTAGGAGTTGGGAAGGGGGATTACATGTAATGTAACAATATTGCACAACATGAAATTTTGTTTCATGGGTTGTTTCATAGCGTGAAATAGGTATTCTCACTATGAAATATTTTGGAATTTGAAAAATAAAATAAAGCATTGGGTCGATGTTTCTTCTACAGAACATGAACTTGAGGCATTAGATGATGTGAAAGGGAATTACACGTCATGTAAATCCCTGATGTTGTTTGTTTAATGGTTTTCTAGCCAATCGGTTTTTTTAAACCTACAGTTTCGGCATCTCTCCCACAATCCTAGGCAACCTGACAACCCTTCCTTCAACATTTTGGGGATTCCTTCATCAAGGAACGATCCCTAGCACCCTCCTACGATCTGTATCGATTCTTCAACAAAATAAAATATGCTCTACATCTGTTCTTGAGGTTTCTTTGATATTTTTCTTCCAATTTCTATTTTCCATGTGATGATATGTGATATACAAGTTTTTAATGGATTTTTCTTGGTTTTTTTGGTGGGGTTGTGAAACAGCATCCTTGGGTGGATGTAGTTGTTGCGGGAGAGGTGATTGTGATCTGTTTCTTTGATCTGTTCTTATGAGAAGCACATCAATGAGATTTTTAGTTATATGATTCAATGATTCTTTATTTTTATACATGAAACAATAGAGTTAGCATGATTTATCCTCTTGGATCCCAAATAAATTGAACTAATTAAATATATGATCTGGATTAAAGAATTGGTATCAATCACGTAGCGATGTTTTTTCTTTGTACTGTGATAATAGTTTGCCTCTTGATTGTATAGATATTTTGATATCTATGCTAGATTGGATTATCTTTTCTTTATGTAAATTTGTAAAACACATAAATCGTGAATTAATTGATAATTGATTTTCTTAAAGAAAAAAGAGACATTCTTATTAGTCTTGTTGCTGTTGTTATAATGTTATGTTAATAAAATTTATTTTAGTATGCATGATTAATGGAGTTTGTTAATGAACCTGACGCATGTTAACACTTGTTGATAAAAGTATTAAATGCATGTTAAATTAATTTTTGAATTAATTTGGTGATATATTGTGATATCTTGTTATTTTCTTTTCACGTAGTTGGAACCTATGAATAATGAATCGGTTAAGTCAAGTTGGAATAAGAACCGGTTGTGTGTTAAATATAATGCACTGTAGTGACTAAGTTTACAACATTCTTTTAAAGACTTAGTTCCTTGTTTTTTAGAGCTGTGAGAGATCATTGTGTGTGAAGTTTTTATACCTTTTATAGGACTGAGATCCCATTGCTATGTTTTTTCCTGTTACTTGTGATGTGCTCTAGATATGAGATTTGTGGTTGTCGTGAGCTTGGGATACCTGAGCCTGGAGGGTTGTTGTTGTAATTGGGGCAAGGAGGCCAAGTTGGTGTGGCGGAAGTTAATGCCTACAGTGGTCAGATGCATTGATTTATGCATATCGGTGTTGGGGAGAACAATGGAGATGATGTAATGGGTCGAATATTGTCCTACCGGTTTAGATGAAAGTGGATTCTTGTTGAATCTATTATTTTTTATATATCCTTTACATCCCCCCTACTTGAGGTTGATGGACTTTCTTATCCTCCTTCCAAAAGAGGAGAAGATGAGAAAATTTTGACATGTGCTTTCTGTGGTTATCTTCTCATGGATGGATGGGTTTATGCTCATGATATATGTGGTAGAGACATGATGGGTAGTTCACCTACTCAGCGTGTTTAGCCCCATTTTACCTGGTAGCATAGAATGTTTTCAAAGAGTACATGGAAGTATAGAAAGTGGTAATGTTTTTAATTAAATGAATGAATAATTGTGTAAACCATAGGGGTTGTAGCTTGTTGGGATGTAATTGTGATGTTATGTTTCTGAGTAAATATGGACTCAGTTTGGTTATGCTTCGAGGACATGGATCTTAGATGGAATGATAATTAAATGTAATGTGGAATTAATAATGGTAAATTTATAATTAATTAATTAATTAACTTAAAGCGAAAATTATAAAAAGGTCTAAATTAACTTAATATAGATATTTATATGGTTATCAGCTTATAGGATATCTAGTCTTAGTAGTAGCGGCCAAGAGTCCGATAGAAATTATCTACAATTGAGTCTAATACTATGTTATGCCCATAGTGTGTCGATGAGCTATATTATATTATGTAAATTTTGTGTTTCTAAATGGTATACCACCCAGTAGATTAGGGAAACAGACACCCTGGGGATTCTGAGCCCTGGGGGTGTTTTCCCCAACATCCTGGTGGGAGGATGGATGGCTGACTACCCCCTTTGGAACCTCTCTCTTCACTTGTTAGTTACTTGTGCTAGTATTCTTGATAGTTATTTTCTCCTATATAAGTTTGAAAAGGGATGTAATGGATTGTGGTTACTTCACACACATATATTCTATATATAGTTTCTTATAAACTATAATAGGTATAACGTGTAAAGGCTTTTATGTCTTGAGGATCATTACTCGGTACATGGGTTGTAATGGATTGAGGTATAATACTTGATGTATGATACACACCATGCGAGTAGTGGTGGATCCAAAAAATTACCTGGCTTCTTTTGGTTATGCGGTTTTTGTGGTGAGTTGCATGAGGTGCATGTTGTGGTGCTTCTCCTAGGTGTCTACAGGCAAGCCATTTTGGAGAGAGATGCTCAGGATGTGCGACATTGGGGAAAAGTGGAAAAAACAGTGGGGAAGTGGTAGAGGGACACCCTTGATATTATTCATTATATTATATACTCTTGTATGCGACACTTGGTGAGAGTATCCATGGCAAGGAAAATAACATAGTATACTTATTTAGGTGATGAGTTAGTTTCACATGTTATTCATTGTGCTTTATCATGATTTCTTTACATTCGCATGAGTGGCACCTCAGAGGATTCTACTGAATATACTATTATTCTCACCCAAAATTATATAAACTTTTTTCAGGTCACTTTGAGTAGGATAGAGATTAGGATGGTTACTATATGATTGGGGGTTTTTTAAGATCTATTTAGGCTTCATGGTCACTATAGTTTTACTTTATTTTTTTACTTTCAGTTTTCCCTTTTAGTTGTAGTGTTTTTCCATGACATTATATATGTTTAATTGGGATTTATTTTATATTCTAGTCTGAGCAGGAGTTGTTTAGTGTCTATCTTATCTCTCTCATCCACATGTTTTCTCTTATATGGTAATGCCTCCCATCTATCTGTTTTCTATACCCTCAGTGCTAGTAGCCTACCCCAGTCCTAATGGTGGTAGGACTCAGGGGTCATTATTTCTATCCTCACATTTCTGTCCCAGGAGGGGTACGCTTTTGGTCAGGGGTACGTGACATAAATAACAGATAAAACAAAATAATGATATTAAATAAATGAAAAATAGTAGTTTGGAAAAAATAAAATGAAATACTAAAATGGTTGAAAGAATAAAAAATGAAAAATAAAAATTTAAAAAAAACATCATAAGAAATGTCATAAGATACTAATTTAATTGATTAAATTAAAGGTATTTATAAAAAGCTTAATATAAACACTAAAACACACAAGTTGAACAGAAAATCATAATTTTAACAATTTGATATAGAAAATGAAATAGTTATTAATTTTTTAACAATTCATTAATTTAATAATAATAAGACAATAAAATTGAAAATTGATGTAAAAAAAATTAGAAATAAATTCCACATCACACTCAACCAGAATTAATCAATTTCACTCCTGGGAAATTCAATGTGATTTATATATTTACAAAAAACAGAAAACAAATATATCATCCTACTTAAGATCTAACTGACTCCAAGTCTAAGGAGGTCAAAAATCCCTTCACCGCTTGAAAAATCATGTCTTCTATGTGAATGTAACCATTTTCCTTATTTCCATTCAAAATGGGTCCCAATTCTAAGAGTATAATTAGTAAGATAAATGTGGAATTAAACCTTAAGTAGGAAGTATAATTAGTCATCACACTTCCCTTGGTTCCACAAAATGAAGGTCTATTGTTTTTTTTTAATTTCATTTTTTTCTATCACTTAATTGATTCAAATAAAATGATTATTATAGAATTCAATTTTACCCTTCTTCACTTGGGTTCAAAATTCCCCTCACCAAAATGAGATTATTTTTTAAAAGTCACTTTATTTTAATTTTTCTAAGCCATATTTCATGTGAAAATTACAATGAATGACACTTGTTGAAATTGAAAAAGGATTTTATATATTAATATAAATTCATCCAATACCCTTGTCTCTCAGACTCACCATTGAATCCCATTTTCCTATTTAACTCCAGATTCAAGGGACATATATGATTATAATTATATTTGACTCCCTAATGTTTTTTCTCAAAAATATATCTTCACTTATGTTTAATTTTAAATTTCCAGTTTTCTCGAGTGATAATATCAATTACTTAAAAATCTTTCTCGTAACAAAATGAATAGAATGACATGATAATGAATTATTTAATAATAGCATTGAAATTGATCATAGTTTGAGTTATAAGAAGTTTCATCCAATGTTTTAGATTAATAGCTTCCTTCTAGCGTGGATATTTCAAATGAGGCTTCTACAGCTATGGAATTATCACAACCAATTGTGACAACCAGACCACATATACCTCATAATCCATAAATTAAGATAGAAACTATACTAATGAAAATCTTAGTAAAAAAGTTTCACCAAAGTATAGAAACAGAAACCAAGTAAGGTGAATTTATTCAAACAAAACATTAAATTGTAAAATAAGAAAATCATGGTTTTCCTCCCATACAATGTTAGGTTTGAAGTCCCTATATAGACTTTATTCCCCTCAATATTTCTAAGAATGGTAATTCAATGGTGATGAATTATTAATGGTTTGGACAATATCAATATTGTAGAAATCAAAAATAGGACCTCTCAAGAAATTTACATCTTTAACACTAAGAAAAATTCTCCAAAACTCATCTGGTACAATAATAGGCCACATTTTTTCCTTCTCAACTTGGACTTTAAAATACAATTCTTTAGCTCTTAAAAGTTAAGCATCATACCAAAAAAATCAACTAAATAGTCAAAAAATATTCCCCAACTTCCCCCAAAATTTTATTCTTACAAAAACATATAAATAGGATAAAACATAGTGGAAAACTCCTCATCATTTCCAAATATATCTTACAACTAATACAAATTAGAATAATTCCATTTTAAGTAATCATACTCATCTTAGAATATATATTTTACAATGTCCATTGAATACTTAAAAGAACATAACCTTTCAATTTCTACTTAGTAATCATCACATATAGCATCACACAGAGCAGGTTAGAAGTTTTCAAAAAAATACACCCATTAATAATGAGAACAATCCAGTTTTTACATAGGTTTCAACCCAGTACATTATATAATAAAAGGATCCTTCAAGATATCATGTTCATGTATAAATCTATCATAAAATATATTATTACACTTAATTTTATAGAAACAAGGATCTAGAACAGACTCAGACATACTTGTCTAGAAAGATAAATAGGTAGTTTGTATATTTGGGGTTGATAATAACTCTGGACTTTGTACAGTAGCCTGAGGAAAACATTCATTGGGTATAGAAATTATAATCTCTATAGAATCAATAGGGATAGAACTATATTCAGGTTTTACTTCAATATTAAGGCACTCATTTTTAGAAAAATAATTTAACTACAGCTAACCTCATATTGGGGATTTTTAAAAACCAAAATTTCCCCAACATCATCCACAACATGGAGGGTAATTTTTTCTTTGTACACGTCAATGAAGATCCTATAGTATCAAGGAATGGTATACCTAAAATTATTGGGACATTTTCATCACATTAGATATCAATAATTAGAAAATATTTGGGATGTGTGAGTTTTTCTACACTCACTGATAGGTCATTCACCATTTCATATGGGTGATTGAGTGTCCTGTTAATGAGTTTAAGAGAAGAAAAAATTGGTTTCAAACCCTTAAAAAATATAATTTCATACAAGGATTTTGGAATCAAGTTAAAAATCGCTCCTAAATCACACAAACATTTTAGTTTCTCACTTCCTTCTATTCAGTATTGAATAACAAAATTATTAGTTTCCTTTAACTTTGGAGGTATATTCCTCCACAGAACATCACTATGTTCCTCTTTGTGATTAATGTATCCAATTTATTTTTCTAATTTTTGTTTTTCAGGATCCTCTTGGTAAATTTGACATGACTTCCAGAAATATCATTTCTATGCAGAAAGTTTGAATCATTTTTAGAAATATAAAATATTTAGGTTTATCAATATTTTTACTCTTTTAGGGAAGTGAATGAGAGTGGCATATTGTCCTAAAATAGTTATATTATTCACCTACTCCACAAACCAGCTTTATTGTTTCCTTCCTTAACAAATTCCCATTTCATTTTAATTGGTTCTTTGGCTTTTTTAATGGGGGGGTTCAACATTCAGATCATTTTGGACCAAGTTATCTAGATTTATATATTGGGAGTTTTCCATATTTTCATTTTTAAAATCATCTTTTCCATTTTTTTACTTCTTCAATATGTTCCTTTACTATTTATTTTTTTTTGAAATAAATATATGGGGTAATTTCCATGATATTCTCTCTTGGATTAGTAATTCTAGTGATGAGAATATTTTCTGTGTCCTTACCACCTATATGTCCAACCATTTGACCCATTTGAAGTTATAAGTTGTTAATAGTAAAATATGTATCGCTCCCCAGCAAACTGGTCACACTTAAAATTGGATAAATCATACCCTTTAATTCCCCTTAAGAATTAGATGAATCAACCCCATGCGGATTTTGAAAAAAAAATTGAGTTGCAATGGGCAAGTTGGGGAAGTGGTCTTTTTATGACATGCTACTCTTTACAGGATAGATTGGGGTTATTTTTGCGTCCAACATTATATTGATTTAATAATGGATCATTTTCCACTTTATTCCAATCCCTATAATTGATTAACTGAGAATTCTCCTCAAGTTGGATAGGAATTTCAATGTTTTAGAAACATCTTTGAGTATGACCAAACATCCCATAATGAAAACATTTCTCCCTAAGAACCCTATCATCAATAACAAGAACATGGGTGGTTATTTAAGCTCTATGAATGGATCTCTTGATTTTTCTCTTATGCTAAGACTTTTGAGTGATTTTTTCAAAAAAGTATTTAAGATCATCATTAGTGAAGTCAGATAAGTCACCCTCATAATATTGATCAACTATGTTTTTATTGTAAGGGGTGAGAGAACTGTAAAAGTGTCCATGCACATTTGGGGAGCTAATAGATGATTGTGGATTTGCCTAAAGATACTTCTAAACCCATCCCATGCCTCATAAAACTACTCTCCCTCATCCTGCTCAAGTCTAGTGATCTTATTCCTCAATTTTATAATGGATTTCTAGGGGTTTAATTTAGATACAAAAGCACTGAACACCTAATCTGAGGTTTGAAATATTATCTCATATAGATTTTGAAACCATGTATGAGTCCTCTCTTTAAGGAAGAATGGAAACAACCTGAACCTTAATGCCTCCTCCCATAGATATCCTACGGGAAATTATAAGATATAACCATAAAATTTTGTAAAAAAATCAATTGAATCCTATATAGGTAGTCCATTTAAATAAGAAATTTGAGAAATATGAGACTACATAATTTCATAATTTCTAGACCTAGTGGAAATTATTTTGAAATAAGGATTTCTTGAGACATTTGGAATTGTAAACTCTCTAGCTATTGGTATCTCATGGGTAGGAATATTGGGATGTGGAACATTCACATTTTTATCTTTAGCTCTCTTTCCCCAATTTTCCTTTTTTGATTTCTTTTTCTTCCATAGGAAAGAACATTGTTGGTTCATTTATAAAATTAGATTCTCCAGTAATGACTTATAAGAGCTTGTCTTCACAAAGAAATGGAGATATAATGGAGTTTTTTTTGTTATTTTTGTGTTTTTAAAAAGAATAAGGTTTTCAATTTTCTGTTTTTTTTTTGTTATTTAATTTTTTTTAATTGGTTGCACGTTCCCTCCCTGAAAACAGTTCCAAATTTTGATCACAAGTTCAATAAAATCATAACCTTTTAATATTTATATAACCTACATACTTTGGTACTATGGTGATAAGGGTTTTGAACCATATATAAGGACTCAGTGATTTTTCAATTGAAAACAAAACTAAATCAAGAAAAATAATAAAAAAATAAAAGTGAAATAATGAAAATAGGGGGTGTGTGTGGAAGAAAGAGCTAGAGTCCAATAGTATATTAATTACGGTCATCAATCTACTTTGAACTAATAAAAATATAATATTTTATTCTACAAAGATTAATTAAATGATCATTTCTTGAGAAAAATGGTGATAATCCACTGAGCATCCCCTTCACTGGATCAACACAGCTCGATTAACCTTCTTGATCATTGATATTTCAATGTTAACCCTTTAATTTATTCATTCAATATACAGAAAATATGCATTGAAATTTTCTATTCTTGCATAATTAGGTCAACTATCTAAGGTGAATTGGTTTACTACCCTCACATGTCAGTTATTGGATAGTGTTCATTAAAACTAATAAATGAAAAGAAAAGACAACCAAATATAAGAATGCACTGAAAAATTTCACTAACTAATAAGAATAGGTAAAATAATTATCAGTTATTCCTAGCCCAATTTCCTAAAATACTTATATACCCACATTAATGTAAATAATAATGAGAATGAAAATAGACAAGGGATAAAGAATAATCACTGGAAGGACCCCCCCCCCCCCTCAAACCCTAGCTCTAGATCCATATCTTAGATCTATTTGTATGCTCTAGTCACTATGCTTCAATGAATAGAGTATGGTTATGGTCATCAAAGGGGATATGGAATAGAATGGATTGATCTGTGATTTTTTCCCTCTGTGAATGGTGTGTCTCTGGATTTTTCTATTATTATATCTATATCTCTTACATGATCTTCAAGAAATCTTGTGTGAAGACCCAGACACACCCATCGCTCAAACAAAATGCTTCACTTCTTATAATTATGAACTATGCTACATCCATGATCCCAGACCTCGATGCTTTCCATGTGGAATACTCAATGACCAAGATTTTTGAGTGAATCTACTCTAATGCCCCTAATCACTTCTTACGTGGAGAAAACATAAAATAAAAAATTCAAACACTAAACGGAAAAAATTATTATACGAAAACAAAAAAATACTCAATTAAATTATATTAGTATTATTATTAAATATATATATATAAATAAATATAAAATTTTATTTTTTTATATTTAAAATATATTTATGTATATACATATACAATTATCATTATTATTATTATATATTCATATTTTTATAATTATTATTATTATTTAATTACATAAAAAAGGAAAAAATAAGAAAATGATAGGTGGTGTTCGGCTCGTATAGAAGAGGGGAAGGGGTTGGGTACAACTCTATAGAGGAAAGTGAGGAATGTCTGGGTGGATAATGGTGATTGGAGGTTTGATGGAGGTGGCTTCGAGCAGTGGTGGTTCTATGATCTTGGATTTATGAAGTGGTTGGCTTCAGTCTCAATAGTGATATAGCTAGGAGAAGTGGTGGCTCGAGGTTCTTGCAAGTTCTTTGGTTATATGCATCCCCTGAATTGGTGGTACATTATTGTTCTTTAGAGGTTCATGGATGAATATTCATATAAAGGGGTTTTTGACTTCAAATCTAGCGATGAAGATAGTGTCTCTACTTGGTGGAATCAATCAATGCAACAGTGAGTATGATGGTAGTGAATTATCGTGTTTTCATTGATTAATTTATGTGCTACTAATGAATCTGTGTATGCTAATTTCAAAATTTTCTAATTATATTTAATTATTCTATTTTTGGATTGATTTTGGCGGTGTTTTGGAGGAAGAAAATGGTGGAAGGTGCGATATCGAAAATCTAGAGTGATGGTGGGTGGTGCAACAGTGACTTAGGGGAGTCACCATTGAAGGAGTGTCAATTGTGGCTTGGGTATCATAGTTTCAAGTTTCCAATGCATGGTTGTAAATCGCCACTGGGTCCTATAACAGTGGGTTGGGATCCACTGTTGGCTATGGTCCTATGGTGGGTGAAGGCTGGCGGTGGGTGAATGAGTTACCTTTGGAAACTAGTAATGGTGGGTGAAAGGTACTAGTGGGTGAAATCTTCTATTTTTCTGCCACTAGTGACCGACTGTGGGTGAATGAGTGAAATAACCTAAAAAATAAAATAAAAAATTAAAGCTAAAAATTAAAGTGAAAAAATCAATTTAACTAAAAAAATAATCAATTATCTAAAATTACAAAAGGGAGACAATTTAAAATATTACAACTCACATTTTAAATTATTAAAAAACCAACTATCAAAATTAAAAATCATTGAAAAAATAATAATAGAGACTAAAATTGTTTACATATTTTAAAATTTACATAATTTCATATGCTTAAATTAATTAATTAATTTAATGATGAAAAGGAAATTGTATTATAATAAAATTTTACTAATTATGAAAATATTTAAAGGAAAGAATTAAATAGTAAAAATTAAATTAATTATCTAAATCATAAAAACCAAAATTTAAATTTATTTATTAAAAAATTTAAATGAAGAGTAAATTGAATTGATGGATAAATGTAAAAATAAATAAAAACATAATAAAGTTTATTAATTATAATAAAAAGAAAAAAAATAAAATCAATAAAATATACTGAATATTTAATTAATAAAATATTTAGAAATTAAATTAAAATTAAATAAAGAATAAATCAAATAAAATAATGATATTAAATAAACAAAATATATATATTTTGAAAACACAAAATGAAATAATACACGAGTTAAAATAATGAAAAATGAAAAATAAATTTTTTTCACAAAAAAAACTTCATATGAAATGGAAGAAAATGATATATTAATTAATTAAATTAAAGTTTTTCATAAACAACATAATTTAAACACTAAAATAAATAAATTGAACCAAAAATTACAATTATAAAATTTTAATATAAAAAAAGAAAAAATATATTAATTGTTAAACAAAATTCATTACATTAATAATAAACATACAATTAAAATTGAAAACATATTTAGAAAAGAGAGAGAAATAAAGGTCACATCAACCACACTATTAGGTCAGATTGTAATACTAGTATCACACCATAGAAGTATTGGAAATTTTGATTAATAGGTACTAACATATTTATCATCCATATTCTTTAGCTTAGGGAATATTTTCTAAATTTTCATATGAATAATATGCTACAAGTAATTTTTGAAAAAAAGATTCTTAAAATCATATATCTCCATGGATTCAATTTCTTCTAGTTTCTCTGTGTTCTTGATAAGATTGCACCCTGGATCTACTTCATCTTCTAAATGATAAATATTCAAAATAATTTTTTCATATTCTGAACACTGGAGAATAGAAAATAACTAATCAGTTGTACTGATCCATTAGTCAGGAACAAGTTTATTAGAATACCCACTAAAATAAGGTGATTGTTTCTTTATGAAGGACCCAACAGAACATTGTTCCTTATTTTAATCATTTCAATGTTTAGTATTATTAATATATTGAGAAATATTTGTTAGAATATTAATGATATTTTTCATTTTAGCACCCATAAAATCTGGTTTTTCATCCGAATAATCAATTCATTTTCCATTGGATTCAGTCATGAACACAATTCCTTTGGGTTTCATATGTCGAGTAAAACCAAAAGGCATAGTGTGAGAAACAATAATCACATTTGGAATCCATATAATCATAAAAAGTAAATTATAATACGTCAAAAATAGGATAAATCTTTTCAATCTATTACACCTTATCTTTTACCAAGGTCATTCAAGGTCAACATCTATTTAAATCCTTCATAATGGTTCATAAGTAAAATGTGAATTAATCGAATCAAAACCCCTATTAGTGCCATATGAGGTCTGTAGTAAGGTCTCACTCATCGTGCACCACAATGATGGATGAGATATACTAAACGAAGTATTTTTTTAGTTATTACCCCTATATACATATGTTCTAAAACTATGTCCACTTGAAATATCAAGATAGGGATGTTTTTTCAATGAAAAGCATACTCCAATATTTATCATAACTTTGGAAGTTCTCTAATATTTAGGATAATTATAACGGTTCCCACTAAATTTTTATCTTCCTAGTTTCTAATCATTAACAAAAACTTTCTCTAAAACTAACTATAGAAACATTAAATTTTTATATATAAATATTACATATTATTAGATTAATATTCATTACATTACATAAAAATAAATGACATAATCTTATAGTTCAAGTATATTTTGATGAATGGATATAAAAAAAAACTAGTTCATAATTGAACCACATTATCTCCCACTAAATTCTTTATATGTAGCAACCATATTATACATATCATACTTAATACCATTCGTCACAACCATGGGAAAAGAAATACAGTAAAGTTTCATCTCATATTATCATTAAGGGAATAAAGGGAGATAAAAATGATTACATAAACATAACATGAGGCTAAGTGTATGAGAATATGATCATAAAATATGAAAATCATACACTACAAGTCATATATTATAATTGTGAGTCGTGTTATAATTCTTGGCAGTTCATAAGAAAAGCATCATAAAAGAATAAAAGAACATGAGTCATGAGAAAATAACATTAGAATAAGGCATAAGTTTATGTAAAACATGTAAGTATATAGAATAATTTCCATATTATTTATGGTTAACTCCAAGACTATCATAGTTCATTGGTTTCACTTCCAAAACCATCTTAGTATTTAAGGTTCACTCATAAGATTATCATACTGGATAGAGCCCCTTACTAAATTGGGTTCACTCCCCATTCTAGTCTGATCTATCTCATAAGATATCCATATATACCCAACGCATTAGAGGGATATATAATTCATGTTACACCCATTTCATAATGAAATTAAAACATATTTTTTCTACAATATCATAAAACATTCATCATATCATAACCCTGGAAATTGAAATGGGCTTCATAAATATTTCATCATTGAATAACCCATAGAAGAGAAATGGGTTTCATAATTATCTTTTCATCATAATTTTAAACCATACAAATAAAGAATAAGAACTCGATTATTGATTATATCCTCAATAAATATTAGGTAACAAAAAATTATGTCATCTTAGATGAAAAATACCTTTAAAATATCAATTGGAATTTTTCTTGATATCAATTATTCTTTCAGTTTCAAATAAACTATATAAAATATAAAAATTTAAAAAATATTTAGTTATAAATTATATTTTAAAATAACATTGAAAAATTTTAAATTAATTTTCAGAGAATTAATTTGTCATTATGTTGGAAAATTTCATTCATTTCATATAAGTCAAAAGAAAACATTCCATTCAAATTTATGTTAAAAGTTAAAAAAACCTAATTTGGAAAATGAAAAGAATATTCCTTTTATTCCACATTATAAAAAATAAATTATGGGTAAAAATGACTTTAAACCATAATACAAAATATGAAATAAAATTTCTCAAAATATTGTAGGAAACATGGACAAGGAAGAAAAATGATTTTCAAGACAAAAGAGAAATAAAGTTAGTTTTCTATAAAAAAATTCTTACAGGATATTAAGATATTAAAAATAGGAAAATGGAAGTAAAATATATAATATATTAAAAGAACTAGATTAGAATAAAATTAAGGGATTTCTTTAGTGTTATATAATAAAATTTAATCATCAAAAACTAATCATGAAAAATCCTGATAAACAATGATATAGTAACATAAAATCCTTACCTCGAGTTCCAGTTGATTTGAATGTGCTCTATCCTACTGTATAATAAATATAAAATTATTATAATTTGATATAATAATAATTTACACACTTATAATGTCATATATTATACCTCTATAACATTTCAACAGCTATTTAATGGTTACTTTTTAAAATCATTATTTCTAGATGTTAACAGTTTCGCTTCTTTTATAAGAATTTTCTTTCGATAGTTATAGTCCTTGTATTTTGGTCATTTTTCCATCATATATTTTATATTAATAATCATATAAATATCATATTTATTAATTTTAAATATTTATATTCATCCAAAAAATATAGAGATATAAAAAGGAATTACTCCATTTATTTAGACGGTAAGCCTTATGTATCCATGAATGTTGTTTTTACTTTTTGATGGATAGAAAGAAAAAATGAAAATAATAATTTAACACTACATAATAATTATTATATCATATAAATCTTATATATTCATAAAATATATCCTTATTACCATCCATGAAATTTGTAAATGAAAAATGATTTGCATCATTATGTAGAGGTGGTCATCTACATATACGTACGAGTGAAGTTATCGTTTTATAACTGGGTGGAAGGTAAGAAGGTAGAAATGATATTATTATCAAAAAAGTAAAATTATTTCAAAAATATTATATATAAATATTTAAACCATCAAAATTTCCATCCATAAATTATGGTTATTAAAAATAAATTGTATCTCTATGTGGAAATGGTAAGTCATATGTACACATGAGTGATACATTCACGTACCATTTAACAGGAAAGAGGGAGTATAATGGTGGATTAAAAATCATAATAAAATTTCATTATATTAAGGTTAATTAATTTATTATTTTATTATAAATATCATATATTTATATGTGGAAAAAGAATAATTAAAAATAAAGTGATTGATTAGGGTGATTACCTCTTCTTTGAAAGAACTCCTTTAGATCTCCTCTTAAGTTTCCTGGGTTTGATTTTTTGGAAATCCCGTAACCTATAGAATATGTGTAATTATTTTTTGAATATAGTTTTAAAGGTTATTATCAAATTATAAGACACAAAATTGTGTGAATAAGATAATGGAGGTTGACCTTTTGTAAGGGATAAAAAGGACAAACCTGAAATTTATAAATATATTAAATTATAATAAATTATTTCTCAGTAAAAATGAATAAAAATGCATGTGAATACAAATAAAAAGAGTCTAATATTGAAATAATTTCTTTCAATTAAATTTATACTGGATTTTGTTTCGTTTTTGAGCATATCTTTTTTATTAACCTCTTCATTAATCAGTTTTTACCTTCACTGCAGTAACAACAATTTCAATAATAAAGGGTTAATGATGTTATCATAAATTAAAAAATGAAAAATAAATGGTCTGTGGATAAAATTTTAAATAATATTTCATTAAATTAGATTAGGATAGATGTTTTATGTACTTTAAATCATTTAATAAACTTTTTTTATTATAAAATATCATTAATTTAAATTTTGTAACTATTAATTTAATTTGACTTTAAAGAAACCAAGATAGAGATAGGATTCAAATGTAATATTTTTAAAAAACATAATGTGTCATATGTATCTAAAAAATTTATGGATTACAATAATTCATTTAAATTTTATTATTTTTAATATTTTTAAAATAATTTATTTTATTTTTATATTAATTTATTAAATATGGTGTCGGCATTTCGTAAGCGTTAAAGGTAATTATTAAAACACTAAAAATTATAAATAAATTACTACAACACAAAATAATAATTTCCCTTTAAAATTTTTTTTATAACCTAACCTTTTTTCCACTTATACTTAAATAAAATAATTATAGATATTAAAGTCAAGAAAGTGAGATTTTTTATTTATTCTTTTCTTAAATTAATATAAAGGTTGTATTCGAATAAATTTGTAATAAAGTGGTCATATAAAAATTAGTTGTATGGAAATGGAAAAAAACCAAATATAAAATAGGACAAATTCAAGTTTTGGATATATTTTATACCCTTGTACCAATGTTTTAACCTTATTTTACTCGTTTTACCCTTACTGAGGGGACAAAATATACAATGGTTGTTGTTCATATTCACAAAAAATAAAAGGGAACTATTTACCAAATTTGATCAACCTAATTTGAAATATATATTCTAATTTTCAAGATACAATTTCTATAAGTGGTATGAATTCATTTTAAAATAAGAGCGCAAAATGCGAAGAAAACCTCATTTAGAAAAAAACATTTTTAAGCATAATACTATATTTATTCTTGTCTCATGTATAGAAAAAAAATATTATTTGAAATTAAAAACATTTTATTGAATATCTAATATATAAATTTCATTAAAATAATTCAATAAAGTGATTAATGTAAATTATTAAGATAAAAGTAAATTTTTCACATAAAATAGTTTTTTTTTAGAAAAAATCCTCTTTTACTTTTAAATGATTTTATTTTAATTTTTAACCAATTGATCACTAATGAGTTTATTCAATGTAGGATCGAAATATAATATGAGATGCTCAATATACAAGAGGGGGGTGAATTGTATACTTTAAAAATTCCTATGGAACCTTTAAAGTTAGTTAAGAATAACTATGTTTTCCTTAAGAAAAGGAAAGGACTAAGTTTAAAAAAGTTAAACTAGGCAAATTCACAACACCTCTAACACCGAACTGAACTTGGAAAGTGATTCCAAAAGTAGGTTCCGGAAATATGGTTCCGGAATTTGAAACTTAACAAAAGTTACAATATGTGATTCTACCTTAAAGTGTATAGAATCTAAACTAATCAGAGTACAGGTGAGGAAGTATAAGAAAGTTATACTTTCCTTATATTACAAAATACAGCGGAATAAAAACAAGTAGTAAAACTACTAGTAACAAGATATAAGTCTTTTAACCCAAAGAGAAGGGTATCCAACAACCTTGGATAAAGGTCCCTTGATTTATACTTTCAAGCAAGTCTGTCTTACCCACACCAGGGTAAGCCCTCGATACGAAGATCGGTGTCTCTGTCTTGCTATCCTCGCAAGCCCTCAACATCAAGGTAGTTGGCAACCTCTGTCTTCCTCAGCAAGAAAGCCCTCGAACTTTAAGGTAGTCGGCACCTCTGTCTTCCTATCCCCGGAAGCCCTCGAATGTAATCACCAACATTCGGAGTCGCATGAAGCTTTGAGAGTTAATAAGAGTCTCTCTCTCTAGAAATCACTTCAACAGTATGTATGAAAAAAGTCCAAATTGTTCATCCATCCGTTACAAGCTTTTTCAAATGAGCTCCTATTTATAGGTAAGGTCGGCTCCTTCTCCAATGGTCATATTTTCCTTAAATATCGGAGGGACCTGTACACGTGTCACTTAGACAACGGTTAGTTTATAACAAAATGGACGACATCGTTTTATAACAAAACAAGTGTAACAGAATGTACGACATCGTTTTAAAATCTAACATAAAGGTTCGGAATGCAAACTTCGGAGTGAAGGTTCGGAGTGAATAAATTCAGAGTGTATAAAACAATGATAATCAGATTCTGTTTAATAGATGAATTCGGAATGAGAATTCGGAATAGGAATTCGTCATCAGAAATCATAATGAGAATTCATCATCAGAATTTGTAATGAGAATTTGTCATCAGAATTCGTAATGAGAATTCGGAATGAGATTTATTCATTATAATTCGTAATGGGAATTCTTCATTGGAATTCGTAATAAGAATTCGGAATGGGATTTCTTCATTAGAATTCGTAATGAGAATTCTTCTTCAGAATTCGTATCCTGAATCTGGAATAGAACTTAGTCAGAGTTCATATCCGGAATTCGGAATGAAACTTCCTTATAGTTCTTGTCCAGAATCCGAACCCTAAAACAGAATGCTTTATATCAATGTTTCAATGATTCCAAGAAAATGAATCCGAAACTTATACTTAAGAAAAAATATGGAAGAATATATGATAAGGATAATTTTTCTTATAAAAGCGATTTTCCTTAAGAAAGCAATTTTCCTTATAAAAGAAATTTTCTTAAAGATAAGGTGTTTGTGATTTTCAAAACAAGAAAGAATGGAAAATTCATAAGGAAAACCTTATTGACTCAACAATCTCCCCCTTTTTGGAAAGCACAAACATCCTTACGAAAAACAATGATTCTAAGAAGAAAGAAACATATTAATGCTTATCTCCCTTGTTTTAAGGATATAGATGAATACGACTAACTCCCCCTTAGGCTTTGAAACTCTAAGGATCGTATTCAGATTTCCGGAGTGACATTTCATAAGAAGGTCTTCTTTAAGAAAAACTCCCCCTTAAACAAACTCTTATTAGAGTTCTTTTTTCTTGGGTATTTTTCCTTTCTCCCCCTTTGATAAACTCTTATTAGAGTTCCTCTTTTTCTTAAGGATCTTTTCCTTCTCCCCCTTTGTGATTTTCAAAAAGAATTGTAAGGGATGGAAAAACTTAACAAAGTACCTGAGATATTAGTAATGACAACAAAAAGAAACAAGAGACACAATTTTCATTAAAATTTGTAATCTCAGCAACAACAAAAAAATTACAACAAAAAGATCGGATTGGGTTATTTTGGATCTTTTTCCTTAGACATGAGGCCCTTTAGAATAGTCTTGATTTTCTTGAGGTCTTTATGATCTTCTTCGTCTTGCTTCTCTAAGACCACTATTCTTGCGGATTGAGCTTCAATTATTTCTTCCTGAGCCTTAAACTTTTCTTCCTGAGCTTTCATTTTCTCTTCCTGCGCCTTCATTCTTTCTTCAAAATCTATCCGATGATCTCCTTCAAATTTCCAATTTTGAGAAACGGAATTGAGCTTCCCATTCAGATCTCTCACTTCCTGAATCCGAAAGTTCTTTTCCTCTGTCAACTTTTCTTCAAAGGATGCAGTCAGCTCATTAAACTTCTTGTCCTCGGTTTCAAAGGCATCCTTAACATTATCTTGAAACTCATCGAAAAGCCTCATCTCTTCCACAGTCTTCTTAGACCAGCTTTTCATCCTCTTGCAAGATCTTTTATGGGCTTCGTAACCAATAAAGAAGTTTTTGAACTGGGCTTCAATCTCAACACACTTATCCATAACCATGGATACGGAGTCTGTTTTCAGATTCAACGCATGTTGGAGCATCTGGAATCGTGAATCTATACTTGAGAAGGTCGGAATGGTTCCCACCAACTTCTTCAAAGACTGAACAACAAAATCATGCCCCAACGAAGATGACTCCGAATCTGAAATCTTGCTCGGAGAGTTTTCTTCCTCAATAAGCTCCAACTTCCTCTTAGAATAACTACCAGCTACCTTTCTCATCCTCTTTTCTGGACTCGGAGTATCAGCAAGAATTTGTTTCCCCTTATCTTTTTTCGGAATTGAAACCTGTTCCGGAGTTCTCTTCTCACTGTCAGAAACTTGGACGACAATATCTTCCTCATCAGCAACTTCCTGAACACCAACCTCTACATTTTCCATCTGATCAATATCATGTAAAAGTTGTTCTTCTTCTCCATGATAGGCAACTTCTTCTTTTCCTTTCTCTTCTTCCAATTCAGGAGTAACTATCTTTGAAGATTGAGCTTCTGAAGTCCGGAGTGATAAGTGTTCCGAAGGAGTTACCTTATACTCATCTACTTGTTTTAGCACATCTCATGTCTCACTACTTCCTTCAGCAGCTTCTTCTACTTGTTCCACTTGCTCTATTTCCTCAGTATTCGTAGCAACAGCTTTTTCCGAAGCAACGAGATTTCTTCCTGGAGTCTCAGGTTGAGATTCCAGGGAGAAAGATCTCGGAACTGGAATTGTTGCTGAAACCATTTCGTTGAACTTTAACAACGCTTGAACAGCCTCGGCTTTTGAAATCTTCTTCTTAAGCTTCTTCTCCTTTGCTTTCTTTTCAAGCTCATCAGTCGTTTTCTCCTTCAAAGCCTTAGCCTCCGCAGGGTTCAATCCGAACTGTGGATCCCCTTCTTTCCTCTTCTCTTTGTCAGCTCTCCACTTTGTAACAACCTCATCAGGATAGGTCTTCTTCTTCTTAGGCTTTGGTGGTGCGGAGTGGACTTCCTTAGACTTGGGATTTTCTCCTTGTTCTTCCACTTCTTTCAGCTTTCTCTTCCTTACTGGCTTGGATGATTCCGGATCAGCAGATTTCGGAGCTACTTCTTCTTGAGGAGGTAGATCAATAAACTTTCCAGACTTCTTGTCAAAAGCTATATTCATTCTTTTAAGCGTGCCATCACTAAGCAGCATGATCTTGCAAACTCTCGGCTTAGATTTGCAAGCCTCCTTGAAAGACTCAAAACACCGAACAATCAACTTGGAGAGGATTGCTGGATACATAATAATCTGAGATCTCAGATTCCCCTTCTTCAAATTCTCAATATTAAGAAGAATATGCTTCATCAAGTTAAACTTTCTTAGATTTATCAGGAAATCTAAGATATATATCTCACTCTTCTTCAAGCTATCCTTATCACCTTTTCTCGGTACGATAAGTCCTTGCACCCATAATTCCAGAATCCGGAAGTTTGTTGATAGAGTTGCAATCTTCGGAGCCTTGTCATCAGACAATCCGAGAGTTTCTAAGGCCTTTTCCTTGTTGAAACTACCCATAGAGTCTGGAAATACGTGAGAAATAAACTCAGCTTCACCTTCATAACTTAACCCTACCAAGCTTGTAGCCTTGGTGTAAGAAAGTTTATATGTCTTGCCATACGATTTGAAAGAAAACTTCTCTCTATCATCTTCCTTAAAGAAAGAAACGGATTCATAAAATTCGACAAGAAAATCATAATATACTTCATCTTGATTCCCGGTTTTAGATACCACAACATCCTCCCAGCCATTCAACTTGATGTTCTTTGAGATGATAGATTCGTAGTTGCTGAAGAAAGTCGGATGAACTAACCTTTCTCTATAAACTAACCACTGAGATATAGGCTTGGTTAAAGACATTTCTTGAAATGCTAACTCTGCAGACATTCGGATTAGAAGTTCTCTGGGAAGTTCGGAACGGATAAGACTAAAATTCGGAACGGCCTTAAAACAGAGAGGCAGAGCTTCAGCACGAGAAAGCTTGAAACCGATGTGGGACTAGAAATAATGGTCCCCTTTATATAGGCAATGGGATGATGGTTCACATTCCATAGTTGATCTAACGGTTGGAATGAGCTGCGATCAGATCTGACGGTTGAAAACTCGAATCCGATATTTTTGAGGTTTTATTAAAACAAAGAATTAAGAAAAATATAATCTGAAAACATAATACAAGAAAATGCTAGCAAGTAAAATATGATTACGAAAACTTCAGAAAGGAAATCATACCTTTCGGATTGGCTTAGGAAGATTATTCTTAATGGGTAATATATAAAAAGATGACTAAGAAAAACTTTTATTACGAAAATACAAAGTTTGCAAAATTTACTACGAAAAAATTCACTATGAAAAACTCAGTACGGAAAACTCAGTACGGAAAACGCAGTATGAAAAACTCAGTACGAAAAAGAAACTAAGAAGGTTCGATACGAAAATCTGGTTATGAAAGTACCAGTACGAAAGTTTTCCATTCCGGAAATTTTCAATACGAATACTTCCATTCCAGAAGTATTCTGTGCGAAAATATCCATTTTGGAAAATTGTAGTTCCGGAAATTCCATTCCGGAAATCTTCGTTCCAAAAAATTTAGAAAACAAAATTTTAAGAAACACTTTATTAATCAATCAATCAAATGTACTCCCCCTATGAAAAGGAGTTCATTACTATAAAGTGATTTTTTCAACAGAAAGTTAATTAAGGAAGATTACCTTACGGTTATCATTCCTAACTTCTGTTTAATATATTCAAATCTATCAGAAGGAAAAGATTTTGTGAATATATCAACAAGTTGATCTTGCGTTCCAATAAACTGAAGAATAATATCTTCTTTATGTGTGTGATCCCTAAGAAAGTGATGCCTAATATCTATGTGTTTTGCACGAGAGTGATGTGCAGGGTTTTTACTTAGGGAAATGGCACTTGTGTTATCGCACAAAATTTGAGTTTTGGTAAAACTCAAGCCATAGTCTGTGAGTGTGTGTTGCATCCACAACACATGTGCACAACAACTTCCAGCTGCTACATATTCAGCTTCAGCAGTGGAGAGTGCTACAGAATGTTGCTTCTTTTAGGACCAAGAAACTAATGAATCTCCTAAGAAATGACAAGTTCCGGATGTACTTTTCCTATCCATTCTACATCCACCAAAGTCAGCATCAGAAAATCTTTTTAGAACAAAATCATTTCCAGAAGTATAAAATAATCCTAGATCCATGGTTCCCTTAAGGTAGCGAAAAATTCTTTTTACTGCCTTTAAGTGAGATTCCTTAGGATTGGATTGATATCTTGCACATAAGCATACTGAAAACATTAAGTCTGGTCGACTAGCTGTTAAGTAAAGTAGACTTCCTATCATACCTCTAAAAGATGTTTGATCTACCGGTTTCCCAGCTTCATCAAGATCTAAAGAGTTTGAGGTACCAATGGGAGTAATTATACTTTTAGTGTTGTCATAACCATACTTTTTCAGAAGATCTTTAATATACTTATGTTGAGATATGTAGGTTCCTTCTGGTTTTTGAGAAATTTGAAAACCAAGGAAAAATGTTAACTCACCCATCATACTCATTTCAAACTCAGATTTCATTATACTAGCAAAAGAGTCAGTCAAAGATTGCTGAGTTGCACCAAATATAATGTCATCAACATAGATTTGAACAATCAAAACATTTTTCTTATCTTTCTTTATAAAAAGGGTTGGATCTGCATTTCCCTTAACATAGTTATTTTGAAGCAAAAATCCAGTGAGTCTATCATACCATGCTTGTGGGGCTTGTTGAAGGCCATACATAGCTTTGGTAAGTCTAAAAACATGATCAGGATGTTTTGTATCTTCAAAGCCAGGAGGTTGTTCAACAAAAACTTCCTCTTGAACATAACCGTTAAGAAAAGCACATTTCACATCCATTTGGAAAAGTTTGAAATTAAAGAATGCTGCAAAAGCAAGTAGAATGCGGATAGATTCAAGTCTAGCTACTGGAGCATAGGTTTCTTCATAGTCTATTCCTTCTTTCTGATTATAGCCTTTAGCAACGAGTCTAGAATTATTCCTAACAATGACTCCATTTTCATCACATTTATTTCTGAAAACCCATTTTACTCCAATAACAGAAGTTTCCTTAAGTCTTTCAACCATGGTCCAGACTTTATTCCTTTCGAATTCATTTAGTTCATCTTGCATTGCTTTGATCCAATCATCATCACCTAAAGATTCATCAGTGCTTTTAGGCTCTAATTGGGAAAGAAATGCTAGATTTTCTACTTCATTTCTTAAGGAACTTCTAGTCCTTACAGGTTGATTTACATCACCAATGATACTATCACTGGGATGATTCTTAAGAAACACCTGATTTGGGTTTTGTAAAACCTGTTCATCAACATAGGGTAGAAAGTCTTCTGGGGTAAATGTTTCAGAAGTATCTTCTTGAACAATTTCCTTATCAGAAGGTTCTTCTATCAAAGGTTGATAATCAGTTTTTGAAAACACATCCGAAGATATAGGTTGAGATGTTTTAAAAACAAAAGGATCTGACTCATCAAATTTTACATGTACTGTTTCCTCAACAGTACAAGTATTTTTATTAAAAACTCTATAAGCCTTAGAAGTTGTGGAATAACCTAAGAAAATTCCTTCATCAGATTTTGGTGCGAATTTATGTAGGTTATCTTTATTATTCAAAATGAATACTTTGCAACCAAAAACCTTGAAGTAGGAAAGTCTAGGTTTTCTACCATTCCATAACTCATAAGGAGTTTTATTAAGAAAAGGTCTAATCAAAACTCGATTTATAGTATAACAAGCAGTACTTACAGCTTCAGCACAGAAATGTCTAGTAATAGAATATTCACTCAACATGGTTCTAGTTATCTCTTGAAGAATTCTATTTCTTCTTTCAACTACACCATTCTGTTGAGGAGTTCTAGGTGCTGAAAAATTGTGAGTAATACCTTTCTTACTACAAAAAGTTTCAAAATCAGAATTTTGAAATTCTCCTCCATGATCACTATGAATAGTTTTCAATGGAAGGTTTTTCTCATTTTTAACTTGATCTCTAAAACTTTTGAAATAAGAAAAAGCTTCAGATTTCTTTGCTAGAAAATAGACCCAAGTAAATCTAGTGTAATCATTAACTAGAACAAACACATAGTATTTGCCTCCAATACTTCCAGTTTGTGTTGGACCAAAAAGATCCATGTGCACCAACTGTAATGCATCAGTTGTTGAGACTTCACCGATTGACTTAAAACTAGATTTCTGTTGCTTGCCATATTGACAAGGATCACAAACTTTAGAAGAATCAAATCTAAGCTCCGGTAGATCCTTAACGAGTTTCTTCTTAGAGAGTTTACATAGGATTCTAATATTACAGTGTCCTAGTCTTCTATGCCATAACCAAGAATGATCTTCCGTTGCACTTAGGCAAGGTAAATCTTGGCTGTTGAGGTCTTCTAAGTTTAAGGTGTAAACATTCTCTTGCCTATTGGCTGAGAGAATAAATTCTTCCTTGGAATTGTGAACTAAGAATTTATCATTCCTAAAATTCACAAGGTAACCTTCATCACATAACTGACTTATGCTAATGAGGTTGTGCTTAAGACCTTTAACAAAAAGAACATTTGAAATCAACGTTTTACCTAAAAGAACAATATTACCAATACCAACAATCTCTCCCTTATCATTGTCTCCGAAATTTACCTTTCCTCCTTTCGTTTTGATAATATTTTCAAAAAAGCTTTTGTTACCAGTCATGTGCCGGGAACATCCACTATCCATGTACCATATATTGTTGCTGGAACTTTCTTTATTTTCCTAAAATCAAGAACAAAGTTAGATTTTCGGAATCCAAACTTTCTTGGATCCGAGATTTCCAGAAAATAAAATTTTAGGAACCCACATCTTCTTAGAAAAGTAGGCTTTGTGAAATCCTAGAGATTGGGTTTTGTTTAAGGAACAACTTTTTGCCCAGTGACCTCCACATTGACATTTAGTACAAAATGGGGCACTTTGAGGAACAAAATAATTGTTACTGAAAACTGGTTTTGCATGGGTATAACCAAATCCGGATTTATTTCTTAAAGGTCGTATTTGAGAATACATTTTATCAAAATTTTCCTTACCATGAGTAAAGTTTGATAAACAATTCTTTAAGGAAAAAATATCGGACTTGAGTTTTACAACCAAGTTTTTATCCTCAAAATCATTAGTTTTAGAACTAGAGTTAGGCTCGAAAATATTTTTATTAGAAATTACTTTTTCTAATTCTTTAGAAAGTTTATTCTTCTCAGAACTTACTTCCTCAAGATTTTTTGAAATACTTTCAAAATCATCATTTTTCTTATCAAGATCTTTAGAAAGATCTGATATTTCTTTTGTAAGAATAGAATTCCTAGAATTTGCCTTATCAAGTTTCTTATTGAGTTTGGAATTCTTAATCTCAAGAAGTTCAGCAAACCTAGAGACTTATTCATAAGTAGGTAAAGTATTTTCCTCATCAGAAGATGATTCTTCATCAGAAGAGTTATAATACTTATTATCCTTAGAATTTAAAGAAACATTGGTCAATGATTCATCATTTCGTACCTTAGCCATAAAACAATGATTATCAATAGGCAATCTGGCTATAAGACCAAGATTCTTCTGTCCTGAAGATTCATAATCAGAAGATTCATCTGAAGAGTCACCACCACTGGCACTCCAGGTGTCATTAGCTTTCAGAACTTTCTTAGCTTTGGCTTTATAATACTTCTTCATGTTCCTGTCTGAATGTCTTTCCTTTCTTTCTTTCTTTTTGAGCATAGGGAAATCTGGTCTAATATGTCCAGCTCTTTTACATTCATAACAAGTAACTTCTCCATCTTTCTTATCTTTCCTCTCCTTCTTCTTATACTTGGATTGAAAGTTTCTCTGTCCAGCTATCTTGTTCATCCTTCGAGAAAGATTGGCTAATTCATTTTATGAGACTTCACTCTCACTAGATTCGGATTGGAAAATGACTTTCTTAGACTTGGATCTGGTTACTCTCTAAGGAGTCTTAGCTTTCATCTGATTCGACGTTGTAGTAAATGCAACAGTACCATTTCCATTCTTTTTCTTGATGTTGTCAGCATCTCTCTTCATTCTTGTTTCATGTTGTAGAAGAGTTCCAAATAATTCATCAAGAGTAATTTGAGTGACCTTCCGGTTCTCATCTATAGCTGTTCTCTTGGATTCCCACTCATTGGGCATAATGTCAATTATCTTGTCCACAAGAGCTTCATCATCTAAACCTTTTTCTCCCATAGATTGTAGATTGTTGACAATAGTCATAAAATTTTGTTGAACTTTACAGATAGGTTCTCCATAAGGAAAATTGAAGCCATGATATTCAGCTCTAAGCATAGCTCTTCTAGTCTCAATTACTTTAGAAGTCCCAAAGTGTGTATCCTATAACTTCTTCCATATACAGTTAGCTGCTTCACAAGAAGAAATTTGGCTATATATATTTTTGGTCATTGAACATAGTAAAGTATTGCGTACCTTATAGTTGAGTTGATATTCTTGATTTTCTTGGTTAGTAAAGGTTCTGACTTCCTTTTCAGGAATTTTATAATCACCAGTAAGAATGACAAAGTTGTCTACTCCAGTATTAATAACAAAAGTCTTCATACGATCTCTCCAGTATTCATAATCATTACCATCAAATATAAGTGGTCTTGTAGGATTTAGATTGTCAATAGATCCAACATTAATTCCTGCCATACTAGAAATAACTTTGCACACAAACTTGTTAGTAGAAAAGAATCGTAATCACAAAGTTCGGAATGAGAAAAGTTCGGAATGACAAAGTTCGGAATGAAAAAGTTCGGAATGGAAAAGTGAGCAAGAAAAACTTGTATGTGAGTACAAGTATTTCAGTAACCGGCTCTGATACCAAATGTAAGAATGGTATAGAGTAAGAGGTTTCCAACCTCTGATACCAATTGTAGGATCGAAATATAATATAGGATGCTCAATATACAAGAGGGGGTGAATTGTATACTTTAAAAATTCCTATGGAACCTTTAAAGTTAGTTAAGAATAACTATGTTTTCCTTAAGAAAAGGAAAGGACTAAGTTTAACAAAGTTAAACTAGGCAAATTCACAACACCTCTAACACCGAACTGAACTTGGAAAGTGATTCCAAAAGTAGGTTCCGGAAATATGGTTCCGGAATTTGAAACTTAACAAAAGTTACAATATGTGATTCTACCTTAAAGCGTATAGAATCTAAACTAATCAGAGTACAAGTGAGGAAGTATAAGAAAGTTATACTTTCCTTATATTACAAAATACAGCGGAATAAAAACAAGTAGTAAAACTACTAGTAACAAGATATAAGTCTTTTAACCCAAAGAGAAGGGTATCCAACAACCTTGGATAAAGGTCCCTTGATTTATACTTTCAAGCAAGTCTGTCTTACCCACACTAGGGTAATCCCTCGATACGAAGATCGGTGTCTCTGTCTTGCTATCCCCGCAAGCCCTCAACTTCAAGGTAGTTGACAACCTCTGTCTTCCTCAGCAAGAAAGCCCTCGAACTTTAAGGTAGTCGGCACCTCTGTCTTCCTATCCCCGGAAGCCCTCGAATGTAATCACCAACATTCGGAGTCGCACGAAGCTTTGAGAGTTAATAAGAATCTCTCTCTCTAGAAATCACTTCAACATCATGTATGCACAAAGTCCAAATTGTTCATCCATCCGTTACGAGCTTTTTCAAATGAGCTCCTATTTATAGGTAAGGTCGGCTCCTTCTCCAACGGTCATATTTTCCTTAAAGGTCGGAGGGACCTGTACACGTGTCACTTAGACAACGGTTAGTTTATAACAAAATGGACGACATCGTTTTATAACAAAACAAGTGTAACAGAATGTAGGACATCGTTTCAAACTCTAACATAAAGGTTCGGAATGCAAACTTCGGAGTGAAGGTTCTGAGTGAATAAATTCAGAGTGTATAAAACAATGATAATCATATTCTGTTTAATAGATGAATTCTGAATGAGAATTCGGAATAGGAATTCGTCATCAGAAATCGTAATGAGAATTCATCATCAGAATTCGTAATGAGAATTTGTCATTAGAATTCGTAATGAAAATTCGGAATGAGATTTCTTCATTATAATTCGTAATGGGAATTCTTCATTGGAATTCGTAATAAGAATTCGGAATGGGATTTCTTCATTAGAATTCGTAATGAGAATTCTTCTTCAGAATTCGTATCCTGAATCTGGAATAGAACTTAGTCAGAGTTCTTATCCGGAATTCGGAATGAAACTTCCTTATAGTTCTTGTCCAGAATCCGAACCCTAAAACAGATGCTTTATATCAAAGTTTCAATGATTCTGAGAAAATGAATCCGAAACTTATACTTAAGAAAAAATATGGAAGAATATATGATAAGGATAATTTTTCTTATAAAAGCGATTTTCCTTAAGATTCAATTCATATTTAAATTATATATTTTTCATAATTTAGTTAGTACTATTCATACCCACTAATTTAATTACAAGGTTATAATGGTATTTTTGTATTATGGTTCATTTAGATCTAGGATTTCATGTTTCACAAAATATCAAAAAAAAATTACTTGAAAATAAATATAACAAAAAATATCAAGATGGTACACTTTTCACAGGGTAAAGGAAACATCATTGCATGTGGTTTTATATTTTAGATGTAGTTATCTAAAGAGATTCATGAATGGCCTTCGGATTAATTGTAGTTCTTGATGAGCTTGTTGGCTGACAAGAGGATTGATGCTTCCGAGGAATAGGAATCTATGCCATGTGCCCCATTGGTTTTCACATATTTTTTAGTAAAATAGGTGAAGGATAGTGAGGAGACTGTCCCTGAGTTTTTTGTGATATAGGAACATCTATAAGTTTTTCACCTGATACCTGGGTGGTTATTAGATGATGATGATGATGTGATTCTAGTACATTAGATATTTGTAGTCCATACTCCCATAAAGTAAGATATAATTAAAGGATTATATACCTCTTAGAGTTGAGTACATCCTATAATGATAATGATGTACCATAAATTTAGATGGTAGTTTTGGTGGTCAAGGATAAAGTGGGATATTTATGGATTCATGTATTGATGCCTTACTTTCCTAAGGATAAACTTCAAGCACCAAAATCCTGGTGGTTTTCTCCAACCACTTCTAGAGCTCATATGGAAGTGGAAAGGAATAAAAATGGACTTTCTGGTGGGATTACCCTAAACCCCAAAGATCCATGAAATTATTTATGTTATTGTTTATCAGAAATCAGTATGGCTCACTCAATTCATTTGTTTATAAAGTTAAACGTCCATCATATAATACACTTTTATAGAGTTTCCTGGAGAATTATATCTTAAAAATACACACATTTTATTTCATAGTTTTTTCATGGATTGTATAAATATTTAGGTACTCATCTAATATTTATTGCAGTAAATTTTCTCAAGAAATATATACATTTGAAGATGATTATTCATATTTTAGTGGATATTCTTTAGTATTTCCTTTTAGTCTTTGGTGGAGAATAGAATGATTACCTATCCTTGGTTATGTTCGTAAAAAATAATAGTTAATATGATTCAATTCATATGGAACCTTATGAGGCTCTTTATTTTAGTCCATTTTAGACACCAATTTTTTGGCATGAGGCTGGTGAGGTAGTAACTGTGGGTCACATTACGGTACCAGATACCTTTGAGAGAGTGTCTCTAATTCATAAGGGGTTGATCACAACTCAAAGTAGGTATAATTCTTCTGGGAATGGTAGGAGTAAATCATTGGATTTTTTTTCATAGGTGATTATGTTTTCTTGAGAGTGGATCATAGGTTAGTCCATTAATGTATAATAAAAATTTTAAGCAAGAATAATGTTTCTTTTTTAACCCTTTGACATCACTAAGAAAACTTGGAATGTCTTATATCATATGGATATTTCATCTCACAGACAAGGTATTCATGATGTGATTCATTTGTTTCTCCTCTGGAGGTACATGCTTGATCCTACACATGTCATTGACTATGAGGATGTTAATTTCGATTATAAAACATTATTTGAGGAATTCCCAGTGTGGATTGTACACCAAAATAACAAAGTCCCATGTGGGATGATAGGACAACTTATCTAGATTCTTTTATGTCATAGATAAATTTATTAGGATTCTTGGGAGTCGGAGGTAGATGTTCAAGCTTGATGTCCTGAGTTTTTCATGAAACATTATAAAATACACTTATCAATGATGGGAAGTCCTTAAAGAGGATGATTTTAATGAACTCGTATTTTTATGTGAATTTTAATTTAATTTCAACCTTTAATATTATGTTTATGAGATATTAATTGAATGGGTAGAGTTCCAGGAGTTCTTAGTGGCATTTGGAGAGTATTAAAGAAATTTTTAAAGATACATGGTTTAAGAATGGTTTTTCTAATTTGTGTTGATTCTCTATGAAACTATGTGCCTTAGGGTAGAAGCATCAGGGCTACCACACAGTTTGAAAAACTGTGTGGCCTTGTATAAAAATCATGTGGCATACCCTAGGGTGTAGTACAATTAAGTTGCATGATTTGAAAATCATACACCTCCCCTAAAAAAATGTACAACACCCTCCAGTGTCAACATCACAATTGGACCCCAGTTTGAAAAACCATACACCCAAACTGTGCATGTTTTTATATGAGAAAAAATTCCTCCCATGGTTTTCCAAACTATGTTCCCAAAACTTATGCATGTGAATTCAATGATCTAAAAATCCATATTAATGGCCACTTATGGTCGTTCTTGACACATTCCACTTTCTATATAAATAACCCTCAAACCATGAGACTCCTCTGAAAATCCTTAATGATTTTATCTTCTCTAAATATTGATTCTTGTAGATCTAAATGGGTTGATGATAGGGAATTGACATATGTGATGTAAAAAACTAATTTCATTAGGTCTCTTCTAAATATACCTATTTTTTCGATATGGTTCATATATTTGTCTTGTCACTACCCAATATATGGATTATAATTCCATATAATGTTAAATCATTAGATATATTCTAGAATAGAGGTGGTTCTCACAGTTTCAACAACATCCCTTTAACTGAATATTGATCTCTCATTAACAGTGAAGGTTTCTAGGTAAGTTTTTGCATATTGATCAACTTGAGACCCACTTCTTCTTAAATATCATCATGGATCTCTTTTTCTATGATGGATTTCTAGTGGATATATTTTGATTTACTATACACAATGTAATATTTTATATTTGATGGGGAATTGACAATTTATTATTAAATAAAAAAATGATCTGGATAACTGAAATCATATTCTTCTGCATACCTCAAAATTAATTCTATTGATATCCTCCATGAGGTATGTGATTATAGAACTACCCTTCATAGAATGGATCCTCCTTGGGTATATGTTTTAAACATTTTTTTGATGAACTGGAACCTGATATAGGAATCCTCGACGTGGGATCTAGTTTTTCATTGGTGTGTTATATGACTTAGACTTTAATAAGTTGAAAAACATTAGAGCACTTCATCAATAAGATTTAGGTAGGATGGTCCTTACCATTAGAGGCTCATTTATACTCAAGTTTCCATGATGTGATAAATATGTGTCATAAGGTGTATAACTTTTCTATATAGTGATCCCATGTTGGTATGTGAATAGATATTTGACCCATTTATAATGATTTATAGCATTAATATGATTATGCAGCTTACTATCAGGTTAGATATTAATTACAGGTTTATATATCTTATTACTGATTTCTCAGGATTCCATGAAATTCTTTACCTTTGTATATTATACCGTGTTATGTTTAATTACCATTACATTGGAGGAAATTTTATTGGTACACAGAATAGGTGGATGGTCATGATATGGTTATCCCTTAGAGGGAAGTGTATACATGACATGAGATGATGATGATGATGAAACTGAGTATAGTTTTGGAGTATCTGGATGCCTTGAGGATGTTAATTAGTATTTTTACTTGGTTCCTAGAAGATTCCAAGTATCATATAAACTTGATTCTTAGTGGATACCAAGTATCATTTTTACTTGATTCCAATTTGATATCATGTAGAATTTACACTCAATACCTAGAGGGTTCCAAGTGTCAAGTTATCTCGATGCCTAGTGGTTTCCTAGTAGCTTGTCTACTCTACACCTTGAGGATGTTGAGTGACATTTTAATCACCCTTGTGGAATGATCTTGATCACTTACAACATCTGTAAAAAGTATCCTTCTAGCATGGAGATAAAACAAATATGACTGGGACTTTACAGGATTTATTAGATTATGAGTGCTCAATATATGATTATTTAATCATTTTTACGCAATTATTATGTCCTAGAATACATATTTTATACACATTAATTCAAGATATGGATTAATTAGTGGTGTCATATTGGGTTTTATCACTCAAACCATACACAGTAATATTGATGCACATACATACATCATGTATAGGAAACTATGAATGAGAATTGGGACCTTAGAAGATAGTTGAGTAGTGAATCAAGGAAAAACTAGTAGTACTTGGATAGTCATTGGAGGATTCTTCTATGTTTTTATTATTTATCTACTTTCAGTTTATATACTTTATCTTCAATTTCCAAAATATGAGTTCAATTTATTTTTTTCATGAAATATATTTCATCTATTATTACATTATACTAATTTATCTTTCACCTTTATTACCTTGAGTTATTGAATATTTTCGTAATATTTCTTGTATATATCTATTTTATTGAGGGTATTGTCTCACCATTGATAGCATTTGAACCCTCACTACTAGTCGAGAACCTCTTTCATATAGGTATGAATACATGAAATCTTTTCTCACTTCTACTCAGACTCATTACGTCAGGTCGGGTTGTTATATATAGAAATAAAAACTCAATCATTAAGGATGATTTATTCTAATAAATAAAATTAAAATACAGTGAAAATCATCCAAAAAATCCAATATGAACCATCCATAAGTTAAAATTATAAGAAAAATCAAACAAATAGTTTTATAAAACAACCAAACATGGAATAATGAGCACATATATCCATTAAACTGTCAGCTAAAATAATTTCCTAGTGAAAATTATACAAAATAAGAATAAAATAAAATAACCTTATAAAATAGGTTCACATGATCGATAAATAAAGAGAAAAAATACCAAAATACCCAAAACCATCTCTTTGTGATATCTAATGTCACTATCCAACCATACATTATATTAAAGTGCTCCACAAGAACTCTATTGCTAAATTTGAAACTGAAAAATACCATGGGTCAATATAATTCAAGAAGAATAAGTTGGGTGTGATCATAAATAACTTAGTGGGTAACCACCAAATAACATATACATTTCCATTCTCAAAAAAACCACACACACTAGTTTTAAAATACATATATAAAATTAGTATTTATTTTTTAAATGAAACAACTACGATCCCTTCTTGAAAATCCATACTTTAATACTGAAACATGTTTTAAGATGCTTTCAAACCCTTTCATAAACCATTAATTTTAAAATTAAAATTTTATATATCCTATTTAAAAAAAAATATATCCAACCCCCGTATAGAAGATCAAATTGATAAAAATAGGTGTAACATGTAAAAAAAATAAAGTTTATAGTAACATCATAAAATGACTATAATATAGTGAAATAGTAAGGAAACAAGAAGCAGTGAGATGAAAAAGTAATGTATACATAATCATGAGAATTTCCTGGATATATTATGAGGATAATTTAGACATACTCAAATTGAAATCATTAATCATCCTAGTTGATCAAATTAATTTTATAACCACTTTTTCAACTCGATTTTACATTATCATTCCCCCTTAACGCCTCTAAAACCATAGGGGTTCTATTCCATATCATCAGGACTAGAAAAAAATATCTATCATCTCTCACTAAGATACCTATGATCCCATATTGATAATAAAAGTTGAAGATAAGGAAGACCATGAATCAAACATATCAAACAAGATTCAACATAAACCAAATACCTTTCTCATCACATCTCCACACACCTATTAATTAAAAAATTCTTAAAAGGTAATGAATCTATAGGGGTGCACACAATTCAAAGAAATTGTTTAAAGGTTCCAATCGGGCCTTAGAATTCAAAATTTTCAATATTTTTATAATTAAATCTATATTTATTTTAAATCCATATCATAACCCAAAAAACAATTTCAAGACTTTTCTATAAGTTCATAACATACCTTACACATCATTTTAGAAAACCCATCTTTAAAACCATCTTTGTAAAACATTTTAAAAAACTAAAAGTAATTTTAGAACCCATTATAGAATAAGGATAATCTATGAACTTTCCATAAATATATGTGCATACACATTAGTATGTGCCCATTCAGATATATATATATATATCTATGTGTGTGTGTGTGTATTCACATGAAAATATGTATGTGCTTTAATACAACTACAAGAAAAAAAACAAAAGAACAAAATTAAAGTCACCCATCAACGGTTTAGTAATTCCATTAAAAATCGTCTAGACCCTCAAAGTTTAAAAAAACCAAAGAAACCATAATTTAATTGAACAAACCAACTCAATTAATTTTATTCAAGGATAATGATCAATTGAAACACAAAAATTCATTTGAAAATTTCAATTTTTCATCCTAGAAAACATTTAGTAAATATATACTATAACCACAAATACAAAACCATCTAAACATAAAAAATGATTTTATATAGTATATTAACCCAAGAATCATTCTAAAACAATTTAAAAATTCAGCATCAAAAGAAATTTTATCTAAATATATGTTTATAAATCCCCAATAATTTCATGGAGTGCTTTAGAAAGTAAATATATAGAAATTCCTACCTTAAATGATTGAGGATGCGAAGAACCCTCGAATATAAAAGATACATGGCCTAAGAAACCAACCACACACTATAACATCAAAATAAAAAATGCACATGAGATAACCCTCAACCTAGGGTTTAGAAAAATAGATACCATGTTAAGTGAAGAAGATAAAAAAATAGAGAAATTAGAGAATAGATAAAATAATGAAAAAATAATAACTCATCAATAATTAAACAATGGGACTCAAAAATCCATGATAGAGAAAAGTAAAGGTGGATTGTGGGCCCCTTCATGAATTCTGGTTGAGTAGGGATAAGGGAGTTCAAATGAGAATTTATTTTTTAAAAATTAGTTTAAAAAATTCGTGTAATTGGAAAACTAAGAAAGTCACAATGTAAGGCTGGATGGTTTTTCAAACCATGTTTCCCACACTAGATAAGTACTAGTTATTTTCATGGTTTTGTTTAATGGTTTGGTAAACCATTCACCAACCATGAAAATGTACCAATTAAAATTCAATACCTACACATGTGCCTTCTTTTTACACATTTTCTACTAATTGTAGGAATGTTTTGTGGTAGAAATATTATGTAACACACCAATAATTTTTTTATACACTACTAGAAATATGGGCTTTTGAGCCCCTTACATAGAGCGACTGCCATTGGCGGTTGCTGCATTTACTTTAAAAAAAGGGGGGCTTCCGCGCCCCCTCCTCTTGCGAAGCACCCCCCCCCCCCCCCCGAATTCCCCCCTCACATCGCTCGCGCCCTCCCCGTCACTCGCGCCCTCCCCGATGCCGCGCGCCCTCCCCGCCGCCCCGCCCTCCCCGCCGCCCCGCCCTCCGCCGCCCCACCCTCCGCCGCCTCGCCCTCTTCCGGCCCGCCCTACGCCGGCCCTCCCTCCTCCACCCCGCCCTCCGCCGCCCCGCCCTCCGCCGCCCAGCCCTCCGGCCGGACGCCCTCCGCCGGCCCCACCCTCCGTCGGCCCTGCCCTCCGTCGGCCACCCTCTGTCCACTCTTCGGCCGCCCTCCACCCTTTGTCCGCCCTCCGGCCGCCCTCCGCCCTCCGGCCGCCCTTCGGTTGCCCTCTGGCCACCCTCTGCTGGCCCCTCCCTCCTCCGGCCGCCCTCCGGCTGCGGCCTCCCTCCACCCTGCGGCCTCCCTCTACCCTCGGGCCTCCCGCCACCTGACTCCGGTAGCCCGGCAGCCTCGGGTAGCCCTCTGGCCGCCCTCTGACCTCCCTCCGGCCTTCGGCCTCTAGCCCCTCCAACCTTCGACCTCCGCCCTCTCGTCCCTCTCCCCCAGCACCCTGAACACCCCCCCCCCCCCCCCCCCGCACCCCGCCAACCCCCGTCCCCTTCCTCTTCGTCCCCTCCCTCGCCACACCAGCTCTGGCTCCGGCTCCCCACTGCTGCCTCTCCTCTCGCAGCACCGCCTTCGGCTCCCCTCCCTTACAAGTTTGTAGTGCAATCAGGTATGACATCATATTTCACTTACATTATTATTTTATAAATGGTTCACAAACAATTAATTAGTATTTATTTTAAATATATTTTATATGAAAAACGAAAATGTAATAAGTCTTGTATAAATGTTTGTTATAGGGATCTCATTATGGATAAGAGTTGAATTGATCTTCCAAATCGAACGTCTAGAGATTATTTAAATGGCATTATGCAGTTTATTGACTTCACCAGAGGATTTTAAAGTGACTATATTAGTTTTCCATGTAGAAAATGTGCTAACAGATATCAATTCACACGAGATACTGTGAGAGAGCACATATTATTTAATGGATTTTTGAGAAATTATAAGAGTTGGACTCGTCATGGAGAAGAATATGTTCGTTGTGAAAATACGGATACAGTTCAGATGGATGTTGATGCAGAGATGAATGATCCAATGCATGAAATGATTACTAAAATGGTACGTGGGTTGGATCCTGAAGGCATTGACATCCATAATCTTGAGACCAGTGAGATAAATCTTTACTCTGGTACAGATCGTGATTCGAGGAGGTTTTATGATGCAATTGATGGTGCAAAAACAGAATTATATCCTGGATGTACTTCTTTCAATAGATTGTCATTTATCATGGAGTTGATGCATTTTAAGACTTCAAATCATTGGTCAGACACATCATTTTACATGCTATTGGTGTTATTGAAAAAGGTTCTTCCTGTCGACGCTAAGATTCCCGAGTCGTATTACCATGATCGTAAGCTGAAAGAGAACTTAGGATTTACATATCAGACCATAGATGCATGTGCAAACAACTGTATGTTGTTTAGAAAGGAAACTGGACATTTGGATATTTGTACGGTTTGTGGTGCTTCCAGGTGGAAAGAGAACAGGGGAAATCAGACTCATCAAAGTCAGATTGTGATACAGGGGAAACCGATTGCCGTAAAGAAAATGTGTTACTTTCCCCTTAAACCAAGGTTGAAAAGATTTTTTATGTCATCTAAAGTTTCTAATTTAATGATATGGCATGAAGAAAGAGTTCATGAAAGTGATATGTTAACCCACCCGGTAGACTCTCATGCATGGAAGGATTTTGATAAGAGACATCTCGACTTTTCCAAAGATGTTCGTAATGTCCGATTGGGATTGGCAGCAGATGGTTTCAATCCATTCACGTTTATGGTTGGTGCAGCTCATAGCACATGGCCCGTGGTGTTGGTTCCGTATAATCTTCCTTCATGGCTTTGTATTAAGCAACAATTTATATTACCTTCCACTCTTATTGATGGACCTAAAAGTCTGGGGGATAAGATTGATGTTTACCTTCAGCCATTGATTGATGAGTTGAATGAATTTTGGGGTGATGGTGTGATGACTTATGACTGTGAAATGAATGAAATGTTCAAACTGTAGGCTGTTTTATTGTGGACAATCAATGACTTCCCAGCTTTTGCAAATTTATCAGGCTGGAGTACGAAAGGGGAATTTTCATTCCCTTGTTGCAACAAAAGAAAAAATCTGTATGGATTAATAATTCCAAAAAATGGGCATACATGGGTTACAGACGTTTTCTCTCCCCTCAGCATAGGTTCCGAAAGGACAGACGACACGTCAATCGGACGTGTCGTGTGCCCGCGGTGACCGGGAACGTCGTTCTGGTGTCACAAACGGCCGAAACGGGCGTCTAACAGTCAAAATCATAGAGAACGACATCGGATTGACCTGAAATCATAGGACAACAATATAATTATTATTCGCAACGTGCACGCGCAGACGGCACGTCAATCGGACGTGCGGTCTGCACGGTAGGGCTCATTATGTGTTCTTTAAGTGTTGTGCACTCTTGATAAACGCGTGTGGGGGGTCCAAACGGGCCGAACAAGATTCGAATGGCCTGAAATCAGACTACATCAAAGTGTGAGTGAATTGTGATGTGTTCAAGAAAACGACACATCAATCGGACGTGCCGTGTGCCCGCGGTGACCGGGAACGCCGTTCTGGTGTCATAAACGGCCAAAATGGGTGTCTAATAGTCAAACTCATAGAGGACGACATTGGATTGACCTGAAATCACAGGAAAACAATCTAATTATTACTCGTGACGTGTATCTGCAGACATCACGTCAATCAGACATGCGGTCTGCGTGGTAGGGCTCATTATGCGTTCTTTAAGTGTTGTGCGCGCTTCATAAACGCGCGTGGGGGGTCCAAATGGGCCGAACGACTTCCGAATGACCAGAAATCAGACGACATCAAAGGGTGAGTGAATTGTGATGTGGTCGAGCAGAGGGCACGTCAATCGGATGTGACGTGTGCCTGCGGTGACCGGGAACGCCGTTCTGGTGTCATAAACGGCCAAAACGGGCGTCTAACGGTCAAACTCATAGCGGACGACATCGGATTGACCTGAAATAACAGGACAGCTATACAATTATTATTTGCAACGTGTACGCGCAGACTGCGCGTCAATCGGAGGTGCGGTCTGCGCGGTAGGGATCATTATGCGTTCTTTAAGTGTTGTGCGCGCTTCATAAACGCGCGTGGGGGGGTCCAAATAGGCCGAATAGCATCCGAATAGCCTGAAATCAGACAACATAAAAGGGCGAGTGAATTTTGATGTGTTCGAATAGACGGCACATCAATCGGACGTGTCGTGTGCCCGCAATGACCGGGAACGCCGTCCTGGTGTCATAAACGGCCAAAACGGGCGTCTAACGGTCAAACTCATAGAGGAAGACCTCAGATTGACCTAAAATCATTGTACAAAAATCTAATTATTATTTTAAATGTGTACGCGTAGACGGAACGTCAATCGGAAGTGCGGTCTGCGCAGTAGGGCTTATTATGCGTTCTTTAAGTGTGGCGCACGCTTGATAAACGCGCGTGGGGGTCCAAACAGGCCGAACGGGTTCCGAATGGCCTGAAATCAGATTACATAAAAGGGTGAGTGAATTTTGATGTGGTCGAGTAGACGGCACGTCAATCGGACGTGCCGTGTGCCCGCAGTGACTGGGAACGCCGTTCTGGTGTCATAAATGGCCAAAACGGGCGTCTAACAGTCAAAGTCATAGCGGACGACATCGGATTGACCTGAAATCAAACGAAAACAATCTAATTATTATTCATGATGTGTACGTGTAGACGACACGTCAATCGGACATGTGGTCTGTGCGGTAGGGCTCATTATACGTTCTTTAAGTGTTGTGCACGCTTGATAAACGCGTGTGGGGGGTCCAAACGGTCCGAATGAGGTCTGAATGGCCTTAAATCCGAATACATCAAAGGGTGAGTGAATTGTGATGTGGTCGAGTAGACGGAACGTCAATCGGACGTGCCGTGTGCTCGCGGTGACCGGGAACGTCGTTCTGGTGTCATAAACGGCCAAAACGGACGTCTAACGGTCAAAGTCATAGCGGACGACATCGGATTGACCTAAAATCACAGGAAAAAAATCTAATTATTATTCGTGACGTTTAGGAGGAGACGGCGTGCTCATCAGACGTGCAGTGCGCACGGTACGGCCGAATGCGTCGTTTTCAGCAGCTCGGCGCGCGCTTAAACGGCGCGTTGGGGGGTCAAAACCACTCGAACGACCACAGAATGCCATGAAATCGTAAAACATCATCCATTGTGTGATTTTTGGAATGGACGGGCAGACGGCACATCAATCGGAGGAGTCGTTTCACCGCGGTGACCGAAAACGCGTTTCCGGTGTCATAAAACACCAAAAACGGTAGAAGACGGTCGAATTCGGAGAAAATGTGCTCCGAATGACCTGAAACCACACGAAAATGTTAGGAATATTATTCGTGACATGTAGGAGGAGACGGCGTGCCCATCGGACATGCGGTGAGCGCGGTACGGCCGAATGCGTCGTTTTCAGGAGCTCGGCGCGAGCTAAACCAGCGCGTTGTGGGGTCAAAACCACCCAAACGACCTCAGAATGCCATGAAACCGTACGACATCAGCCGTTGTGCGATTTTTGAAATGTTTGGGTAGACGAAACGTCAATCGGAGGTGTCATTTGACCGCGCTGACCAGAAACGCGTTTCCCGTGTCATAAAACACCAAAAACGGCGGGAGACGGTCGAATTCGGAGAAAACGTTCTCCGAATGACCTGAAACCACCAGAAAACATTGGGAATATTATTCGTGACATGTAGGAGGAGACGGAGGGCCCATCGGACGTGTGGTGCACGCGATACGGCCGAATGCGTCGTTTTCAGCAGCTCGGTGCGCGCTAAACCGGCGCGTTGGGGGGTCAAAACCACACGAACGACCTCGGAATTCCATGAAACCGTACGACATCAGCCATTGTGCGATTTTCGAAATGGTCAGGTGGACGGAATGTCAATCGGAGGTGCCATTTGACTACGCTGACCGGAAACGCGTTTCTAGTGTCATAAAACACCAAAAACGGCGCGAGATCGTCGAATTCGGAGAAAACGTGCTCCAAATGACCTGAAACCACACGAAAACATTAGAAATATTATTCTTGATGTGTAGGAGGAGACGGCGTGCCCATCGGAGGTGTAGTGCGCGTGTTACGTCCGAATGCGTCGTTTTCAGCAGCTCGGCGCGCGCTAAAATGGCACGTTGGGGGGTCGAAACCACCCGAACGGCCTCGGAATGCCATGAAACCGTTCGAAAACAGCCGTTTTGCGATTTTTGAAATGTTCAGGCAGACAGCATGTCAATCGGAGGTGTCGTTTGACCGCGGTGACAAGAAACACGTTTCCGGTGTCATAAAACACCAAAAACGGCGCGAGACGGTCGAATTCGGAGAAAACGTTCTCCGAATGATTTGAAACCACACAAAAACATTAGGAATGTTATTCGTGACGTTTAAAAGGAGATAGAGCACCCATCGGAGGTGCGGTGCGTGCGTTACGTCCTAGTGTGTCATTTTCAGCAGCTCGGTGCGCGCTAAAACGACGCGTTGGGGTGTCAAAACCACCCGAATGACCAGGGAATGCCATGAAACCGTATGAAAACAGCCGTTGTGTGATTTTTGAAATGGTTGGGCAGACGACACATCAATCCGAGGTTCCGTTTGACCGCGGTGACCGGAAACGCGTTTCCGGTGTCATAAAACACCAAAAACGGCGCGAGACGGTCGAATTTGGAGCAAACGTGCTCCGAATGACCTGAAACAACACAAAAACATTAGTAATATTATTAGTGACATTTAGGACGAGACGGAGCGCCCATCGGAGGTGTCGTCCGCACGTTACGTCTGAGTGTGTCATTTTCAGCAGCTCGGCGCGCGCTAAAACGGCGCGTTGGGGGGTCAAAACCAACCGAACGACCTTGGAATGCCATGAAACCGTACGAAAAAATCCATTGTGCGGTTTTTGAAATGTTCAGGAAGACATAACATCAATCGGAGGTGTCGTTTGACCGTGGTGACTGGAAACGCGTTTCCAGTGTCATAAAACACCAAAAAACGGCGCGAGACGGTCGAATTCGGAGAATACGTGCTCCGAATGACCTGAAATCACACGAAAACATTAGGAATATTATTCGTGACCTGTAGGAGGAGAGGGAATTCCCATCGGAGGTGCGGTGTGCACGTTACGTCCGAGTTTGGCATTTTTAGCAGCTCGGCGCGCGCTAAAACGGCGCGTTGGGGGGTCAAAACCACCCGAACGACCTCAGAATGCCATGAAACCGTACGACAACAGCCATTGTGTGATTTGTGAAATGTTCAGGTAGACGGCACGTCAATCGGAGGTGTCGTTTGACCGCAGTGACTGGAAACACTTTTCTGGTGTCATAAAACACCAAAAACAGCGCGAGACGGTCAAATTCAGAGCAAACGTGCTCCGAATGAATTGAAACCACACTAAAACATTATGAATATTATTCGTGACGTGTAGGAGGAGACGGCGCACCCATCGGAGGTTCGGTGCGCGCGTTACGTCTGAGTGTGTCGTTTTCAAAAGCTCAGTGCGCGCTAAAACGGAGCGCTGGGGGGTCAAAACCACCCGAACAACCTAGGAATGCCATGAAACCGTACAACAACAGCCGTTGTGTGATTTTTGAAATGGTCTGGCAGACGGCATGTAAATCGGAGGTGCCGTTTGACCGCGGTGACCAGAAACGCGTTTCCGGTGTCATAAAACACCAAAAACGGCCGAATGACCAGAAATGATAGCATTTCTTAAATTGGGGGTTTTAAATTATTATAACACCATGATTTGATGTCAGATTTAATTTTATTATATGTATATAATAACTGAATAATTATTTTTAATTTATGTTTGTTTTGTTTTGTTGTTTTTTGTCTTATTGTAGGTTTATTGAAGCAGAAGATTGAAATAGATGGACCTACTCGGATCGTTGAAGCACGTTTATCGTTTATGATGATCTTTATGTTTATGATGTTGGAAATTGTTTTCCATTTTTTATGATTGTTATCTTGTTTTATCTCTGATTTTGCACCATGAAGAAAAAAAAACAGAATTCGTACTTTTCATTAAAAAAATGAAAAATATTTTATTTAATATTATATATATATATATATATTTTATTTAATATATATATATATATATTTTTTATTTAATAAATATATATATAAATGAAAAATAGTTTGTTTAATATTATATATATATATATTTCTTTAATATATATATATATTTAAATATTTTATTTAATATTATATATATAAATATTTTCATTAATATATATATATAATATTAAACAAACTATTTTTCATTTTTATATATATTTATTAAATAATATATATATATATTTCTTTTGGTATGAATTTTTTTAAAAAAAAAATTCCACTGTAGCGACCGCCATTAGCGGTCGCTATTTCCCTACACCGACGGAGCAGATGCGACCTCCAATGGCGGTCGCTGGGCGGTCTCTATAGCCCTATAGTGACCGCCAATGGCGGTCGCTAATACCCTTATTTTTAGTAGTGATAGTTTTAAATAAATTAGTTTAATAATTTTTTTTAATTAAAGATAATATAACTTATAAATAATTATATTTCAAATTTATAGATTTCTAATTAATTAATGTTCTAAAAAGAAATAATATTTTCCATTATTATTTTGTGTAAAATAATATTCTAATATATATATTTAGTTATTTTATTAAAAAGATCATTTTTACTACAATATTTGTTAATTAAATATTTTAAAAGAATATGAACAATATATATTGGATATTATAATTATTTTGATAAATACTAAAAAATGCAATGAAAATATTCACTATTAACATGACACCCCAATGATTTAAAAATAAATTTACTATAGAATTCATGAGACACTATGTCCCTACAAAACAATAATTTGTAATAACCTATCAAATAAACATTATTTTTATGCTTCTGTGTTTTTAATTTTGAAAAACAGACATACACAGTTGCATTTAGTAGGATATTTGGAGTCTGATTGAATCAACTTGTGCATGTCTGATAGTCTAAATTCGCTGATGTCTGGGGGTTGAATGCCCCAGATCCAGGAGTTCCCCCTTTCGGCTTTCTGGTTATACCTTCCGGGCCTCCCATTGCCTTTCCAAAATGAGGGTTTCCTTAGGCTATTCAGCGATGTTCTTGGAGGGTTTCTCTGTTCGGATGAGAAAACTGGTCGGTGTGATGACCTCTCTGTGGCCCGCATTTGTGTGGAAGCGGATTCTTCCCTCCCTCTTCCATATAAACCTTTTCTTCATGTGGAGGACTCCTACTGGGATCATCCCATTTACTACCGGTCTTCCAAAGGTACTGCTCCCATTGTTTACTTCAAGGTCACTCTGTGAAGGTTTGTCAACGGATTCAATAAGGTGGTCAACGAAGGCTCCCCTAGGAGGTTTCCCGGGCTAATAGGAGATCCTCCCCATTATTATCTTCTTAGGTTGATTCCTAAGAGTTTCCTCCTATTGTGTCGGATTCCCCCAGGGTGGAGGAGGTGGATGTCCATAGGGTGGAGGATATGTCAGTGGGGGGTTCTTCTCCTTGCTTGGCCATAGTGTCATTTTCTCTTTGCAGGCCTTTTTCTCCCCTGATTGTTGATCTTGGACACTGGTTCTCCCTCCTTCAAAGGTCGTGATTTTCTGATTGGTGGAAAGGCTCTCTGGTGGATTCTTGTTCAGCTGCCTCTTCGGGTCTAAGGTTAATAGCTCTTCCCTTCCCCCCAGGTGCGCAAGGCCATCTCAATCCCAAAGTGAACTCTCTAGAGAAGGATCAGTCTTTCAACTCCTGGAAAGAGTCTGGGCTAATCCCATTTCATCATGTTGTTATGGCTTCCTCCTCTTATATTAGTGGGAGAAAGGATACGTCACCAGACATAACACTCCGAAGTTCTCCTATTATTTCCATGGATCTGGACGTGCTACCCTCTAGTACTTTGAGCTACTCAACTCATTTCCCCCCAGTTAGTCACGAGTTGATTTTTGGGATATGCATGATATCGAAATCTAGGAATATTATGGAAGGATCCTCCTCCTATGACACCAATTTTAAGACCCCTAGGACCACTGCTAGGGCTCTGATGTTCTACTGTTGTGACTTCTTGTCTAAAATTCTCGAGGCCTTGGTAGCTAGGTCATGTTAGATTTCATTTCCACATAACATAGAAACCTCAAGGAGTTTATTATTGTTTTACTTTAACATAAGCATAATTCTGTGAATATTATGGTTTTTCCTAGAAGAGTCATGTTGCAAGGTTTCATGCATGCGGATCAAGTCAACTGCCATATTTGGATTTTTAAGCATAACAGCATCTCGGTGGATAGAATTTGTGATGATGATCAGTACATCACCATGAGGGTTTCTCTCAAAAACCTCTTGTAATGACCCAAAGTTTCATTAATTTAAATCCCTCTTGATCTAATTAAACGTCTCTTTATGTAAAATGTTTATATAAAATGTAAACTTATTTGGTTTTATGTTAAGAATTGTGACAGTTGCTTTTATTGCCGTTGAACAGTGATCACATGATTAGTATAAATATAGGGCTTTAACAAACCCAATTTACTCAGACAAAGGAAGCGATGGCCTCATCCAGTAGAATTGCTCCATACGAAGCCCATTTTTCGGAGCTCGGAAAAGAGGTGGCGTCTTTGGGCTTCGCTCTTGACTAAGCCCAAGCTGAGTTTCATCATGTCAGGCTCAAACGGGACCGTCTACGGGAAAAGTGGAAGTTGATAGAGATTACCACTCGAGCGATGTTATCTGATCCACCACAAGAGTCTTTCACCATCGCACACCTTACCCTTAGGTCTTATGCGTCTATTTTAAGGGGTTATGTAACAAATTTCTAGTACTATGTTCTTGTACATTATTTTTGTATATAATAATTAATATACATTCTTTTCATCATTGACACATTGTAAATAGTTTTAACGTATAAATAGTGTTTTTTAGTTATTATTTAATTAAGAATTATATTTTATTAAATTAAGGGATTTATGAATTAAATAATATTTTAATAAAATATTATTATTATTATTAAATTAATTTTTATTAAATATAAATGATCATATAATTTTATTAATGCAATTGTAATTTTTATTAAGGTTTAAAAGCCATTTTTGTCAAAACCCGTGAATTTTCGATAAATGTAGGTTTTTATTTTAAAAGTGAAAATTAAAATATTTAGAAAATTATTTAGATAAATTAAATTTTATTTCTGGAATCAGGACATTGAAATTATCCAATGTTGAATTTTTCATAATTTTCTGAGACAGTCAATTTTTTGGGTAAAAATTAAATACTATTTAAATATATAATGTGTTTTATGACATCATAATGACCCAATAGTGATGTAATAAAATACTATAAGCTTTATGTTAGGCCAATATATGTTTTAACATTAAAATAATGTGATTTTGGGTTTGTTTGACTTACTTTTAAAAGCATTAATGGACCCCTCAAGACTTATTAAGCATCTTGTCTTTTTAAATTATTTTCCATGGGAGTGTGACTCACCTCCACATAATCAACCCCATTATTTTAAGAAGTTCGGACTTTTGCCTTATAAAATATTGTTTCCTCTCCCCTTTGACAAAATACCATGGGAAAAAACCATGATCTGATTTGTGGTTTGGATTAGTTTAATGTAAGGGGTCCCAAACCTAAATAATAAAGAATTCACTCACCTTTCCTATATAAACCCTCCCAATCTCCCACTTCCTCCTCACTCAAAGCCTTTTGAGTTCGTCCAAACTCTTCCCTACTCTCTCTATAATCCTCCCAAGGTTCCCCAAGCTCCCCAGAAGCCTCTCTCAAGCCTCTCTCAATCCTTTGGAAGCACACTTCCAAGTAAGGGTTTTTTCCTCCTTTCTCATTTTTGTCCAATTTTCTTTAAGTTGTTTTCCCTTTTAATTTCAATTATGAATGATGGGGTATGGTTTATCACCTCCCTCATGCTACCCTATTTATGTTTTAATTATGTGATACCCCTTTCACTCTCATTAAGTGCCTCTCATGTACCCCCGTTACTATGCTGAAATTCTAAAAAGAACTTCTCTCTCCTCATTTACATTCAAGAAATACTCTTGCATCATGAATCTAAATTCCATTACAATTGTTGGGAAATGTATCTATATGACCTCCTTACTGTCCATTACATTTAAATATGATGAGGAACTCCTTTTTCTCTCATCAACCATTTTTTATGAATTCTTATGTCACGCCGTTATGCTGCTGAAATCGCACTGATTTTCTAAGCCAATGCCATTGTGTATTGAATACCATGCCCATTTCTCCATCAAGGGTATTCACCTTTATGCACATTTACTTATTGATTATAAAGTTTCATGTATGAAATCCACATTCCTTTATCTTTGGATAAATTATTATGTTTTATGAATCCATGTTTTATGATCCATGTGGAACACTTATGCATGAAATGAAATGTTTAAGAAGGGTGCGCCCTTCTAGCACTACAATGAATTGGGTAAAGAATAGTATCATGATACATCATGTGCAATGAGTTTTAACTAATGTTAATTCAAGTGAAATGAGGGTTTATTCTTGCTTCATGTGCAATTAGGATTTACTCATGCTCTATGTACAATGAGCCTTGGCTCATGCTAATTCCATGTTAAGTGTTGTTGCCACATTTCCATGTTATGATTATCATGCTTTATCATGCCTTTATGTTCATGCTTCTCTTGTGCTCTATTGATATGCCTATTGTTTAACATGTATTTTAATCCTCATGTATTCCATGATTATTCCATTACTGGCCTTTATAGCTCACCCCTTTTCTTATGCATGTCCTTAGGTTATCCCATTCAGTGCTAAGTACGAAGGAATATAGTGGTCATGTAAAGGAAGTTTTCAAAAAGGATGTTGTACTTCATGTTTTAAGTTGTTATGTAATGATCCTAAGCCTCAAAGACACTATACCTCTCTATCATCCATGTTATATCATGTGAATGGTTTATGTAATAAATCATGTTTAAATTTGTAATAAAATCAGGGTTTTGATAGTTGGTATCAGAGGATGGGTTTAGTTATTTTTGGGTTTAGGATTAGAAAACCCCAGTAAAGCCTTAGAGACAAGACTAAGTATAATAAAAACATCCCAAAGTTTTGGTAAGTACTGGGTGAGTGGTTTATCAAACAAATATATCCATGTATGGATATGAGCAGGTAGAGGCGGCTCTGGCACAGATGTATCCTAGGGGTAAAACCCAAAAAACACCACTTTGAGCTAGACTTGAAAGGGAACTGGTGAACCACAATGGGTCTTGCTGCACTATTGGTTACAACACTCCTGGGGGATATTTTTTGATAAATTCACAAGATTGGTATGAACCCTTATTAATGGAATTAAAAAATGCCCCTAAGAATGTATGTTAGAAAGTAGATCATCAAAATCCTAGATTGAAGCCTATAGACTCATGAGTTAAAGAAATAAAAGTTTATTTATAGGTTATCAATTTTTGTCTTTGGATTACCCTCTATATGTTACCCACTAACATTCATTTTATTCCAGCCAATGGCCGGTAATAGGAGGACTCGGGCTAACAACCGATGTGAATATCAGTGTGATGACTGTACTAATGAGATGCCCAATCCAATGGGAGAAGGAATCGTGAACTTTGTCATGCTTCTCTCTCAGCTAACTCAAGATTTGAAGAGAAACAAGGGTGAAGAGGAATGTTCCACCCCCACCCCCACCCCCAAAGAATGAACAAGTCAATATCGAGAGATTCATGAAACAAAGGACTCCTACTTTTAGTGGATCATCTGATTCCACGATCGCTGAACAATAGATCAACTCCATTGAAAAGATCTTATCCATCCTTCAATGTTCTGAACAAGAGTTGGTTCTCCTGGCGGCTTATCGTATGGGGGGAGAAGTAGATCAATGGTGGATTTTGATCAAAAATTTGAAGCCTGAGGAGGAGAATGAGTCATTGGAATGGAAGGATTTCCGGAAGATGTTTTTCGACGACTTAAGATGGAAAGGGGCTTCCTTTTCCTCAGGAAAAATGATGAAGAATCTGTTGGAGCATATGAGGAAAACGTCACAAAGCTTTCACGATATGCTTCCAGCTTTGTCATTACCCCCGAATGCAAAGTTGACCGCTTCTTTGGTGGGCTGAAGCCTAGCCTACTGAAATAATTAGCGATCAGTGATTTCGACAGCTATGAGGAAATTTTCCAATTTTCCCTCAAGGTCGAAATGGAGATCGGGGAATCATAGGGGTATCATGGGGACAGGAGGAGTAAGGTGGACTTCAATGATGGCGGTCCGATGGATAAATCCAAAGGTGCTAAGAAGATTCACAACCCCACTTGCCAAAAGTGCAGAAAGAAGCACCCTGGAAATTTCCTCAAGGGGACGAGGAGATGCTTTAGGTGTGGAAGAGAAGGGAACCTAGATGTTAAATATCGGCAAGAAAGACCCGCAGCTGCAACAGAGGAGAGGAACACTCCGTTCGAACCTCAACTTGTTGTTAATTGCTACAACTAAAAAGAACCGAGGCATTTTTCAAATAAGTGCCCTAATTTAATGGTTTTCATAGGCAACCAACAACCTCCAAGGCAGCAAAGAAGAGCTTTTGCCATCACTTCTGCCGAAGTGAACCCTGAAAATGAAGTGGTGACAGGTACACTAGTTATTCATTAAAGAATAGCAAACGTACTTTTTGATTCAGGTTCTACACATTCTTTTATATCTCAAAAGTTTAGTAGAACAATCCCAGCACCACCACAAATCACAGAAGGGAAGATGTCGGTGAGTATGGAAAATGGGGAAATCATCGCATCCCATGAATATAAGTCATCCTCTATTATAATCTGTGGATTTAATTTCCCAGCAAACCTCATCATACTCCCTCTGGTGGAATTTGATTTAATTCTTGGCATGGATTGGCTTTCCATATATAGAGCCAACATAAATAGTCGGGAGAGGTAAATCACACTCCATATGGAGAATCGACCCCCGATTCTTTACAAGTGTAAGGAGGAAGATGAATCTCCTTTAGCTCCATCATCTCAATCATGGATATTACTACCCTATGAGCAGGTGCATCTATCTTAGATGATTGAGTCCAAGGAAGAAACCATCCTTGAATAAATGCCTATTGTGAGGGAATTCGCTGAAGTGTTTCCCGAGGAACTGCCTAGTATTCCTCCTAGAAGAGATGTTGAATTCTCAATTGAACTTATACCTGGGGAACTACCAATATCCAATAATCCATATAGAATGGTTGACGTTGATCTTGAAGTGCTGAAGAAACAACTAAACAAGAATCTGGATAAAAGTTTTATACTCCCAAGTGCTTCACCATAGGGTGCACCGGTCCTCTTCATTAAGAAGAACGATTGGTCAATGCGGCTTTGCATCTATTATCATGAACTTAAAAAAAACACGATAAAGAACAAGTATCCTCTGCCACAGATCGATGACTTGTTCGATCAGCTGCGTGGAGAACAATACTTCTCCAAGGTAGATTTTCAGTCAGAATATTATCAAGTAAGGGTGAAGAAGGAAGATTTCCCCAAGTCTTCTTTTCGTACAAGATACAGGCACTATGAATTCATAGTAATGCCTTTAGGACTCACCAATGCTCCAGAAATCTTCATGGACTTGATGAATAGAGTCTTTAGAGATTACCTAGACAAATTTTTGGTAGTCTTTATAGATGATATTCTAATATACTCCAAAACTAAGGAGGATCATGAGGAGTATTTAAGAACTATACTGGAGACTTTCCGCAGGGAGAATATCTATGCAAAGTACAGCTAGGGTGAGTTCTGGTTGAAGGAAGTCTCATTCTTGGGGAATATCATCACAAGCAATGGGATATCTATGGATCCCTCCAAAACAGATGCAATTGAGGGATGGTCGAGGCCAACATCGGTAACAGATATCTGTAGCTTCTTTGGGTTAGCTGGATATTATCAACGATTTGTGAGAAATTTCTCACAATTATCCAACCCTATTACTAAGCTAACTCGAAAGGGAGTAATGTTTTCTTGGAGTGATGAATGCGAAAAAAGCTTCAAGGAGTTGAAAATGAGGCTTATCACTGTGCCCATGCTCACTTTACCCACAAGTGGGGAAATTTTTGTGGTATTTAGTGATGATTTTTGGTTTGGATTAGTTTAATGTAAGGGGTCCTAAACCGAAATAATAAAGAATTCACTCACCTTTCCTATATAAACCCACCCAAGATCCCACTTCCTCATCACTCAACACCTTTGGAGTTCATCCAAACTCTGCCCTACTCTCTCTAGAATCCTCCCAAGGTGCCCCAAGCTCCCAAGAAGCCTCTCTCAAGCCTCTCTCAAGCCTTTGGAAGCACACTTCCAAGTAAGGATTTTTTCTTCCTTTCTCATTTTTGTCCAATTTTTATTAAGTTATTTTACACTTTTAATTTCAATAATGAATGTTGGGGTATTGTTTCACACATCCCTCATACTTCCCTATTTATGTTTGAATTATGGTAGGCCCCTTTCTCTCTCATTAAATGCCTCCCATGTACACCTGTTACTATGCCGAAATTCTGAAAGGAACATCTCTCTCTTCATTTACATTCAAGAAATACTCTTGTATCATGAATCTAAATTCTATTAAAATTGTTGGGACATGTATCTATATGACCTCCTTACTGTCCATTACATTTAAATATGATTAGGAACCCCTTTCTCTCGCACCAAACATTTTTTATGAATTCTAATGTCACGTCGTTACGCTGCCGAAATCGCACCGATTTTCTAAGCCAATGCCATTGTGTAATGAATACCATGCCCATGTCTCCATAAAGGGTATTCACCTTTATGAACATTTACCTATTGATTATAAAGATTCATGTATGAACTCCACATTCCATTATCATGTGATAAATTATTCTGTTTTATGAATCCATGTTTTATGATCCATGTGGCACACTTATGCATGAAATGAAATGTTTAAGAAGGGTGTGCCCTTATAGAGCTCCAATGCATTGGGTAAAGTATAGTATCATGATACGTCATGTGCAATTAGTGTTGACTCATGCTAATTCAAGTGAAATGAGGGTTTACTCGTGCTTCATGTGCAATGAGGATTTACTCATGATCTATATGCAATGAGCCTTGGCTCATGCTAATTCCATGTTAAGTGTTGTGGCCACATTTCCATGTTATGATTATCATGCTTTATCATGCCTTTGTGTTCATGTTTCTCTTCTGCTCTATTGATATGACTATTTTTTAAAATATATTGTACTCCTCATGTATTCCATGATTATTCCCTTCTTTGAATTTATAGCTCATCACTTTTCTTATGCATGTCCTCAGGTTATCCCATACAATGCAAAGTACGAGGGAATGTAGTGGTCATGTAATGGAAGTTTTCAATAAAGATGTTGTACTTCATGTTTTAAGTTTTTATGTGATGATCCTAAGCCCCAAATACACTAGACCTATAGATCATCCATGTTGTATCAAGTGAATGGTTTATGTAATAAATCATGTTTAATTTTGTAATAAAAGCAGGGTTGTTATACCTCCGCTTCTTTGCCTCTTTTGTATGTAGGAGTTATAACACCCAGAAAAGAGTATTTATTTGGAGTGGTCTTGACTCCTCTGATCTGAGTAGCCTCCCTTGTATTGTTGGTGGGAATTTTAACCTTATTTCAAGCCCGGAGGAGAGGAATGGTTGGGGCCATTTTCCTAGGAGGGGCATTCTGGACTTTGTTCAGTTTATGGTGGGTAAAGGGCTTATGGACTTGGGATTTTTTTGTGACCAGTTCACATGGTGTAATAATCAAAGGGGGAGTCATCGCTCATGGATTAATTTAGAACATTTCCTTTCTAATATGTAGGTCATCTCTATCTTTTTCAATTCCAAGGTTGACCATTTAAATTAGGGGATTTATGACAACTCTCTTTTATTCTTGGATAGGAAACAAAGGTGAGAGAGGATTCCAAAATCAAGTGGCCTAGAGAGGGGGATATGGACACTACCTTTTTTCATGCAAGAATAAAGGAATGAAAATGGCACCCGACTCCTAGCATTTTGTTTGAAGATGGTACCTCCTCGGATGATAGGGATGTTGTCGGAGCCCGATCCCATGTTTATTTTTCTGAGATCATGGCAGGTTCTAATCAGCACATGCCAAATGGATATATGAGGATCAATGATGACATCTTAAGAGTTATTCCCACTATAGTCTCTCCCATTTTCAATGACACACTAGGTTCCATTCCCAATGAGGCTGATATTCAAGAGTCTATGTGGAACATCAATTCGAAAAAGTGCGCCAGGCCCGGATGGTTTCCCAGGATCATTTTATAGAAGCTCATGAGAGGTGATTAAACTTGATGTTGTTCTTATAGTCCGAGACTTCTTTAGAGGTGGGTCCCTTCCTTGAATTGTGTATGCTACCACTTTGGTCCTCATTCCCAAGATCAAGAATCCATCAACTATTCTTCATTTTAGACCAGTGACTATGTGCAACATGGCTTATAAAATTATGGCCAATGTTATTATTTCTAGGCTTGCTCATTGACTGCCAGGATGGGTGTCCCTAGAACAACATGGCTTTGTGCCAGGTAGGTTCGTTCAAGGGGACATTACACTAGTACAGAATCTTATCAAGTACCTTGCCACAAAGTCTCATGTTTCCAACATGGAAATTAAAATTCACATGAATAAGGCGTATGATAAGATTGAGTGGAGTTTCATCAATAAGGTTTTGATAGGTATGGGGTTCTCCTCTCTGTCAACATATCTCCTTTTCAGGTGTTTTAGTTTCTCCATGATGGTTGTTTCTTACATGGTAAAATGCATGGATTCTTCAAATCCTCCCAATGCATAAGGCAAGGAGACCCTCTCTCCCTGTGCCTCTTCATCCTCTCACAGGATATTCTAAGCCGGCTCATCAATAGGAGCGTGTCCAATGGTGAAATCTTTACCTTTCAAAGTAGAATGAGTTTCATCTATGTTTCTCATCTCATGTTTGTTGATGAAACCATGGTTTTCATTAATGATAGCATAAGATCATTCATGGGTATTATCAAAGTTTTGGATGTCTGTTACCAATGGAGTGGTTAGACTGTCAATAATGAAAATATTAACTTTTTTATCTCTGAAAGAGGCAATGCTGGGCGGGCCTCCTCCTTGGCCAGCTTCTTCGGCATTCATAGAGGCCATCTTATGATTGATTACCTGGGGGATCTTTTATTTTTCGGTAGGCTTCAGATTCAGGATTTCGATCAAATTGTGAGCAGGATAATGGACTGGGTGCTAAACTGGAAGAATCATTTTCTATCCTTTTGTTGAAGGATCGCTTTGGTGAATATTGTTTTGTTGTCCACCCCTTATCATGCTTTATCCTCAGCCTATGTGTCCTAGGGTGTCATCAATAGGATTGAGAGGATTATTGAAAGCTTTATCTGGGATTCCCTCTCAGAGGGCATGCGTCATTAGGATTCATGGTGTAAATTGGACTGTCCTCTTCAGTAATGTGGTGTCAACATTAGGATCCTGGTAAACACTCTCTACTGAAGGCACACTAAATATTCATGGGAGGTCTTGGAGCAACACATGCATTGGGAGAGAGATATGGATGGCCGATGGTGGGGGAGTTGGGATAGGTGTGTTCACCGCGCCTATCCCTTCTAGTCCCCTGTCCTCTTGATTCTCCCAGTCCTTCAGCCCCTTACTCAGTGGGTTGTGGTAAATGGTGACTTATCATTTTGGAACCAGAATTGGGCTGGTGAGGTCATCGGATTTCCAGGATTCCACATGTCGGACGCCTCATTCAAGTTGGTTGATATGTTTCTCACTTTCATTTAAAATGTTATTTATGAGAAACAGAAGTATTTTTTGACCTCATCACCATCAATGAGGACCCGAATAGATGTGTTTTTGTTCTGTCTAGTTCTTGGGGGGTCCTTTTTAGCGAATGATTTTAGACAGATCTCGGCTTCTCAGTTTTTTACAGAAGAATGGGGTGATATCTTGTGGTGAAAAAAGATTCCTACAAAGTTTAACTTTCTCCTCTGGTGTATTAGGAACAATTCAATTCATTCAATTGAAAAACATCAAGCGATGTGGGATTACCCTCGTGTTGAGATGTTGTTGTTGTAATGAGCCTCATGAAGAAAGTGAGAATGATATTTTTTTGAAGGTGTTTGGGCACGGGAGTTCTGGATTATTTTTTGGTGAGTTTAATGCAATCTCTATACTCCAAATAGTCGATTCTCCTTTTCTGGATAGATGGTTCAGCGGCACAGGTATTTCGGTCTTAGAGAATGTGGCCCCATATAGTTCTACTCCTCACGGGTTGCTAGTACCTATAGAAGGTGTGTCATAAGTCGCGATATGAGGGAGTCCTGACCATGGGTAGAGCCATCACGTCCTATATCTGTAACCAGCTTCTAGATCTGGTTATTCTCTTCAAGGACTGGCATGAGGCCCCTACTATTCAGCGACAGATTCTCAATGTTACATTTTCTTGCCCGGAAAGCAGTATTCCAAGGGTCTATTGGGTGCGATGGATGCCTCTGGCTTGTGGTCCGAAACTAAACATGGATGGCTCCTACAGTTCGGGGGTTATCCAAGGTGGTGGGGTCATGAAGGGCTCTAGAGGCTCGGTCATCTTGGCTTTCTCAGCCTATCTGGGTTGTGGATCCTCTATTCAGGCAGAAGCCTAGGAAACCCTTACTGGCCTTTCTCTTTGTCAATAGGCTAGTATCAATCTCTCTGAAGTGGAGACGGATTCTCTAATCATATCCAAATCTTTGAAGGTAATAGGAAATGTCCCATGGTCGATATTCTACATCATCAGAAAGTGTTGGGGCATGCTCAATAGTAACAACATAAAATTTCTTCATATATGGAATTATGGAAATAAAGTGGTGGACCACCTGGCCTCTATATTTGATCAAGGCTCCCATATTTATTTTGTCTCGAATGTTGACCTCTTGAAACCTGAAGGGGTGGACCAGATTAGGGGGGATACTCTTGGCCATCATTACTTCAGGCCTATTTAGGCTCAAAAGTTCTTCCTTTGGCTTATCCCCTTGGGGTGCTTGTACTTTTCTTTCCTTTCCTTTATCTTTCAATAAATAAAAATATGATAATAATGATAGAATCAACTAAATTTTTAGTGAATAGTAATTTACCCTTATGAAAAGTAAGCCAACCCATATGAATAGTAATGTGACCTTAGGGATAGTAACCTCACCCATGTAAGTATAAATAAAAATTAGGCACCTTATAAATTAAATAGAATATTTTATAAATTAATAATTAACTGTTTGTATTTTTGTGAGTAATAAATGTGTAATTAAAATTTTAAATTAATAAAAAAATTTAAAAGAAAATTAATTTTCATAAAATATGTTTTTAAATAAATTTATTTTGATACAATTATTTTAAGATAATTTAATAATACCTTAGATAATTTTTCAGGGTATTATAAAATCATTTTTGGTTTTAAAACGGTATTTTTTAAGTAAATAAGGATTATAACTAAAAATTAAATTTCTCATATTTAAAAAATTATTTTAATAAAACGGAGTTCATTTTTTTATTATACACATCAAATAATGGTTTCGGTGAATTTTTGGGTTTTTTCCAAAATACTATAATTTTGTGAATTGTGAAATTCGATAAATTATAAAATATGAAAAATAAATGAATTGCTGGATCATTCTTGAGTCATGAATGATGTAAATGTCCATGGGTTGGAACTAATATAAACTTATTAATACTTTTAGTCACAATAATCAACTCTATTAATATTCTTGAGGAAAAATAATAAACTAATGATTAAAATAATTCAAAACCCTCCTCTCCACCACTATAAAACATCCTCTCACTCTCTCTTCTCTTCACTCCACTCAAGATCAGTTCCTTTTCTAAAGTTTGCTCAAATATCCTATCAATATTATCCCCGACATCTATAAGCCTTTTTTCTCATTAAAATACCAAAACCTCTCCCCTAAATAGGCTCTCAAGGAATATATTTTCAAGAAGTAAATTCCTCTTTTCTTTTCTTTTATTTTCTTTTCATGTTCCCTTGTATTCCTTTATATCCTCACCTCCCATCATCCAAATGTTATGGTAACTCTATTAAATTACATCTACTTTAATATTTTTATGATAATGGAATAATTCATAATCATCTCCCCTTTCCCTTTCTTTTATACTTGAAATGCAAACACCATCCGATATGTGTTAATTTATCACATTCATGGACAATGGGTTTTCAATTATTATTACCAAATTAAATTATCATGATTAAACCATTATTATGGTTGAATAATACTATAATATATGAATTATGTAACATATATAGTTCTGGAATATTTTTTACATATGGTTTTTATTTATAAAGAAAAATGAGTTCATTGGGTTCAAAAACCGCTAATTAGCCCACAAACGGTTACCATTAAATAATTTATATAAATATTCATCATCCCTCTAAGCAACCAAATGAAATTTACAACCATGTAACATTATTAATGTTCACTAATAATATTTAACTTCAATTATATACAACCATCCTCATTTAAAAAGTAAACAGATAATGAAACAAATAGACCCAAACAATGAAATTTAACCTCTTAACCCACCAAAAAAGACATGAATGAAATTAATAAGGTTATAATAAATCAATTTAATGAATATTAGGTTCTTTAATTACTAATTAATGAACCTAAATTTTATTATTCAGGTCATTATGATCAATTGGAGAACACCTTCGTACTTAGGGTAAGGGTTTCTTCATCCCACTTTCATTTTGGTGAGATATTCTATATTCACTACTATTACTTGTGTATGGTGTATTTATACATCCCATCAATGTTTCATATCATGAATATATTTATTTTCATGATATTCAATGTATCATTTTATGATAATTAATTTTGGGTTATAGGATTTAATTGATGACAAATTTGTATGTATTTTCTACCTGAACCTCAATTCTCATTTGGGTTTCTCTTAATCTCTACTCACCTCAATGAAATTATTATTTATTCTTATTAAATACTCATAAATTATATTTTAATGTTATATATTTGTTTATCTATCATAATCCTTAGTTATTTTACTGGGATTTACATGTTTTAAAATAATATTTCAAAAATTATTCTGAAATTAAAGCTTGATTCAATGGAATTTCCAAAATTCTTACCTATTTTGAATTTCACGTTATAATCTGTTTTAATACATATTTATATTTCTAAGATCACACATATTAACATTAAAAATCCTTTTGGGTTCATTTATGATTTTATGAAATCAAAAATGCCTTTGAACATTAAAATATCATTAATGAATTCCTTAAACCGCACTAAAATGTTTTAATTAAAATGATTCTTCAAAAACACTTTTTACATGATTTAACTTCAGTGGGACATAATTTATGCCTAAAATGTAATATCAATGTCCTTACCTTTTCTTTTCTAGGATATACATTTTTTAAACAAGATTTATTCCAAATACAAATTATTTTCCAATATAACTCTTATTTCCATTGTAAAATAGATTTTTCGTACCTCACTTTATCTTTTATGAGATATATGTCGTGTTCACCACTTATTCCTTAAATGTGGTGTATGTACTTCTCCTTGTTATATAATTTTAAGAGTCTCCTTTTTCTCATGATATTCTAATGGATTATTATTTGAATGTTTCAAGGTGGTATGGGACACTTTGGAATGTTTAAGGATTATTTTTTAAAGAATTTCTCAATGGCCTCATTTAAGATTATCTTTATTTATGTCAACATCCTTTCATGAATCTTTTTTTTCATTGAGTTTTATATCTTGTGATATCATCTACAGTATGTTGTTGAAGGGTTTCTGATTATTTTGAATTTGGATGTTCTATCTTGATATCATTCACCAATTTACTTTGAATGGTTAGTGTTCATGTTTAATGTATAGGGAAATTTATTTACATTTTATATGTTAGTTTCACTATGAATGTATCTGTTTTTTATGTTTATCCCCATTCATAATAGGAATGCATTGGAAAAATTAAGTGTCAGGTGGGTCCCACTATAGCCCCTCGGTGCATCAGTAGGTTTCATGAGCCAACTATGGTCTTGGTACCAGTCCTTGAAAAAGTTGATATTTATGGACTAGGAATGATTCCTTAATGGTATGGTTATGAAGTACCACATTATGCATTCCATCATTATGAAGCTAGTAATTTATAGTTCATGTTGTTATTCGACTAGTAGAATACCAATGATTATGTTTTATTGTGGAATTATTTATTCAACTCTTATACCTACCATAGGATCTACAAGTTTATTTTTAATGGCATATGTTTTTAGTTTTTAAACATGCCTAATTTTTATTTTTATGATATCTTCTGCTGTGTTGTTTACCCTTGCTAAGCATCTGATCTCACCCATTTTTATATGTTTTATTTTTCCCTAGGATGCGAGAAGGTGTATTATGATTTAATTACAGGTATAAAATTAGAATATTGGATGTTCCCAATAAAACTTATATATTGTTTTTCATTTAAAGTTGTAATGTTGAACCTGTATATATCTAGTTTTCCAAAACTAGTAAACTATTTGGTCCTCCGGGATACAAAGTCCTTTAATCATGCCAATGTAATGAAATAATGCACCGACTCCGGACTTCTGGGGTTGGGGCGTTACAATTGGTATCAAAATAAGTTTAGTAGAAAACTGAGAAACTATATTTAGAAAATTTAGATAAGTGAACAAAATCCAAAGATAGACTTGATGATACACATACAATAACATTAAATAATTCGGGTAAGGAATTTATTATTTTTATATTCTTAGAAAATAAATCTCTTTCTAGATACTACAAGTGTATATGGTTATGGACCAGATGTAATTAAGAGTGAAAACTCCAACAAGTGGTTTCAGGCTTGACCCAGTGTAACCTAGTACATGACAATGGGCCTTATTGTTCACCTGGTGTGACAATTCCAAGAGATATTCTTAGGATAATTCACGTTGTCACTGCAATCCGTTATGAATGATTTATTCCCCTAAAGTAACTAAAGTATATGGTTCTCGGATTTGTGATGAGTAATTGTGATATGCTATACTATGTTTAGATTTATATAGAGTTCATAATTTTATGAGATAATATATAATATATAATTGATTATAAATGATGCCTAGGAAAAGGAATTATAACTTCACCAATGCACATGATACGAAGAGTAAGAAGTATCATATCTATAATGGTCTTAAGACATCATTTCAAATGAATAGAGTCTCCCAAGTATCCTCATCAGATGATAAAATTGTATCTTGTGTTAACAAGGTATGTAAATAATTCTTTGAGTCCTATGGATTTTAGGGGAAGCAAAAGAAGAAGAGGATGGTAGAGAAAAACATGGATAAAGGGAAGAAGGGGGAGAAGGGTTTTCCCACATGTGATAATTATGTAAAGAATCGCCCGGGTAAATGATTGAAGGGAATGGGAGATTGTTATAAGAGTGGAAAAAAATGAGGCTATCTTCATGATTGCAAGGATAATAAAAATGTTTCAAATTTACAAAGATTTAACTACAATGAGATGAGACACTCTAAGAATCAATATCCCATGAATCAAAGGAATATACCCCAAATGATTTCATTGGATAATGATCGAGTTATGATACTACTATAGATGAATTTTAATGATAAATATACCTAGTCAACAATGATGTCATTTGAATATTTTTTCAGTAATGTATTGGTTATAAGAATTATGGAATATATGAGGATTATACGGCAGTAATATTTCATTAAGGATTTGAAGTCGTATGATGAATGGTACCAAGGAAAAGTTACTCAGTAGCATGTTAAGTATTTGGAAAAATATATGGTAGAGGGAAATACAACCCTTAATATGTTCCTAGTACTATGATATAAATTTCATAATAAATATTTGATTTCTTTGGATAACGTAAATTGGATTGCACTTACTATCTTGGATCTATATAATGGACTATTAATAAAGTGATAGAATATACTATATTTTGGACTAAAGTAATATATCCAAACTCCTATTATAAGGCGGCATGAACGTAGTCAATAAAGTTATATGGTGGTTACCATTCTTCAAGAGAATATAAAGAGAATGTAATCACATGTTTGTATGAGATGTTTAAGAGCTACTTCATGTTTCATAATAAGTTTATTATGAAAATTTAGTGGGATTATTTCAAAAGTTTTGGATCATTATATTTTGGAATAGTTAACCATTTATGAAATGGTTGAATTTTATTTTTGGTAAATGTTTTAGAGATTATTTTACCATATGATACAACTTATTCCATGAAATGAAGTAGGAATAGTAAAAGGCATAGCATAAGGAAAATGTTGTGTTTATAAGAATGTATCACATACCTATATATCCATACATTATTATAGAGTGAGATAATTTCTCAAGATTTGGAAATGGATCCCGAAACCAAAAACACTCTATACTAGAACCTTTTTCGATGAATTGAATGGTACTTTACATCATCATGGATTTTCGGATTTTTGAATGTTAGCATTATAAAAGATCATGTTCTCTATCTCTCTCTATTAGAACATAATGGTTATATTATTCTTCCGTGTACATATTTTTCACTCTTTTAATGTGTATTTTTTTAGTAACTTAAGCATCTCACTTTCCCTCTTATTAAGAGAATATTTTATTTACCCTATTTCTGATGTGGGTTTCCCACAAGAGAATTTTGAAGCATCAACCTTTAAATTTTGATGTGAAATTTCAAATTGCAAGGACACAATTTATTGAATGAGGGAAAATGTAACTCCCTAATAATTTGTTTAATTGTTTAAAATAAATTCAGTTTATTATTTGTTTTAATTAAAAATAACAAAACTAATAAATAATTATATTTCAAATTTATAGCTTTCAAATTAATTAATGTTCTAAAAATAAATACTATTTTGCAGAATTATTTTGTGTGAGAGAATATTTAAATATATATATTTAATTATTTTATTAAAAAGTTCATTTTTACCAAAATATTGGTTAACTAAATATTTTAAATGAATAGGAACAATATATATTTGATATTATAATTATTTTGATAAATACTAAATATTGTTATGAATATACTCACTATTAATATGTCCCTTAAAGGATTTACAAAAAACTTAATATAAAATGCATGAAGAATTGAGTCACTACAAAACTAATCTTTTTTATAAACTAGCCCATAAATATAATTATTCCACTTTAGTGTTTTTAATTTTGAAAAATTGATATGCACGGTTGTGTTCAGTATGATATTTGAAGTCTAAAATAATCAACTTAGTTTTTGGTGAATAGTAACATACCCTTATGAATTGTGACATACCCTTATGAATAGTAAGATGACCTATATGAATAGTAATGTACCCTTATAAATACTAACCCCACCCATTTAAGTATAAATAAAATTTAGGAACCTTATAAATGAAATAGAATATTTTATAAATTAATAAATAAGTGTTGGTATTTTTGTGAGTAATTAATATTTAATTACAATTTTAAATTAATAAATTTATTTAAAATAAATAAAAAATCATAAAATGTGTTCTTAAATAAATTTTTTGTGGTACTATGATTTTAAGATAATTTAATAATACCTTAGATAATGTTTCAAGGTATTATAAAATCAGTTTTGGTTTTAAAACTCTATTTTAATGTAAATAATGATTTTAATTAAAGTTTAAATTTCTCATATTTAGAAAATAATTTTCCTAAAATGAAGTTCATTTTTGAATATTCCATATCAAAAAATGGTTTGGGTGAATTTTTTGTATTTTTCTAAAATACTTGAATTTTTGGTGAATAGTGAAATTTAATAAATTATAAAATATGCTAAATAAAAGAATTTATGCATCATGCTTATGTCATGGCTAATATAAATGGCCATTGTTTTTAACTAACCTAAACTTACTTATATTTATAGTCATAATAATCTAGACTATTCATATTCATTAGGAAAAATAATAAACCAATGATTAAAATAATGCAAAAACCCTCCTCTCCTCCACTATACCCCCCCCCACTCCCTCTTCTCTTCAATCATCTCAAGCCTTGTTCCTTGAATAAATTATAATCAAATAACCTCCCAAGATCCTCCCCCACATCCGAGATCCCGTGGTCTAATTAAAATACCAAAACCTCTCCCCTAAAGAAGCACTCAAGGAAGATATATTCCAGAGGTAAATTCCTCTTTTCTTTTCATTTATTTTATTTTCATGTTTCGTTGTTTTCTCTTCTAAAGTCAACTATCCTCATAAAAATTTTATGATTACTCCAGTGACATTAATTTACTATAATTTTGTTATTATAATTGAATAATTCATCATTATCTCTCATTTTCCATTCTTTTATACTAGAAATGGAAACACCATCCGAGATGTGTTAATTTATCACATTCAAGGATGATGGGTTTTCAATTTCTATTACAATCTTCAATTATGGTAATGAAACCATTCTTATGGTTGAACCAGAATATAATATATATATATATATATATTATGTCCCATTTATGGTTCTGGAATCCTTTTTTTACACATAGTTTTTGATCTATAAATCAAAATGAGTTCATTGTGTTCCAAAACCGCTAATTAACCCAAATGGTTATCATTAAATAATTTATATAATGATTCATATTCACACTAAGTAATGAAATTAAATTAAAAAACATTTAACCTTCTTGATTTTCACTAATAACATATAACTTCAATTTTGGAAAACCATCCTTATTTTAAATGATTCTCCATTCATGTATATAATTATACCGATCCTAAAACAAACGAACCCGAATAATGAAATTGAACCTCTTAACCAATCAAAAAGGTCATTAATAAACATAATAAGGTTATAATAAATCAATTAAATAAAGGGTGTTTCTCTAATTATTAATTAATGAATCTAAAGTGTATTATTTTGTTCATGAAGATCAAGTGGATAACACATTCGGACTTAAGGTAAGGGTTTCTCCACCCCACTTTCATTCTTGTGAGATATTTTGCATTAACTACTATTACATGTGTTTGGTGTATGTATACATACCATTTATTTTTCATATCATTAATCTATTTATTTTAATGATTTTAAATTTATCATTTTATTATTATTAATTTTGGGGAATGTTATTCAATTGATTATAATGTTGTAAGTATTTTTTACCTGAACATCCATTTTCATTCGGGTGGAACTTATTCTCTACTCACCTCATGAAAATTATTATTTATTCTTATGTACTCCACATAAATTATTTTTTAATTTTTGATATATGTTTAAAAATCATAATACTTCTTTATTTTATGGGTATTTATATGTTTTAAAAGAATCTTTCAAAATTTCTTCTGAAATGCAAGCCCGATATAAGGGAATTTCTAAAATTCTTACCTATTTTTAAGTTCACTCTATAATATGTCTTAATCAATATTTATCTTTATAAATTCATAAATTTTAAAATGAAAAAACAAATTTTCTTCATTTCTGGTTTTTTTGAAAGCAAATATGCCTTTTCACTTTAAAATCTCTTTTAGAAATTCCTTAAACAGCACTAAAATGATTTAATTCTAAAACATATTTAAAAACAATTTTTACATGATTACACGTTAGTGGGACATCATTTATGACTCAAATTTAGTATAAAATTCCACCCTTTTTTCTAATATATATATTTTTAAAACCATATTTATTCAAAATACAAATTATTTTCCAAAAGAACTCTTTTTTCCAAAGTAATAGATATTTCCCTCACCTTACTTTAAATTTTAGAAGATATATGACTTGTTCACTACATATTCAATGCATGTGGTGTATGTACTACTCCTTGTTATATCGTTTCACAAGTCTCATTATTCTCAGGATATTCTAAGTTATTATTATTTGAATGTTTCAAGGTGGTATGGGACACTTTGAATGTTTAAGGTTTATTTCCTCAAAAAATCTTCAATGGTCTCATTTAAAAGTATCTTTTTTATGTAAACATTCTTTTATGAATATTATATTTCATAGAGGTTTATATATTATTATATCATCTAAAATATTTTTATGAAGTGTTTCTTATTAGTTGGAATGTGGATGTTCTATCTTGATATCATTCACCAATTTACTTTGAATGGTCAGTGTTTATGTTTAATGTATGGGGAATTTTATTTACATTTCATATGTTTGTCTGAATATGAAAGTATATGTTGTTTATGTTTATACCCCTTCATAATAAGAATACATTGGACTTAGTAAGTTTCGATTGGGGGCCACTATATCCCCTCAATTCATCGGTAGGTCTCAGGAGGCAAAATATGGTCATGGCACAAGGCCTTCACAAAATGGATATTTATAGTCTTGGAATTAGTCCTTGATGGTATAGTTATGATGTCCTGCATTATGAATTCCCTCATTATAAGGCTAGTAATAGATAGTTCATGTGGTTACTATACTAGTAGAATACTCCTGATTATGTTTTATTATGGAATTATTTATTGAACTATTATTCCTACCAGAGTAGTATAAGTTTATTTTTAAAGGCATGTGTTTTTATTTACTCACCATGCCTAATGTTTATGTTTATGATATCTTCCACTATATTTTATAACCTTACTGAGCATCTTATCTTACTAATTTTCATAGGATTTATTTTTCCCCAAGATTTGAAGAGGTTTATTGTGAATGAATTGTAGGGATAAACTTAGAGTTGTGCATGTTCCCAAAAAAACTTATCTGTTTTTTTCATTTCAAGTATTAATGTTGAACCTTTATGTATCAATATTTAAAAAACTACAAAACTATTTGGTCCTTTGGGATATTACTTCTTTATAATCATTATAATTTAATGAAATAATTCACCAACTCTAGGATTCTAGGGTCGAGGGCATTTCATCTTATACACCCAATACCTTAAATTTTTTCCCATGGTTTTATTATGGTTTGAGCCTAACCATAAACTACCCATGTGAACATACTGTAAATGAAAAAAATGAACTAATGGCACCCTTTTCTAAAAGTTAGTCACAAAGTTTAAAATAAACCATGTGAAATAATCATTTTATAGTGACAAAAGTTTCTAAAAACATAAAAAAATAATTTTTTTACTTATAATCAATAAAAATTATAGAACCACCACAATTTAAAATTAATAAATAAAAAATTAAGAAATATAAATTTTGGGGTTTGAAATTTTCTCCACCATAACAATTTATTCCCCCAAAAAGTCATTGAATTCAAAATGGACCCAAAAACATGGTCTCGCAATCTATAAAGAATAATCTCCCAAATAAAAATATCTCAACCCAAAAAAAATGAACAAATCTATAATCTTTGATGTGATTCGTAACTCCACAAGTCATAACCTATATTCTCAAGGGAAAACTAAAATCTAACAATAAAATGGATCTACCCACCATTTAAGGATTTTACTAGTTAGGTGGTTTGATAAGACAAGTAACACTGAAGATACACTACTAAACACAATAAGAGATTCTAACAAGAGAAACTAAAATGAATCACCAAAATGAAACATGATCAATAATTTCCAAAAGTCACACAGGTCTCTAATTAAGAATAAGATATAAAATCACACTAGATTAAATCATAAATCAAAAACGAGAAATAAAATGGAATAAAAAAAACAAACAAGAAAGAAGATATTATGGGCTACCGAAAAGATCAAAAGGGATGAAAACGAGATTCTATATTTATTATACCTTCTTTTTATTCTGTTGAGGTCTTAAACCACTTAATTACTAAATCTAACCCAACTGGACCTGAATACGATATGTTTTTAGAGTAGTGTAGTAAGATATCTTGGAATTCCTAAACTGACCACACATAAGTAGATAAGAATGTTTTTCCTTCTGAAATAATAATCAGTGGATGAAAGTGGCCCCATTGAATTAGGTTCATCTGGTTTGTATGAATTATCGAAATAAGACTACCCTGGATGAGATAACATTATTACTAATTTCTAGAAAAACATCCTTTATTAATATTTTATCCTTTAATGATTCTCTAGAAACTAGCTCTAGATAAAAATAAATTATATATTTGAAGTGTTCAATATACAACTTTAACATCGATTATCCTGCCTCGAAATATATGAGTTATACTAACTTCCCCACATTCACTAATCTAGGATGAAACCATTGAACAAAATAAGTTTTAGATAATTCTCATATAACTCTATCTTGTAATGGGGACGGAACGAAAAAACATCCACCAATATTAACTCAGTCCCTCAAAAAACATGTGACATCTCTCATTCTTAAGAATTTTGGAGTCCTTAGGGACCTGAATATACCTTAAATTTCTTATAGCCACTCCATATCCTCAAGAATACCTCAATCGCCATGAATGACAGGTATACACTATAAAGTGTCTAGATCTAAAACACTGAATTGTGTTTGGGTACAGTTAACAATCAAAATAGAAACATATAAAATCTAGGATATAGACATACCAAAATCCACTGGTACGTTTCTAGTAAACATACACAAAATAGTATAAAAACATAAAACTCAATAAATAAAAACATCAACTCAAAACACAACCAGTTAGAAATCAAACTCAATCTAAAATAAGTTCTCATTTAATCATGTCCCAACAATAAAAATTCAACTTTAAAAATTCTTTTTATACTTATCCAAAAAAAAATCAATCCCAAACCTCTTTTAAAAACTAATTTCATAATCCCAAAATCGAATTTTTCATTTGAAACCCAATTTTTCACAATTGAATATCCTTTAAGAGTTTTCAAAATCAATATCATTTTTCTCATTTGAAAAAACAAATGTCATCCAAAAACCAATAAATAATATTTCATAACACCAAATCCACTTTATAAGGGATTAATGGTTGTGCGTGATTAGGACACAAGGTTTAGCAGACCATGTGACAATCATGAAACTTATACTGGAATTCATATCGAACTAGGTACACATTCTTCACAATTTTTTCTAGGCCACGCAAGATCAATGAATAAAACTAGTTCAAAATCACATTTCCATCACCCAAAATATATAAATCCCTTTAATAATTCCTAAAATCATAAGAAAAAAACCATAATATTCTAGAAACCAATATAGAAAACTCATAATTCAGCACTTATAACCTGAAAACCCTTGGTAACTCAAGGATCAATGAAATTAAGATACCATGACACTCTCCCCACACCAACCTCTTGGGTATTGATAATCCTACTCCAATATACCATCACATCCCAAATAATAATAGTATATTTGAAACATAATACCTCTTAAGAACCTAGGCTCTCATAACATTTTTTAATGAACCCACTCGGGATAACCCCTGAACTGGGCAACCAAGTAACCTCATGACAAACCCACAAGGTTTCCTCTTCCCCATGTGCTAATGAAAAGGGGCATGTATCTCATAGGTAATAATTAGGAATGATTTCACTAATAGAAAACATTAAAAATATCATACCACCTCTATAATTTCTGTCATCACTCATCCATATGTTGGACATCCATGCTAAATCGAACAAGTGTTTTTATATAATTAAAATAAATAGACGGGGTATAAACATAATATATAACCATAAGAACTCAAGATTAATAAACATCATAGAGTAACATATACAAAACTATAAAAAAATACAATGACCAAATAAAATAGGCTGATATAGCTGATATATCAACTCAAAAAATGAAAACAAAAATACCCAACATCATTTATATGTGACCTCCAAGGACCCCATCCATCCATATATTATATTAACTCACTCTATAAGCAACCTATAACTAAACCTAAACCATTAAAATATATTTCTTCTTCTGATGATGAGTGAAATAAGTATGGTCTGATCATAAAATGGATTAATAGGTAATCATTACATAATCAAAACTTTTCCTCTTCCAAAAAAACCCATACACACATGTTTTATAATATAGATAAAAATAAGTTTTAATTTTTTTAATAAATGGATGTGAGTATTTCCGAAAAAAACGTCGTTTAAAATATAAACATGTTTTCAAGTTAATTTTAAGAACATTTATAAAATGATCCTTTTAATATTAAACTTTTATAAATATTGTTATAAATAGGAACATATAACCCAAAATAAGAAACTCAAGTGACTTAAAGAAGATTATAATGTAAAAAAAGTTAACATACACCGCATAAAAGGATAATAACACGATTAATTCATAATAAAACTAGAAGAAGTAAGAATAGAATTGTAATGTATACATTATCATCTGAAATTCTTAAACATACCTTGAATATACTCTATAAATACTTAGGTTTAAATCATCTATCTGCCTAGTTGATAATTATTAGTTTATGTCCACCTGGATATTCTCAACTATCCTTACTGATTGGACACCAACCTATGGTCTCTAACACCATATAGAATCTAATTCAACCCATTGAGACCAAATAGAAATATATATTATAATTCAATAAGATACCTTGGATACCATGATGATAATAAAAGTGTGATATGGGATATCCCTCACATTAAACATATCAAAAAATAATCCACATAAGCCAAATACCTTTTTCATCCCATATCCCCACAACAATACATGAAAACACATATGTAAAAGAAAAGGATTCCATAGGGTGCACACATTTCAAATAAATAGTTTAAAGACTCCAACCTTTCCATAGAATTTGAAATTTGAAATATATTTCAAAGGAAAGATCATTTTATTTTAAATCCTCCTCAAAACCTAAAAATAGTGTTAATCCTTTTTATAAAGTGATAAATATCCTCAAGTCACTTTTGTAAAACGCATATTTAAAAAATTCATTGAAAAATAATTTAGAAATCCATAATTAATATGAAAACACATGATTGAATAAGGTCACCTTATGAACTTTCAACAAATATATGAACATACATATATATATATATCTGTGTGTGTGTGTAGAAATAAGTATATATATGTGAAATAATTCAAATGAATATATAAATTTACACTTATAAGGTTCCAAGAAAAATTATCAAAGAACAAAATTAAAGAAAACCATTGATGTTTAATAAATTCTATGAAAAACCATCACAACACTCCAAATGAAAAACATATCCAAGGAAATCATGATTCAATTGAAAAAACCAACACATTTAATTTTATTTAAGGCTAAAGATCATTTAAAACACAAAAATACCATTGAAAATTATCTTGTGAATTTTATTATACATTTAGTTTTCATAAAATTCTAGTAAAATGATAAAATAATTGGAACCTAGAAAACCCCTTTATAAAAAAACCTTTAACCCATGAATCTTTTTAGAACAAATTATAAATTCCATGTCATAATAAATTTAATCTAAATGAAATTTGAAAAATCCACAATCATTTTATAGTGTTTTTTGAATAGTATATAGACAAAAAAAAACTTAACTTGGATGTTTTCATATTCACTAAAACCCTTGAATATGAAAGACACAAGGCCTAAAGAACCAACCACACACCCAATATTAAAATTAAACAACATACATAATTCAAACCTCACCCTAGGATTCATAAAATTATATACCAAGTAAAATAGAGAATAAAAAACAATGGATAAGGTAGAGAAGATAGGAAATGAGAAAAAATATTAGGAGAAGTCACCAAGAATCAAAACAGGGGCATCACAAATCCATAAGTTAGCAAATGGAATGTGGATTAGGAACCCTTCCACGTGTCCAAGTCGAGTGGGTGATAGGATAGGTTAAACGGGGTTTTATTTTAAATATATTAGTTTATGTACTTCATGTTTTAGGAAAATTAGGAAATCCACATGGTTAGGCAACACATATTTCTAAATACTACACCAACCATGAACCTATCATTAAAAACGTTCCTATTAAAATAACAGACACACATGCACACATTCCATTTGATTTCCACTCACCATTCACAAGTTTTGTTCCCACACTCTTATGCACTAAATCATCATAAGGTTCCTATATTATTCACATTGTTTGGTTCAAACTATGAGTTACCCATGTAGAAAAATGTTTCATCAAAAAATGAACTAAAAGCACCCATGTGTAAATGTATTCACACCGTTTCCACTAATCCATGAACATTAACCATACTATAGAGAAAAAAACTACACAAAATATCAAAATTTTAAAAAAATCATTGGTGTAACCCAAAATTAAATAAAAAAATCAAATATAAATAAATAAATAAAATAAGTAGAAAGATAAAATTCAAGTTGTAACAGAGCATTCGACCCCAGAGCCACCAAAATGTATTATGACAATAGCCACCAATATTGGTGTTTTTGTACAAGATGTGACATATCATATTTAGTTTCATGAATATATATTGAACAATAGGTTAAAGTTGATAACCAAAATCATTCTTGTTTTCTTCAGCCTCTTCCTTTCACTGAATGGATATGGGACAAGATATCCATGAACTTCAATATTGGTATTCCCCAATCCCATCTGGGGAGATTCTCTTTTAGTCCATGATCAATATGTTAACCAAATTAGTTCATTTTTTTCAAATAAAGAACACCATTATGGTGGAGGAACACGGGTATTTGTATGTTTAGAAGATTGTGTGGTTTCAAGAGGTTCTTTATGCCATCATTTTTTATAGATATTTTCTGTTTACCACCCTATTTCATAAATAAATTCAATAGGTAATGGGATGCTAGGTGAAACTAAACCCTAATTCTCACTAGTAAATAGATAATAAGATGGTTTTTGTAATTGAAATTTGTTAAGGAGATTCTCTAAGCTTTAATTTTTTATTTTAATGACTCATGGGATACCCATCTTGCAGTGGGTGATTTCACTTATGATAACAGTTTTTAATATTCTTTCTAGATAGATCTTTTTAGGGATTTATATGGTCTACTAAATCAGTCACCCCTTTGGTGGACTGAGGTGGGTGATACTTCTATTATGGGGTTGATAATTTTTTAAGATACAATGTGTAAGATTCAAATTATCTAGATGTGATTGGTGATGAAATTGGGTTTCATAAATCTTACACCAATCATAATCAACATCCTTTATAGTTTTTTTTGGGGACATACTATTGTTAATGGTATTTTTAGTTCAGAAGAAGATGATAAATGGTCTAAAGGGGGGAGAATAGACCAAATTAATATTTCTTAGATGAATAAACTAATTTATAAATTAATTGTCAAATTTTTTTAATCAATTAAATTATCATAAGAATAAAATAAAGAAAAAAATGATGTTTTTATAGTATTCTAGTCTAAAGTGGACTTATTCTATTCTTATACCTCTCTAAATGATGATAGATACATTATTCACTACTTCATTTTTTAAATGGAATCATAAGTTGATTAAAAAACTAAATTTTGAAATGGAAGAATAACCAAGACATTTGACTTTTGTATGGGGATCCACAACCCAATTAAAACCCTAAATTTTTATGTTGGGAGTCACAACCTAAATGGTCCTGAATTAAGAATCTGGGAGTCACAACTAGAAGAAAGAAAATTATTTTGAATTTAAAAGAATAAACAAAAATTAGATTGCATGTACAAGATTAGAAATACTATTATATAAACAAGATATCAGAATAAAAGAGAATATAAAATAATGGAAGATAAAGCACTATTTCTTGAGTAAAGTATTAGATCATCTCATTAAGGTAATAGAAGTCAAAAAATACATAATTTAGAACCTAATAGATCATATAAATGATTAAACAGAGATTGTAAATAACATTTAATATTTTATAGCACTTTTAATGTTCACAGATTTATTCTTGAGGAAAAAACATGAGTTTGGAAACCATTATCAATAATATTTCATTTCATTCAAGGTATCTCATCTAACAATTAAATAGAGAACTTCAAAAATTAATAAACAACTTCCACATTTAAAATAATTCAAAAATAATAACAATAATAATAGTTAATTTAAAATCAAAGAGGGAGAGATATATAGATAATTTGTCATTACAATAATTAACACATTGAAAATATATAAGAATTTTAATAAATAATTTAGAAATAACTAAAATAAAGAATTTATCACTAATAAATATATTTAAATTCAGAATAATATATATGTTTTCTTTTTCTATGAAATATGAAAATAATATTCAAAAAAAGTTCCAAACAATTTAAAACTATTCAAAAAGAATTTCCATAGTCTAACCAGGATTTAAGAGTAAATATAAAACAAATAAAATATTTAAAATAATTATTATACAAATAAAACATATAAAATATTTGAAAAATGAAAAACAAAGTATCATTAAATTTTCCAGAAAATAATTTTCTATTTAGGATTGTAAGAAAAAATTAAATAGTAAGTAGAATAAATTTCTCTCTATCAGTATCAAGAGATTTATACTATCATGTTGCAAAGTGGTACTACCATGATGGATGAGTGGTATTGTTTCATAGAATATTAGGGATGTACTACTGTCACTACTACGGCTAACCTCACTATTCCTACTACTATTGATGGACAATAGTGATGTCGTCGTAAATAAGGAAATGCTATAGCATCTTTGAAATCTATATTTAGTGAATGGATCCACTATTATGGATCTACTATTGTAGTAGAGAAGAGGTAGATACTACCATGTAGAAAAGTCATCGTGCAAACACTGTACATATATTTTTCAGGTTAGTTCACTAGTATATGATTAACCACTGATAAAGTATGGGATTTCTACTATTACAATACAAACAGATGAGGTGCCATCAATGTGGAGGATCTACATCTAACAAAGTAGGACTTCTTGTGATAATCCTATAACCATAATGTTGATAAAATCACCATGTTTCCACCAACGATTCATGCTATCATTGTCTTGGAATTGTATCTTCCTTTGAAGTAAATAATGGTGTCAAGTAATAGATGGGGAGTTCTCCATCATTGAGGAAGATGTACTTGTGATTCTATGTTGATGAAGTTGTGTATAGAAGTTCTACTATAGATTTTTTGATCAAGAGAGAAGGAATATATCATGGAATGATAGGTTTTCTACCATAGAGGTTTTGGAAGATATTAGGAGGAGTAAGAGATGATGAATAGTTAATCATTTTATGTAGGAGTTTTTTCAACATACACATCTATAATTTTTTATCCCATCTAAATGATAGAACTATAAAAATTAACAGAATACTTAAAAGGAATATTATTTTTATATCTCTAAAAAAAGTCAATGATCCCTTAAATATGAATTATATATTAAAATATATGGTTGAAAAATAATTAAATACCTCAAATAAAATATTTATAAAATGATTCAAATGTCAAAAACCATCATCCATTTTTAATGCATCTGAATGGAATTTTAGAACATTCATTCTATTAAATGAAATATATAAAAACGTTTTATCTTTAAAACTCAAAAAAATAATGTGACATTGATGTATATCTAATGAGTTATCATTGAAATAAAAAATATTTTTAATTCTTGAATTTCTGGAATTCTAGAATTGTTGCATATGATTTGGAAACAATTTAGGGCACATAAACAAAAATGTCAGAATTTATCATAGTTTAAATAACTATAATTAAATCTATTATTTATCCAATAGAACAATTTTTGTGATAATATGAGATATACATCTCAGATTATAAAATAATAACTAAAGAAAATTTTATAACACTATAAACTAGAAAATATTGTTGAAATCAAAATCATGCAGTATATTTTTATGAGAATGGGAACAATATAGAGAATGAATTAGTCTTCATCATTGTTTAATAAAATTTAGATAAACTTATTATATTTCAAATGATTTAATAATTATAAAAATAAAATAATTATAGATCATGATATAATAATAAATATTATAACATTTTTTTATATAAAATAATGAGAGGTTTTGGAATGTTCAAAAACATAAAATGTTAACTGATAACATAAAACTATTAAAAAATCCCCCTTTTTGAAAATTAGAAAACTGGAGAAAAATATTTAAACCTCTCTCTATTTTTAAAATTTTAAAAAAATAAAATATTATTAAAAACAAATATAAAAAACCACCTTAATATAACCATTAAGATTCCTATAATCCTAGCTCAAATTTATTATTTTCAAACTGTAAAAATTCTAAAGGTATCATAAAAATATTTGCAAGATAATTAGGGATAAGTTCCCAAATAATATCACCCTTATTCACAGGATCTACAATAAAATGAAATATAATATTGATATTCTTTATTCTAGAATTATATAATAGTTTTTTAGAAATATAAATTACAGAAGTGTTATTATAATAAATAGGAAATTTATCAAGATAAAAACCAAAATCAAACAAAGTTTTATTAATCTAAAAGTTTGAGCACAATAAATAGCATCATATATATACTCAGCTTCTGTTATCGGTAGATAAATATATAATTTATTCTTACAATACCAATAAATTAAACTATTTCCATGAAAATGATACATACCTGATGTTCATTTTCTATTAATTCAACAGCATCCAAAACAATACTTAATATATGATATTAAATCAAAATGGTTATATTTAGGATAAAATAAACTAGATTTAACATTTCCTTTAACATATCCAATTATTAATTTCATAACTTTAATTTGTATCTAGTTAAGATAACTATGAAATATTTCACATAATAAAACACTGAAAAGGATATCAGGTCTAAATGTAGTCAAATAAATCAAGATACATATCATTCCTCTATAAACTTAATTATATAAATATTTACAACATAAATCAACATTTAACAATAAATTAGTAATCATATGATTTTTCATAGACTTGCATGAATCAAGACCAAACCTTTTAACAAACTCTTTACCATACTTATATTGAATAACAAAGATCTCATCTTTCCTTCTAAAAATTCAATGTTTGAGAAATAATTTTAATTCTCCCCTCCAGATCATGGCCACCTTAGATGACATCAAATTAGAAAAATAATAACAAATAAATTCCCTAGAAAAACTAAAAACTATATCAAGATAATAAATTTTCAAAATTAAAATATCATTAGAAATTATTTTAATAAAAAAATTAGGCTTAGAATTACCTTTATTGAAACCATTATTTAATAAAAACAAATACTTTCATACCATTCATGAGGTTCATGTTTGATACCATAAAAATATTTAGATAATTTTAAAAAATTTATAGGAAATTTTTCATTTTCCAAACCAGGGGTTGAGAAACCTAAACTTATTCAGTTGTAAAACCATTTAATAAATCACTTTTAACACCCATTTTATATTATTTAAAATCCTGAAAAAAATTAAAAGAAAAAATATTATAATATCCAATAACCTTGAAATAGTTGAAAATTAATCGTTAAATTTTTTAACTTGTTCTTGAGAGTCATCTTGTGCAACAAGTCTTACTTGGTTTTTTATAATCTATCAAGATCTATCTAGATTGTTTCAAAATATCTGTTTTGTCACAATTACATGCTTATCCTCAAGAAATTATACTAAAGACCAAACATTATTTCTAAAAAATTGATTAATCACATCTTACATAAATAATCCAGTTATTATAATTTAAATCATCAGAAAAATTGTTTGGAACATGATTAAAAACAAAAGTATAGTTGGAAAATTATTTTAAAAAAAATATTATGGTTTTTATACCAAAACGAACATTAAAAATAAAATTTTCAAATTGATTATTTTTATGAATCTTGTAAGATCTACGATCAAATTAAGAATCATTTTTCTTCCCCTCAATAGATAAACTACCTAGTGGTTTTTATTCAGCAAAATAGAAATCCCTAAAAACATGTGCATCATTTTTGAAAATAGATTTATGAACATTTCTAGATACATCAAAAATTTATATATATAGATTATTCAACATCCATGTTGTTCTTATTATAGACTCTATAACCATTACTATAAGAATAGTAACCAAGGAATATACCTTCAACAATTTTAGAATTAAATTTATCTAAATTATATTTTGTATAAAAGTTAAAAACTTTACAAGATAAAACATTAAAATAACAAACCTTTGGTTTTATATAATTAAATAATTCATAAGTGGTTTTATTCAACAAAGGTATAACATAAACTCTTTTCAGAAAAATGAAGTAGTGTTAATAGATTTTTCCAAAAAATATTTTGGTAAAATATATTCATTAAGAGTGGTTTGAGACATTTCTTAAATAGTTATATTTTTTTTCTAAAACACCATTTTATTTTAGTGTTCTCAAAGAAACAAAATATGAGAATTACCATTTTCTTCACAAAATTTTTTAAACTAAAATTGATACTATCAGCACAATTATCACTTATAATAGAAACAATTAAACAACATTTTTATATTTTAAATAAGATTAAAAAAAGAAATAAATATATTTAAGGTGTCATGATTATGAGACATAAAATAAACCCATTTAGATATACTAAAATAATAAATAATGGAAAAAACATAGTTCTTTCCATTTAAAAAAATTATTTTTTACTCAACCAAATAAATATAGATAAAATAAATCAAGAGGTATAACAATTATTTTGAAAGTGATGGTTTCTTATTTAATGAGTTGTATGAAGAAAATTAAAAACTTAAGAAATATTTTTTGAGAGTTATTGAGTTGTATAAATAATTAAATGAAGAAATTAAGAGTCTTGTCAAAGAAAAAAAGAAAGTCAATATCGAGAATGATGCTCTTAAAGAGGAAATTAGTAATTCTAATTTATATTCCAATGGTAACATTTATGATGATTTTTAGTATGTTTAGAAGTAAAATTATAATATTAGAAAAGAAGTTTTAATATTAAATTAAATATTATCTAAATTTTTTCAAGGAATGTAAAAATATAAAAATATGGTATCTATGATGAAACTAAATAAAGATAAAATTGGTTTTTATTATAATCCAAAGATTCCTAATTTATAAAAGAATACCATTGTTAAAAGTTTTCCTTGAAAGGTTTCCACTATTACATGATTTAAAATTTTTCTGAGAGGAAATTATGCAAATAAATGTTCTATTATATATCCTAAATCTCTTGGTTATTTAAAGAATTTTATTTCTAAGGATTTGCCGACTAAATTACCTTAAAATAAATTATTCAAATCTATTTGGGTACCTAAAAATTCTATATCTAACCTAGTTGGACCTAAAATAGTACGGGTACCAAAAATGTCATGTGACTGTTTTTTATTGAAATAATTTCATGGATGTCACAAGGATGAAACAAGTTACATGGAAAGTGTTGGTTCCCAACACTTTATCATGGAATTATAAAATTTTCTCACTTACATAAAATGTAATGGAGGTTATGTCACTTTTAGATATGACACTACATAGAAATTCAAGGGATTTGGTTAAGTAGGTCTTTCAAGTGTGGTTTTAATTTCACAAGTTTTACACATTGAAGGATTGAAACAAAAATTATTTAGTATTTTAAAATAATTTTATGATGGTATGTATGTTAAATTTTTATATAATAAATGATTATTTTTTCAATGAATTGTATTATTTTATAATGATAAAAAATATAATATTTAATTAATTAATTTATCTGATCTATCTAATAATAATTTAAAGTGTCCTAATTCTATAAAAATATATGAAATCCTTGATAATGGAAGACTTTTTCATGATCATTTTTTAATGATACCCATTTTAGAGAAGCATGAACACATTTGAGATTTACCCAAGTAAAAGGTCAATAAATGTTTTATTTTTGATTCATTCTTAAAAGGTAAGAAAAAAAGAAATATTTCAAATCAATCAATATTGTTCCTAATTCTAAACCATATATAATATTCATATAAAACCTAAAAATTGGTATTAGAGGTTATTCCTTTTTTAAATTATCCAATCCTTCTATAGAGTCTATTATCTATATTTGGTTATGATAACCCTTCCCTAGACCTCACATTATAAGGGAAAGATCTTTATGATGGTATGAGTAATTGTAAATGTTTCTTGGATTCCATATAATCCACCTCAATTTTATGGAAATAACTATGGTTACTGGTGATCCATAATGGTGGAACTCATCAAATAATTAAACAAATAACACTATTAGATCATGGAAAAGTCATACTCACTATGAGAGGTCGAACCAGATACTCTAACTGAAAACAATACTGCTATATATTTTTTAAATTAAAAAATTATAATTATTTTATATTTTTATACAAATATGATTTTGTTTTTTCATTTGTCTTAATTTAAGAAAAAACATGAGATTTGTAATATTCTCCAATTACCCTTAAATTTTACAAATTGATTCAATCCAAAATTGGGATAGTTTGATCTGAGCACAAATATTTCAGTATGAGTGAAGAATAATATGTGAAAAAATTTATTCCACTAATTCACAAGCATTGTGAATAAAATTAATTCCCTTGGAAGAGATTCTGAAAACTAGTTACTAGTTTAAGTATTCCTAAGACCTCTACCTAAGAAGTGGCATGAAAAAAAGGTTGTGATCGATGAAAGTAAGAACTTCAAGGTGAACACACTAGATGAACTCATCGGATCACTTCTTCAATATGAACATGAGTTGAAGAATATTGTGGAAGAAGAGAAATTAAATAAAAAGGGGTTTATTTTAAATCTAATATCAATGGTATTTATAACACTTTGGAATTTGAGGCATAAGAAAGTGATGAAGGGGAAATTTAAAATATAAGAAAAGGTATTTTTAATTTGATGAATATAATGAAAATTTTAAAGAAGCAACCAAGTAAAAAATAAAAATAATGATTGAGAGGAGAATAAGGGTACCACATATGGTATATATATGACTTGTTATGAATATAGAAAGAAGGTGCATATCAAACAAGGATGACATAATCTAAATAAAGAAGGTATATACAAGAAAAAAAGTAATTGAAATATGATTATCATTATATATGTATTTTCAATTAATTATCCCACTCAAGTGATGAATTTGAATGTGAAAAAAAATATATTTAACCTCTACTTGATGGTAGTAAATAAAATGTGGTACGAATTAATTATGGCTTTGGTTACTATCCTAGAAGTGATGGTTAAAGATTTGATGGGTTGTATCAAGATAATTAAAAACATCACAATGATTTTTTAATAGTTATTGAGTTGTATAATGAATTAGTAGAAAAACATTAATTACTAATAAATATACTTAAATAGAGTAGATTATAGATTCTTTGTATTTTAAGGAAACAAGAAATTAATATTCAAAATAGGTTTAAAACATTTTAAAACTATTCAAAAATAATTTCTATACTCTAAACATGATTCATGGGTAAATATAAAACAAATAAAATAATTAAAACAATTATTATACACATGTAGCATATAAAATACTAGATAAATGAGAAATAAAGTTGTAAAATACTTTCTAGAGAATAATTTTATATTTAAGAATGAAAGAAAATATTAAATTGGTGGTAGAATGAATTTTTACCTCATGATAGAAATAGATTACTATCATTGTGTTGAAAATAAGAACTACCATGATGGAGGGGTCTAACTGTTTCACTACAGATAATGGTTATACTATCATTTCTAGTTCTACTACCATCACTAGTGTTGCTACTGTTGATGGTTGGAAATGCGACCAACATAACGGTGTAAATGATTTACCATCTATGAAATCTATTTTCAGTGAAGTTGGTCCACCATCATGAATCTACCATTATATTGTATCAGTGGGAGATTCTACCATGGAGTACATTTATGGTTATACTATTTTTCATTAACCATTCGAGGGAGTTGGGTGGTCGATGATCTACCATTGATAAAAGGATAAGAATAATACCATTTTAGTGCAACGAGATGAGCTACCAATGAGTTTTAAGATCCATTTATACCATAAAAGGATCTCTTTCACTAATCATGTTACCATGACATTAATGTTTTCCCCATTCTATCTCTAATGATGCAAGCTACCGATGTCTTGGAATTGTACCATCCGTTGAAGAAAACACTAATTTTGATAAAGTAAAGTGGAGATTTCTAAAATTGAGGGAGATTAAATTTTTCTTCCCTAATGTTGAATTTGGGTAATAGTATTTCTATTTTGTATTTTTTGATCAAAATAGAAGGAATAAACCATGTAATAATATAAGTTCTTCCTTAGAGGTTTTTTAATATATAAAGATGAGGAGGATATGATGAATTGTTCATCATTTTATGCAAGATATTTGTCAACATAAACTTAATGTATTTTAAACCAATATAAATTATGGAATTATTGAAAGGGGCATCATAGTCAAATATATATAATTTTTAGATATTTTAAATATATCAAATATGTCTTTAATCCAACATTTATATCAAGAGATATGGTTGAAAAAAAATAAAAACTTAAAATAAAAGGTGCAAAAAATTACTAAATTTGTTTAAATATTCATCTATTTTTTAAGGAATTTGAACGGTATTTTCAAAAATTAATTCAGTTTAATGACATTAATATAAAATTATAATCTTTCCAATGCAATAAAAGGAGTGTGATTCCAATTTATATCTTGGTAATTATTTTTTCAATAAAGAGGACTTTGAATTCTATAATTTCCTGGATTCTATAATTGTTTCATAGACTATGGAAAAAATATAGGGAACATAAAAAAATATTAAAACTTCATTTTAGTTTAAATTTTTTTAAATTAATCTATTTTATTTCCAGAGGAACAATTTTTTGAAAATCTAAGCTATATTAATCAAGTTATAAAAACTAACTAAAGAAAACATTAAAACACCATAAACTGAAAAATAATTTTGAAAACCAAAACCATGAAACATGTTCAAAAAAAATGAAAATATTATAGAGATTGAATTGGACTTCATCATATTTTAATAAATGTAACAAAAAAATTATCTTTAAAATGAAATAATAATTATAAACATCCAATAAATATAGATCAAGATATAATAAAAATGCAGTAATGTTCTAAAAAAATAATTTCACATAAATATTGAGAGGGTTTGGAATATTCAAAAACATAAAATATTAAGATAGAAAATAAATCTCCCAACAAATTAAAATAGTGTTATATTTATAAGAGACAAAAATGAAAGAAAAGATAAAACAAATGAATCATTGGTACTGGTTTTTTAGTAATGTGTCATATCATCTCATCAAGGTTGTAGAAGTCAAAGAATATGAAATTTGGAACATGATAGGTCATCTTGATGATGAAATAGAGATCACATATAACACTATTGATTTTATTTCACATTTAAAGTTCACAAAATTATTCTAAAGGAAAAAAACATATTTTTAAAGATAGTATAAATAATATTCGATGTCTTTCATGGATGTTTTTCATCCATTTAAATAGAGAATAGCAAAAAATTTATTAAAAAATTCAAAAACAATCATTACTTACCTTTAACTTAGGTAAATATATAACATGTATATGATTAGATAAAACTTTTTTTACTAAAAAATCAGAATGAACTCGCCGTATATGCTATAAAACATCATTTATTTCTACACCATTAAGACACTTAATTGGTATCACAAAAATTGGTTCCCCAATGGCTCGAGAAGTATAGGAATATTACCACGAGATATGTGGGGGCCTCTAAGATCAGTGAAATGATCTGGAATGTATCTAATCATTTAGATTTACCTCCTTAGTTAATTTCAATCCATAATTTCATCTTTCTATCTTAATTGATGAAGTATAATCCTGATACTTCTCATGTCTTGAACTGGGAACAGCTAGAATTAGAGTTGGATGACTCAATTACTGAGTAACTGATTAGGATTATCGAATTCTAAGAGAAGGGTATATATAAAAAATTCATTACTTTTATTTTAATTCTATAGAAACACAAGAGTGATAGTCATGATAAATAAGAGAGGTAATTTTTTAAGAGATAACAGTGGCCTTATATTTTCTATAATTATGCTTTGGGTTTCCATTATAAGGGAATAATGAAACATGGTGAGAAAATTTTCAAACACAAGATATCATTTTAGAGTATAAATTTTATTTCTATTAATACTTTCCATTACTTTAGTATTTCTTAGATTTTATGGGGGATTGGGAATTTTAATTAAAACTATAATTATGGATTGTAGTGGGTTACACCATGACCAATGTAGGTCAAACCGTGATGTGTTGCATAATATATATATATATATATACTCATACATAATATGTAGAAATTTGTGAAATTTTGTGAGGAATTGGTACATGATACAATATAAGTGATCACATAGTGATTGAGTTTTCATTAAAAAAATAGTTTGACATGGAACTCCCATGCATCTTTGGATATACGTCATTTCACGATGTGGGTATTCTAATGTTGATGGTGTGACAAGGATATTTTACATGTGGGGTAATTGTTCTTTAAATTTGACAGTCACACCATGAATTAAACACGATTCGCAACCTGGTTTTGAGGGAGGGATGTTGTACCATGAAAAAGGATTTTATTACAAGACCTATCCTATCCAGGTTTATTAAAAATATGACATTACATTTTTATCCATACAAATGTTAAACCAAAAAAACTCTCCCTTATATTTAAACTCTTCACGATTAGGTTCATATGATCTCCTCACCTCTCTTAATTTTTCATGGTTTTTCTTGGATTTTATCCTATATTCTTCAAGTAATATCTTATGAAGTATTCTTCCACCCCTCTATTAGTTTCAATCTTATATAATTTATATTTTTCTTTATTATCTATGTATATGGATTCCTAGGTTTTACTTTTCCCAAATTTAAATAATAGTTAATTTCATATTAAGTATTATCCTTAGATTGTAAGGCTCTTATGCTTCCATTATTATAGGATCACCACCATTGTAAAGTGTTTTCATCAAATTAGGGAAGGTGGCTTCATAATTTTCCTTTTCATAATGAAAAATATAATCCATATTTAATTTAAATGGGTTATTTAAATTTTTTTTAAATTATCTTATATGATCCTTGAGGATGTATTATATGTGATGTAGTTGTTTTAAATTAGTATTTTTTGATTTGAGAAATCATAGGGGAACCAAAGGAATGTTTTATATGTGATGTCTAAGGTTTCATACTATATGTTTGGTGTATTATTATCACTTATTTTTATGTCCAAGATATTACTTGTTTAGAAATTTATCCATTTAATTTTGTTCCTTGTATATTATGGGTTGTTAATTTGTTGTATTTTATGTGAAGAGGTTCAAAGAATAGATCATTATAGTGAAGATATTAGGCATAGATTTATGGTGGATATTAACTGAAACTGGACAATCAGTGAAGTTGCAATAGGTATTTATGTTTCTACTAATCCCACTGGATTTCCAATGGGGTACCACCGGCCATCCGGTGGTGCTTCTAAAACCTAGGTTTTTTTTCAAGCACACCATCCATCTAGTGTCTAACAAATGGCTCATTTATGGTGTCACTGGAAAGTTTATGATCCCAGTCCAAGGGTTTAATTTATTATATCCCATGGTATCTTAATTACACTTAGTTTTGACCCTCTTTAACACATAATTCTAACCCCAAAGCAAGTATTTTGAATTTGAGACCTCCACTATTGTCTCTAAATCTCTCTAATTCATCTCCCCTTTGTTATTTAATGTGGGATCGATCTAGTGACACTAGATTAGTGATTTTATTTATATATATTCCAAATTACTCTTCCTTCTTGATATAGGATAATGGATATCTATTTTCTATGATGATACAATGAAAAATAACTCCTTCCTTCATTGATCAGTGGAAGATCTAGAATTTTAATTATATTTCTTGATCAGATCAAGATCAATCATCAATGATAGATGTTTCATGGGAATGTGTTTATGAATCGTCTTCCTAGACCTCTTCTAGGTGGAAGATAAATTATATAACTACAATTCATTGAAAGTAATTTGATAGATTGAAGGTGGATTTGATATTTCAATGACATCATTTTGACAATGGATTTATTCCTTATGAATGGTGGATATTTCGGGTAAGTTTATTTAGATTGATCATCCTGAAATCTTATTCCTCTTGAATCTCATCTTGGATACCTTTTCTATTGATGGATTATTAGTGGGTTTATGTTCTATAAATATACCTGAGTTTCTCTTATATAATTGAAGAGGAATTCATAATTTGTTCTTGAATAGATAGTGGATCTGTGGAATTGAAATCCTCTTCATTGACATATCTCAAAACTAATTTTGTTTTTGTAATCTTAGTGATATTTAATTCTATAATGAAATTATTGACATATAATATCTTCATTTATTATTTCTAAAAATCTTTCACGATAAAACTAGAACCTCCGTTTGGAATCCTTGACATGTTAGAAAGTTATCCATGTGATTGAAATGCATTTTGGGCATTAATCATTTGATGATCCTTGGAGTTCTTCATCAAGAATAATTATTTGGGAAGTACCTTACCATTTTAGGCCCTTATATACTATTATTTCATCAATTGATTATGTGTTGGCATAGCTTATTGTTCATAATTAACGGTTTTTTCTTGAGAGTGTGTGTATATCCCATGATAACCATATGTGATTATCGATTCCTTGATTATTACTAGAGTATCTAGTTACCTTGATTGATGTTGATCACATGTTCTTTTATGTTACTACTATATACTCATGATGAAATTTTATTCTTGAAATATTATGCTCTAAGATGTTGTCAGTATTGACTATACCTTATAAGTTATATATTTGTGTCTATGAAAGGTGACAATCTTGGTGTGATTACCCATTTGAGGGGAAGTGTGAAAGATGTGTGGTGATTATGATTGTGGACCCATAAATAGGGTGGGAGCATGACATCCCTTTGTCTTGGGCTGAAACTTGACACCTTGATGACACTAAGTAATTTTTGGGAACTTGATTCCACGTAGATACCGAGAACATGTTCACTAGTCAGAATTATGGCCTGACTCGAGACTTGATGTCTTGATGATATAGAGTAACATGTTTCCACCCATATGGTTTGTTCTGGATAACTTCCAACATCTTTTTTCATCATTCTAGTATGGATCCAAAATAAGTTTATCCAAGGCTCGTGGTTTCTTGATAAGCACATGGGTTGTCAGAATATGTTTGTTTATTCCTTCTTATACAATTATTTATATCATGGAATACACTTGATATACCTATTCACAATTGTTAAGGATGAATTGGTAATTCCTTACTGGTTTTGTTACTCACACCCTTCATGAGCATCATGATGCATGTGAAAACATCATGTATAGGGATCCAAACGAGGGAAAGGTCCATGTGGAAGATTGTTGAGCCATGGAGTGTAGATATGGGAGTGGTATTGAGATTTACTCTCGAGGATACCATAGTTTTATTTATTTATCTCCTTACACTATACTCTAGTAAGTAATTCCATACAGTGAACTTGGTATATTTATCTTTATTTATTTGAATAACATGTGCTCCATACAATATTACATTATGAGGATTCTGATGGCCCTTTGGTGAAGAAGATTTTTCTGACCAAGCTAGCTCCATAGGGTGATTTTGTCGGACCGGTCACTCGTTCGATGTCCAAGGAGAAGGGTTTGTTTCTTGCCCATGTACCCTATCGTTTTCTTGGTCAAAAGGAAAAGAGGTCTCATGCATAATGTTTTCTAGGATTATTTGGAATTCTTGAGGATTGGGGATCCATGAAAAATGTGCCTTCATGGCCTCAGAGTCAAGGAAGCATCACGCTTCTATTGTGGTTATCCTAGAACCCAAACAGAACCCTTGTAAGCTTCAGGTTCTTGCTAGGGAAATCGGTTGTTGTAGGTCCTTGAATGGTGGTCCGGACAACTCCCATATTTGGGTATGTTGGAAGTAGAATGTGCAATTGGAGGTGCTCAGTGTTATGAACTAGTGCGTCAATGCAAAGATTTCGGGTGGGCGGAGTGTGGTACTATTTTCTTTTGTTTATACGAGTACTGAGGCAGCAAGCAAGAATGATCTCTAGAGATTCTTAACCTATTTCAAGCCAGGCGGCCTCCCATGGTTCTTGGGGGGTTACTTCAACTCCATTATTAACCTCGCTGAGAAAAGGGGTGGTCTTTAGTACGTTTCCAAGGGCATGCAAGACTTCCAAGGCTTCCTTGCTGCTACGGGTCTACTAGACTTGGGATTCAGCGACAGTAAATACACTTGGTGAAAAAATCATTGGGGAACTAGCCGCATTTGAAGTTGGATAGATAGTTGTCTCTCCAATCTTCAAGGCTTGGATACCTTCCTGCAGGCCTCAGTTACCCACTTTTCCTGCTCGCTTTCTAATCATTCTTAGCAACTAGTGGTGCTTAGAAGGGAGCCTACTAGAGGAATGGAATTCCATTATTCCAGTAACTAGGGCAGGGTGGAGGGTTTCATGGAAATGGTGAAGAATTCGTGGGAATAGGAGGAAACTGGGAGTTCATGGTGTGGTCTTGAAAACCGATTGAAGCATTTAAAGGAGGATATCCAAACATGGTTGGTCGAGAGACCCCATGATAGCATGGGGTGGATAGAATTCAGTTAGATATCAAGATACTATAGGAAGGGTTGCAGTCCAACTAGAATGAGATCAGGTTTACTGTGCTCAATGAAAAGCGTATATTTCTTGCTGAGAAGATGCTGGAAATCGAAAGGTCCTATAGGCAAAGAACTCAGGTTCATTGTTTTAAGGAGGGGGACAAGAATATCACATTTTTTTCACGCTTGTCTGAAGGAAAAGAGTAGCATGAGACTCAACCACAACCTGGGTGACGAGGTGTTCACTTCAAACGTGGGGGTTGCTGACTGTATGGCTCTGGACCATTTTGAAAAGGTTTTGGGTTGGGAGCAGCCTTTCAGGCAGGATCAACGTGCTGAGGAAGAGGCTGATGAATTCTTGGGATGCATTCCATAGCTGCTGGAGGGGCCTGATAATTCATGGTTGATGGTGTAACACCCCAATCATCCACAGTACGCTTCTCTTTGAATAATACAGTAGTGTGTGTTGTACGCAACTTCGAGTTCTAACACACACTGAAACCAATCAAACTAGCCGTTATGAATAGTAATACCCACTTTTTGAACTTTTATAAATTTTATCTTTCAAACTGGACTTCATTTTTGGATTCAGAATTTCAAAATTATCTTAGGGTGAATTTTTGGTATTTTTCTGAAAACATTCAATTATTTGAAGAATAGTGAAAAAACAGTGAGTTACAGTTTAAAACCGAATTTTTCTTTAAATAATTATTTATTTTATTTAAATTTAATTAAGGTAAAAATAGATACATAATACCTATATAAGTTCAATGTAATTCATTGGAGTTGGTTTAGAATAATTTTAGATATATAAAAATTTTATGGAACTTTTCACCATCTTTTACCCACTTCCTAGTAGAATTTGAAATTTCACATAAAACATAATTTTACCGCTTCTATGAGTGGAATTTTGAAAATCCGAGAGACAGGGTCAATATCAAGGAGTAAATTTTTTTTCAATAAGATAAAAATAAGTTTTGGTGAATAGTAACTTTTTACTTTAATTTACCACGGTTAAAAGTAAATAGGGTAATTAAGGGTAAAAATGATATTAATAATACCCTAACACATGTCCTAATTTTATTGGACAAGTGTATCTCTGCCAAAAACAACCTTAGGAAAAAAATATTATCATTTAGGTCCACTTGGATTGGATTAGGACATTTATTATTATTTAATTCAAAGAAGAGTTAAAAGAGTTAAAATCAAAGTTTAATAACTAAAACATTTTTAATATAGGGTTATACATAAGATAAATTCGATTATTAATATTCATTAAAAAGATAAAAATATTCCCTACATAATGTTATTTTATTTATAATTTTTAGACATTAAATAATTTAATTTATTTATGACACAATCATGATGCAGTAATTATCATCTTAATGAAATATTAATTGATATTATAAATATCAAAATAAATGTAATTTGAGACTTTTTATGAATTACAATAATTTTATAGGTTAATATGACATATTAGGACTGATTATATAAACAAATTTCAAAGTAATAATGCTGTTATGAAATTATCAAAAACAAAATACCCAATAGTGTCAAAATTGACATAAAAGTGTTTTCAAAACAAATATTATATTATTAATTTATATTATATTCCTAAAAATCTAAAGTTCTTCCAAGAGACTTATATAATGATATATTTATCATTAATGGAGCACTTGGGGTCCCTTGGAAGTTTATATTATGTTTATTAACTATATAATATAAAAATACAAAGTGACATGGTAAGTGTCAAACTAATTATCTAAGAGTTAAAACTAAAAGATAAGGTTAATAAATTGACCCAAACTAGTCTAAAATATATTGGTTGAGAAGTTTTAGACCTATCCCCACCTTAAACTTTAAATAATCCACTTTGGAGCTATTATAAACTAAATATTAATTTATTATAAAATAATATTTCTAGCTTTTCCTAAGGTGCCCCTCCTCCCCCTTATAAAAGGACATCACTTCTAACCAATTATTCACACCTTGAAAGCCTTTTGGCTCGGCCAAAACCTGCCCAAATATTCTCTCAACTTCTCTCACATCAACCTAGAGGCCTTAGTTTGATCATAAATCCATCCTAAGGAGGGATTTTGATCAAATCAAAATGAATAACCCGAATAAGAGGTAATGTTTCCACCACCCTTTTTCAAGTTCCTTTCTTTTCAACTTCTTCTATATTTTTTATTTACTTTATAAAATAATAACTCCAGTATCTTCTATATAATTTGATGTTATTATAAATATATTAAAACCATATTCAGTATTCTATCCATCCTTTGAATGACATGTCACCATACGTGTGTACGTACGGCTTACCGTCTCCACATCGTGGTGTAATTGTTATTCAAGTCGTTATTATTTGGATGGGTATAATAATGATGTGTAATGAATTTAATAATAAATATAACATGATAATTATTTTGTATATATGATATACTATCCAATTATATATTATTTTAATATCAAAAGAATGATATTGTCGCTCGTGCGTACGTACGGACTACCGTCTCCATGAATGTGATGAGATTTACTATCCATCGTATCCATTCAAGTGTAATTCTCATTTGATGATTAAAAATAATGTTTAAGGACTTGATACCATTCTAGATATGAATAAGATACAATGTTTCCATAACAAACATGACTTATGTAACAAAACATATAAAATAAAATGAGTAAGCTAACACCCGAAACGACGATGATACTAAAATATTATTAAAAAAGCGTTATTAGAAGATCATATATGATATCATAATTATGCATATTATTCTTGTATAATTTAATAACAAAGTTTTAACTATTATACAGGAAGTTAATATACCATCAGCTAAGGAAAAGTACAAGGTAAGGGTTTATTTCACAATCTCTTCATTATCCGAGGTTGTTTATACGTAATTATCTACTAGGACCTCTTTATCATCCACATCCATGTTTCTTAAAAATTTATTTCAAATCATTATTACTATTTTTCAGACTATGGGTTAAAGTAATTTATACTCTTGTTGAATTTTTATAAGAAGTTTATAATGGAATCTTTCTGTCATTTTCCAAACAAGGTCCTTTTTAACCTTTTTGACAGAATTAAGGTAAGAATATTTTTTTAACTTATACGGCAGGTGAGGCTATTTTCCACCATTATAAAATAGTCGAAGCTTCCCTTACAATATTATAAGAATATTTTCAAAGTAAATGTTTTATTTTTTTAATTATTTGACTTCTAAATGATTTCAAAAAAAGGGATATTTCTCTCAAATAGTTTTATTTCATCTATGTCAACATCCTTTGAGGGATTTTAAGCTTATTTGAAGTTTATTATTATGATACAAAACATCCATATTGTATTGAAGGTTTTGTGATATGTTTGACTATGGATGTGTTATTTTTATGCCATTCATGGTTTATGGATAAAGTATTGACATTTCGTATTCTAGTTCTAATACAAATGTTTATGTTATGTTTAAACCTGTTCATATAAGGAATGCATTGGACTTAATATGTGATGGGTGGAGCCCACTATTGCTCCTCTATGCATCAGTAGGTATCATGAGACAAACTAGTCTCTGGGAATAAGTCCTTGAAAAAATATTATTTGTAGTCTTGGCATGAGGCCTTTACTATGTGGTTATGATAGTCTGGCATTATGCATTCCATCATTATTAAAGTGGTTATTGGTATTGCATGTGATTATTCAACGAGTAGAATATCCATGTGAATAAGTAAATGGAATTATTTCATTTTCTCTTTTCCATATTATACTGAAGTATATGTTTAAAAGGTATTTGTTTTAGTTATACATTGCCTTAAAGGTTTATGCTTATTTATGAATGTTTCCGCTATATTGTTATCCTTAATGAGAATCTGAGATCACCCCTTAAAATGTTTTATTTTTCCCACGATGTGAAGCAGTAATTTATAAATGACCTGTAGGGATATTATGAGGGGATATGAATACAAGATGTTGTTGTAGTAGTTTTTACTTTAAGATGTAATGTAAACTTTATGAATGTATCTAGTGTTTCCAAGGATACTAAACTAATCGGTCCTTCGGGACTTGATCTTTTGTGATCATACCAATGTTATGTAATAATGCACTAACTCTGGGTAACTGGGGTCAGGTCATTACAGTTGGTATCAGAGGGAGGTTTAGTACAAACCATGGAAGATAGATTTAGATCAACTCTGATTAGAGCACATAGCCCTAAGATATACTTTGAGGATGAGTATAGAAGAACTTACTTGAATTTTGGTACTGTAGAGATTTTGTGAGTTTTCTGAGCAATACATCCTTTTCTAGATACGAGCATGTAGAGGCAGCTCTGGAACAGATGTACCTAGGGGTAAAACCTGAAAACACCACTTTGAGCTAGACTCGAACAGGAACAGGTGCATGACAACAGGCCTTACTGCACTCTTGGTTACAATACTCTCGAGGGATATGCTTAGGATAATACTCATTTTCCCTACAAACCATTTTGAATGGTTAATGAGTATATACTTCCTCAAAGAAAACATTTTTATGATTATGGATTATATCCATAAATAGTTCGATTTATGTTAAGTGTTTTACAACTATGGAATTATGTATTTTGACTCATAAACTAATCTAGTTTATGCCATTGTTTAGAAATGGAACCTAGTGGAAGAAATGGAAACCGTATCAATGAACACGCTCCATGTAGGGATTGCCTTCCTGCTCAAGATAATTATAGTGGAGCCGGTAATGCAATTGGTGCTGATCAGCTTATCACCATACTGGGACAACTCACTCAGGTTATGAATAATAACCTTACCCGTATGGAGCACCCTGATCCAGAGTGTGGAGGATCAATGTTAGATCTCTTCATGAGGAAAAAACCACTAACATTCAATGGGAGTACAAATCCATTGGTAGCTGAGAAATGGATAAGTTCCCTAGAGAAAATATTTCAGTATTTAGGGAGTAGTGAAAGAGAAAAAGTTATCATGGAAGTTTACCGCCTCACTGGAAATGCTGATAAATAGTGTTCATGGATTCAAAACACAAAGGAATATGATGAAGTATGAAATATGGAATGGAGGGAGTTCAAAGATATGTTTTTAGAAAAATAATTTCCTTGTGACCATCGAGCAGATATGGAAAGGAAATTTCTGAGTCTGAGACAAAATGAGGATGAGAATGTCGCAAAGTATGAGGCTAACTTTACAAGGTTAACAAGGTATGCTGGATATTATATACGTAACCCAATAAGTAAGATTGATCGTTTCTTTAATGGTTTGAAACCATTTCTTCCTCGAGCATTAGTGGCACAATCCTTCTTATCGTACGAAGATATTGTCTCATGTGCTATCAAGACAAAAAAAGAATTCTCTAAGTCTTATGACTTTAAATCAATGCAAGAGAAGAAGAGATCTTCTGATCACTCTGGAAATAGAAATAAAGGTAAGAAGTGAAAAATTGAATATCCATCTTATAGTAAATGTGGGAAGAAAAACCCGGGTACTTGCTTGAAAGGAATGGGAGTCTGTTACAAGTGTGGTGAAAAAGGCCATAAAGCTCATGATTATAAGTGGAATAAGGAAGCTACTGATGTCCAATGCTACAATTGCTGGAAGATGGGACATTATGCAAATGAATGTCCTAAGCGTCAGGGGAACTTACCTTAGAAAAGTCCAAGGGATAAATTCCACGTGTATATTATCACTACTACTGAGGTAGATGCTTCGAAAGACATGGTGGAAGGTAATTTAATGGTTTCCTCAAGTTTAGAAAATTCTTTATTTGATTCTGGATCATAGTATTGTTTCATATCTTCCCAGTTTTCTAAGAAAATTAGATATTTCCAATTTGATTTAACAAGGGAGTTGTCACTTAAAACTATTAAGGGAAGGATCATTGCAATAATGTTTTATGAATCAGTCTATATTAGAGCACATAAATGTTCTTTATCCACTGATCTCATCGTCATACCTATGATTGAGTTCGATAAAATCCTTGGTATGGATTGGTTTTCAGACCATGATGAAAAGATTTATTGTAAGAAGAAGGAGGTTACGATTTTTGATGATGATGATAAGGAACACCTTATCTTTAGAGCAGAATCATCACCACCTAATTCTTATCTAGATCCACCCCTAGTAGCTTAACTAAATTCAATTATTGGGGAGGAAGATAATGAAATGACTATGGGTAAGGAAAGGAATGTTAAAATATAGGATGTTCCATTTGTGAAAGAATATGTAGATGTGTTTTTGGAAGATTTACCTGGACATCCTCCAGAACAAGAAATTGAGTTTTCCATTGATTTAATTCCTGGATCAAGGCCTATATCGAAGACCCCTTATAGAAAGGCCATTGTGGAATTATTCAAACTATAGAAACAACTAGAGGAATTGAGTAATAAGGGATTTATTCGACCTAGTTTTTCTCTATGGGGAGCCTCTGTTCTTTTTGTTAAAAAGAAATATGGATCTATGAGGTTATGTATCGACTACAGGGAGATCAATGCTATAACAATAAAGAACAAGTATCCCCTACCTCGCATAGATGATTTATTTGACCAACTGCATGGAGCTCAATACTTTTCAAAGATTGACCTTCGATCTAGATACCATCAGTTGTGTGGGAAGAAGGAAGACATTCCAAAGAGAGCATTTCGAACTAGGTACGGGCATTACGAGTTTACAGTAACGCCTTTTAGGCTGACTAATGCACCCTCTATTATGATGGATCTAATGAACAGAGTTTTCAAGGATTATCTAGATGCTTTTTTAGTGGTATTTATTGATTATATCTTGGTATATTCCAAAATCTATGAAAAACATGAAAATCACTTGTGCATTATCCTGAAGACTTTTAGAAGACATGAATTATATGGGAAGTTTAGCAAGTGTGAATTCTGGCTTCAGGATATGTATTTTCTTGGCCATATTGTCTCCAAATATGGAATCTCTGTTGATCCTTCTAAGACCAAGGCAATCCAAGAATGTCCAGCACTGACAATTATAACTGAGGTACGTAGTTTTATTGGTTTAACAGGTTATTATCGACGTTTCGTCCAGAATTTTTCCCGATTGGCTAACCCATTAACGAAGCTCACACGTAAAGGGGTTAAATTTGTTTGGAAAAAAGAGTGTGAAGAATGTTTTTAAGAACTGAAGAGAAGATTAGTTAATGCTCATATATTGAAACTGCCATTGGAGAATGATAGGTTCGTTATTTATAGTGATGCATCAAAGAAAGGACTTGGTTGTGTCCTTATGCAGAATGATAGGGTTATTGCCTATGCATCACGATAGTTGAAAATTCATGAGCAAAACTATCTTACTCATAATATTGAGTTATCTTAAGTGATATTTACTTTGAATATATGGAGGCACTACCTCTATGGTGAAAATGTGAGATTTATACTGATCACAAGAGTTTGAAGTATATTTTCTCACAAAAAGAGCTCAACATGAGGCAAAGGAGATGGCTTGAACAACTCAAGGATTATGATTGCACGATACACTACCACCCGGAGAAGGTAAATAAGGTGGCAGATGCTTTGAGTAGAAAATATCATGGGGTTTTTAACAAGATTAGAATTGAGAGGCATCCTATTTCCATGGATCTAGTAAAGTTGGATATGGGAATCACCAAGGAAGGTGAAACATCAATGCTTTTTCAAATGGTTTCCAAACCATCTTTATTAGAAAAGATAAAGGGTTCTCAGACCGATGATGAAGAATTTCAAAATAATATTAAAGCTGTGAATGATGTGAGATTGAGAGACTTTGTGTATGAAGAAGGAATTTTGAAATTTGGGAAGATACTTTGTGTTCCCGATATACCTGATCTGAAGAGGGAATTGTTAGATGATGCTTATAGCTCTAATTTCTCTATACACCCTGGGAGCACCAAAATGTATAGAGATTTGAAAGAACATTTTTGGTGGGACAACATGAAGAGGGAGATTGCCGATTTTTTGCCAAGATGTATGGTTTGTCAACAAGTGAAAGCTGGAAGGCAACAACCTGGTGGAGTATTGCGACCTCTTCCCATACCTGAGTGGAAATGGGATAATATCACGATGGAATTTGTCATGGGACTACAAAAGACTCCTAGAAGGAACGATTAAATATGGGTTATTGTTGATCATCTTACCAAGGTATCACATTTTCTTACTATAAGAGAAGATCTACCAATTGAACGTTTAGCAAGACAATATATTAATGAATCTGTGAGACTTCATGGAGTACCCCTATCAATTGTTTCGGATTGTCATCCCCGTTTTACTTCATGGTTCTAGAAAAGTCTTCAGAAGGCCTTGGATACTGAACTTCATTTGAGCACTGCCTACCACCCTCAAATAGATGGACAATCAAAAAAGACTATTTAAACCTTAGAAGACATGTTGAGATCTTTCTCACTTGACTTTCAGGGTATGTGGGATAAATATTTACCTCTGGTATAATTTTTCCAATAACAATAGATTCCATTAAAGTATTTAGATGGAACTATATAAAGTGTTATACGAAAAGAGATGTCACGCACCAACCTGTTGGGATGAAGTTGGTGAAAGAAAACTTGTAGGCACAGAACTGGTGGAGGAAATGATGGAAAAGGTGAAGGTAATCCAAAACCACATCAAAGAAGCTCAAAGTAGGCAGAAGAGCTATGTCGATAACTGAAGGAAGGATTTAGAATTTTAGATAGGAGATCATGTTTTCTTGAAGGTATCTCCATGGAATGGAGTTATATGTTTCGGTAAGAAGGGCAAATTGAGTCATAGGTACATCGGACATTTCGAAATTCTAGAATGAATTGGGGCTGTAGCTTACCATTTGACAATGCCGCCAAGTATCTCCAAAGTTCACGATGTGTTCCACGTATCACTGTTGAGGAAATACATGTCTGGCCCAACGCATGTGCTCACCTATGAGGAATTAGAACTGGAACCTGATCTGTCTTATTGTGAATAGGCCGTCAGGATTCTTGATATGAGAGAACAAGTAATGAGAAACCGGACAACTCACCTGGTAATAGTTTTGTGGAGAAACCATAAGATGGAAGAGGCAACGTGGGAACCCGAAGAACTTATGATGAAGAATCACGTGAGTCTTTTCACGCGGTAGTATTCTAGAAATTTCGAGGATGAAATTATTTGAAGGGGAGAATGTAACACCCCAATCTTCCACAGTACGCTTCTCTTTCATTGATACAGTAGTGTGTGTTGTACGCAACTTTGAGTTCTAACACACACCACAACCAATCAAACTAGCCGTTATGAACAGTAATACCCACTTTTTGAACTTATATAAATTTTATCTTTCAAACTGGACTTCATTTTTGGATTCAGAATATTGGAATTAGCTTAGGATGAATTTTTGGTATTTTTCTTAAAACATTCAATTTTTTTATGAATAGTGAAAAAACACTGAGTTATAGTTTAAAACCGAATTTTTATTTAAATAATTATTTATTTTATTTAAATTTAATTATGGTCAAAATAGATACATAATACCTATATAAGTTCAATGTAATTCATTGGAATTAGTTTAAAATAATTTTAGATATATAAAAATTTTATGGAACTTTTCACCATTTTTTACCCACCTCCAAGGAGAATTTGGAAATTCACATAAAACATAATTTTACTACTTCTGCGAGTGGAATTTAGAAAATCCGAGAGACACGGTTAATATCAAGGAGTAAAATTTGGTTCAATAAGATAAAAATAAATTTTTGTGAATAGTACCTTTTACTTTTATTTACCACGGTTAAAAGTAAATTGGGTAATTAAGGGTAAAAATGATATTAATATTACCCTAATCCATGTCCTAATTCTATTGGACAAGTTTATCTCAACCAAAAACAATATTAGGAATCAAATATTATCATTTAGGTTCACTTGGATTAGATTAGGACATTTATTATTATTTAATTCAAAGAAGAGTTAAAAGAGTTAAAATCAAAGTTTAATAACTAAAACATTTTTAATATAGGGTTATACATAAGATAAATTCTATTATAAATATTCATTATAAAGATAAAAATATTAAATAAATAATTGTATTTTATTTATAATTTTTAGACATTAAATATTTTAATTTATTTATGAAATAATGATGATGCAGTAATTACCGTATTAATGAAATATTAATTGATATTATAAATATAAAAATAAACATAATTTGAGACTTTTTAGGAATTAAACTAATTTTCTTGGTTAATATGACATATTAGGACAGATTATATAAACTTTGTTCGATGTAATAATGCTGTTATTAAATTATCAAAAACAAAATACCCAATAGTGTCAAAATTGACATAAAAGAGTTTTTCAAACAAATATTATATTATTAAATTATATTCTATTCATAAAAATCTAAGGTTTGGCCAAGAGACTTATATAATGATATAAGTATCATTAACGGACCACTTGGGAGTCTCTTGGAAGTTTATAGTAAGTTTATTAACTATATAATATAAAAATACAAAGTGACATGGTAAGTGTCAAACTAGTTAACTAAGAGTTAAAACTAAAAGATAAGGTTAATAAAGTGACCCAAACCTATCAAAAATATATTTTCTGAGTGGTTTTCGACCTATCCCAACCTTAACCTTCAAATAATCCACTTTGGAACCATTAGAAACTGAATATAAATTTATTATAAAATAATATTTCTAGCTTTCCTAAGGTGCCCCTCCTCCCCCTTATAAAAGGACACCACTTCTAACTAATTCTTCACACCTTCAAAGCCTTTTGGATCAGCCAAACCCTGCCCAAATATTATCTCAAAATCCCGCACTTCAACCTAGAGGCCTTAGTTCGATCATAAATCTATCCTATAGAGCCCTTTTTATCAAATAAAAAGGAAGAAGCTGAAGAAGAGGTAATGTTTTCACCACCCTATTTCATGTTCATTTCTTCTTCAACTTCTTCTTTATTTGTTATTTCCTTTCTAAAATAATAACTCCAGTATCTTCTATATACTGTGATGTTATTATAAATATGGTACAACCATATTCAGTATTCTATCCATCCTTTGAATGACATGTCACCATGTGTGCATACATACGGCTTACCGTCTCCACGTCGTGGTGTAATTGTTATTCAAAACATTATTATTTGGATGGGTATAATAATGATGTGTAATTCATGTAAATAATAAATAAAAAATGATAATTATTCTGTATATATGATATAATATTCAATTATATATTATTTTAATATCAAAAGAATGATATTCTCGCTCGTGCGTATGTACGGACTACCGTCTCCACGAACGCGATGAGATTCATTCCCCATCATATCCATTCAAGTCTAATTCTCATTTGATGATTAAAAATAATGTTTAAGGACTTGATACCATTCTATATATGAATAATATACAACCTTTCCATAACAAACACGGCTTATGTAACAAAACATATAAAATAAAATGAGTAAGTTAACACCTGAAACGACAATAATACTACAATATTATTAAAAAAGAATTATTTGAAGATCATATATGATATCATAATTATGTATATGGTTCTTGTATAATTTAATAACAACTATTATATAAGAGGATAACATACCATTGAATAAGGAAAAGTACAATTTAAGGGTTTATTTCACAATCTCTTCATTATCTAAGGTTGTTTATACGTAATTATCTACTGGGACCTCTTTATCATCCACATCCATGTTTCTTAAAAATGTATTTCAAATCATTATTACTATTTTACAGACTATGGGTTAAAGTCATTTATACCCTTGTTGACTTTTTATAAGAAGTTTATAAAGGAATATTTCTGTCGTTTTCCCAACAAGGTCCTTTTTAACCTTTTTGACAGAATTAATGTAAGAATGTTTTTTTAACTTATATGGTAGGTGCGTCTATTTTCCACCATTATAAAATTGTCGAAGATTCCCTTACAAGATTATAAGAATATTTTCAAAGTAAATGTTTAATTTTATAATTATGTGAATTTTAAATGATTTCAAAAAAAGAGATATTTCTCTCAAATAGTTTTGATTTCATCTATGTCAACATCCTTTGATGGATTTTAATATTATTTGAAGTTTATTATTATGATAAAAAACTTTCATATTGTATTTAAGGTTTTTTGATATGTTTTACTACGGATGTGTTATTTTTATACCATTCATGGTTTATGGAGAAAGTATTGACATTTCGTATGCTAGTTTTAATACGAATGTTTATGTTATATTTAAACCTATTCATATGAGGATTGAATTGGACTTAATATGTGACGAGTGGAGCCCGCTATAGCTCCTCGATGCATCGGTAGGTATCATGAGAAAAACTAGTGTCTTGGTACAAGGCCTTGATAAAATCTTATTTGTAGTCTTGGTACGAGGCCTTGACTATGTGGTTATGATAGTCTGGAATTATGCATTCCATCCTTATGAAAGTGGTTGTTGATATTGCATGTGATTATTCAACTAGTAGAATATCCATGTGAATAAGTAAATGGAATTATTTCATTTTATCTTTTCCATATTATGCCGAATCTCAAGTTTAAAAGTATTTTGTTTTATTTATACATTGCCTTAAATGTTTATGCTTATTTATGAAAGTTTCTGCTATATTGTTATCCTTACTGAGCATATGAACTCACCCCTTTCAATGTTTTATTTTTCCCAGGATGTGAAGAAGTAATTTATGAATGAACTGCTGGGATTGTATGAGGGGATATGAAGACAAGATGTTTTTTTTAGTAGTTTTCACTTTATGATGTAATATAAACTTATGAATGTATCTAGTGTTTCCAAGGCTACTAAACTAATTGGTCCTTCAGGACTTCATCTTTTGTGATCATGCCAATGTTATGTAATAATGCACCGACTTTGGGTAACTGGGGTCGGGGCATTACAGATGGAAATACTGATGTAGTGGAGATCAAGGATGATTTCTTGGGGATGTCGTTGGATAGTTCCCTTGGACCAAATGGGTTTCCAAGGTCCTTTTACGTGGGTGCGTGGGAGATTGTGGGGCCTCAGTGGTGGAGGCCATCCAGGATTTCTTCTGTGGAAGAGCCCTCAATAGAAGCATATGGGCCTCCAGGGTTGTCCTTATTTCTAAAGTCAAGGATCCTTCTAGCCTCACTCACTATAGGCCGATTTGTCTATGGAATATGTCCTACAAGATTCTTGTTGGCCTTATCTCATGAAGACTTACCAGTGTGATTTCAAGTCTTGTTTCAGGTGAGCATCATGGCTTTATCCAAGGTAAGACAATCCAAGGGGTGGTGGTCATCGCTAGTGAGTTGGTCAGTGATATCAATAAGAAGGAGATAGAGTCAAATGTCACATTTTAGGTGGATATTGACAAGTCTTATGATACTATGGAATGGGGTTTTGTGATTTGGGTAATGAAAAAGATAGGATTTGAGGAATGGTTTTGTGATCTTTGTTTCTTGTGCTACTCTTCCCCTTGGCTGTCCATTTGCATTATGGGGAAGGTTTTTGGTTTCTTCAAGATGGTGCATGGGCTTTGGAAATGTGACCCCCTGTCTCCAAGACTCTTTGTCCTTGCCCAGGATTCATTCTCTTGAAACCTTCATAGAGGGCTGGTAGAGGTCAGGTTGTCTTTTTTTTTCTCCCGTAGTGGTTCGAATGGTGTTTCCCACCTCATGTTCACTGATGACATCCTGGTGTTCTTGAATTTGCGGAGGCGGTTGTTGCATGGCTTTAGAGAGATCATGCACACTTCTGAATTCTTGAGTGGACAAGTTATTATCTATTCAAAGAGTCATGTTTTTATTTCTAACAAGTGTTCAGGCCATCGTTGTAGATACTTCTATAGAATTCTAGATTTCCAAATGCGACATTTCTCGATTATATGCCTCGGTATTCCATTATACAATCGATGTATCAAGAACCATTTATTTGATGGGGTAATCAACAGAATTCTGGGAATTATCATCAACTAGAAGAGAAAGTTCTTTTCGTTTGGGGGGAGAGTCACACTGATCAATAGTGTGTCTATGTCCATCCTAAGGCACATTCTATCTATCATCAAAGCGTCAAAGGGTGTCATTGGAAGGATGGAGAAAATTTGCACTGCTCTGCTTTGGGATGAAAATAAAGAGGGGTGGCTCCATTGGGCCTCCCAGAGATGGCTGATGATGCCTGTCGACTAGGGAGGGGTGGGGCTCCGTGACATTTTTTGTAACAAGTAGGGGTTGCAGGCACGATTGTCATGGGAGGTTATTAAGGGGGATTCTTTATAGTATTTTTTATTAAGAGGTAGATACGGGTGGGATGATGGGTCCCTGGCGTGCTATGGGCCTAGAATTTCTACGCTCTCCATGGTATGTTTTCTCATTTATAGGTTCTTTAGAGTGTGTCTCATTGGATTATTGGTCACGGCGATGTTAGTTTTTTGAGGTAGAACTGGGCGGGTGATGCGCTCTTCTTCCCTGGTTGTCCCATCCCAGCAGTTTCTTTCAAGGAGGTGTGTGGCTTTCCATCCTTACCTAGGAAGTTCTTATTTAGGACCATAGGGAGATTTTTTATAGCACCACCATGAATAATGAGTTGGTTAGGTGTTGTTTCACAGGGTCGACCATGGGCCTATTTTCTATTCGGTATTTCAATTGGCTGCATATTACAGACATGACCCTGTACGAGTGGTCCTAAAAGATTTTGTGCAAATATTTTCATAATAAATGAACTACTTTTTGGAGGATAAGGATCTCTGCCTAGAGACAGATGAGAATATTCAAAATAAAGGCTTTCCTTTGGCATCTCGTTGTCTCTGTTTTGAGCATCGGCGGATGGAATCAATGCAGAATCTGTTCTATCAGAGCGACTGGGATGGAAACCTTGGGTCCATGCTCTCCACTCATTCCCATTGTAGTTGTCCCCAGGATTCCTTCCACGATTTCATGATCTCCGGGTTTCAAGGTGTGGGGGTCGGTGCGATGGAGATTAAGATTTGGGCATGTGTTATCTCTTCCATCTGCTGGACTCTTTTGGAGGCAAAAAACTAGGCGAGGAGGGGCACTCACCCCTCTGTGCAGTATCTTCAGATGTGGGCAAAGGTAATCACCTTTGAGCTGGGTTCGATCATCAAGGGTGGAAAGGCCTCTCTGACTTTCTGCAGCTTCTTTAACAAGCCATGCTCAGCTGGTGCAACGGGAGGGACGGGTGGCATATGGGTTCATTGGATCCCCCCCCCCATGCATGGGTTGAAAATGAATGTGGATGGTTCTTCGAGGTTTGGGATCATGCGAGGTGGGGGCATCATTATTGATCCATGTGGCTCTGTGTTGGCTGGTTTCAGCGTCTTCTTCGAGGCAGGAAACAATCTGGGTGCAGAAATGAAGTATATTCTCACAGGTCTCATAGTTTGTAGGAGGTTGGGTTTGAAGCTGGATGTTATTGAGTCTGATTCAGAGGCTTTGGTCAAGATGTTCAAGGGGATCTGTGAGGTTCCCTATAACCTTAGATACTAAGCCATAAGGTGCTTGTTGGAGATGAGTTAGGGTCAACATGTCCATCAGGTTTGGAAGGAACCTAACTTTTTTGCTGATGCACTCGCCGAAATGGTAACACCAGAGAATCCTATTATTTTTTATAATAGTACTGGTTCACTTCCCATGGCCTATATATCGTTTTTTCAAAGGGATTATCTTGTTTTACACCACTTATGGGCCCCTTAGGGTTTTTCGGTGTGTCTGTCGTGTGCCGGTGGCCACTACGTTTTTATTAAAAATAATGATTTTCCCTTAGGGGGATGTAAGGCCATATATTATTCTATAGATGGTTAACATTATATCCCTAAATAAATGATCAAATATAAATCTTTTAAAAATTGGATGGAAAATTAGATCATGTGTTCTTGGATAATAAGATAAGAAAACGCACTACTTTGAATTGAAACATTCTATCGAGACTTGGATTATGCCACTCTAACTTAACATTACTATGAATTGAATGATATGGTTATGGTGCCAACAGATGGGTATAACCACACAAATAGTTGAAGATTATTTTCTCCTTAACAACCCATGCATGGATTAATATGATTGGCTCAGTCACAAAGTATGAGGAATCTACGGTTTCTATACCATATCTACCTTAGAACCTCTCCCACAGTGATTGTTGAAAAATACTTGTCTACATGGATTTTACTTTCATTTTAGAACAGTTAAATATATTTTTAAATGTTACATGTCTTAAAAATAATAAAATATTATTGTCATATGGTTTAGATTAAAACTATCATTCTTGAATTTTCTAACATGGTTGATCATGGAACACTTGGTGGGATCCTCCTGGCCTAATTATACTCACATCCTATTTATATGCAATGACATTATAAACACATTTTTTATAGTTATAGTGAAATGAAAGGAATTTCTTAGATGAAGAGGGTTCTCAAGTTTTTTTATTTTTTGGATGGTGGTGATAACATGGTGCAAGTGAACCCTTGTATCAAATGGACAAGGGTAGAAGTGACTTTGGTTTATTTTTTATTTTAATTTTATAGACATGCATACTTATATAACCAATTAATCTTCCTATTTCATTCATATTCCATTCCTTTTTTCATATTCCTATCCATTCCTTTTTTTATTATTAATACTCATTTAATATTTTATTTATATTATGGAATGTTGATGAGTTATGGTGTTGGTTCAAGTATTTCAAGTGTATGACTCAAAAAGTTATGGTAGGTTCAAATCATGTTCTAATTTATCCCCCACTTTTTGGATTTATTTGTAAAACCATTCCCACTTTTCTTAATTCCTAGACATAAGTTTCCAACTCATGGGAATTGATAATACCCTTTAAGCCTTACCATAGACAAGCTCAGGTGTCTCTGTTAGGGGTTTCTCAGGTTATTTCATGCTATTATCAAAAATTATACCATATTTCAAATTGAGGGTATCTATGAGAAAAACATAATGAAACCAATATTGGTACGATATAAGTTATTTATTTAGTGATTTTTTATTGTTAATTTTGATAGAATTTAAAATTATAACTTGTTTTGGTTTCCATTACATTATATTTATGTCTAATAAATTATATTTTTAAAATATATGTGATGAAATATATTTTCATTTTAAATTTGGTTGGGATGGGAGAAAAACAATTTGGTTGATAACTAGAAGAGAAACAACAAGGATCACTAGACCATCTAATCAATTGATCAAATAGAAAATGATGGTTTACATGGCTCTTCCATTTTATGAAATGTTGGAGTTGTGGGATCTTATAATCACATATATCAAAAATTTGATGTGATAAAACACAAATGTGATGAGGTAATCATATGAAAGTTGTCTAATCACATGAAATAATGGATCAATAAGTTCTTAAGGATTATTAAACTGTTGAGATGGGGGATTCAATCAATGGGTTTTTTAAAAAAAATTAACTTTGTGAAACATAACCCCAATAATTTTTTAGAGTTATCATCCATAATAATTTTTATAACAGTATCAAAAGAAAGAAAATATAACAAAGTAATCATGTAAAGCATGATTTACAAGGTTTAGCCTCAGTGTGAGAACCTACATCCTTTTCAGGTCTACTCCCCTAGGACTATGCAAATTCACTACTAAAAATAAGTCAATAAAACTTTTGATTCAAATAATGTTTTAATCTTCTATCACACGATAGAAAGGATTATACTAATTTATATTAGTTTATAAATGTTTCTTACAAATATTGACCCCAAAAATGTAACATTGAATTAAGATCGAGGAAAGTTCATCCAAAAAGTCCATTTGATTACTCTATCAGATTTATTTATCTCATAAGTGTTCTTCTAGTGTGACTATGTCAAATAATCTCTGTATGATGCACCTCTTCTGAAATTTCACATGATACAAAATTATGTTATTTTATTTTTAATAAAACTCAATTCCCCTTAAACTTTCTGCATAGAAACTCTTTCTATTGTACTTTATTTAGAAACCCTCTATCTGATAATCTAAACTAACCTTTGTCTGATTCTTCATACCAAAGAACTTCTATCTTGAACTCTTCTTTAACACAAAAACAAACTTCGGTTGGAAACTCACACTAGTGCAGAAAACATTATTTACGTCGATTATTTTTCATTTTTTACATTGGTTTTTAGCCGAAGATAATACAGATGACATTATAAATAACGTTTTTTATGTCGGTTATTTAAAAACCGACTTAACAAACATAACATCGCGGATTTTATCACGTCGGTTGATTAATAACCGACGTGAAAAAACCCGGGGGGGCAGGGTTTATAACATCAGTTATTATATAACCGCCGTGATAAACCAGGGGGGATTTATCACATCGGTTATACAATAACTGACGTTATAAACACGTGCGGGGGAGTTTATCACGTCGGTTATTTAATAACCGACGTGATAAACTCCTGGGCAGTGGTTAATCACGTCGGTTATATAATAACTGATGTGCTACACCAGTCCGGGGGGGATTTATCACGTTGGTTAATCAATAACGGACGAGATAAATGGACTAGGTAATGGTTTATCATGTCGGTTAATCAATAACCGACCTGATAAAAGTCCTGGGAAATGGTTTATCACATCGGTTATTTAATAACTGATGTGATAAACCATTTCTCATGCCTTTTATCACATCGTTTATTGATTAACTGACGTGATAAAGCATTTCCCAGGTCCTTTATCATGTAGGTTATTCAATAACCGACGTGATAAACCCTTCTTGATTTCTTTATCATGTCGGTTAAAAAATAATCGAGGTGGAAGGAAAAAAAATAGAAAAATCGACTGCAGTCCTCTGCTCTCCCCCAAAATCAACCAGAAACCAAATCAATAATTCGTACCACAAAAACAGAAGGAGATCAAAACATGAACTAAATAAAATTTAATCATTTACAATGATAACATATAAAACGTACCCCACTTGATATCCCCCACCCTCATGTATAACCCTTGGACAGCCCTCCCCCACCCCATTGGATCCCCCACCACACCCCTAGACTGCCCCCGAACCCCTGGACAGCCTCAAACACCCCTCAACAACCCCCCCCCCCCACCCTCCTGAAAAACACCCCCTCACCCACACTTGACAACCCCCACCACACCCCTGGACTACCCCCTGACCCCCTGGATAGCCCTAAACACCCCTCGACAACCCCCCACCCTCCTGAACACCACCCCCTCACCCAACATGACAACCCCCACCACACCCCTAGACTGCCCCCCCCCCCTGACCCCTTGGATAGCTCCAAACACCCTGAGACAACCCCCCCCCCCCCCAACCCTCATGTATACCCCCCACACCCAGGACAGCCCTCCCCCTCCCCATTTAAGCCCCCCACCACACCCCTAGACTGTCCCCCCCCCCCCCACCCTCCGGAACAGCACCCCCTCACCCCACTTGACAGCCCCCACCCCATTGGAGCCCCCACCACACCCCTGGACTGCCCCCAGACCCCCTAGACAGCCCCAAACACCCCTATACAACCCCCCACCCTCCTGAACAGCACCCCCTCACCCAACTTGACAGCCCTCACCACACCCATGGACTGCCCCCCGACCCCCTGGACAACTCCAAACACCTCGGGACAACCCCCCACTTTCATGTATACCCCCCCTCACACCCTGGAAAACCCTCCCCCATCCCATTGAATCCACCACCACACCCCTGGACTGCCCCTTGACCCCCTGGAAAGCCCCAAACACCCCTCGACAACCCATCCACCCTCATGTACACCCCCCCCCCACCCCCTGGACAGCCCTCCCACACCCCTGGACAGCCCTCCCACCCCCTGGACTGCCCCCCACCCCACCGGACAACCCTCCCAGAGCCCTGGACACCCACAACCCCACTGAACACCCCCCCCCCCAACACCCTTGGAAACCCTCCCCCCCAAACCAGAATCCATAACAGAAAAACCATCATAAGTAGACCAAAAAAAAAGTGGAGAAAAATTAAACATTCACATTTATAACATTCAAAACGTACACTGTCAACTTAAAAAAACTAAATCCAATCTAAACGACTACCAAATAAACAATTACAATGACAATATTCAAAATTACATTTTACATTACAAACAACTAAAATTTAATCAAACCTGTAAAATACTTTTACCACTCCACTTGTAAGTGTTTGATGTCTTTAGTAGTATAGTGTTGAGGGTCATCAAAAAGCTACAAATGAAAAGGATAGAAGTTAACATGTATAATGAATAAATCAAATGGAAATATTATGGCAATGTTTAAGAGGAAATCTTACCAGGTAAAAATTCACAATTGTCCCAATTGTTATTATTTCATACATAAATCTTAACATATAATGTCCGCATTCGATGACGCCTTGTTGTTCATGACAATTCTGTTTGAATGAGTGTAAATTAAATATATTATTTTTATGTAATAAATCAAAAATTACAAATTATAAATGGATATTTACCTTCGCATTTACATATTTGATCTTTGCATTCCTTTTCTTTGTGTTTTTTCGAAATTAGGCACATGCCCTATTATAAAATAATACTAATGGGGTAAATTTAAAATTCATTATAATATATAAAACTATTGAGAAATTGAAACTTACTTTTCCAATATATTCTTAAAACTTTCCCGCACATCATCATGGACAGAGCATATCTAACAAAGTGCTTTCTCCTTTGGTCAAAAAATCTCTAACATCCAATGATCACTGATAAAATGAAATTTAACGTTAGTGGTTTTTTATGTTAAAAGATAATTAACTATTTGAGAGAGATGTGTTTCATACCTCTCACAAAAAGGCATCATCCAACATTGTGTGACTATATTATTTTCAAGTCTTTCAGTAATATAAAGAATTCTTTGTTCCTCATCCAATGCACATGCCTTAGTGGAAATCAATTGTGGGTCCATTAATCCATATACATCTGTCATCTCATTCCTCTCATAAATTTTATAAAGATACCTAATAAAAAACAGACATAAGTATACATTTTTAATAAATATAATGTAGGGAAAAGGTGTTAAGAATTACATGGAAAAAATTTTCACCACGTTGATACCCAACTTATCTCTAGTAACAAGCTCCATGATATTAGTTTTTATAATCCCCACATTTATTTCATGTCCACAAACATGAGCTTTCATTGGAAACTCAGAATGACCCGCCAACAAATTTGAATATCTTGACAATCTGTCAAGACAATTAGAATTTGTATCTGATGTCATAGCCATTTTTCTTTGTTGTTTTCTATACAGTATTTCTTTACCTTTTAAGTATTCCTGTAAAAATAAATTGAAAAATATATTAGTTTTCAAAATATAAAACAACTTTAATAAATAAAATAAAATAAAAGATATAACATTCATACCTCTATGGTAATGAGTCGAAGAAGTCTAGATGGCCAAATTAAAAAATGTATGATACTATGTCCAACTGTCTCCACCTCATCTGTAGGTAATGGTACCTGAGCTGATCTATCTATAATATCTTGTACAGTGACCCTCTAATTCTCTACCTCTAATTTTTGATGATGAACTATATCTCTTATACAATATACCAACCCATATGCTACTATATGATGTTGAGAATCATCAACATACAACTCACAATAAGTAGGAAGCTGCGGCGGAGGAGTAGGATAAAAAATGGGGTCCGCAGGCTGAGGTGGGGGAGTCGGAGCTACTGGCGGAGGTGGAGGATAAATAATGGGGTCTGCAGGGGGTGGTGGAGGAGTGGGAGCTGCAGTCTGAAATTGTCTTTGCATGTCTGCAAATATAGACTACACTAACGCTCTAATCTTGTCCTCCATCGTCTCATTAATATTATGAACTTAAGCCTCCAAGGATTCTATTTTTTTTATAAACCCCCTCAAATTTTGAAGTTGAAGAACGTGGAAACACTTTTCTTACGGATACACCTTCCGGATATCCTCTTACACGACCAGGATGTTCAGGCCTTCCCAATGCTACAGATAAAATATCTTCCCTCCCAGTAGTTGTAAATGTCCCCTATGAGATCTGCTCCTCAAGAGAGTCCTGTATTAATTAATTGAACATTCCTGTAATGATTGAAATTATTTGAAGAAAATGGTTAACTTAAATAAATAAAATAGATATCTTACAATCCTCTCAGCTACGATTCTCGATTCTTCCGAAAGATATTACCCTTTTTTCCCTTCCTATCTCTCTTCCATTTTTCATGTCTAGATGGAGGGGATGGAGGGGCCACCTCTCCAGAGCTTGAAGACTCAACTCTTAGTTGTTGAAATTTTTCCGCCATCATTTGTTCTTCCAAAAATGCATACCCACCCCAAGATAAACTATGAGGGTATACATTTTCAGATTAGATCTCCTGATGATATTTCCTTGTTTGCTTTAAATTAAGAATAATAAATCATTAACAAAACGTTAATGAGATCATTTATATAAGACAACTTATAAAAGTTTACACTGCCCTTACCAAAAATGAATCTTTTTTTCTACTTTAAAAAAACTGTCTCCATGTGTCTTCATCTATAAAAGGATATATACGACATGGATTGTCATGACTCCTATGACCATAAATGAAATCATATGAGAGGGTTGATTTGAAATCCCTCCATCTCCTAGCATCCAACGATAATCATTTCTTCCTGACTCCTCCAGTGTCAAGAATATCAAATGTCATCTGATAAAGAAGAGGTTAAACATATTATATATACTAGAAACATTTAAAGAATAGTCAAACAATAGCAAAAGATCTTACCAAAATTGTCTCCCACAACTGAGAGATTATTGCTTTATCCACACTTCTCTAGTCATCATACAGAATGATTACTTTTCTCTTAGCCTGAGTTGCTAAAAAACTCTTAAAATCTTTTGCATTTGGACCTCTAGGAATATCATCATCATCAAACTCAACGACTATCCTCTGATCCTGTGTACGGGCAAGTGATAATTTTGGTAAACGTGTGCACCCACATTTACCAACCTTTGAACTCTTTGTCATAATAGGAGCATGTGAATGTTCCTCCCTAGAGGTATGACCAATATGCTCATCTCCAGAATCATGTGCTTTATCAACTAAATGATCTGTCATTATCCTTCAAATCAAAAAAACAAACATTAGTTCAAAAATATACAAATTCAAATATTTTAATACTACTGTAATCAGAAAATAGAAAAGTTTACTAAGTTGTGTAATAGTAAACATTGGTAATATGGTAAGCATGTTAAACAATGGTAAAGATGGTAAATATGGTCAAGATGGTAAACATGGTAAACCTGGTAAACATGGTAAAGTAATTGTCACTGAACAAAAATAATAGATATATAATTCATGTAATGGTAAACATGATAAAGTAAACTAAAAAAACTTAAAACAAACAAAAACTTATACTTATTTTGTTTTAAAACATGTTTTAATAAATAAAAAACTTACAATATCTAACATTTATGAAAAAAATAAAATGTAAACAAGAAATAAACATATTTTACCTGTAATTTTAGGAATGTACAAATGGATTGTTTTAACAAATTCCTTTGTCGTGATCGTTCCTTATGGCACAAACCATGTCTTAAACATGATCATCATTATGTTCTGTTAATCTTTCCATGGAAGTAGGTGTCTCACATAAAACAGCATCTTCATCAACTTCATCCTCACCAACATATTGTTTTTTCCCTTAGAAAACAACAGCCCACTGCATATCTGATTGATCTACTACATAGAAAATTTGTTTTTCATGTGTTTCCATTATAAAAGAATCAGTTGTGTCTTCCAATCTATTCAGATTAACAAGTTTCATTCCAAATTCATCGTGTCTGACACTGTTGTTACCGATAAACCATTTACAGTTAAAAAACTGAACTTTAATTATAAAGTAATCAACCTCCCATATGTCTTCAATCACTCCATAATATGCAATTGATGCAGAAATTGTGTTTTCGTCCTTAGCACTCGAAAAATGAATTGCTTCTGCAAACACCAATACACCACTATTCTGAACTGCACTTCTATTGTCCTGAGCTTTTGTATGAAATGTATAGCCATTAATGTCATAATAGGACCATGTTATCACATTTAAACATGGACCACCCACTATCCATTTTAATGTCTCTGATACATCTGATCTACCAAGAAAAGTCTTTTTAATCCATGACAAAAAAGTTTTGTTGTGCTCATTCAAAATCCACATTTCTTTCTTCTTTGGATGACATTGTTTCAACTCATTAATTTGCAATGTGATATACAGTTGAGTATCAACTATGTTATTCAAGATTTATGATTCTAACTTCTTCATCTGTTCATCTAACAATGATTCGACTTTCAAGCCACAAATCCCCTTTCCCTCATTATTAACTCGTTCATGGTGAGATGGAGGTAAACCTATGTGTTGCGCTGTAGCCATGTAGCTCGTACAAAACTCTGCTACCTCCTCAAAAATATACTTTTCAATAATAGAGGCTTCAGGTTGATATGGATTTTTAACATACCCCTTTAATATTTTTATATACCTTTCAAAAGGATACATCCAACGAAGATATACAGGTCCACAAAGCTTTATTTCTCGAACCATATGAATCATTAAATGAACCATTATATCAAAAAAAAATTGAGGAAAATACATTTCCAATTGACAAAGTATAAAAATTGCATCCTTTTCCAAAATGTTCAAAGCATTCACATCAATCGCCTTGTTACAAATTGAATTGAAAAATAACACAACTTCATCATAGTATTTCTGACACGAATGGGCAATATTCCACGCAATGCAACTGGTAGAATTTGTTGCATAATGACGTGACAATCATGTGATTTCATAACTATCAACTTCAAGTCCTTCAATGAGAAAAAAAATTACATTTGAAGAATAACCTTGAGGCACTTTGATGTCATGAAGACACTGATAAAAGTTAATTTTATCCCTCTTCGATAATGTATGACAAGCCGGGGGAAGAAATGTTCATCTTTCTTTAGGAGTGGGAGCTAACTCCAAATGTATTCCCATTGATAGTAAGTCTAATCTTGCATTCAACCAATCTTTAGTCTTTCCTTTAATATCTTACAATGTTCCAATCAAAAAATCACATATATTCTTATCCACATGCATGACATAAATATTATGTTTAACTTCACGATACCTCCAATATGGTAGCTCAAAAAATATTGACCTTTTCTTCCAAATATGGCTATCATTACCAGATTTCTGTGTCTTTCCCAATGTCACATCAAGGTTTTTCACCCTCTCAAAATACAGATCCGAGGATAAAGGTTTTGGAGCAGTATCAAGTTCTTATGAGCCATTTAATGCCTTTTTTAGTCTTCTATAAGGTTGATCCATAGGCAAAAACTTCCGATGACCCATGTACACTGTTTTCCTCCCATTATGCAATTGAAAATATGACGTATGTTGTTCACAAATTGGACATGCTTTATGCCCTTTAACATTGTATCTAGACAAATTTCCATACGCTGGTAGTCATTTATAGTGAACAGAAGCACTCCATGTAGTTGAAAATATTCCACTTTATAAGAATCATACACCCTAATACCATCAGCCCATAACAGTTTCAAATCATCAATCAACGGTGACAAGTAAACATCAATATCATTGTTGGGTTTCTTTGGACCAGAGATCATTATACTCAACATGAAATATTTGTGCTTCATACAAACTTCAAGAGAGAGGTTGTAAATTAACAATAAAACAGGCCATGAACTATGTTTTCTACTGAGGGTTCGGTATGGATTCATTCCATCCATGCACAACCCTAGTCTGAGATTTCTAATTTCATTTCAAAATGTAGAATACTACAGATCAATTTTCTTCAATTGTGGACAATCAGCTGAATGATGTAGTTTTCCATCACATGCCTGCTCATCAGTGTGCCATATTATCATTTTTGCATCATGTGAATTAGCAAATAAATGTTTTAAATGATGAATTATAGGAAGATACCAAAATACATTTTAATGGAGCTTTGTAATCTCTACATCAGCCTGTGATTTTTCTTTCACCTTATACCATGATGTCCCACATTTAGGACACTCTGACAGAAATTCATATTTCTTCCTATATATAATGCAGTCATCCGGACAGGCATGTATTTTCTTGTATCCCAATCCCATAGGGCATAATATTTTCTTGGCCTTGTAAGGTGAATCTGGAAGATCGTTATCTTTTGGAAGAATGTATTTCATCAATTGTAGCAGCTCTGTAAATCTTCTGTCACTCCATCCATGTTTCGCCTTCAGGTTAATCAATCTTAACACCACTGATAAAACCGTAAAATCTGTACAACCAGGATATAATGGTATTTCATCATCACCATATAGACGTGCAACTGTCAGTTCTATCTCAATTTGTTATGCTACAATATCGCGAATCATTTCTTTAATTTCATCGGAGTTACCATCTTGTGAATCATCATCATCTGTGAAATTTCGTCTAGTTTTACCATGCCAAATCCAAGGGCTATTACTCAGATTAAAACCATGACATATCAGATGATCTTTTATCTCTCTACTTTTCAACTTCTTCATATTCAAACATTTCAGGCATGGACAGAAAAAAATGTCACAACTTGGAGCATTTCATTTAGAAAAATTCCAAAAAGGCATCAACACCTTCCTCATATTCATTGCTCATTCGATGTGCCGTAATCCAACTTCGAATCATTATTACCTATAACAAATATCAAAAATATATATATTTTTAAGAAAAGACAAATATAAGTTTATATGAAAAAAATCATAATTTGAATGTAAAACAATTTTGAAATATAAAACAAATCTATGCATATTTAAAAAAATGCTAGAATATTATTATTAAAACAAAATATAGTTAGATATAATAGTTTTAAATTCCATTGAATAAAAGAAAACCATGGCGCCAACATGGTTGATAGAAAATTGGAGAAAATGCAGTAAACTTGACAATCAAATCATAGTTAAAATAAAAATCCAGATGGAGAAAATCACAATGTAAATCCAATCATCACGGCATAATCATCATGTCATAATCTCATAAACCACGATGTAGTATTCAATCCCCCTGGACACCCCCAGCCCTCTGGATAGCCCCCCACCCCCAGGACAACCCCCAAAACCCTCTAGACAGGCCCCCACCCCCGTGGACAGCCACCCACACCCACCCACCCCCATGGACACCCCCCCCCCCCCCGGACACCCCCCAACCCTCTAGACAGCCCCCCCCCCCCACCACTTGGACACCCCCCCCCCCACACACACACCCCCTTGGACACCCCCCCCCTGGACACCCCCAACCCTCTGGACAGCCCCCCACCCCCGGCCAAACCCCAAAACCCTCTGGACAGGCCCCCACCCCCTTGGACAGCCCCCCACACCCCACCTACCCCTTGGACACCCCCCTGGACACCCCCCCCCCCCCCCCCAACCCTCTAGACAGCCCCCCAACCCCCTGGAGAACCCCCACCCATCCAGACAGCACCCCCCCCCCACCACTCCTGGACACCACCCCCCGCCCCTTCCCCCTTGGACACCCCGTTGGACACCCCTTAACCCTTTGGACAGCACCCCCACCCCCTGGACAGCACCCCACCCCTCCAGACAGCACCCCCACCCCTCCTGGACACCACCCCCCAACCTCGACCCCCTTGGACACCCCCCTGGACACCCCCCAACCCTCTGTACAGCCCCCACCCCCCGGACAACCCCCAAAACCCTCTAGACAGGCCTTTACCCCCTTGGATAGCCCCCCACACCCACCCACCCCCTTGGACACCCCCCTGGACACCCCTCAACCCTCTGGACAGCCCCCCACCCCCCCGAACAACCCCCAAAACAATGGTTTACATATAAAAACTAGGCATGGTGAACAACTAAAAACACATGAATTTAATATATACTTCAGCTTGAAATAGATGGAATTAAATATTATTAAGTATGGCTACTTAAATGATCGTATGATAATTAAAAATAACCATTGATATTCAACTAGTCAAATGATCACAAGATTTCTCGATAACTAATATCATAATGAGGTAATGGATAATTCTAGAAATCTTAAACATATTGTCAAGTCCTTGGCCAAGGCCTCAAAAAATTCTAGGGTAAGCCCTCAGCAGAACCCATTTTTATTTGGAATCATGAGACATAGCGATGCATCGAAGGGCCATAGAGGTCAACAACCATTACATTATATGTCTAATAGATTCTCATATAAAAGAGGATAAACATTAGCAGCAACAACACATGAATTATCATTTCCGAATTCGTGCATTTAATCAATAACCATTCTATGCAGTAATATAGGTGAATGAGATCATTAGTTGTCAATGACAAAAAAAATTCCATCAATGTCGGGCATTCATGAAATAAAAACAAACTAAATAGATGTATTTGAGGCTTACATGAATATTGTGAGTTGATCTAATAGATCTAGGGATGATAAATAAGATGATTATGTAAAAAAGAGGTAAGAGGGTTCAGAATCGAAGAATTTTACCCTGTTTAAACACAAAAATCGCAAAACATAAATATAGACAATCCGGAAAAAAAAACGAATGAAATAAATTCGTGGAAGGATTACTTGAGTGATGCGAGTTGAGATGATAGATCCGAGGAGAGTAATTATGATAAACGATGAAGGCAAAATGAGTTTAACGCAGTGAGATCAACGAGTTGATTGTGGTTTACCGCACGAGAGAGATGAGCTTCCGGACTGTCGATCGAAAAATTGTAAATGAAAATCCACAGGGTTTGTTAATTTTTTAAATGTTTTATAACATCAGTTATTTAATAACCGACATTATAAACTGTTTTTTTACATTTATAACATCGGTTATTATAATAAATGACGTTATAAATGTATCAGATACGACTTTTTTTACGTCGGTTATTTTAAAACCGACTTAAAAAAATCCGTGTGTAGGTTTTTTATGTCGGTTATTCTATAACCGATGTAAAACAGACATCATAAATCATAGTTTTTTACGTCGGTTATTGTATAACCGATGTAAAAAACTTCTATGGTTTGTTTTGTTACGTCGGTTATAAAATAACCGACGTCAAAAAGGCCCCAAAAGCTGCATTTTTTACGACGGTTATAAAATAACCGACGTAAAAAATGAGATATCTACAAGTTCTTTACGTCGGTTATCAAATAACCGATGTAAAAGACCCCCCCCCCCCCACATTTGGTTTTTTACGTCGGTTATCAAATAACCGATGTAAAAAACCCTTGCGCCTTTGTTTTTTACGTCGGTTAATTTATAACTGACGTAAAAAATGAACGCGCGCGATTTGTAACGTCGGTTATTAAAATAACCGACGTTACAAATCTACTCACCGAATTTTTTACGTCGGTTATAAAATAACCGACATAAAAAATGGTGATGTAAATAACGTTTTCTGCACTTGTGTCACTTCTAACACAAAATCATCAACACATTGACTTTTTATATGAAGTGAACAATCAGAAATTAAAATATAATTTCCTTCTCTGTTTATATGTGCTCCTAGGAAGGTATAGGTGAGAATCTATTTTTATTTTCCCACTCACTAAAATTTCAAATACAAATTTCATGATCATTTTGATTTCCTATGAATTTATCACATATCTTCTAGAATCTTCTTGATGCCTCCAAAATTTTTGATAACTTTGAATCTTTATCAAATTTTCATAACTTCAATATGTTAAGAAACTATTCAAAACATCCACAATTATTTTTGATAAGAACCCAAATTGAAAGTCCAACATAACAACATCACAATTTAGGGATTTATAAATTTATGTAAAGCTTATTGATTCAACATCTCGTGGAATTTTCTTAAATAAACGTCTTAATTTCCTTCTCCTACAGTGACTTAATAATAACAAATTTCTCAAATTACATCAAAATATTTTTTTCTATTTTATAAAAAACATACTTTTACAAAACATTAGTTGTCGATAAATAAAAAAAATTGTTAAACATCACAAATAATATTCAATCTCCCACTTCAAATTTATTGAAACAATTGTTAATAACTTTTTTTACTCACCATTTTTGTCAATCAATATTTTCACCACACATTTTTCCCAAGAAACACGCTTTTTAAAAAAATTTATCAAATTACAAAAAAAATTAAAGAGAATATTCAAACACCAAACTACTGGATAATGTAATTTTTTTATGGGATTCCATCTCATGGTGACATAAAAATTTTTGGTCATGAAAATAAAAAATTCCACTCATTTTTCTTCTCTCAAATTATTTTCTCTCACCCATTTTATGATAACCAAATATTTAAATTAATTTTACAAGAATATAACATTATATCCCTATTCAAGACAAAGTTATACATTATCCCCATTTATCAACATAATCCAAAGAATATTGGAGTGCCTCCTTAAGATGTTTACGAACTCTTTAGTAGAGGCTGTCCGTGAAGTTTCAGCCACAATTCAAAAAAAATCACTTTTTCAATGCTTTTCTTAAAACTTTGATAAATTTTTATGTTTTAGAAATGTATTCTGGAATCACATCTCTAATAGTAACTTTATCCTTTTTGAAATGATACTTAATATCAATGTGTTCTGATCCTGAATTTTGTATAAGTTTTTTGGAATGATCTATGGCACTTGGAATATCACAAAGTATCTTTAATGGTTTAAAAATTTTAACTTTCAAATATTCTAACTGAACATTCATTGAGATCATCTATGTACAATATTGGGTGGCAGAAACATATTTTTCTTCTTTAGTGCGCAAAGTCACTAAACACTATTTATTATTATTATACCTCACACAACATTATTATAAGGAAAATGGTCACCCCAATGTCTCTTTTTCTATCATTTAAATATTTATCCTAATTAGTATCTACATGCCAACACAATTTTATATCTCTTATTATTTTATACAACAACTTGTAATTAGTTGTTCCTTTCAAATGTCTCAAATTTAATTTTTCTAACAGCATATGATATTCCTTAGGATCAATTAGATATCAAGAACACAATGTTATATCCTGAAAAATGTTTGGCCTTGAATATGTAAGATATAGAAAACTTATTATCAACATTAAAAAATAATTCTAACTCAAACTTTTACCAACCTCATCTTTACTCAACATTACACCTATAGAAATCAGTGTAAAACCTTATTTTTAATCTTCCATTCCAAAATTTATTAAAAAATTCCCCATCATAAATTTTTTACATAGTAAAATGTATCGTTATTTTTTTGACTTGTATACATAGGAATAAGGTTAATTCTATAAGAATTGACCTTTCCAAATTCTTCTTTATTTGTTCAGAAAACTCCATACATGTATTTTCGTTATCACCCAAAAAAATTATTTCATCGATATAAAAAAACAAAATTAGCGTTCTTGAGTTTAAATCCTTCATATATAAGTTTTTGTTAGCATTTCCTTTATAAAATTTGACCTTTTTTAAAATGAAAATAAATTTTGGAGTAGCATTGTCATGGAGATTTCTTCAAGCCATACAAGGATTTATTCAAACTAAAACTCATACATTCATATTTATTAAGTAAAACGCCACAAGGTTTCTAAATTTACACTTATTCTAAAATTTTCAAATTTAATAAATATAACTTTACATCGAATTGAAAAACATTAGAACAATACTAATCAGCCATTGCTAAGAACATTCTGGTTATTTTTAATATTTCAAAGGGGGGAATTTTCCTCAAAATCCACCCCTTCTACCTATGAATATAATTTTTAAAAAAGTATCTCATTGTTTTCTGAAGCTTCTCCATGGTCATTTAATGTGTTTATATAAACAATTGTCCTTCAATTAGTATGAGGATAAAGTTCCTGGGTTTAATTTTTCTTTATTTGATCTAATTATTTATTCATTTATTGCACACATTCTTGGTGTTGAATATATTATAAAACTAATTCTAGTTTAACCTAAGAGATAAGTGATGTATGATTTTATAATCACAACTTTATTTTGGTTTCAACTATATCTTATTGATTTCAAATGATATTTATAGATTATACCTATTTCTATATGGTATGAAATTTCAATTTTTTTCTTCTAATTTCACTTTCCTCGCCACATGATTCTTATGAATATTCGTGCACCTAGATTGGTTAACTTTAATCATCACTCTTTATTATCATTGAAATATTTTGAGTTATATTCCACAAAATTTATTAAGGAAGTCATATTGTCAACAATATTCAAATCATAATAATCCACTAGCTTCAATAGACATTTTTTTTCCATTTATAACTTCTTACATTGGGTGAATATACCCTAAAAATACAATCTTCAACTTTTTCATCAAATTTTTCAAGATATTTATTTTTGATCTTTAGTAAATTGGGACCTCCAAAAACCTTGAAATACTTAAATGAATATTTTTTGTTATACCACATATCACAAGAATTAATGTTTGACTCTGAACTTAACAAAAATCTATTTTTAACATACAAGTAACTACACATAATTTCACTCTAGTAAAACATAAAAATTTGGTATTCTTATAGCATAATTCTTCCCATTTTCACCAAACGTTTATTATTCCTTTATAACACTCCATTTTGTTGATGGGTTTATCGAGAACTATAACATTTTTTAATTCCATGCTTCTTTAGATATTATTTAAAATCAATTCTTGTGAATTCATTTCCATTATCAGTTATAAAATTCTTTACATAAACACCCATTTATATCTCAAAATACTTTCAAAAAATATAAACATTTTTAAAGCCTTTAATTTTTATTTATAAAAAATATGTTGGTATTCTTAGTGAAATCATAAATAAAATTGATAAATTAAAAAATATCATATCATTGATCGATTTATCATTATCCCATAAAGATATGAGTGGACAAGTTTAAGAGGTCTGTTAGACTAGATCACAAATTTCTTATGGATTTTACCAACCATATTCCATTATAAAATGTTATTCAAACATCATATTCAATTATTTTAAATGTTGGAAAGTTTCTTAGACTATATCCTTAATAAATTTTGTTCATATTTTTATTTCCAAGATTCCCATGCCTGTGATGCCATAATTTTTTCTCATCTACAACACTCAAATAACAAGAGTTAAAATTTCTCTAATCTGAAAGGAATTTCCAACTGTTCCTTATCCCATGGTAATAAATTTAAAATCATTTACAATTCATATGATACATGAATCTTTTCTGTAATTTTACTTTCATTGAAACATCATAAATTTATCTCACACTAAGTAATTTGTACTCGATCCCATCAATATATAAAACTTCATTATATTTTAGTTTCTTAGATTCAATATTAGTAGTTCATATCCCTCTTATTCTTAAGGAACTATCATTTTCAAATGTAACTACTCATCCATCATTATTTTTAAAATATTTTAAGATTTTGAAATCACCTTTCATATGTGAAGACAAATCACTATAAACAATCCAAGGATAGATATTTTTACTTTCTTTAGGTTTTTCCTCAACAAAAAAATCTTTTTATTTAATTTTATTATTTATATACACCTTTTCCTTTATATAATCAGAACTTTTTTATGGAATGTTAGTGATATATTATTCATAAAATTAGCCAACTTGGTTACATCTTCCACACACATCTTACAAGAAATCAAATTTTTTCTGTGTTGGAAGTTTTCTAACATCTTTAGGATTAGTTTTTTCTAATTTCCTATGGCTTAGAAAGGTTTCTAAATTTTATTCTAATATTGCACCCCATTTTTTCATTCTTATTTCAAGGATGAGGAATGTTTTATTGATATACATAATATCTGTGTCAATAAATTCCACATCACCAACAAAACCATTAAATCATAGTTATCTATAGAAGTTGGATCTTTATCTCTTAAAATTTTCTTGAGGTTTATAACATTTTTCTATCTTTGCTTCAACCTAGCATGGGGAAAAATTATAGATATTATTTTAAACTTTTTTTAATTCATATATTTCTCAAATCTGTTTTAAATATAATATTTATCAACATTTTTACCAAAACCTAAAATGTTAGTAAAATTTGATGAGCTTTTATATTTAGTGAGTGAATATTTCACCTTATTATTAGAGTGAGATTTCCTTATAACTTGAGATGACTTTTATTTTACATCTTTAGCCTTTATGAAATTTTAATTCACATTTATTAAGGTACTTTCAACCTCAATAAGTTTCCATTGGGTTTTAAAATCATTATATTTATTAGCTTGAAGTATCTTACTATGATCTTCCGCTATATTTCCCTATTTATAATAACCCAGTTTGAGGTTTACAACCTTGAGAATATACTTCTCTTCCTATTTAAGAAAATATATTCTTTATTTACAATAATTTCCAACTTATTTCTTCATAATTTTTATTTATTTCTTGAGTTTTTTAGATCAAGACATGTTGAAAGTTAAGATATCATTTTGTATTCTCTATAATATTCTTAACCTCCTTATTATTATTCACTATTTGATGAATATTCATTCTTCTCAAAATTTAAAAAAAAAAGTTTCTAAGATTTTATAAATTTTCACTTTCTGAATAATTTTTAGCATTTGAGTCAAATTTTAATTTCTTAATCTACATACTTCTTCCGTTTCCGGTGATACTTTTCTTACCACTAGTGTAATAATCACCCTTATATGTTTTGTTTATTCTATTTACATCAATGTTTTTCTTTATAATTATCTTAAAATTCACCAACTCTTTTCATGGGGAAATTCAACGAAAATTTCCCAATACCTCCACATTTGAAACTTTTGAGTGGAATTTATCCTCCAAACATTCCTATCCCTCTCCAATGGTTATTAAAGATAAGATACCTGAGATTTTAATCATTTAATTATCTTATTTACCTTCTAAATCACTAAGACTGATGTTATTAGAATCTTATATTTTAAAATTTCTCATAACATCAAAATACATTTTAACCATGATCTTATTTTTTGAATGATGGGTCTTTTCTCATCTCCTAGGTAGAAAGAAATTTATGTAGTTCAACAAGTGATAAATCATTTTTATCTTGTAAATATTATATTTTAGAATCAAACCTATCAAGGAATTTTCTAATAAGTTTCTTTAAAATAATAGAATATACTAATCCATCTCAAAAACATCTGATATTTTAAAGGAATTCATTTACTCTGGGGAAATACGCATCCATAGTTTCTTCATCTCTTGTTCTCATATCATCAAATTTTCATCTCTATATTTTTAACTTTTCCTCCTTTTCTTTGGTGTTTCTCTTAATGATACATTTGATCGTGTCCCAAATTTCCTTAGTTTTTTTCTAGTCCATCACCTTCATGAACACAGTTTCTAAAAAAATAAATAAGAATAGAATTTCAAGCCTTCTAATCAACATCAATAATTCACCTGTCAGCTAAATTAACATGATCATATTTCATAATTTTTGTAAAACTAATAGTTGTTACATCAACAACCTTATGTCCAAGTGAATAAATACAAGGAATATTTTTCTTTTATATCCATGATAATTTTTTTCCATTGAAGGTACGACTACCTCTACTATAAATTGAATTTATATTTTCTATGATAAGTATTCAACAAACGAACCTTATATTTGATACCACATGATGTTCTTAAAGATCCTTTAACCACTGATAATGGGGGTCGAATCGGTGGTTCTCATTTTAAAAATTCTATCTTTGTGAGAATATACCCTTGAAAGTTATTAGAGTTATCTGAATTATCAATTTTTATAACAATATCACAAGAAAGAAGATATAAAAAGGTGGAAAAGGCATAAAATATTTATAAGGTTCAACCTTAGTGTGAGAACTTATATCCTTGACATGGAAACTCCCATAAATCCATGGAAATTCCCTATTAAAACTAACTGAATGAAATTTTTTAATTAAATACAAATATAATATTTCTATCTATCCATAGGTATGATTATAATGACTCTCATCAGTTTAAAAAAATTATTACAAAAATTGAGTTGAAAAAAATATAACTTTTTGAATTACTCTATAAGAAAGTTCATCCAAAAATTCCATCAAATTCCTCTATCTGATTTCTCTTTCTAGTGTACCTATGTTCATAAATCTTTCTTCCATACACCTCTTATAAAACAGGACCTAATATAAAATTATTTTATATCCATTTTAAAAAAATCAATTCCTCGTTGACTTTATTCATGGAAAATATACCCATTGAACTCTGTTCAGAAATCCACTATTTGGTAATCTGAACTAACCTATGTCTGATTCTTCTGATCGAAGACCTTCTATTTGAAACACTTATTTAACACTAAGAAACATTGGTTTGAAACTCACTTCTAACACTAAATATTTATCACATCAACATTTTTATGGGTTGAATATTAGTGAGTAAAATATAATTTCATCCATTATTTATAGGTTCTCCTATAATGGAAAAGATATGAAACACTTTTAATTTTCCATTTCATTGATATTTCAATTCCAAATTTCATACACATTTGAATTTTGTAAGAATTTTTCTCATGTATTCTAGAATCTTTTTAATTATTTATGAGTTTTATAACACTTGTAGTATTTCTTAAATTTCCTTAACTTCACACATTGTAAAAATCTTCAAAACATCCTTAATTCTAGTTGACAATAAACCACATTAAAATTCCACTATAACATCATCACAATTTATGAATTTATAAATTTATGTAAAGTATCTTGATTCTTCATTTGATGGTTGTTCGTATGATGATAACTCTGGAGAAACTCCTCCATATGGTGAATGATTTTTATGGTTTTATTTGTCTGGTATTATTTTTGGATCAAACAACCAACATCACTTCATCGATTGAAACTTCACACAACCTGTTTTTTCATAAACTCATCTAACTCTATCTAATATTCATTCCATGGAACATAAAATCATAAGAAAAGTTCGTCTGATACATCATGAGTTTTTTCCCATTATTCTATCGGATATTCATCAATCCGGTGGATCAACTCACTTCATAACTTCGAAACTCTGAAAATTAAGTAGTCTGTAGACAAATTAATATCTTCAAACTTCATAAAAACTTCCTTTCCAGAATCTTTTTTTCTCTTGATACTATTAAAAATAAACTTGATATTCCTTTTTTTTTGTTTCTTTTGACATAGTGAAGATTATTTACTTTTTTGTTCAAACTTCTAAAGAATTCATGCATAAATAAATTTCTTTTAACTCAAAGAATCTATATTCAAATACTTTGAATTATACCCCTTTAACTGTGAACAGATATACAAAATATGACTTCTTTAGAAATTTCTCATTTATTTTACATTTTTAAAAGCTTCACAAAATTAGTAGAAACAAGATCATATATTCTTACAATATCTCTATTCAAACTTCTATATTTGGTGTTTCTCCCCATGTATGTTTGATATCCATCATCTAAAAAGGTTCTTTGAATGTCAGTCTATCAAAAAATCAGTATCTCCCCCTTTTCTTTCACATAACATGTAAATACATAAATAATTACAAAAAATTCAGCTCTAGTTCATCCGATCAAAAACTTTTCAACACATCTTCCTCTTATCAAATCATATTCTGAACTGTATTTCCTGAAAATTTCATATACAACTAAACTTCCCCTATTTATATCAAAATAGTATATCATTATATTTTCCATGATATAAGAAACTCGAACCATCAGTAAATCATCATCTAACTTTATTAGATAGTTTCATAAAATACATCTTGATTTCATTCTTCCTCAGAAAATTCATGAAAATAACAGTCTGAACTTCCTGAAAATGTTCTTTTCCTATTTTACAAAAACATAATTTAACATAAATTTATTTTTCAAAAAATAAAAAACTTTTTCAAACATAAAAAAGGATTTTCATGTCAAATGACTAAAATGTATACTTTAAAATGAGTATATGGCGAAAGACATCGGTTGTCGGTGGAGGTTCTACATGTCATGCCCTCGTAGGGTACTTGAGGGGTTTCTTGGAAATCTAAATTTTTTTTGTGATAATTTTAAACATTTTAATCTAATTTTAACATGTTTAAAACTTTTTTCTAAAGTTTGGTAGTTTAATTTTTTTTATAAATTTAAAGTAGGACATATGTTCATGTTGATACACAAACATGCAAAAGTTTATTGTACTAATTCTTATGATATTATATATTTTTCATGGTGATTGTGTATAATTATCTTAGTGATGAGGTAAAATTGTCATGGTGATGATATGTATTTTTCAATAGGTTAACTTAGACTTATCTTGATGATAGTATGTAGTTTAATGGGGTTTGAAGTAGAATTTTTATAAAGATAATGGGGATAATAAATGAGAATAAAGTATATTTATCATATTAAAAAATATTTATTATCATATAGTATGGTTTGAGGTGGAAGTGGATCGATTATAGTTTAGTTATTGACTTCTTTCACATGTTATTTACTATTTTGAGTGATTATAGTGCCCTTATTTAATAATTTTCTATCATCTCAAACAATCATTCTATGGTGTTTATTCTTTTATTATTTTGATAATTTATGAAATTGATAATTTTTTTAGTTAGTTCATTTGAGATGAAAATTTTTATGATATTGCTCTCAATACATGATTTTATTGCTTCCTATTACTTTAAGTTCAAGGTAGAATAGCCACTGAGGTGTTTCTCCAATATGATACCAGTGACTTTCTTTTTAGTTTATCTAGAAAACATTGGAAATGTGATATTTTTGGTGATATATAAAATTATTTAATGATGTTTTTAACATATTTGTGGCTGTAATAATATTTTTTGTGAGTATTATTACGGGAGACCAATGGGATAAAGTAACATTATTCATCTATAACCCAGACATGTAACAGGTGAGTTCCACATCTATTAAAGGGGTATGTTGTGATAAATACTATTTATGTAGAGAGTTTCATGATAATTACCCCTATTTTGGTAACTATAGGTCGAATAGACATGTACGGTTATGTTTATGTGTTTTATGTGTCCTATGACAGGATTTAGCATGAAAATTTCCTTTCATATTTTTATTATTATGAGGAAAGTGTTATTTATCAATAATTTTTTATTTAGTGAGTTTAATTTCAAGTGGTTATGTGATGGATTTTTGTGGGTATAACACTAATAAAAAGTAAGTGGGAAACATCCAAAAAAATCAATAATACCATTGGATCACACCATTCATTTTGAATTAATATAAATAATAATTAATAGTGTACCTTTTCTTTGATGATATAAAACATCCAATCTCCACAACATGTAATTGATATCAATCATTGATAAGTTTCCAATGGGATCCTTCCACATTGGTTATTCATTGGATAAAAGTGTATCTCAAAACATGGGAAGGATTCCCTCTTCCAAACAGTTTGTTGGAACCTTGATGTTAAAGATATTAAGATATATATATATATATAGATAGAGAGAGAGAGATCTTAAAATAAAGGGAAATTCTACGTATGGGTCTCCTAATTAAATTTTACCCAAATCACATACTATAAGTTTCATCATATATACAACCCAAGATCCTTATTTAATTCCAAACGATTGGCTATTAAATGAAAATATTTCTAAAATTTCTATTATTTGAAACTCAATATCACTTATAACTCACCATTTTGTTTTATTTTTTAACATTAAAATATTATGTGAATTCTAACTTTTCATGATTTTCATCATGTGATGGTCGACTAAAGTAGGAGATAAAGTTTATGAAATTTGATATTATATATCATGTGGTATGTCATGAAGAAATACATGGCATAATGACCATCAATATTTTTTGGTTACCAATAGTCTTTATTAGTGACTTCATAACACATATTCATCAATATCCTCCTTACAAAAAATCTATATAAATTATGGGAATTTTCACCTTATGTAAAATCATTTGTAAATGTTATAAACTATCTACAAAAATAACTTTGGATTCCTTTCAAAATGCTTATCATTCATTTTGAACACATGTTACAAAATATGTAATAATTGTGAAAATCCATTCAAAATTTCTTTTGGATATCCTAAAACACTTTCGGGGTAGCTCTCAAATTTTGTATTGTAACTTTGTAAAAAAAAATTAAACCATGTTCACAAAACCAAAAAAAGTGTGCCCCACATGCCTTTATAGCATTAACAATAATTATAAATTCCCCAGTCCATAATTATAAGAAAAGAGCCAGCTTCTAGCATAGTGTTATTCCTACTCAATCTATAAAGAGATATCATATAATCTCTATCAAACACATGTATCTCTATACCTATTTCCACTATCTATATCTTATTATAAGTATTCATAATCATGTAGTTTCTTTTTCTAAGATATTAGTTTTCCACAGGAAACATTCTATGCCATTCCTAAATAGCCAAATCATATGTTCATGATTCTCTGAGTATAGAAAACTCAAATGGATTAACACATCTCATGTCATTCACATAAGTGAATGGTCACATCACAAGCACCTCATCCATGTAAACAATAACATCAAATTTATATTATCTAGGTATGGAAAAACACTTCCCCACTCTATCTCAATTGAGGGATTGAATATCATACTCATTATAAGAGAGGAAAAATTCAATCTTGGTTAATCCTCAGCTGATGGAATGACTAAAAACATACCAACCCACTATCTGATTAGATCAACCTCAAGATTGGTGTAAGAAAGGTATCAAGTTATCAAGGTTATAATTATATGTATCTTTAAAACCTCATGTATTAGGATTAAATATTAAACTTATACCCCTATAATACCAATGAAATAACATTTAACACCCTATGTGGTATACAAGGAAGACCATCTAGCACACAAAACTCTTTATGTATCCTGATAAAATTCCAGATCTCCATCCAAAATCATACTAATTATAATACTAACATTTCATCATAATTTATAATAATCCATGATGTTCAATAATTAATTATAATCAAAATATTTATTTATCATTTCACCTCATTCGATATATATAGTCAACATGAAATAATGATAAAGTTGAAACTGCATTTTATATTACATGAAATTTTTTATATTAATTAAATTTTAATAATTCTATGAAAAACATATATATTAATCAATCTAATCATATCCTATATGATGGAAAACTAGATGGTCCTTATGTTTTCCACACTTTTATATTTTCTTTAAATCATTACATCTCTATGTAATTCCTATCACATATATATGTGAATATCAATTAAAACAAACCACTAAACTCTTTTAAGGTAATAGTTATGAAGTAAGTATATTTGAATAATGGTGAGAATTAGGAATCATATTCTTGAGGTTAAACTCTTTGTACAGGTATTCATACATCTTTACTTCATAATGAAAAATTTTTCAATCTTAATAACTTTTAATGTCTACTTAGAATTATTTCTAATTTCATCCTCATCAGCATCATTAAACATTTCAATTAAAACATTCATTTTAGGTAATTTGGTAACAAAGTATAATTCTTTATATTGATATATTTGTTTACCAACACACCCTAAACTCATTTAGAATATAAAATTATTTTTTTCATTAAATTTTACTACTTTAATATTTTATTGTCTATTAATTAAACCTCTCTATATCCAAATATAATCCCACAAGCCTCTTAGAAATGATATTCTTTATGAAATATCATACTAAGATACACAATATTATTTGTGTTTAAGAAACAAGTCTTTTTTTCTATATTGGGAATATTTAAAAAATAAGTTATTAATAACTATATCATAGGTAATTCTATGAGTTTAGAGAAATTAAAATAATAATTTAATCTTTAATATTTGCAACATAAGGGTGATCGGAACTCTTTTCACCTTAATTTAAATAATATTTTTGATAAACTAATTTATCTTGGATAAAAAAATTATCATCATCCATTTTTAAAAAAATATATATAACTGGATCAAATCAAAAACCATGTGTATTAAGAACATTAACATCATTATTGATAGAAACCATTGTTTATAATGAAAAATATCTTATCACATAAGATAAATTAGGTGAAAAAAATCATTTATTCTAATCTACTAGACCGTTAATGTGATCCACTATATCAAACTCCTTTATATATAAATTATTTGAACTTGGGTTTCTAGCGATCCATGAAGTTTTTGAGATGGGTTTAACATCCCTTCATCCTCAATTTTAGGAATCACCCTATAACCCATATGTGTTACACTATGATTCTATGTTTGGAATCTCACATGGAAAGAGTGGGAGTTCTATGATCTAACATAAATACCATATAGGAACTCTCACTCTGCACAAGTCCTTTTAAATCCATGTGGTAGTTAGTAAAAGGAGGTAGTATCATGTATGGAGGGATATCAGGAACTATTAATAGGTATCAAAGAAAAGGGGGAAGGCTCGAACCACTCAAGTATTAATTAGGTGTGATTGTTAAAACCTTGGTTTCTTATACTCTCCAAGGTTTTCGATATGGGTTTAATAGCCCTCAATAATGGATTCGAGGTTTCATGACATGACCCAAAAACATCGCATCATGATCTTAAGTTCCGAGTCCCGCATGGGTTGAGGTGGATTTCTATATGCTCATAAATACCTTATGGGAACTTTCACCCTACATTAGGTATTTTCAAGTCATGAGGAAGTGATACAAAATGGATATTATTTTGTATAGACGGATTGTAGGACCTATTAACGTATTCTTAAAACAACATGGTTTAATGATTAGATTTATTATACAATTGGAATTATAGTCAAATGGAAGTTTTTTGGATGTCGGTTTAAGTGGTTTGATATGTGAAAAGAATTTTTGAGTTCACTCCATGAATGGAGTTATAGTTTGGGAAAATTACTGACCCTTACTTGTGTAGAAAATATTACATTATGAAATATAAATCACACTATTAAGTGACATTAATAGGTTTTAGTATTTTTATTCACAGATAATATCACATTATAATATAAAATACACACTAGGATGGAAATTACCATGTCGTGATGTGTAGGTAACAATGACGTGAGGTTGTGAATACTAAGGCTCGATCTGTTTGTTAATCAAAACCAAAATCACATAGTGACACTCAATATCATGATAAAATTAAAGTAAATAAAGTATGACATTGAAACCATGAATGGTGAAGGAAGGCCTAGATTATTAAGCTTTGGGAAACTTGATAAACAAAAAATTGATTCATGCCTTGGACATACACATCAAATCATGACCTATCTAGTAGTTATATAAATAGATTAAGAAAACATACAAACATCAGTGATGCAAGTTTCTAGGTCATAACTTCTGGAATCAATATAATTCAAACATATTAAATTTATTATCTTTGTTATGTTAGTTTTATAGTTTTTAGAACATCCATTGACTATATATTTTAGGAATAATAGTGGAGATCTATTAGAAGATGGTCCAATAATTATATTTGAATTATATGATGATGTATGTTGACTGGAGATTTATTTTTGAATTAAATATTCTCTATATAATGGTAATTGGATTTATAGATGAAATTAGGAATAGAGAATAGAGCAATACTATATATCTTAAGTTGGGAAGGAGTGTGAACTAATATTAGACATTATTTAAGATTTAAAATTATGAATTAAAGTGTGATTATGTTGAATTATATTTAAGATCACACTTTTAAGTATATAGTTGTTGTTTGCATTATAGAATATATGGAATTACAAATAGATCATCATAGAGAAAAAACACTTCTTTTAAGTGTTAAATCTTCAATTAAAATATTTTTTGGATTGAACTGTGTTTTGACATTATTCTTTGTAACCCTTTTGAGCAGTAATGAGTGAAAGAGATGAAAATTTCATGGACCATGGATAAGAAGTTATCTTATCTTAGTGATTATTATCATAAACCTGTGATATAGTGATTATTAGGAATATCAACACATAATTTATATGTAATCCTTGGTGTATTCCATGTTTAGGTAAAATAAGTAATTAAATTATGTTTATACTTATTTTTTATTCTATATTTTAGTATGATTATCTATAATAATCAAGATAGATTCAATGTGACTTCACCAATGTGAAGAAAAAAAATTTGATCTTAATAAAATAATAAATTTCAAAATATCTTAATTCACCCACTAATACCCCACCCCCTCTCAGGGTGTACAGTGGGATAATATATTAGATTATGTGGTATCAGACCCACTGTTTATTTTATTATAGAAATTTTCAATGGAATTTTTCATCATGGAGAGTGAAATGAATACAAACGGAGTTCTCTTATTCGATATTTATAATTATTATATAAGTAAAAAACATAAATAGATAAAATTTATGATCTCCTAGTCTTGATATTTACTTAACATAATTCCATGGAATTGAAGTAAGTGATCCTTATAAAATTTCAATAATAGAAGTAGATAATAGATTATTTAATGATGATTCTAAATCTCATAATGAATTTTCATAAATATTTTTAAAATAAATATATATATATAACTAATATATTTCCTAAAAGATAAATTAATTTGGTGAATTATTATTAATATTTATTATGGTGATAGAAAAGTGATGGTTATATGGTTGAAGGTACATTTAAATATATTTGATGACATAAAAATGAGTTCAAGTGAAAATGATGATAGTTTCTTAAAAGGTATCATTAAATTGGTTGGTGATATTAAGGAAATCGATTATGAGATGAAATATACTAATATAGTGTAAATGATATTAAAGATAATAACACCAATCCATAGTTCAATAGTGACATCACTTGAAGAAGTAATTCTTGGGTAATTTATTTCCAATTACTTACATAGAAAAAAGGTCACATATGAAATACAAGTAAATCTGTAAAGATATTTAAAAAATTTATCTAAATATGTTACATTCGGATATATGGAGAACTATGTAGTTTATTAGGATGAAATTGAATAATATGTATGTGGGAATTTATAATCTTTTATGGAAAATAATTCAAAAGAAAAAAAGTAAAATTTATGTGTAGGTTACCCTAGGAATGTTTTCTATGTGTAAATATTGTTCACATAAAAAATTCATGTCCAAAAAGAATTTATAGAGAGTATGTTTTGTTTTAATTATCATGGAATAAAAGAATGTATTTTATGTATATAAGGATCTCCAAATCGTGAAATGTAAGTGGAATGAAATTTTAGACAAATGTGTTGGTTGTAAAAGAGAAAGAATATAGTTTTGAAGATACATTTTATGGTGTTGAAAATTAGTTTATCAAAAGAATATCAGATTTCATGATGGATTCGATGGTGAAATCCAAAGATTAAGTATAAAATGATGACCATCCAGAGAGAGTTATTTCTCTTAAGGTTATATTGGAAGGATGATTTGATGATCATGATCTAAAAGTATATAATAATAGTAAGATTAGAATATTGGTTGATTATTAAAAAATCTTTATGTTATACTAATGGTTTTTATGTAGTAGTTTTTCATTAATGTAAAAGTATAGAAAGGCTCAAAAAAGATTTAGTAGAACCTAAGGAAGTGGTGAACTGTAGGTTATAGATTGAGGAACATATAAATATCATTGATGATCTTAATTTTTCTATGATGGAAAACGTTATGTGGATTGAAATACTAGAAGTTGAAGTTATATATTTAATAAATAATGTAGAAACTTAAATAAAAATAGATAGCACTAAGATGAAGATGCAATTTGGGATGTTTTAAAATTATGTATCAAATGAAAGGGTTGAATGAGGCATAAGCACTTTTGAGGAAGTGTTAAGTACTCAATGACCCAATTCCATAGATATGAGTGGTATTGGATATAGTTATAGAATACCAAAGGAAAATATGAAAGTGTAAAGAGAAAAAGGAAGTAGATAAAAGTTGAAATTTCTCGATAATTGAGAAATTACTAAAAATATTGTAGTTACTCAAAATATGAGAATATGTGGTGATCTGGAAGAAAGAAGATATTTCCAATAGAGAAGTTGTAATTTTTTAAATAATTACGCCACACAATGTCTTATTCTGGTAAATCATAAAGTTACTTAAGTGTATAAGATATTATAATCTAGAAAAGAAGAACATAAACATATCCTTCATATCCAAATATAATCTCATTTGATGGAAAGGGTTTTAAATGATTTTTATTTGGGCATAAAACTTTTAATTGTATGAAAATAATTGGAATATTTTTCTATTAAAGATAAATAAGGGTGGATGCAATACAATCTAATTCAATTATTTGGGAAATATATTTTACACATTGAAAAAAGATAAATAAGATCTGATTTCTCAGAAAAAATAAGACGAGAAGATACCTCCACTCATGTCAAATCATTTTTCAATTTCATTGAAAGACAAAATGCTTATTATGAAAGATAAATATACACTTATTGAGAAATATTTCTTCACTATAAAGAATATTGGAAAATGGATTCTTTATAGTGGGTATTCATCCTATATGATGTGAAACGTGAATCTACTAAGGAATGGAAAAGAAAGTGTTGATTGGACTATTAATTTTGGAAATGATGGATCTTTAAAGATTAAATGGAGTGGTAAGAATCTACTCATATATGATTAATTAAAGAATACAGATGCCTTATATAATGATGGATGATGAAAGAATTTGGTTGATTGGAACTTGAGCCTTAGCCCAGTTGGTGGGGACTTTTTAGGTGCATCCAAGAGACCCGAGATCAAATCCAGGCGGAGGCTAATTTTCTGGAACTGTAGAAGTACTATAGCAGTACTGTAGCATGTACTATAGTAGTTTTATAGTAGTACTATAGCAGGTACTGTATCAGTACTGTAGCAGGTATTGTAGCAGGTACTTTGGCAGGTACTGTAGAATTATTGTAGCATTATTGTAGCAGGTATTGTAGTAGGTACTGTAGCAATACAGTAGTAAGTACTGTATCAGGAACTATGCAGAACTGTAGCAGGTACTGTAGTAGGAACTGTAGCAGGAACTGTTTGGCACTGTTTGGCACTGTTTGGGCCTGCGGGCCACTGATTTGGTCCCCAAGTCCTTTAAGGTGTTTGTCCCACCCAGGCCTTTGGGTCAGTAAGGCCTTCATGTCACCTCAAGGCCTTCGGGCCACCATATGTGCAGATGCAAACTAGAAAACCTACAAGGAACAAACTTTCTAAGGAGGAGGATCAAGAATCTTTTATCATAGTAGAAGATAAACGGATTTCAAGAATGAGAGGGTATGGCACCTGCTATCGGGACAAGCCTGTGCATGCATGGGAAAGCCTATTTGAACAGTCATGCGAAGGTGGAGATCTAATTTCATGATAAAGATGTTGGGGAGGAGGAGTTCCAAGTAGTTAGTTTGGGTTGTATGTAATGTTTGGAGCCTACAGGAAATAAATTTTTCTAAGTCCTATGGTCCATGTAATACTTACACCTACAGGCCTTGTAAGGGCTCCACCTCACCCCTTGAAAGTTATATTATCAAAATAAATAAAAAATGAAGGCCTTCAGGCCATTAGAGGAGGAAAGAATCGGTTGATTGTAACTCAATTATGAAAATTGTGTTTTGAATTTATATTCAAATGTAATGGAGAATAAATCAAAGAAAAAGATATAAAGTCTCTTATAAATATATGGATAAAACTAAGAACTTATATCTGGTGGAAATTAAGGAGAATACTTTTATTTTTTATAGAATAGGAGAATAGTTTATGGTATTGGAGGCTTAGTCGCATTCATCAACGGAGTATGGAGAACTAATCAATGTTGAAATTTGTAAACATTACTTTATTTAATAGGAATAGAGAAAAAAAATGATCAATTTAAATAGAAAATATGGTGGGAAACCAATATCGTACCAAGAATAAGAGAGGATCAGATTTTTTGAATCTAGTCTACACTGAGGTATGTGGCCTAATCATTCATACTAGAAATTATGGGGAGAAGTATTTAATTTTATTTTTTTATGACTATAATAGGATGAAATTTTATATGTTTATGTAGTCTAAGGAGGAATTATTGGATTGTATTAGAATATTTTGAATAACTATTAATAATCAAATTGGATAAAACAATTCTTGTTGAAGTTGAAATTTACCTACAGAAACATAGAATAAAACCTTATGTTTCTACTGTTAGGAATCCACAGTAGAATATTTTTATTGAAAAACATAACCACATAGTAATTAATATGACCTAGACATTATTTATATAAAGTGACACCTCTTTCCATTATGTTAAAGTAATGATATGATTTTTTATACACGTACACAATCATGTATTTCTCAACCCTAAATAAGGGATAATAGCATATAAAAGGTGGGATGGAAGTAAAATCTCTCTATATAATGTTAAAATATTCAAAATAAAATGTTTTATTTAAAATATATAGGGAAAATTGGGAAAATTTTAGTGATTATATATATGAAGGAATATTTTTAAACTATTGATCAAAGAGTATAGGCAATTAATGATTAAATAAGAGGCTCAAAAAAATAATTCAAATGAGTTATGTGAAATTTATTCAGCGTAAAATAAAATTAATTTATGAAACCTTTATTCCTGACTAAATAAATGAAGAATAAGAAGAAGTAATAGTTATGGACTCAAAATAGTATAACCATATTCTTATTCATGGTTATTTTGAAGTTGAATAAGTAGAATAGAAAGGTGAAGAATAGAGGAAAATTGTATCATACTAGAATAAGTGGAATTTGGGTTTATCCAATAAATGTTATTAGAGAAAAATATACACCAATAGATAAAAAGATAATGGGAATAATAGATCATGCTACTCTATTATTAGAGGTAAAGTCAAATTTTTTTGAAGAAGTAGTAAAGGAAGATTCATGGGTGAGATTTATGAATGAAGATCTAGAAAGAATTTATATGAATCAAACTTGGGAAATTATGGTCAGACCTAGAAATCATAACATGATTGGCACAATATGGTTCTTCAAAAACAATATTTGTTAACCTGGAAGAGTGATCCAAAATAAAATGAGGTTAGTGTAAAACTAGTATATATAAGTTGAGGGATTTAATGTCAAGAAAAAATTTCCACTTTTGGAAAGAATATAATATATATATATAAGAACCTTTCTTATAGTGGTCATTCAATGAAAGTCCATAGTTTACCAAATTTATATAATTATCTAATTTCTAAATGGACACTTGAATGATGAATTATATATCATAAAACTGGTAGGATTTATTCTGGGAAATTATAATCCAAAGGTGTGTACACTAAAAAAAATAATTTTATAGAGTAATGTAAGAACCCCATTCTTGGTATGTATAGATAAACTCATATCTAAAAAAATTAAAATTAAAAAATTAGGGGTTAATTATAGAAACTATGTGAATGTCTCAAAGGAGGAATATTTCATGGTTTTGTGGTATCTGAATGATTATATTCCTAAAGAACATGGAGAATTATATATATAAGTTTTCACATTTTATGTGTTTAGAATTTTAAATTTAAATATTGGTAGAATTAACTTATTTTATTAAATTTAAAGGACAAAAAAAGTTATTAAACACATACATATCATAGGTTAAACATGGAAGAGAACTGTTAAAAATTATAATAAAAAAATGGAAATCATATTGACCTCTCATTCTTGTTGGAACAAAAATTAAAAATAATGATGATAACTTGGGAGTAAACTCCACATTGTAAAGATGAATCATTGGAATTATAAAATATATTAAAGAAACATGGTCTAACATATTCACTGATATTTTAATGGAATCATATTTTAAGAGTTCACCAAAGGAGGAACATATCTTAAGGGTGAAGTTGGGGTAGCAGCTCAGTGATAAGTTATCCCATAACCCTGCATTTGATTCAAGGATCAATCCATCCCTGCCTAAAATTTGGGGGTTATTGGAATGGAAAACATGATGATGATAGATGAAGGTGTGTGGGACATGGATGGAGGTAGTAGTCAGTGGCAGTGATGTTCTTGTGGATCAATGTTATTGACTTTAATGATGTTAGGTTTCCTTGGGATGAAGTCATAGTTGTTAGGAGGTGGTGGAGGTAGGGCTCAGCATAGGTGAGAATCAGCATCGATGATGTTAGGTGGCATCAAGATGAAATCACCTTCAATTAATGACCTTTGTGGAGTGGAGTTTATTAAGAGATAGAAGTGGGAGGGCTTATCATAGCCCTCAATAAGCAGGTTGTATCTATAAGTAATGGGAAACGATGGTGACGCTACAGTGGAAAATATGACACTTGAGTCGATGGTATGTTAAACAATCCTAGTTTTCAGTCCATTATCTTATTATTTAAAACTTTTAGACCAATGGGATATATATCTAGGGCATCTATGTCCCACTCGATTTTTTTGGTTATTCAATGGGATCTCTAATATTCCCAAATAAAACTACTGGTTTCTGGTTTAAATAACTGAAAAGAATGGATTCTCACATACCTTTAAAAAACATCTCTCAAGGTTAAATAAAATACTAAGTTATGAACAATGAACATTGATCCATGGTATAATTTTCAAAGTAGGGGAAGATCTAGATTTGATGACTTGTTCTAATGTTGATTAGGTAAGAGATATTATGGATCAAAAATACCCAATTTGTAGAGCATTATTTATTGGTATAAATTTTATAGTATGGCTAAGTAAAAAATAATGACTTCATATCATGGACTAAAACTAAGGCATAATATATTATGGTAAACAAGTATTCTTTCACATTTGGTATAGATTAAGTAATTGTTATAAGATATTTGAGAAGTGGTATGAAAACCAATGTTGATTCAATTTCACAATAATGATTCCATTGATTTAAAGAAAAAAAAAGTTTAACACTCACCCATAAATAATATTTAGAACTAGTATCACATCATAAAGGAAATAGTGTAGAAAAACATTATAAAAATAGAGATTTTGAGAACGAATAATTAAGTAGCATACATATTTAATAAAATATTAGAGGTGCATGTCTTTGAGAAGTATTGATTAAAGCTCAGAGTTCAAACAATCTCTTAAACCTAAGGAGGTTTTAATATTTCAAATCCCCATTATATATTATTATTAATTTTAAAATTGTATTCTTGTAAGAAATTATCAGTGGTTTGATGTAAAATTTTATGGGGATACAAAATTCATAAGGACATGTCAATTGGGGTAGGTTGGTCAAAAACAAAATAGAGAAAATCGTTAATATTAGCATATTTTCCTTATTTCCTAAACCTAGAAAATAAAATAATATGATTATGAAAAAAATAACGGATTTTTTATTAGTTTTTTTCTAAGTGTAAAATTAAAGACTGTTAGTACGTGATAATATCTATAAAAAATTAAATCTATATTTAATTTTATTATTAATGAGGATGGATGTTTTTCATGAAGGATATCACCTGCAGGAGATCTTTCTTAGAATGACTGAAAATTAAGCAGTGAGGATAAATTAAAAAATTCATTGGGGGGGATATTTCATCCATAGGTTATAACAATTGGATTGTTTTGCTATTAAATTTGTTTAAAATTAGATGTTCCTTGGTATTTAGTTGAAGTTGTTTGATATATTATTAGAGGATTGGATTTATCTTGAGTTTTTTGTCTATATGATATAAATATTATGGATATTATAGGAATAGGTCATAGTGCAACCACATTAGTCATAGAGAATTGATAACCAGTTTTCAAAAATTGACAAATCATTTTACTTATACCACTCATGTAATGTTGTAACATATAAGTCACTCCATGAGAATCCATTGATAGGTTTTAGTGAACCCTTATTTCTAGATATGATCATTCTAGGATAAAAAAGACACATCATGTTGGAAAATACAATACTATGGTGTTTAGGCTATGAAGAAAGGTGAACGGAAATTGATATTAAAGATCGGGATATTTTTCAATGAAAACCATGATCATGTTGGGATTATCAATTACATTCCATGATTAAAGTAAATAAAAAATCATTGAAATCATGATTAATAAAGAAATCCTATGATTATTAACCTTTTTACTTCTTGAGAAACAAAAAATAGGATCACACTATAAATATTTACATCATTCCATCGCCTATATATAAATTAAATAAATGGATAAAAAACCATACATAAATATGATGAGACAAGTTTCCATATCAAGACTTTTGGAATTGTAATAATTCAAATAGATTCTATGTCTTTCCTTTTTAAAGTATGTTTGGCAGTTTTTGGAACATCTATTAACTATATATTTCAATATCAATGGTGGATATCTACTAGATTTTGTTAATATTATTGAATTTGAATTATCGAATAATGGAATTTTATTAGAGATTGATTTTTAATTAAAAATTCTATGGTTAAATAGTAATCATCTATATTGAATAAAGTAAGAATAGAGAATAGGGGGATATTGAATATCTGTAAGAAGGAAAGGAGTGTGAACCAATGATGGAATTTATCGAATATTTATAGTATAAATTAATGTGTGAATGGAATTAATCCTTTTTAATACCAATAATTAAATCATAATTTTGTGCATTTTATCAAATATTTGTAATTTCAAAATTGAGGAATATAGAAGACACTCATTATTGTTCAGTGTAAAAAAATCAACTAACATCTATGTGGGACCAAACTATTTATCAATATTATTCATTGTAACCCTCTTGAGACTGAATTGTCTGAAGGCCTTTTTTTATAATTATTTTGATAATCCACCTTTCAAGGGGTGAGGTGGAACCCTTACAAGGCCCAAAGGCTTAGAGACAATTACATTACCCGTAGGTCTTAGAGTAAATCACCCAGACAAGAAAACTTGGAACTACTCCTCCCCAACACATTTCATGATATCTGTACTCCCACTTCACAAGGCTGGTCGGCTAGCTATCCAGTGCAGAGCTGCAGAGGCCCGGAACCGATTGCAATGTTATACCCTCTCATTCTTCCAATTCCGGTTAGCTCTATTTTGGTGAATTTGCCTGCTCTGATCTTCATCTGGAGCCTTTTCCCTTGTAGTCTGACACGTACATCTGCATATTCAGGTGAATCGAAGGCCTTGGGGTGGTCCGAAGGCCTTAAGGTGGCCCGAATACTTTGAGAGACAACTGGCCCAAAGGCCTTGGGTGGCCTGAAATCCTTACAGGACCCGAGGACCAAACCGGTGGCCTAAAGGCCCAGATGGATGGATAGTTCTGGCTACTACAGTACTAAACAGTATGTTTTTTAGTGTCCACTATAGTGTTACTATATTACCCGTTATAGAACTGCTACATTACCCTAGAAAAATGTCTCCACTCGAATTTGATCCTGTGTCTCTTGGATGCACTTTCTGAGTCCTCACCAACCGGGCTGAGGCTCATGTGCCTGTAACCCTCTTGAGAAGTAGTGAGTGGAATAGTGGAAGAGTCCATGAATCTTGGATGATTATTGATCTTATACTAATGGTTTTAATCACAAACTAGTGAAGAAGTGATTATTAGGCATGTAAAAATCATTTTTGTGTGATCATTGGGCGTATCACATTACAGGTGAACCATGTAAAATCCCTTTTTATGTTCTTATTTTTTATTTTTTCATGCTTTCTTATATCATCAGCATGGATTCAACGTACCATATCCATGTCCATCACATGATCTAGTTGATCAAAAGAAAAGATAAAATTTCAATATACCCTAATTCACCCCTCCCCCTCCCTCCTATGGTGTAAAATGGAACCTCCTGATATTATAAAAACTCTTAACTTTGTCCCTTCAATTAATACTTTTAATATCTAAGAATCAATCCTCTCAAAATTTTAAACACCTCTCTATATTCAAAACAATTATTTAATGTTTGTTTAGTATCATATACCCTTCAAAATTTAAGATTATATTTTTAGAAGGTATGTTCATAACATGAAATATCTATAGAGTTTTTAAAAATACTTCCTGTATTTTGGAATATTTTTCATCTAATGTCATGTTTTCTTATAGTGAAAACATTATTATTCTTTAAAATCTCATTTCCTAGGGTTAAAAGTTATTGTGGACTCTCTATGGATACTATTTTTCTCCTTAAAATACATTAACTTTTCCCTTTCTATAAAATCATCAGTGAACTTTATCCTGCACCTTCCATTTATTTCTTTAAATACTCAATATATTAATATGATTGGGTAAAATTTTATTTAAATAATTCAAGTTATATTCCACACTAAAATATCAAGAACTTTTTAGAAACATTTTATTAATAAATTTTATAGCCATTTCAAACCTGATAGGATACCCTAGTCTCTCCAAGTCATTTTTATACCAAATCATATTAAGTATATGTTTCAATATATATGTACCCTCAGTTGCCTTTCCAAAAAATAATGATTTTGAAACTTCATATCTCTTGTTTTTTAGGTTTTTTTTAATATATCCCTTTCAAGTTGTTATCATCTCAAAATAATATAAATTATCATTATTATTTTGAATATTGACATCCATAAAAATAAGCATCAATTTAGAAATGTATTCTCTTCTTGAATAGATTCATCAGTATAATGTTTTTCCTAAAAAAATATCCCACACAAAGTACTTTCCTTCTTACTTGAGAACTATTCTCAGTTTCCTATACCAGTCTAAGAGGTGGGTTATGTTAAGTTATACTAATAAAATATTGATCTCAAAGGAATGTTTCATGATGATGTCTCTGTTTTATCTACAAAAAATATTTTATTAGATTAGTGGTAGGTTTTAAAGTCATTTAATAATGAATTTTATTATATTTACCCCCACAAAATTGGCAGCACCCTATAAATTGCATCACATCCATTTGTAGGTCAATATGCATATTTCATAATTTAATGAGTCAACTTTAGCCTTCCTCTGAAAAAAAATTTTGTTTAGGTATTATATTATTCTAATAATATCATATATGGATATTTAATATTTTGAAAAACTCAATGGAATTATTAAATTATTGAATATGTGTTGTATATTTTCCCAAATTTCTTTGAAGTTGTTTCTAATACATATTTGAAAGTGAAGTTAATGATTTCATAAATTTAAAACTAAAAGATCTATTTTGAGTGAGATGAATTGTTTGGATATACTATATATAGTTAGGTTTTTCAAGTGAATTTATTCTACATCTAATGGTTATCCGTATTCTAGAATGAGAAGTTACATGTATGTAGAATGATTCACCTTTGGTTGGTGATTTCTCAATGAGGGAAAATGTTTTTATGAGTGTTTCATGAATACCTAAGTTTCACTCATATCGAAGAGTTTTTTTAAGTTTCAATCCATGTATGATTAGCTCAAATATTTCAAAGGCAATATAATAATGGACTGAAACTTATATAATGTGTATCCATTAGTGAAGATAAAGATATTCCCGAAAGTGAATCTATAAAAATTTTATCATACAGTGTTATGATAATCTTTCAAAGTAACAATCATCATGGTAGTTTCTATACTTTGGTTTATACTGAGTATAGAGGATGAATTTTATCTAACACTGTATTTAGAGTATAAAAAAATATAAGGTTTTGTAGAAGAGACTGGGTTGAGATATTTAGGGAAGGCATTTGATTAAGTTCAAAAAGTATTAACAGAATGAAATTGTTCTAGAATATCTCATGTAAAAATAGTTGATGAAAATATCTAATCTCAATTGAAGAAGGTAGATAATTGAAAAATTGTCACATATTATTAACCGTTTTTTACTTTGATATATATTATTAAACAGGTTCTATATTATAGGAATTGTATAATATCAGTTGATGAGGAAATAAGAAGCATATGAAGTTCAGATTTCTAGAAGTTGGATAAATCTATAATGTTGATAACTTTAGTTGATAGAAATCCAAAAAAATAGAGTTATAAAATTATGATTACTTGATTTGGATAATTTTAAAGTATAATGTATTGTTATGTTGAAGAATTATTTGGATATTTAAGGATTTCATGAGTACAAATAGAGTTTAGAGGATTTACTAACGTGAAAGACTAACTATAAAAAATAAAGATCTATAGAAGAATTATATTGATTTATCTTGGAATTATTTTTAATAAGAAAAAAATTGAAATTTCATAATTTTGGAAGTTAAGAATTTAGGAAGAGGAAGATGAAAAGATTAGAAGATTAGGCGATTGAAATCAAGATACAATTGGAAATTGAGAAGATCAAAAGGTGAGATGTTGTCATATATGGATCAAATGGTGGGTCGGTGCTATGGAATAATAACTCTAGAATCTCATGAGTTGTGTCAGATTAATTTTAAATTTCCAAAATATATTAAAAATAAGGAAAATAAAGATGCTATAATTACAAGTTATTTCACATAACAGTTATATAAATTCAAAGTAAGTGTGATGATATTGAGTTGTACTTCAAGGTATAAAAAATAAAAAGATTGAAGTATTGATTATAGGTGATATTTATATAATATTTGAAAATACTTGTTGACAGTATTTGAAAAAACATCAAGATATCATACTCTATTATCATTATAACCATTAAATATGGAGGAATTAAAATTTTGGGCTTGTGTTTCTATATTTATCAGAAGACTTAAATGTAATAATGGGTATAAAATCGGAAGAACAGTGTCAAAGAATTAATTGATGTGAGTAACACTACAAAAAAAGTGGTTTTTAGCAACAGAAAATTAGCAACACATTATATATTTTTCGGTAAAAATGATTAATTCCAACAGATAATGAGTTTTATTTCTATTAATTTTAACTACCAACAATTATTATTACTTATAGTTATATCTGTTGGTATTATCTATCTAATACCAACAAATCTTTTACCAACAATTCAATCTATTATTTTTTCATATTAATACCGACATTTTTATACCAACACATGAATATGTTATAAATAACTTTTTTTACCAAAAATATTTTACCATTAGAAGTTTTTTCCCAATAAATTGTTTTATAAAAAATGTTATACAAATAATTGATTATATATTTATTTATGTATACAAACAAATCATTTTTTAACAAGAATATAAATAATTATACATCCAATTAAAGTAATTTTTAAATGAAAAATATTTGTTGAAATGAGGACACAACCCATTAACAAATTTTGACTCTCTTTCAACCATTTTTGTTATCGTTTTTGCTATAAGGATTCCTTAGTTGGTGAATTGTTTCCCTATGGTGGAGATTTCTACCATCATACAGGATTCTATAGTGGATTCGCTGAAATTTACCCTTGTTGAAAAATTTGGGCATCAAAGGCTATCTAAAGATGATTTTGAAAAACATGTGAATACAGAATGGGCTCTGAAGAATAGATAATTGAGGGGGATTATCATGCCTCATCTGATTGATATCAAATATGATGACGGATTGGACTTCCCGACAATGTGGTCTCATATCCCTTGGTATTTCTATTCTTGGGGTTTATGATTATTCTGATGGTCACCAATGATTAACATTAGGAAGTATAGTACTAATTTGGTGATTTGGATCCATCTTTCCAGTCTTCCCCTTCATTTCCCTTACTCAACAATACTCTATCACCATGGAAATGCTACTAAGAGGTTCTTGCAGGCTGATCGATGCACATTAACTGGGAAGCATCCAATTCAGGCTAGGGTTTTCATCGAACTGGACTTATACCAACCTCTTCTAGAATCCATCTAGTGTGGTGTGGAATATGGTGAGGGTTTCAGTCAGATGATTTGGCATGAGAGATCGACTGAATATTGTCACCATTTTGAGATTTAGGGGAACTGTCATGAACACTATAGAAAGGGGGATTTATTTTTCTCGGGCTGAGGTAGTGAGGGTTTTTGAGGCCTATGTCAAGGTGAAAGGAATGATTGTTAGGAAAAATAATCTTCTTTTTCCAAATATTGTTCTGAATGTGTTAACAGTGATTGAATCAATGGGTTATAAACCAGATTTTATTAGTTAAGCTACCCGAGTGAATTCTGTAAAGGGAGATGGGTTCATTGATTTACATGTCAGATTTTTCCTGAAATGGGAAATAGAATGGAATACAATATGGTTTAATGTAAACCCCATTATGAGGTATAATTTCCTATTACATTTAGCCCTGGGAACGGTATACTCAGATTTCATCTTGGGAATCAAGATGTTCAACATGGCTTTAAGGTACGTGTCATGAGAATGGAATTTTCCATGATTAGGGTCTCTATTGAATATATCATTGTGTGTCTAGTCTAGTGTCTACCCAAAATGACACCTATTGGTGTTCATCTTCATCATGTTTCTATTTTCAAGTTAGGGATGAAGACATGACTCGAAATAAGAGTACTGTAGGTTATAACTAGCTCCAACAATCTATTTTCTTCTCTTCCTGTATGAATATGGAAATGGGTACCTATCCTATAGAGAATAACTATACTTTGAGAATTATTATGTATATCAGAGGTGAACATGAATTGGAATTAAAACAAAAATTCAATATGTTTATAATGATCAGATTTCTTATAAGTTTCATTATATTGTAACTACTCAAACAGTTGATGACGATTGACAGGGAAGCTAATCTTTTGTTGTTGGGGAGGGAACCATATTTTTATCCCATTACTTATAATTAGAGTAGTAATGGAGATTGATCCACTATGGTGTGAGTAAAATTTACACTACAAGATAAATATTCTTAGTTCAGTTTATTTAGTGATGGTTTCCAAAACATTCCTGAAAAGGTTAAATATGTAATTTCTAATGGTGTTTTTTTAAAAGAATTAATAAATTATGTATTTAGTTTTGGTTTTCTTAACTCTTAATTCCAACATATGTTTTATTAACAATTAAATTTGTTTCTTTATCATATTAATATCGAATTTTTTTTTACCAACAAATGAATTTATGGTTATAAATTATTATTACCAATAGTTTTTTTCAACATATAAATTTATTACTACTATTTACTCACTATAAAAAAAATATTTAAAATTATTTTTTGTCACTATCATTTAACACTTCACTAAAAAAATATATTGATATTAACAAAAATATTTTGATAAATATTAGGAATATAGAACACTCTATTTGAAACAAAATCAAACTAGTATTTTAAATTTGTTTTATTTGAAATAAATTACTATATAAGATTTTAGAAACCATTCCCAATAACTAAAAAAAAGATAATGACTCCAAAAAATAGAATAATCAGGCATTTAAGAAAATGTAAAAAATAAAAAATAAAAAGAAAAGGAAAAATGAAAAATGAAAATAGTTCTGACCTTTCACTTTCTCCCTGCGTCTCCCCTCTTCCCTGGCTGTAACGCCACGACCCCAGCTACCCAGAGCCGGTGCATTACTTCGTAACATTGGCATGATCACAAAAGATCAAGTCTCGAAAGATCGATTAGTTTAGTAGCCTTGGAAACACTAGATACATTCATAAGTCTTTCATTACATCAAAAAGTAAACAAACTACAATAACATGGTCTTCATATTCCACAATCATATCCCTTTCTGACTACCCCTGCAGGTCACTCATAAATTACGTCTTCACATCCTGGAAAAATATTAAAACATTGAAAGGGGTGAGCTCAGATTCTCAGTAAGGTTAAAAATATAGAGGAAGCTTTCATAAATAAACATTAAAATTTAAGGCGATGTATAACTAAAACAAAATCCTTTTAAACTTCAACTTCAACATAATATGGCAAAAGTAAAATGAGATAATGCCATTCACTTCTTCACATGGATATTCTACTAGTCGAATAATCACATGCAATATCAATAACCACTTTCATAATGATGGAATGCATAATGCCAGACTATCACAACCACGTAGTCAAGGCCTCATGCCAAGACCACAAATAAGATTTTTTCAAGGCCTTGTGCCAAGACACTAGTTTGTCTCATGAGACCTGCCGATGCATCGAGGAGCTATAGAGGGCTCCACCCGTCACTTATTAAGTCCAATGCATTCCTCATATGAATAGGTTTAAACATATCATAAACCATAACATAATCGTATCACATAAAACATGCATAAAGGAAACATAACATTTCCACATTTCCATCACAAGATATCAATACAACACATTGATATAATAAAAATGCTTTCAAAACCATTTTCAATACCAAACTCAAAGAAAGTTAAAACTGTGTATTTATTTTTCATTAAAAAAATGATGGCTTGTAGAGGAAGCCGAAACTCAAATAATGGTCATGGCGGCGGAGAAGTCGTTGTCACCGCATAAGTACAGAAAGAAAAACATTCCCTTTTTTCGTTTAGCAAAACGCTTCGTATAAAAAAGATTCCTTTTGAATAAACATAAAAGTCAAAGGGGTTTATACACCGTATAAAAGAAAGTTGTGTATAAAACCAAATATGCCTCAATGAAAGGGGATTGAGACAAAGTCCTTAAAAAGATTAGTTTTTTTTAAATAAAGTACATCTATAATGTGTATTCACTATAAGTACACATAAATAAAGTAAAAATACAAGATAAGACATAATAATATCATGACATAATTTGAAAGTAGGAGATTAACCCAAAGAATGGAAGTTCGGTTAAGAAATTCCCTTACCTCATGTCCGACTTGACTCAACCGTTATTTAACCTCATGAATAATAAACTAGAGTTAATATCTACCTTATTAAGAACCATTTTCAATTTCATTATCCTTTTTATATCACTTATTACAATGTTATGAACGTTATGTAATTATTTAAGTTAATAACGGTCGTTTTGTCGATCTTTGGTACTTGTGTCAACAATAACCTTCTTATAATTACAAGTTGTTCATGTGGTGAAATATACATTATATCCAGAATTATATTCATGATGTAGATATCATATATATCATATATATCCAGTATATACATTCATTCATAATATTACGTAACATTTAGAGGTAAGAAATGAAATGCACCGTTCATGGAGACGGTAAGCCGTACGTACGCATGAACGCTACTTTCATTTCTATTTCCTATTTAATGTAATGAAATCATAATTATATAAAGGTATAATATAGTTCCAGTATAATATCATATATAATATCATTTACTCCATCCTTTATACATCCCACATATGGCATTAACGATTCACATCACTTTGAGGGGGTGGTAGTCCGCACTTCCTAAAATGAAATTATCGCATTTTACCCATAATGGAAATCATAAAGTATGCCATAAATGAGAAATACAGAAGCATAAGTAAAACATAAACATATTATATATCATATATAAAAATAGTGACATCTTAATGGCCACATTTGAAGGTGTTATATGAGTGTAGAATAATCATCATTTCGTGAGACATAAATTCGCCATCCACAGAAACCGTATGTTCTTTAACCATTAGATGTAGGTGTGTTTAAGTGTAGCTCGAATCCTTCTTATAAAAACATCCTAGTATATTTATAATACTGGTGTTGTTACAAAATAAATGAATAAAAAGATTTTAGGGGGTTGGAGAAGAAAAATAAAACAAAACAACATTAGAGAAGACATTACCTCAAAATCGGGTAACTCTTTTTGATTTGAGCCAAAGGCTTCCTTGGTAAGAGTTATGCCCAATGTGAGGCTTCTAGGAGTAAGAGGGAATTTTGGGAGAGTATTTGGGCAGAGGTTGGCCGAGCCAAATGGCTTGATGGCGTGAATAAGGTGGGAGAGGTGGGGGCCTTTTATAAGTGGAGAGGAGGGTCTCTTTTGGAAAGATTGAAATGTTACATTATTACACAATGATTTTCGGATTCTAAAGGTCCCACACTTATATAATTCGTGGATAAGGTGATAAGGGTTTGAAATATACCCATACAATAGTCTTAAGACAAGTTTAATCCTTGGATTTTACATTATCTTTTCATTTTATTAAAATCGTTAAATAATGAGGTCATCGCTGCATCATAATGATGTCATAAATAATTTAATTTATTTAATGTCTAAAAATTATAAAAAAAATACTATGATGTAGGAAATCTTTTTATATTTCTAATGAATATTTATAGTCAAAATTTGGACTTGTGTAACACCACTTAAAAAGTGTTTTAGTAAAATAACTCATGTTTGTGTCAATTTAATTTTAACATTAAATAAATATATATTAATGTCATTTTCCAACTAAAGTGGTTCCATGGGGTCCCCAAGTTGACCCATGGGTTGTCTTGGTAGGCCATGACTCATCCAATAGGAGTAGGACAAGTGTAATGCTCATCTCATATTATTAAAACATTATTTGTACCTTAAACTACACTAATTACCTTTAATCGCGATTAAGAACTTAAAAGTTACCATTCACCAAAAAAATTATTTTAATCTCATTGAACCACATTTTACTTCTTAATTACAACCATGTATGTCGGATTTTTGAAAATCAAATCACAGAAGTGGTAATATTTCATTTAAATGAAAAATCAGTTATTTAACTACCACTTAGTGGTTTCACTATTCATCAAAAATTGAAGTTTTTCAGAACAAGGCCAAAATTTCACCCTAAGCTATAATTGATATTCCGAATTCAAAAATGATGTCTATTTTACAAAATTCCAAACATATAAGTTTCATTAATTAATTTTATAATTAATTCCCACTGTTACGACAAATAGCGTGTTTTTAAGAAACAATTTATATCAAAAGATTGGCAATTGTTTTTGTCCAATTTCAATGTTAAATTAATTCTAATGACCACCATTCGATAAAATGGTAAAAATATATTCTAATTATACCTTAAAACCAATAAATAGTATAATTTATCACTATAAATTATTTTGATTAAAAAAGTTGTTTTTAAGTATTTTCACTATTCATAAAAAATTAGAAGTTCTCAGAAAAATACCAAAAATTCAACATAGTCTAATTTCGATATTCCAAATCCAAAAATGAAGTCCATTTTGAAATATAAAATTTCTATAATTTTAAAAGGTGGTTATTACTATTCATAACGGCTACTATGATTAGTCGCGGTGTTTTAGAACTCGAAGTTGCGTACAATGCAAGCTATTGCATTATTGAATGAGAAGTGTATCGTGGAAGCTCGGGGTGTTACATTCTCCCCTCATTCAATAAATTGCATCCTCGCAATTTGAAATTTTTCTTTGAAAATAAAAGGTTGAAAAGAGAAAATACCTTTGAGGAAAACCCACATCGGAAATAAGGTTAATAAATATATAACATTAAAAGGAAGAAAGATAAGTACAAAGGTCACCCGATATAGCCCATTCTAGGATTCTATGAAAATATGGATATGGAGGAGAAACAAACCATCAAGGTCTGATGGAGAGTTATAGAAAACAGGATTAGGAGAAAGTTTAAACACAAGAAAATCACAAACTTGTGATTGGTTAAACGGTCATTGAATTCCCAGTTGGAAAAGTTAACCGACAATATTTTTGTTTTAAGTTACCTTTTATAATGTTGATGAATTTATTTAGGAGATTTACTAAGAACGTAAGGGAATATACATACTTGTTATGTATAGTTTCATTCGTTAATAAATTTTTACCACAAACCCGACTTTTACTCCAAATGGTAACGGAACTCAAAAATATTCTATTTATCTTAATTGTATAAGGTTCCAAATGTTAACACATACCATTTAGATTAGTAAAACTATTTTGTAATAACTAGGGACTTCCTGTAGGCTAGTGGTAGGAAATAAAGGCTTGTCGCACTATGGTTGTGGGTTCGATTCCTACAGTTTTGTCCGACGCGACGGTTTATGCCCCACCCTGTAGGTTGTCCTTTTCCTAAAACTATAGTATTCCAAAAATAATCATCAGAAATTTTTTAACCTTAAATTTACTATCCAAGGTTCAACTTAGTCCACTCCAACCTTTATAGTTATCCAAAATACATCTGTCCAGACTTTCTCTAAAAGGTCTCTAAATTCCAAAATCAATTGTAACATCAGATTCCCCAAACAAATTAAAGTTTCTCTTTTGTCACATACTAAAAATATGATTACCTTCATCATATTAAAACATTACTGAAATCAACAAGTACTGCAGTACAATCCTTATATATATATCACATTATTCTAATAACCAGAATATAATCCATGAGTCCAAAAGCACCAATACATTAGTTATTCTGCTTCAACTGTAGTAACAGCGTAAGATTGTCCTTGATCCCTTGGCCTTTTCTGAGGTAAGTTTCCTGACGCTTAGGACATTCATTTGCATAATGCCCCATTTCCCTACAATTGTAGCATTCAACTTTGACAGCCTCTTTCTTTCCCTTGCAATCACGAGCCTGGTGACCCTTTTCTCCACATTTATAACAAACTCCCATTCCTTTTAGGTACGTACCAGGGTGATTCTTCCCACAATTATCACATAATGGAAAATCCTTCTTTCCCTTTTTCCCTTTATCTGTCTCTTGTTCCACCGTTCTCCTCTTCTCTTGCTTTACTTTGTTGTCATAAGACTTAGAGAATTCCTTTTCTGTCTTGATAGCACATGAGAAAATATCTTCGTATGATGAGAAGGATTTTGATACTAAAGATCTACGGAGAAATGGTTTTAACCCATCAAAGAAACGATCAATCTTACTCCTTGGGTTACGTATATAATTGGCAGCATGCCTCGCTAACCTTGTAAAGTTAGCCTCATACTTTGCGACATTCTCATCCTCTTTCTGCCTCAGACTCAGAAATTGCCTTTCCATATCTGCTCGATGGTCACGAGGAAAGTATTTTTCTAAAAAAAGCTCTTTGAACTCCCTCCATTCCATATTCGATACATCATCATCTTCCTTTTTGTTTTGAATCAGCGACCACCACTGATTGGCATCTCCAGTGAGGTGGTAAACTGCCATTACAACCTTCTCCCTTTCACTAATCCCCAAGGCATGGAATATTTTCCCTAAGGAATTTATCCATTGCTCAGATACTATAGGATTTGTACTCTCATTGAAGGTTGGTGGTTGTTGCCTCATGAAACAGTCTAGCATTGATCCTCCACATTGCGGATCAGGGTGCTCCATACGAGTAAGGTTGGTATTCATAACCTGCGTGAGTTGTCCCAGTATGGTGAGAAGCTGATTAGCACCAGTTGTATCACTAGCTCCACCATAATTATCTTGAGCAGGAGGGCAATCCCTACACGGAGTGCGTGCATTGATACGGTTTCCATTCCTTCCACTAGGCGCCATTTCTAAATAATGGCATAAACTAGATTAGTTCATGAATCAAAATACATAATTCCATACTTGTAAAACACTTAACATAAATTGAACTAATTATGGATATAATCCATAATTATAAAAATGTTTTCTTTGAGGAAGTATATACTCGTAACCCTTCATAGTGGTTTATAAAGAAAATGAGAATTATCCAAAGCATATCCCCCGGGAGTGTCGTAACCAAGAGTGTAGCAAGGCCCGTTGTCGTGCACCAGTTCCCATTTGAGTCTAGCTCAAAGTAGTGTTTTTGGGTTTTACCCCTAGGTACATCTGTGCCAGATCCGCCTCTACCTGCTCGTATCCAGACAGGGATGTATTGCTCGGAAAACTCACAAAATCTCTACAATACCAAAATTCTAGGAAGTTCTTCTATACTAATCTTCAAATTTCATATTAGGTCTACGTGCTCTAATCAGATTTTATCTAAATCTAGCTTCCAAGGATTGTACTAAACGTCCTCTGATACCAACTGTAACACCCCGACCCCAGCTACCCAGAGCTGGTGCATTACTTCGTAACATTGGCATGATCACAAAAGATCAAGTCTCGAAAGACCGATTAGTTTAGTAGCCTTGGAAACACTAGATACATTCATAAGTCTTTCATTACATCAAAAAGTAAACAAACTACAATAACATGGTCTTCATAGTCCACAATCATATCCCTTTCTGACTACCCCTGCAGGTCACTCATAAATTACTTCTTCACATCCTGGAAAAATATTAAAACATTGAAAGGGGTGAGCTCAGATGCTCAGTAAGGTTAACAATATAGCGGAAGCTTTCATAAATAAACATTAACATTTAAGGCGATGTATAACTAAAACAAAAGCCTTTTAAACTTGAACATCAACATAATATGTCAAAAGTAAAATGAGATAATGCCATTCACTTCTTCACATGGATATTCTACTAGTCGAATAATCACATGCAATATCAATAACCACTTTCATAATGATGGAATGCATAATGCCAGACTATCATAACCACGTAGTCAAGGCCTCGTGCCAAGACCACAAATAAGATTTTTTCAAGGCCTTGTGCCAAGACACTAGTTTGTCTCATGAGACCTGCCGATGCAACGAGGAGCTATAGCGGGCTCCACCCGTCACTTATTAAGTCCAATGCATTCCTCATATGAATAGGTTTAAACATATCATAAACCATAACATAATCGTATCACATAAAACATGCATAAAGGAAACATAACATTTCCACATTTCAATCACAAGATATCAATACAACACATTTATATAATAAAAATGCTTTCAAAAAAATTTTCAATACCAAAATCAAAGAAAGTTAAAACTGTGTATTTATTTTTCATTAAAAAATGATGGCTTGTAGAGGAAGCCGAAACTCAAATAATGGTCATGGCGGCGGAGAAGTCGTTGTCGCCGCATAAGTACGGAAAGAAAAACATTCCCTTTTGTCGTTTAGAACAACGCTTCGTATAAAAAAGATTCCTTTTGAATAAACGTAAAATTCAAAGGGTTTTATACACCGTATAAAAGAAAGTTGTGTATAAAACCAAATATGCCTCAATGAAAGGGGATTGAGACGAAGTCCTTAAAAAGATCAGTTTTTTTAAATAAAGTACATCTATAATGTGTATTCACTATAATTACACATAAATAAAGTAAAAATACAAGATAGGACATAATAATATCATGACATAATTTGAAAGTAGGAGATTAACCCAAAGAATGGAAGTTGGGTTAAGAAATTCCCTTACCTCATGTCCGACTTGACTCAACCATTCTTTAACCTCCTGAATAATAAACTAGAGTTAATATCTACCTTATTAAGAACCATTTTCAATTTCATTATCCTTTTTATATCACTTATTACAATGTTATGAACGTTATGTAATTATTTAAGTTAATAACGGTCGTTTTGTCGATCTTTGGTACTTGTGTCAACAATAACCTTCTTATAATTACAAGTTGTTCATGTGGTGAAATATCCATTATATCCAGAATTATATTCATGATGTATATATCATATATATCATATATATCCAGTATATACATTCATTCATAATATTACGTAACATTTAGAGGTAAGAAATGAAATGCACTGTTCATGGAGACGGTAAGCCGTACGTACGCATGAACGCTACTTTCATTTCTATTTCGTATTTAATGTAATGAAATCATAATTATATAAAGGTATAATATAGTTCCAGTATAATATCATATATAATATCATTTACTCCATCCTCTATACATCCCACATATGGCATTAACGATTCACATCACTTTGAGGGGGCGGTAGTCCGCACTTCCTAAAATGAAATTATCGCGTTTTACCCATAATGGAAATCATAAAGTATGCCATAAATGAGAAATACAGAAGCATAAGTAAAACATAAACATATTATATATCATATATAAAAATAGTGACATCTTAATGGCCACCTTTGAATGTGTTATATGAGTGTTGAACAATCATCGTTTCGTGAGGCAGAAATTCGCCATCCACAGAAACCGTATGTTCTTTAACCATTAGACGTAGTTGTGTGTAAGTGTAGCTCGAATCCTTCTTATAAAAACATACTAGTATATTGATAATACTGGTGTTGTTACAAAATAAATGAATAAAAAGAGTTTAGGGGGTTGGAGAAGAAAAATAAAACAAAACAACATTAGAGAAGACGTTACCTCAAAATCGGGTAACTCTTTTTGATTTGAGCCAAAGGCTTCCTTGGGAAGAGTTCTGCCAAAAGTGAGGCTTCTAGGAGTAATAGGGGGATTTTGGGAGAGTATTTAGGCATAGGTTGGCCGATCCAAATGGCTTGAAGGTGTGAATAAGATGGGAGAGGTGGGGGCCTTTTATAAGTGGAGAGGAGGGGCTCTTTTGGAAAGATTGAAATGTTACATTATTACACAATGCTTTTCGGATTCTAAAGGTCCCACACTTATATAATTCGTGGATAATGTGATAAGGGTTCGAAATATACCCATCCAATAGTCTTTGGACAAGTTTAAGCCTTGGATTATACATTATCTTTTTATTTTATTAAAATCGTTAAATAATGAGGTCATCGCTGCATCATAATGATGTCATAAATAATTTAATTTATTTAATGTCCAAAAATTATAAAAAAATACTATGATGTAGGAAATATTTTTATCTTTCTAATTAATATTTATAGTCAAAATTTGGACATGTGTAACCCCACTTAAAAACTGTTTTAGTAAAATAACTCATGTTTGTGTCAATTTAATTTTAACATTAAATAAATATATATTAATGTCATTTTGCAACTAAAGTGGTTCCATGGGGTCCCCAAGTTGACCCATGGGTTGTCTTTGTCGGCCATGACTCATCCAATAGGAGTAGGACAAGTTTCATTCTCATCTCATATTATTAAAACATTATTTGTTCCTTAAACTACACTAATTACCTTTAATCGCGATTAAGAACTTAAAAGTTACTATTCACCAAAAAATTATTTTAATCTCATTGAACCACATTTTACTTCTTAATTAAAACCATGTATGTCGGATTTTTGAAAATCAAATCACAGAAGTGGTAATATTTCATTTAAATGAAAAATCTGTTATTTAACTACCACTTAGTGGTTTCACTATTCATCAAAAATTGAAGTTTTTCAGAACAAGGCCAAAATTTCACCCTAAGCTATAATTGATATTCCGAATTCAAAAATGATGTCTATTTTAAAAAATTCCAAACATATAAGTTGCATTAATTAATTTTATAATTAATTCCCACTATTACGACAAATAGCGTGTTTTTAAGAAATAATTTATATCAAAAGATTGGCAATTGTTTATGTCCAATTTCAATGTTAAATTAATTCTAATGATCACCATTCGATAAAATGGTAAAAATATATTCTAATTATACCTTAAAACCACGAAATAGTATAATTTATCACTATAAATTATTTTTATTAAAAAAGTTGTTTTTAAGTATTTTCACTATTCATAAAAAATTAGAAGTTCTCAGAAAAATACCAAAAAATTCAACATAGGCTAATTTCGATATTCTGAATCCAAAAATGAAGTCCATTTTGAAATATAAAATTTCTATAATTTTAAAAGGTGGTTATTACTATTCATAACGGCTACTATGATTAGTCGCGGTGTTTTAGAACTCGAAGTTGCGTACAATGCAAGCTATTGCATTATTGAATGAGAAGCGTATCGTGGAAGCTCGGGGTGTTACACTGGACACCTCCCGATCTTCATCACTTACATAGTGGTGATCCCTGCATATGCTCATACTCCCGGTTCATCACCATCGACCACACCCACATCCACACCCTTGATTATGTATCATTTATCACACCTTCATCTATTGATGTTTGACTGAATTTTTCCTCTTTCAATTATACAGACGAGGTCTATGGGGGGGGCATGGACAATAACTCATTTCACATTCAATCGGTCGATGTTTGGGCCTCAGGTATTCACTTATACTATTAAAGTTTTAAGCACCTAAAATCATGAGTATATAGTGTTTAAATTGAATTCCAATTAAGGTTTTAGTGAAATTTTAATGAAATAAGCATTCTTATTCTTGTTCTTGTTTTTTTGGGTGATTTTAAAATTTGAATTATGTACTTATCTCTAGAAAATAATTTTGTTTGAAGAATTGAATCATGTTCTTGTGTATAAAATTCACCTACCTTCCAAGACCCCTGTTAGAATTATGCTCCCATAGAAAACTCCTATGATGAATCTTGGAAGAGTTGTTTCTGTTGGTCCTGGCCATCATGGCATGGTAGGAAAGTTGATCTCTGTCACTTTATAGAAGGGGAAACTGTGTTTTGTTTCTTAATTATAGAGGAAATGGACAAGAAAATGTATAGTAAAAAACATGTTTTTAAATGTAATTAAAACTTGTCAATCTATCGTGTTAGATTTCATTTAATACATGCCTAACAACAAATGCTCATGTAAAACTTTTTTTGGGTACATAAAACATGATTTAATTCATGATAATTCATTTTCATGAGATTCATACCCACTTTCCACCTCTCAAAAATTACATACCAAACATTCCATAATAGTGGAGCCATATTACTTTAATTTTATATAAATTTATCACTGTAAGGATTTTTCTAGTAAACTATGAATCTTGTGTGCTTTGATAAGAATGAAACAGAATGGTTAAACAAAATACTATATCAGATATGGTGTATAAAAATAAACTATGGATAATTTTCCACAAACACCTTTATGTTGTTCAGTCATTCTCTTTTGTTGATGTTATATATTTAAATTGATGAGAAGATTAACTATTTATTTTTTCCTTATAGAATGTATAATTCCATTAACTTTGGAAGGATTTTTTGCATAACATCATGCATGATATGAAATTACTCCTGCATGGAGTAGTTGGAGAAACTAGTTGAAGAACGTATATTAGATTGCTCAGAACATGCATCAGTAACTAGATATGTAGTGGGTTAACTTGTGCTTACCAAGGAGATGAAAGAAAGTTACCCAGAATCATCAACCAGAAGTTCATGACTCCAGAAGATCCGGTCACCATTAATGATATGCAAGGATGAGCAAACACCCTTCATAGAAATCTCATTAACTTTTAAATATATAATTGTTTTGTGAGTTCATATATATGGAAGGAAAAATGAAAATGAGTTCACCCAGCTGTTGGATTGATTCCATGGCAGAGCTGCAAACCAAGAATCACTCCACTCCACATGTGTACAATCACCCCTATGATCAATTGGACCCTTTCCACTTCTCTTTACTGGTAATCACTTCATAAATCAATGGGGGTGTGGATGAGATTTAGGCTTCCTAGATGAAGGGTCATATAGAAACATTTGGGTATTTCCCAAAATCTTAGGCCCTTAAATTTTCTGCATTTGGGATCATATGAAACCATGTCCTTGTTCTAGTACTCCAACAAGATCTTTCTATTATTTAGAAGACACAACATCCTTATTAATTTCCTATCCAGCACCCACTTAGTTTCACTAGTATAAAGGAACTAAAGTTATTCTAGACAATGATAATTTTCACCATTAGTGTGGTGATTGTGACTAGTGATTGAAGGTTCTCATGTGGCTGATTGTTGATTTTGGAAGCAAAAGACTCATTGGTAGCGCAACATGCAAAGGAATTTCAAATCTACTTAGATTTGGTGAACTTGAGTTGTTGAGGAGGTTCCAAGTTTATTATTGAGAGAGAACACATTTTCAGTCTAGAATAATCGCTGATTTGAAGAAGCTTGATAAAGGCTGAACTAGAGGTCATGATCTAACATCATGTAAAGTAAGTTCCCATTCTAGAGAGAGATGGTATTGGTCCCGTGTTTGAAAGACTTCCAATCCCACTGTCTGTGAATATATTATTCTTTCTTACAGTTCATTAATCTTAGTATATGAATATCAATGTGTAGGTTTATAGTAGTATGTCAATCAGTTTGGGAATTATTTGCTACTATAGTCATAATATATTTTCATGTTTTTATTATATTTCTTCTTAGTAGTTCGTTTTGTGATAGGATTAGTAATAGAATTGTTTACAACTATTTCATTCTTATTTTCACAATTAATTCTTCAAATAATATTGTTTGAACATTTCATTTTTGTATATCTGTTCTTTTTATATATGTTTCATCTGAATTCTATAATTTGTTTGCTGATATGATGTTTTTTTTTCAATCTGCTGAAGTGGATAATGGTCTAGGCTCTGAGCACTCTAGAATAAAATCGTCTTCTTGTGTTTCTGATAAACCTACTGTGAATAAGAAATAACAAATATAAAAATGATCTGCAGATCCTTATTTCTAATAAAACTACTATGAATACTAAATATTTTCAGCCGATCCTTTGTATGTTTTATCCAGACCAAATATTTTTAGTAGATCCTTTGTAAATTTTAATTACCAAACAATCTTATACTATTAACTTTTCATTTACTACTTGTGTTTCTAATATTTCCTTGTATTTATTGGATAAAACTATATATGATTGTAACATTTTGGTTCTTTGCTTTTATTTCTAAATATTTAGGAACACAATGAAATATTTGTTCAAATATCGCCATATTTTGAGTGTGATTTGAAAGAACTGCTTTATAAGCCTTTCAAATCCACAAGAGGAAATGTATTCACTCGTTCTCCACCAAAAACAAATGGATATATGCATATTGGTTATGTCAATGTAAGTTGTTCATGTTATGAGATGAGCCTATTTATTCCATAAGATCTGTTGATTGATGTTTCTTTTTCAAATTGATCATATAATGTTAGTTTTGGTCTTGAGAAAGAGATAGATGGATATTTTCACCTAAGGATAGAGTTGAAATTTTAAGCATGTTAAATTTTTTCCTAAAAGCTTTTCATCTTGGTTATGTATGCTATTTTTCTTTTCATAGGTATGATGATGTAAATCATAAAGCTGAAAAGAGTATATTGATCATATTGATGAAATTGATGAGTGGATGGGTTGGAAAACGTTTACGGCAAAAACATATTTTACATAGAAAATTGCTGATGTGATTGTTGCCATCGCTTATAGTAAAAGTGATCTGTTTTGATTCTGATAGTAACATACACAAGCGATTATTTTCAAGATCTGTACGATATGGCTGTGGAGTTGACTTGGCTGGGTAATTATTTTGTTGATCATCAGGTGGAAACGTTTTTTCTATTTTTAAAAAAATTATCATAAGCACTATTTCAATAAGGCATTTTTTGAAATCACTTTTTGAAAACCGTTTTCTATACTTATGTTAAAAAATTGTGGTGTTCTAGTTCTGAAAGCACACTCAAATTCCCAATCATAATTAATATGCAATATAGAAACATTTGTGTAGAAGCACATATCATAAGTGGTACCTCCCTGGGTAGGTGATCATGTTACGAATGGTTTGAGAAACCATAGCGGCATCCCTATCGATCACAAATTCAAAGTTGTTGGGTGTTGATAAGCTTCATGGTGCCATATTTATTTATCTCGCAATCTGCCACAGAACTTCCACTACATGGGAAGGTAATATTGAAGTCTGATTGAAAACATTCTATTGAATCCTTTATGTGGTTTTTAATAACCATTGAAGAAAAAAATTTATCAAGGGTTATTGTATATATATAATAGCACAGTATGAATGCATGATGTTCCATGGATTTCTTCAAGAAATAGACCCTAAGCTCCACATTCCTCCACCATATAGATCAGTTGTGACTGCTTCTTGTAGAACATCTCACCACATTGTGAAAATGAGTTTTCATCTTCCTCAATCAACCATAACATTTCTTTTTCCTTCTTATCTATGGATGTGAGTGTGGATTGGAGTGCAAAAGAGAGTTCTTGGCATCTATGGCTCTCCAACCACTATAGTTGCATTTGTTTCATCGTATCTTCTATTTAATCAATGTATTGATGTTTAAATATTTTTAATTTTATATAAATATCTTTGTTTCATTAATTTATTTGTTTCAACCAATGTACCAATGTATGCATCACAAGTTTGTTCATTTTTCTTTATCTTATGCTTCCTCTTTCTACTGGTTAGATAATCCTCTAGTTTTAGTCACTGAGTTTCATTTTTGATGGTGGATTTATTGGAATCTATCATGACTGATAAGATTTTTCACTAATTTTAGTGCTCAACAGTTTGTGAACAAAAAATTATTTTTAGTTACTAGTTTATTTTTGTCAGTTCAAGTTTAATTGATTTTTTTTCTCACTCTACTCATAAGTGGTGTTTTTTTATCTAGATCAAGCTCGCTGGTCCCAAGGCATTGATGAGTTGCTGATGTTCGTTGGTCCCTAGTGTGTGGCATGGATGGGTTGGAGTTGGCCCCCTAGTCTTGGGTCATGAATGAGTTGTTGGTGCTGACTAGTCCCTGGTGTGGCATGGATGGGTTGTTGTTGGCTCAATGGCATGGTTGGGCTACTACTGGCACACTGGTCTTAGGGAATGGATGGGTTGTTAGTCCCTACTGCTGGTATGTGGGGTGTAGCGGGATTTGCTCTCTTGCTGACATGGGGGTGACGGATCAAGTTAGGGAATGAATTTTATATTGATACTTTTTTTATTAAATTTTATTATTAATATAATTATTTTTTTCTAATTTTTTTAATGGGTGAAAAATATCTTCTCTTTAATAATTAAAATAGATGTATTATATATGATAAGTTAATAAATATAATATGAAAATTTACTAGAAATTAAAATTTATATTTTTTATTCAAATGTCAGATAATATATATTGGTAATATTATTATCAATAGAAATTTTGTCATTAGAACCCATTGCTAAAAATTTTAACCAACATATATATTATCTGTTGGTATTAATATAATAGTAACATAATGATTTTATCTGTCATAAAAACATTTAGTGTCAGATTTTTTACCGATAGTTTAGTGAGAGGGACATATATGTTGGTAAAATATTTTACCAACAAAAAATGTATTTTTACCAATAGATATGCCCCTATTAGAAAAAGTGAAATATTTTGTAGTGTAAAAGTAGCTGAATTTATTGTTCTAAAAATATACTATGTCAAATTTAAGAGAAGTTATTATGTAAGATCTTTATATAGTAGAGGATGAGATGAAATTTTAGAAGATAACTGATTTTATATACCAAATGCAGGAGCTTAAAAATTTGAAATTTGGGATGAAGAAGCTCTAAAAATGGTGATGAAACACAATGTTATTACACTGTTTAAGGTTTTAATGTTGAGTTACATAAATAAGTAATCAAGAGAAATTTTATGACCCTGTAAAAGGTCTTAAGGTTTAGTTCATTAAGAATTAAGCATGTGGTGATTACAAAAGAAAATCGAAAGTTCCAGAGAAAGATCAGCTATTTTTTGTAGAAGAATCATATAGATAAAGCAATATTATGGTTACATTTTCCATTACCATTGTAGAATATAGGTATCCGGTATAAAGAATCATTTATTATACACTAAAAATATTAGAATAATGTAACATATTTGGGGGATATATCCTATGATTATTCACTATACATTATTAGTCAAGCACTTTCATCTTGGACTCATCCCAAATGAAACAAAGAGTAAAGACCCAAATTGTGATCAAACCTTTTAAAAAATTATTATGTTGACTTTTTTATTCATATTTTAGTTTCAATTTGGTAATTATGGGATATTAACTTTTAGAGGATCAATACTATAACAAGTCATGGAAGTTAATTTTAGAAAAGGAAACTATAAAATAGCACCACTAATTAAACCCTCCTTAGTGGTAAATCATGTTTTAGGGAATTTCAAGTGGTATAAGACCAATATGGGTTTCTTTGGAAATATACTTACTATTTGAATATATAAAATCATAATTATATTAATAATATAGGTATTTCAAATTTAGTTGGAAATATTTATCACTGACGGTTCAGTAGGATTTTTATATATCTTTTTTCACTTGTCCTTGAACTTGTTGATGCAACTACTGTGGTTATACACCACTTAAGAAATATTCTCCCATAATGTTTTCTAATAATATAAAATTTTAGGTTTATTATAAATCAAGGAAAACTATTCTTGTTTCATTATCATAAAAATATACACAAAGGTTATGGGACTTCAAACATCCAATAAAATATGGGATAAACATGAGACTATTTTGAAGGTAAGTTCAAACTCAATAATGCTATGTTGTGGATATAAAGAGTAATGTTTGAAGATTTGACTAAAATTTGTAGATAAACTATTAATGAATAATTCACAAGAGTAAATGATATTTTTTGAAACATCATATGTTTTAGAGATACACTAGAAGAGTAATTTTTAGTCAATAAATTAACGAGAATATTAGTTGACCGATTTGATCATAAAATTTATGTTAGTAATAAATGGACAATTTATCTCTTGATGAATTACACAATATTTGTAAAATTATGATATGAGAAAATATATAGTGTTTTAGAAGAAAATAAAGGTAGTTATGAATTTTGAATCCATGATAAAAAATTAAAATAATGGAAAAGAATGATGGGTACACTTGTGAATTTGAAGATGATGAGGAAAGGGATAATTAGTATAGGAGGTTTACAAATCTTATCTCAAATAACTTCAATAAATAAAAAAGATAAGTATAGAGGTAAAATCCCACCAAAATGATTTAAATGTTGTAAAATTGGGAATGTTTTTATTGAATTTCTAAAGAACGATGGTGGTGAGTGTGATGAATTTTAAAAGGAAGAAATATTAAAGAAGAAAAGTCGTATTAAAAACTTTAACAAAGATAATGAACCATTTAAAGTAAAAAAAGAGGTTCACCAAAAAGGCAAAGAAAAATCATATTGAGTAAAGTATTGGAAGAATATTGAAATTAAATTATCAATCTGTGGAATAAGTTCCTAAAAACTTAGTAACTTTTCGAACCATGTGTAAAAACCTAAATAAACCTAATGTAGTTGTTAGAATGTTAAAGAAGGTGAAGAAAACTATATTGGTAACATTTTGAAAGATAAACATGAAGTTTATATTGATCTAAACACAATATAAAAAATAAATTAGAATATTAAAGAAGATTTAGAGAATATAATGGGATTTGAAGGAAATTTTAACAAAAAGAAATATGGTTACATTGAAGAAATTAAGAATCTCAAATTTAGAATTGTATAAAAAGGTAATATGTTTAATAATAATGATGAAAAACATATTGCAAATGAACAAGAGATGGGTATGATAAAAACAAGTTGTCTTTCAAAATAAAATACTCTGAATGAAATGAGTAAATATATTAACAAAATAATAGAAGTAAAATCTAAATGAACTCAAACTATTGGAAAAGTTATCCTAGATTAAAATGAATGAACAAGACCAATTTTTTCAAAGGTTGATAAATATTTTTCAATTAATAGTGCAGGCCCAAAAACTAAAACTCAACTTTTTTTTGCTGAGAAATGTCATGAAAAACTCATTCTTATGTCAAGAATAGTTATCAGAAATATGAGGAGTAACTATTATTCTAATAAAAGGAAAATAAATGAATCTCATAATGTGCCTGGACAATAAAAGAACTCATAGAAACCGGATTTTATTATTATGGAAGAAAATTTTAAAAGTTTATTATTTTTGTTTTGAAAACATTGGGAATAAATTCTATAGATTATATTATAGTATGTCACATCCTTGGAGTATATGTGAATTAAGGGAAAGAATAATGGTAAAGAAAAAAAATTATCTTCCTGAATATTATAAATATCCATAAGAATAATAATTTACTAATAAAACTTCACTAACTCTATCTACTCAAAATAGATTTGATTATTCAAAAAATAGATATAATATGTGACCAACATGTTCATTATGATGAAAAATTTAAGCATACTCTTCCAATATAGTTTCCTCATGCAAAGGGAAGCAAAATAATTTTGAGTAATGAAAATGAATATTGATCCCTAATTATGGAATTTTCTATAAAATATTATAGGTAAAACCAATTTTAGATAATTTATAATGTTTTTTTTATCACATGAAACTAGAAAAAAAATATTAAAGGATATTTAATAGGATGATAGATCTGTAGTTATTTTTTTAATTAAATACCTCTAAACGTCAAATAAATTGGTATATTTAAGAATGAATATGAAAAACTAAAATATAAAGATTCGATATAAATTAATTTAAATAAAAAAATTATTGAGTGTAGTAAAACATTTTTATAATGGTGATAAAATTATTTTTGGGAATAAATCTGGTATCATTTGGTGGAATAATTACCAATAAGGGAGAAAGATCAAGTGGTAACTTATTCGAAATTAATGATCTTATTAACTCTTATTATCTAATTTCTAAAGATGAAAATAATTTATGGCATATAATACTTTTTTATCTTGGAGAATGTGGAATTGGTATAATATCAAATGAATATTTGGTGAAAATTGTACCTAAAAATGATGAGAGTAGAAGAAGTTATCTATGAAACTTTCAAAAGGGAAGGATGGAATATAAAATACATAAAGGGTAGAGATTCTATCCACTATAATACTTGTACTAATAAACTATGCTTTATATACGCTAATTAATACATAAATCTACTAAATTTGATATTTACATTATTATTTTCATTAACCATTTCACCAAGATTGATAATGTTATTTCCAAAAAGAAAAATTAAAAGTTAAGGAGACGTTAAAAATATTTGTAAGGGAAGTTAAGAAATATCTAGGAGTATATATTATGAATATGGTAATAAATAACAAAAAATAATTCACTATAATTTATTTTAAAAACTATCTAGAGAAACACAGGATTAAACATAAATAATGTTATCCTTATACAGCCCAAAAAATGGGGTTATAGAGATAAATAATAGAAGTTTGGATTATATGGGGGGAAATATGATTATTGAGTTCAAAATTATAAAGTTCTTATGAAGAGAATATGAATTTAAAACAATGTGTATTCAGAATAAATGTTTATTAATGTTTGAATCAAACATTACTCTTTATTAAATGTGTTCAAAAATAAACCTATAGTAAATTACTTCAATATTTTATGTATTTAATTTTTATTAAAGATCAAAAATCCAAATTTAAGAATGTTTGATGATATATGAGGAATGAGTATTCATGGGATATTCACTCAATGGTAAAAGTATGATATGATAGAAAAAAAGACTGCATATCTTTGGGGTTTGTTATGATTTAAAGGTTATTTAAAAAAAATATTTCGAGGGAGAAAAAAGAAAAATACATTGAAAAATTAAAGGGATATATCATGACGAATTCTAAAATATTCAGTGAGAATGAATATTATAATAAACATAATAATTATAACACTATTTTTATTATTCTAGGGATGATGAGGATACTATATAAAGTAATAAACTAATGTTTCATATAATGAAATAAAATATTGAACTAGAAAATGTCATTAGAAGTTACGAACCTCTATTATATACTAGAACAAAACTAATCCGTGAAGATAAAATATCTCCCAATTTAAAAGTTTAACAAAAATCACTTTTTAAGGATATTTAGAATAAGAATTGGATAAATTCTAGGAATTAAGAGTATGATTTTATTGAGAAAAATGATACTTGGGATCCTGTTCCAAGATTGTTAGGGTAGAATTTTATTAGAACAAAGTGGGTGTTTAGAAATAAACTCAATGAAAAATATGAGGTTTCAAGAAAGAAGTTCAAATTTTTTTGAAAAGGTTATTCGAAAGTTGAATTTATAGACTTTGAGGGAAAAAATTCACTATTTTAAAGAATTAAATATATTATAACTTTTCTAATTAGCTAAGCTAACCGACACTTCAATGTTTACCAAATGGAATTGAAATCCTATTCTATAAATGGAGATAATAAAGAAGAAGTTTCAATTGAAAAAACTAAAGGATTTTTAATTGAATATTTTTGAAACATGGTGTTAAAATTGAATAAATCTATATATGGGTTGAAACAAGATCCTACACAATGGTACTCTATACTTTATAATTTCTTGAAAATTTTGAAATTTCTTATGCAAAAGTTAATAAAAACTCATATATGAAGTTTAAGGATCCAAATCCCAGTTGGCCAAGGATATAGCCTTATATTAATACATTGGTATGTTTAAAAGGAATTCTCTACAAGAAAGGCTGAATAGTTTAGTAGTTCGGTAAAACCATATAAAAATATAATATTTACATTACAACTTTAAATAAAAACTACATTGCAACTCAATTGGAAACACCCATAAACTCTTACATTATTCTTGCAAGTCATTACTAATAATATTCATCTACTATTTATTTGGAAAAATAAAAAATAAAAATTGGGTAAGATTAAATTCATGATAAAGGTAAATAATATATAGAAAGTTATCATAAAAATAAACACTAAATGTGGTGAATAACTAAAAACACGTGCCTTTAAAAAATAAACTTGAGCATAATATGGAAGTAATGAAAGCTAATTACATAACGTCATATAAATGATTATAAGAGAATTAACATTAACCATGGATATTATAATAGTGTAATAATCACAAGGTTTATCAATTACTATTATCATAATGACATAATGAATAATGGCATACATCTGAAATATATTATCAAGGTCTCGGCCAAGACTTCTGAAAATTCTAGGGTAAAGTCTCTGTCAAAACATAATTCGATTTTTCCTAATGAGACCTAACAATCCATATAGAGGCTATAATGGTCCCCACCATTCAATTTTTAAGTCCAAAAAATTCCTCAAATGAATGTGGCTAAAAATAAACAACATGAACATATGAAATAATTTTCTCAGATCTATAGACATAATCACTAAACATTCTGAGTAGTATGGTGAATGGCATAAAGATAGCACATCCACATTCAAAATAATCATAAGAAATTTAATTAAATATGGTATATAATAATCATAAGAGTTTAATCCCAATAAAATATAAGATTCAACATGGTTTTTTAAACAGATAAAAATGCTCTAATAAAATCATCGAAGAATTCTTGAGAGTAATAATCTTTTACTTTGAAAAGAATAGTTCTTCTGGAAAAATAATTGCATAAAACCAAAAATGAACTAAGATATTTTTCTATGATAAAATGAATGGTTTTATAAAAATTATTTTTTATTAAAAGATATTATATAATGCACATGAAAATAGATAATAAATCGGGAATTTCCCTTCAATCGGGCTTACTTATCATGAAAAATTGAGAAAGGCACGCTTTTAAAACATATATTTTCAGAAAAAGAAAAATGAACTAGTCATAATAATTGATTTTAGAACATATAAAAACATTTATAATAATTATATAAAATAAATGAATAATTAAATTGGTTTATAGAGGAAGAAAGCACAACCGGAATGAAAATGGAGTTTCGGGAAGAAAACCCTTACCTTTTGTCTGAATGTGTTCTACACCTAACCTTAACCTCCTGGATAATAAATTCAAATCAATTAATTAAATAATTCATAACCATTTCTATAATTATTTGATTCATTATTTTTTTATAAAGTTCATTTATAGATTTATTGATGAGTTACAGTGTTTAATTTCTTTGTTCAAGAGAATTCGTTTTCTTGGTTTTAAGGATCAGTTCACTTATCTATAAATAATGGAGTTCACATAATATATGTATAATTATACAGAATTGGAATTATATGTTATTAATGAGAATAAATAATTTTAAACGGTTATATATATCATATGGTTACAGGGTATGAGGATGAATCATTAGATAATACATTTAGTGTTAATCGTTTAGATTATTATGGCAGTATTTTGATCACCATGAACTAGTTTTGTCGTATGAATTAGTATTATGAATATATGATGGTTATAGAACATTAAATAGGTTATAATACATATATTATAGTATTGTTTAACCATAAAAATTTTATCATTACCACCCATGAAGATGAAATTGGAGAATGAAAGTTCATCGTCCACGAAGGTTGTAAATCGGCACCTCTCTGACGATGATTTTGTTTTTAAAATAAAAGAGAGATAGTTAGAAGATTGATGATGGTTATTAAATTATAATGATATAATTATAGTATATGAATTATAATTTAGTTATAATTATTCTTTTGATATATTATATGAGGATATAATAATATAAGAGAGAACTTGAAAAGAAAATAAATGGCAAAGGAAGAGGATTTTACCTCTTGAATACTCCTCCTTGAGAATCTACTTAAAGGGATTGATTTTGGTCTTTTGACAATAAAAAAATATTATAGATATGGTGGAGGATATTATTAATAGGATTGGGTAGAAATTTGAGGAGGATCAATGCTTGGAAGGTGTGATGGAAAGAGAGGTGAGGGGTGGTTATTATAATAGAGGAGAGGGGAAATTTCTCATTATTTTATTTATTATTTTATTATTTTTATCAAGACAAGAATTAGTATTGATTCTTGCGACTAAATATTTTAATAAGTTCATGTGATTTCTATCCAATGTTTCTTACAACTTTCATAACTCAAGGAATAGTGTACTTATCTTATACTGTATTTATACTGTAAATTACTATATTTCACTATTCACTAAAAATTCAAGTATTTTAGAAAAATCCCAAAAAATCACCATAACCATTTTTGGATGTTTAGAATTAAAAAATGAACCCCATTTTATGAAAATAATTTTCTAAATATGATAAATTAAATTTTTAATTAAAATCATCATTTACTTGAAAAATACAGTTTTTGAAGTTAAAACTGATTTTATAACACCCTGAAAATTAACAAAGGTATTATTAAATTATCCTAAAATAATAAGAAAAATAAAATATTTATTTATGAAAATATTTTTTTAAAATGAATTTTCTTTTCAATAATTTTATTAATTATAAAATTGTAATTAAATATTTATTACTCACAAAAATACCAACAATTAATTGTTAAATTTAAAAATATTCAGTTACTTGTACTATGACATGATTATTTAATACTTTCATATATAAGGTCCCTAAATTTTATTTATACTCTCATGGATAATGTTACTATTCATTTTGATGATGTACTATTCATAATGGTCATATTGCTATTCATAAGGGTACATAACTATTCCAAAGGTTCAAGTTACTATTCACCAAAAAATAAGTTGATCCTATCAAACTCTAAATATCTTATTTATCACAACTATTGATGTATATTTTTCAAAATTCAAAACACATAAGAAAAAAATTGTGTTTAATAACTAGGTTATAACTATCTTGTTTAAATAACTTTAATAATAAAGTTTTTTTCCGTAAAGACTCAGTGTTATGTGCATTACATTTAACATTAAATTTAATTATAAATCATTAAGGTGTTACATTCTCCCCTCATTCAAAAAAATTAACACTCAAAATTATCAGAATGTTACCTCGTAAAAATATTTGAGAAGGGCTTAATCATATGTCCATCATACTTTGATGTCACCTCTTTAATTTTATGATTTTTCCAAAGTACATTTACCATCTGAGTCATTCAATTTCTCAACACCTATTCTTTAGTATCCAAAATCTGGATAGGCTCTTTATTGTATGATAATTTAGGTCCCAATTATATTTCTTCACAAGTGAGGATATTCGTTTGGTCTGGCATGTACTTCCTTAACAAGAAGAAGTGGAACACATTGTGTACCTTAGAAAGGCTAGGTGGAATTTCCAAATGATAAGCCATAGCTCTGATTTTATCCATTATTTAAAAAGTAATAATGTACCTGGCGCTCAGTTTCCCTTTCTTCCCAAATTTTTCAATACCCTTACATGGTGATACTTTCAAGAAAACATGATCTCCTACTTGAAATTACAAATCCTTCATTCAATTATAAATGTAGCTCTTTTTCCTACTTTTAGATTCTTTGATATAGGTTTTAATAGTCTTTACCTTCATTGTTGTTTCCTCTACAATATTTCAGCCTACAAGTTTCCTTTCACCAACTTCATCCTAACATGTTGGTGTACGATATCTCTTTCCATGCAACGCTTTATATGGAGCTATTTGAATACTTGAATGGAAACTATTATTGTAGGAAAACTCTACAAAAGGAAAATATTGTATCCACATACCTTGGTAGTTGAGGGACCATGATCTCAACATGAATTCAAATGTTTGAATGGTCCTTTCACACTTCCCATCAGTTTGAGGGTTATACAAAGTACTCAAACAAAGCTCAGTATCCAAATATTTCTAAATACATTTCTATAACATTGATGTAAATCATGGATCATGATCAGACACAATTGAGAGAGGTTCTACATAAAGTCTTAAAACTTCATTAATATAGAGTCGTGAAAGGTTCCTAAGTGAAAAACCATCCCATATATTGAGGAAATGTTTATATTTGGTAAGTAGAACAACAATTACCCATATTTCATCATTATTTATTGGAATTTGGGGTAATCCAATGAAAAAATCCATAGTAGTATCATCCCATTTCTATGTAGGAATAGGAATAGGTTTCATGACTCCCATAGGATGTTTTCTTTCAGCCTACACTTGTTGAGAGACTAAACATCTTGATACCTAATCAGCATTTTCATTCTTTATATTATCCCACTAGAAATTTTCCTTCAAATCTCTATATGTAACACCCCAAGATTTCATAGTACATTATTTTTTCTTCAAAGTAATTCAATAACTTACACAACACGCAACACTGAGTTCAAGCGTACCATGACATACCAAACTAGACGTTCAAAAGAGGTTATGAATAGTATTAACTGAATTTTGAACTTTATATAATCCTTATAATTTTAGAATCCATTTTATGAGTTTTTTAGACATAATTTAAGAACAAATTCATTTTTTTCAGATAAAAAAAGTATTTTTCAAAAAGAAAAATTTTAACACCTTTTAATGGTGAACCCTTTTAAAATTCAATATTTGAATCTTTTATATATTAAATTTAACAAAATAAACTTTTTCTTTAGAATCGGGACATAAGAATTTAGTTTCAATAATTTTTTGGTGTTTTCTGATAACTTTCATATTTGAGTGAATAGTGATAAATAATATATTTTAACTAAAAACAACTTTTTTAATCAAAATAATTTATAGTGTTGAATTATAAATTTTAATGGTTTGGAAATATAATTAGATTAAATATTTACCATTTAATCCAATGATGGTAATTGTAAGTAATTTCACTTTGAAATTGGACATAAACAAGTGTCAATCTTTTGATAGTTATTATTTCTTAAAAATACATTTTTTGGTTTTGACAACAAGAATTAATTTTAAATTAATTAATTCAAATTTTAGGTTTTGAAATAGGTAAAATAGAATTCATATTTGAATTTGGAATATCAAAATTATCTTAGGGTTAATTTTTGGTATTTTTCTGAAAACATTCAATTTTTGATGAATAGTGAAAAACACTAAGTTATTGTTTAAAACCGAATTTTATTTAAATAATCATTTATTTTATTTAAATTTATTTTAGGTCAAAATAGATACATAGTACTTATATAAGTTCAATGTAATTCAATGGAGTCAGTTTATAATAATTTTAGATATATAAAAATTTTATTTATCTTTTTACCATCTTTTACCCACCTCCTATGAGCTTTTGCAAATTTACGTAAAACTTATTTTTACCACTTCTATGAGTTGAATTTTAAAAATTAGAGAGACACAGTTGATATCAGTGAGTAAAATGTGGTTCAATAATATGAAAATAATTTTTGTGAATAGTAACTTCTTACTTTTATTTACCACAGTTAAAAGTAAATAGGGTAATTAAGGGTAAAAATTATATTATTATTACCCTAACACATGTCCTAATTCTATTGGATAACTATAATTAGAACAAAAACAACCTTAGGAATAAAATATGAACCTCTTTGGTCCACTTGGATTAGATTAGGACATTTATTATTATTTTATTTAAAGAAGAGTTAAAAGAGTTAACTTCAAAGTTTAATAACTAAACCATTTTTAATATACGGTTACACACAATATAAATTCGACAATAAATATTCAATACAAAGATAAAAATATTTCCTAAATAATGTTATTTTATTTATAATTGTATGAAATTAACTAATTAAATTTATTTATGAAACAATGATGATGAATTAATAACCGTATTAATTAAGGATTAAAATGATTGATATTATAAATATCCAAATAAATCTAATTTGAGACTTTTAATAAATTACACTAATTTTATAGGTTAATATTACATGTTATGGTTGATAAAATTTATTTATTTCTAAGTAATAAAGTTATTAGGACTTTAACAATAATCAATTATTAAATAATGTCAAAATTTACATAAATTAGTTTTTGAAACAAATACAATATTATTTGTTGATATAATAATCCTAAAAATCTATGGGTTGGAAAAAAGACTTATATAATGATAGTTGTATCATTAAGGAACCACTAGGGGTTCTCTGGTAATTATATAGTAAGTTTATTAACCATATAATATAAAAATACAAAGAGACGTGGTAAATGCAAAACTATTAAACTAAGAGTTAAATATAAAAGATAAGGTTAATATAGTGACACAAACCAGTCTCAAACCTATTGGTTGAGAGGTTTTCGACCCATCCCCATATTAGCCTTTGAATAATTAATTTTTGACACTTTAGAAACTGAAATTTATTTTATTATAAAATAATATTTCAAGCATTTCCTAAGGTGCCCCTCACCCCTCTTATAAAAGGGCACTTCCCTTTATCTCTAAGTCACACCTTCAAAGCCATTTGTCTCGGCCAAACCCTACCCAAATACACTATCAACTATCCTCCCTTCATCCTAGAGGCCTTACTTTAGTCATAAATCCAACCTAAGGAGCCCTTTTGATCAAATAAAAAGGAAGAACCCGAAGAATAGGTAAATATCTCACCACCTCTTTCATGTTTTTTCTTCTTCCACTTCTTATATCCTTGTTGTTACCATTCTAAAATATTAATTCCAATATCTACTAAATCCTATGATGTTATTATAAATATGGTAAAACCATATTTATTATTCTATCCATCCTTTGAATGACATGTCACCATACGTGAGTACGTACGGCTTACCGTCTCCACGTCGTGGTCTAGTTGTTACTCAATACATTACTATTCAGATGCGTATAATAATGATGTATAAATGATGTAAATATTAAATATATCATGATAATTATTATTTATATATTATATACCATCCAATTATATATGATTTTAATATCAAAAGAATGATATTGTCGCTCGTGTGTACGTACGGATTGTCGTCTCCATGAACGTGATGAGATTCATTCCCCATCGTATCTATTCAAGACAAATTTTCATTTGATGATTAAAAATAATTTTTAAATACTTGATATAATTCTGGATATGAATAAGATACATCCAATCCATAACAAATATGACTCACATAACAAATAATGTAAAGGAAAACCAATCAGTTAACACCCGAAACAACGATAATACTAAAATATTATAAACAAATAAATATTAGAAGATCATATATGATATCATATTTATGTATATGGATCTTTTATAATTTGATAAACATGATTTAACTATTATATAGTAGGTTAACCTACACTCATCTAAGGAAAAGAACAAGGTAAGGGTTAATTCTACAATCTATTTATTATCTGAGGTCGTTTATACGTAATTATCTACTGGGGCCTCTTTATCATCCATATCCATGTTTCTTAAAAATGTATTTCAAAACATTTTTAATATTTCCTAGAAAATGGGTTAAAGAAATTTATACCCTTGTTTGACCTTTGATGTTTTGAAAGGAATCTTTCTGTTATTTTCTAAACAAGTTACTTTATGACCTTTTCAACAAAATTAGGGTAAGAATATTTTTTTTAACTTATACGACGGGTGCGACTATATTCCGCGGTTATAACATCGTCAAAGATTCCCTTACAAGATTATAAGAATATTTTCAAAATAAATGACTTCTTTTATAATTATTTACCTTTAAATTATTTCACAAAAAAATAACGAGATATTTATCGCAAACAGTTTTTATTTCATCTATGTCAACATCCTTTAACGGATTTTAATCTTGTTTGAAGTTGATTTATTATGATACAAATATTCCATTTTGTATTGAAGGTTTTGTGATATTTTTGGTTGTGGATGTGTTATTCTTCTACCATTCATGGTTTCTGGATAAATTATTGACATTTCGTATGCTAGTTTTAAGAAGAATGTTTATGTTATGCTTAAAAATTTTCATATGAGGAATGCATTGGACTTAGTAAGTTCTGGGTGGAGCCTGCTATATCTCCCCGATGCATCGGTAGGTCTCATGAGACAAAATAGTGTCTTGGAACAATGCCTTTACAAAATCTTATTTGTAGTCTTCGCACAAAGCCTTGACTATGTGGTTATGAAGTCTAGCATTATGCATTCCATCATTATGAAAGTGGTTATTGATATTGCATGTGATTATTCTACTAGTAGAATAACCATGTGAGTAAGTAAATTGAATTATTTTGATTTAAATTTTCCATATTATGATGAAGTTTATGTTGAAAAGGCTTTTGTTTTAGTTTTATACATTGCCTTAAATGTTTATGCTTATTTATGAAAGTTTCCGCTATATTGTTATCCTTACTGAGCATCTGAGCTCGCCAATTTCTATGTTTTATTTATCCCAAGATGCAATGAAGTATATTATGAATGACCTGCAGAGATAGTCTATGGGATCTTAGTGTGGTCTATGGAAACAATGTTGTTGTAGTTTTCCATTTTATGATGTATTGTAAACCTTATGAATGTATCTAGTACTTCCAAGTCTATTAAACTAATCGGTCTTTAGAGACTAGATCTTTTATGATCTGGCCAATGAAACATATTAATTCACTGACTACGGGCTTATGGGTTCGGGGCGATACAGTTGGTATAATATTAAGTTTAGTACAAACCTTAGAAACTAGATTTAGATAAACTCTGATTAGAGAACATATCCCTAAGATAGACATTGAGGATCAGAATAGAACAACTTCCTAGAATTTTGGTACTATAAATATTTTGTGAGTTTTCTAAGAAATACATCCCTGTCTGGATACAATGAGTTAGAGGCTGCTCTGGGACATATGTACCTAAGGGTAAAACCCAAAAACACCGCTTTGAGCTAGACTCGAATGGGAGCTGGTGCACGACAACGGACCTTGCTGCACTCTTGGTTATGACACTACCAGGGAATATACTTAGAATAATTCTCATTTTCTTTACAAATCATTATGAAGGATTTATAAGTATATACCTTCTAAAAGAAAATATTTTTATGATTATGGATTATATCCATAAACTATTCAATTTATATTAGGAATTTTACAAGTTTGCAATTTTTTAATACAATTCATAAACGTACCTAATGTATGTCATTGTATAGAAATGGCGCCCGGTAGAAGGAATGGGAACTCCAGCAATACGTATGATCCAAAGAGTAAGAAGGATCATATCTTTCACGATATTGAGACAACATTTAGAAGGGAAATAGTATCCAATGTATTTTCAACATATGAAGAAATAGTATCATGTGTCAATAATATAAGTAAATAATTCTATGAGTCCTATGGTTGTGAAGGGAATCAAGAGAATAAAAGGATGTAATAGAGAAAGATTGATAAAGGGAAGAGGTAAAAGAAGGATTTTCCCATATTTGATAACTTTAGAAAGAATCACCTTGGTAAATTCTTAAAGGGAATCAGAGTTTGTTAAAAGTATGGAGAAAAAGGACACCAAGAACGTGATTGCAAGGGTAAGAAAAAAAGTTTCAAATGTACAATACTTCATCTGTAAGGAGTTGGGACACTATGAAAATAAATGTCCAAATCATCAGAGTATACTCCAAATGCTGCTATTGGATAATAATAAAGTTATGATAAAACAAAAGATGAAGAGGAATGATTCGATTTCTTACGTTGTTATTAAAGTATTGTGTCATTTGAGTATTGTATTAATGATGTAATTGTTATAAGAATTATAGAGTATATAAGGATTGTACTGTAGTACTATTTCATTAAGGAATTGAGACTGTGTGGAGCCAAGAAAAGTGACTCAATAGCAGGTTAAATTTTTGGAAAATATATGGTTTAGAGAATGATAAACCATAATATGGTACTGGTATCAAGGTAGTGATTTTGGAATAATACATGATTGATTTGGATAAATTATATTAGATATTCTTGACTACCTTGAAACTAATTGATGATTTTTATATTCCATTATTGTTGGATTTTACAACATTTTTTGATAGAATGAGTATATCGAGTATTCTATAAGGAATAAGGGAGCATTAATGAAATAAATAAGGTTTTATGGTGATTCAGGATGTTTTAGTGTTTTAAAATAATACTTGACGAAGGTGTTCACATGTTATTATGTGGAAAAAAGGATCTTCATTGTGTTTACTTTTCTTATAAATTTTGGACTTTGAGTTTGGAAAGAAGTATTTTGGATAATTCTAGTTTGAGATTATTTTTGGATTGCCATAAAATGGTCAACCCGGAGGTCGGGCGGCAACCCGTCACAACCAGCAAGGCCGCGAGACTTGAACCTGCAACTGAAGGGCGACAATGGTGTATCACCTACCACTGGCCCACATGATGTCCTAGATTAAATAACGTATTTTTTTTAAAAGGTCTGGTAGATGAATTATAAATTCATTTTTTTGGAACCCTATATGAATAGGATAAATAGAATATTTTTTTTAATTTCTATTATATTTTAGAGTGAAAGATGAGTTTGTGATAGAAATTAGTTAAAGGATAGAACTCTACTTGTCAAGTATTTTTTTCTTCTCTTATTCTATAAAGAAATAAATTCTTAAAATTTATTTAAGGAGTCTTAAAACTAAAAATGTGCCACAACGGGAAAAATGGGTATTTGCGACGGGTTAGTTGCGAAGGGATATAATCACGTCACAACAAGTCCAACGAAAGACGTATTTGCGACGGGATTGTATCCCCGTCGCAAATGGTCAATTATTTGCGAAGGGGATATGGGTCCCGTCGCAATAGGTTTGGCGCGATTTGCGCACCAAAACGCGGGAAGTGTATTTGCGACGGGGGGCTTTGACCCGTCGCAAATACCCGGCGGCGGTAAATACTATTAGCGACGGTAATGGCAGTCATCGCAAACTTTTTTTCAGCAGTTCGTTATTTGCGACGGGTCCCATTGCAAATACCAATGCGGACGGGGTTAATTGCGACGGGACCCATCGCAATAGGTTTGGCGTGATTTGCGCGCCAAAACGCGGAAAGTGTATTTGCGACGGGGGGCTTTAACCCGTCGCAAATACTCGGCGGTGGTAACTACTATTTGCGATGGGACCCGTCGCAAATACCAATACGGACAGGATTATTTGCGACGGGGCCCATCGCAAATAGTCCCGCCACAATAAATCTAACCTATATATACGCCTACCAGTTTTTTTCAAATCACTCCAACTTATCTCTTTTCCTCTCTTTCTCCCTCTTGAATCTTCAATTAGAGAGTTTTTTTTTAATATTATTTTTTCATAAATATGTATGTTTATTTTAATAATAATAATAATATATTAATTTTTCAAATCACTCCAACTTCTCTCATTTCCACTCTTTCTTCCGGTTTGGGTTTTTCCACTAAGGTATTATCTATTTTCCAACTTTTATTTTCAAAAAACAATTTCAAATTACAAGGACGCAATTTATTGAAGTAGGTAAGAATGTAACACTCTAAGATTTCATAGTACATTATTTCATCAATGTAATTCAATAACTTTCACTACACGCAACATTGAGTTCAAGCGCACCACGACTTACCAAACTAGTCGTTCAAAAGCATTTATGAATAGTATTAACTGAATTTTGAACTTTATATAAATCTTATAAATTTAGAATCCATATTATGAGTTTCTCAGACATAATGTATGAACAAATTCTTTTTTCAGATAAAATAAGTATTTTTCATAAAATTGAAATTTTACCGCCTTTTTAATGGAGAACCCTTTTTAAATCCAATATTTGAAACTTTTATATATTAAATTTCAAAAAATAAGCATATTTTTTAGAATTGGGACATTAGAATTTAGTTTCAATAATTTTTTGGTGTTTTTCTGATAACTTTCATATTTGGGTGAATAATGAAAAATACTATATTTTAACTGAAAACAACTTTTTAAATCAAAATAATTTATAGTGTTTAAATATACATTTTAATGTTTTGGAAGTATAATTAGATTCTATTTTTACCATTTAATCTAATGATGGTCATTTTAAGTAATTTCACTTGGAAATTGGACATAAACAAGTGTCAATCTTTTGATAGTTATTATTTCTTAAAAATATGCTTTTTGGTTTAGACAACGGGATTTTAATTTTAAATAAATTAATGAAACTTTTATGTTTTGAAATTGGTAAAATAGAATTCATTTTTGAATTTAGAATATCAAAATTAGCTTAGGGTGAATTTTTGTATTTTTCTAAAAACTTTCAATTTTTGCTGAATAGTGAAAAATAATAAGTTATTGTTTAAAACCAAATTTTTATTTAAATAATTATTTATTTTATTTAAATTTATTTTAGGTAAAAATAGTTACATAATACATATATAATTTCAATGTAATTAATTGGATTTGGTTTATAAAAAGTTTAGATATATAAAAATTTTATTGAACTTTTTACCGTCTTTTACCCACCTCCTATGAGCATTTTACAATTTACATAAAACTTATTTTTACCACTTATGTGCATTGAATTTTAAAAATACGAGAGATAAGGTCTATATCAGTAAGTAAAATTTGGTTCAACAAGATGAAAATAATTTTTGGTGAATATTAACTTTTTACTTTTATTTACCACTGTTAAAAGTAAATAGGGTAATTAAGGGTAAAAATGATATTATTATTACCCTAACACGTGTCCTAATTCTATTGGATAAGTATAATTAGACCAAAAACAAAATTAGAAATAAAATATGAACCTCTTTGGTCCACTTGGATTAGATTAATACATTTATTATTATTTTATTTAAAGAAGAGTTAAAAGAGTTAAAATGAAAGTTTAATAACTAAACCATTTTTAATATAGGGTTACACACAATATAAATTCGACTATAAATATTAATCAGAAATATAAAAATATTTCCTACATATTGGTATTTTATTTATAATTTTTATATATTAAATAATTAAATTTATTTATGACACAATGATGATGCAGTAATTACCATATTAATGAATAATTAAAATAATTAATATTATAAATATCCAAATAAATATAATTTGAGAATTTTAATAAATTACACTAATTTTTTAGTTTAATATGACATGTTAGAGTTTATAAAATTTATTTAGTTCGAAGTAATAAAGTTTTTAGGACTTTATCAAAAATCAATTATTAAATAATGTCAAAATTGACATAAATCAGTTTTTGAAACAAATACAATATTATTGGTTGATATAATAATCCTAAAAATATATGGTTCGACCAAAAGACTTATATAATGATATTTTTATCATTAAGGAACCACTTGGGGTTCTCTTGAAAGTTTATAGTAAGTTTAATAACCAAATAATATAAAAATACAAAGAGACATCGTAAATGTCAAACTATTTAACTAACAGTTAAATCTAATAGATAAGGTTAATATAGTGACCCAAACCTGTCTAAAACCTATTGGTTGAGATTTTTTCGACCCATACCCACATTATAATTTGAATAATTAATCTTTTAGCCATTAAAAACCGAAAATTATTTTATTATAAAATAATATTTCTATCTTTTCCTCAGGTTCCCCTCACACCTCTTATAAAAGGGCACTTCCCCTTCTCTATAATTCACACCTTAAAATCCATTTGGATCGGTCAACATCTGACCAAATACCCTCTAAACTATCCTCCCTTAATCCTTTCGTCCTTCCTTTAGTCATAAATCCAACCTAAGGAGCCCTTTTGATCAAATCAAAAGAAAGTACCCGAAGAAGAGGTAAATGTCTCACCACCTCTTTCATGTTTTTTCTTCTTCCACTTATTATTTCCTTGTTGTTTCCATTATAAAATAATAACTCCATTATATTCTATATAATATGATGTTATTATAAATATTGTACAACCATATTCATTATTTTATCCATCCTTTGAATGACATGTCACCATACGTCCATACGTACGGCTTACCGTCTCCACGTCGTGGTATAGTTGTTACTCAATACATTACTATTCAGATGGATGTAATAATGATGTATAAATTATTTAAATAAAAAACATAATATGATAATTATTATTTATATATGATATACCATCCAATTATATATGATTTTAATATCAAAAGAATGATATTGTCGCTCGTGCGTACGTATGGATTACTGTCTCCACGAAGGTGATGAGATTCATTCCCCATTGTATCCATTCAAGACTAATTTTCAATTGATGATTAAAAATTATGTTTAAAGACTTGATATCATTATGTATATGAATAAGATACATCTAATACCTAACAAAATATGATTCACATAACAAATAATATAAATGAAAACGAATCAGTTAACACCCAAAACAACGATAATACAAAAATATTATTAACAAAGAAATATTAGAGGATCATATATGATATCATATTTTTGTATATGGTTATTTTATAATTTAATAAAAATGATTTAACTATTATAAAGGATGTTAACCTACCATCGACCAAGGAAAATTACAAGGTAAGGGTTAATTCTACAATCTCTTTAATATCTGAGGTTGTTTATACGTAATTATCTACCGGGACCTCTTTATCATCCATATACATGTTTCTTTAAAATGTATTTCAAAACATTTTTACTACTTCCTATACTATGGATTAAATACATTTATAACCTTGTTTTATCTTATATGTTTTGATAGTAATCTTTCTGTCATTTTCCAAACAAGTTACTTTATGACCTATTCAACAAAATTAAGGTAAGAATGTTTTTTTTACTTATACGGTGGGTGCGGCTATATTCTTCCATTACAACATCGTCAAAGCTTCCCTTAAAAGCTTATAAGAATATTTTCAAAATAAATGTTTTCTTTTATAATTATTTAACTTTAAATTATTTAAAAAAAAGAAGGATATATTTCTCTCAAACTGTTTTGATTTCATCTATGTCAACATCTCTTAGTGGATTTTAATCTTGTTTGAAGTTGATTTATTATGATACAAATCTTCCATTTTTTATTGAAGGTTGTGTGATATGTTTGAATCTGGATGTGTTATTATTCTACCATTCATGGTTTATGGATACATTATTGACATTTATAATGCTATTTTTAAGACGAATGTTTATGTTATGTTTAAAACTTTTCGTATGAGTAATTCATTGGACTTAGTAAGTGACAGGTGCAGCCCACTATAGCTCCTCGATGCATAGGTAGGTATAATGAGACAAAATAATATCTTGGCATAATGCCTTGAAAAAATCTTATTTGTAGTCTTGGCACAAGGCCTTTACTATGTGGTTATGAATTCTAGCATTATGAATTCCATCATTATGAAAGTGGCAATTGATATTGCATGTGATTATTCTACTATTAGAATATCCATGTGATTAAGTAAATGATATTATTTTGTTTTATATTTTCCATATTATTATGAATTTTATGTTGAAAATTTGTTTGTCATGGTTTTCTACATTTCCTTAAATGTTTATGCTTATTTATGAAAGTTTCCGCTATATTGTTATCCTTACTGAGCATCTGAGCTCACCCCTTTCTATGTTTTATTTTTCCCAGGATACGAAGAGGTATATTATGAATGACCTGTGGGGATAGTCTATGGGATCTCAATTTTTTCTATGGAAATGATGTTGTTTTATTTTTCTATTTTATGATGTATTTTAAACCTTATGAATGTATCTAGTACTTCCAAGGATACTAAACTAATCGGTCTTTAGAGACTTGGCCTTTTGTGATCAAGCCAATGATACATAATAATGAACTGACTCTGGGCTTTTATGGTCGGGCCGTTACAGTTGGTATCAGAGAAAGCTTAGTACAAACCTTGGAAATTAGATTTATATAAACTCTGATTAGAGCACAAATACCTAGGATAGACTTTGGGGATTATTATAAAAGAAGTTCCTAGAATTTTGGTACAATAATGATTTTGTGAGTTTTCCAAGAAATACATCCATGTCTGGATACGAGCAGGTAGAGGCAGCTCTGGCACAGATGTACCTAGGGTAAAACCCAAAAACATCACTTTGAGCTAGACTCGAACAGGAACTGGTGCACGACAACGGGCCTTGCTACACTCTTGGTTACGACACCCCAGGGATATGCTTAGGATAATTTTCATTTTCTTTATAAATCCTTATGAAGGATTTACGAGTTTATACCTCCTCAAAGAAAATATTTTTATGATTATGGATTATATCCATAAAGTATTCAATTCATGTTAGTTATTTTACAAGTTTGGAATTATTCATTACAATTCACAAACTGACCTAATGTGTGCCATTTTATAGAAATGGAACCCATTAGAAGGAAAGTGAACTCTAGTAATACGTATGATCCATAGAGTAAGAAGGATCATATATTTCACAGTATTATGCCAAAATTTATAAGGTAAATAGTATCCCATGTATTCTCAACATATGAAGAAATAGTATCATGTTTTAACAAGATAAGTAATGAATTCTATGAGTCTTATGGATTTGAAGGGAAGAAAGAGAAGAAAAGGATGGACAAGAGAAATATTGATAAAGGGAAGAGGGAAAAGAAGGATTTTCCCATATGTGATTAATTGTGGAAATAATCACCTTGGTAAATGCTTGAAGAGAATGGGCGTTTGTTATAAGTGTGGAGAAAAAGGACAACAAGTACGTGATTTCAAGGGTAAGAAAAAAAGTTTCAAATGTACAATGCTTCATCTACAAGGAGTTGGGACACTATGTGAATAAATATCCAAATCATCACAGTATACCCCAAATGCTGCTATTGGATAATAATAAAGTTATGATAATACTGAAGATGAAGAGGAATGATTAGATTTATTAATTGTTATTAAAGTATTGTGTCATTTGAGTATTGTATTAATGATGTACATGTTATAAGAATTATAGAGTATATAAGGATTGTATTGCAGTACTATTTCATTAAGGACTTGATATTGTGTAGAACCATGAAAAGTGACTCAATAGAAGGTTAAATGTTTGTAAAATATACAGTTGATAGAAAGATAAACCATAATATAGTTCTGATATTGAGGTAGTGATTTTGGAATAAAACATGATTGATTTGGATAAATTATATTGGATATTCTTCAATACCTTGAAACTGATTAATGATTTTTATATTCCATCATTGTTGGAGTTTACAACATATTTTGATAGAAGTATTATATCCATTATTCTATAAGGAATAAGGGAGCATTAATGTAATCAATATGGTTTTATGGTAATTTAGGATGTTGAATTGTATTAAAAGAATACATGATGAAGGTGTTCACAAGTTATTTTGTGAAAAAAAGGATCTTCATTATGTTTACCTCCCTTATAAATTTTGTACTGTGAGTTTGGAAAGAAGTATTTTGGATAATTCTAGTTGGAGATTATTTTTGGATTTCCATAAAAAGGACAACCCGGAGGTCCGGCGGCAACCCGTCGCGACCGGCAAGGCTGGGAGACTTGAACCCGCAACCGAAGGGCGACAAGGGTGTATCACCTACCACCGTCCCAGATGATGTCATGGATTAAATAATTTAGTTTTTCTTAAAGGTCTAGTAGATGAATTATAAATTCATTTTTTTGGAACCCTATATGAATAGGATAAATAGAATAATTTTTTAATTTCTATTATCTTTTAGAGTGAAAGATGAGTTTGTGCTAGAAATTAGTTAAAGGATGGAACTCTACTTGTCAATTATATATATTTTTCTTCTTCTATTATTCTATAAAGAAATAAATTCTTAAACTTTAGGTAAGGAATCTAAAAACTAAAAATTTGTTATCCTAATACATTATGTTTTATCGAACCAATGATATTTTAAATCATCGTAGTTTGATGGATTTGAGGCCATCAATTCTACAATTTTTTGTGACAGATGACCTCAATCACTCCCTATAAATATTTACATTTTTACTCCAATTATGTGACTTTAATTTCCACCAATGTTCTCCCTAATCGAGATCATAATTTGGTGGTGACTTTTTCATTCCCATTTTCCTCTTATTAAGACTAGATTATATTAACCCAATTTTCGATGTGGATTTTCCAACAAAGGTATTTTCTATTTTCAACCATTTATTTTCAAAAAACAATTTCAAATTGCAAGGATGCAATTTTTTAAAGGAGGGAAGAATGTATCACCCCAAGATTTCAGAGTACATTATTTTTTCAAAGTAATTCAATAACTTGCACTACATGCAACACTGAGTTCAAGCACACCACGACTTACCAAACTAGCCGTTCAAAAGTGTTTATGAATAGTATTAACTGAATTTTGAACTTTATATAATTCTTATAATTTTAGAATCCATATTATGAGTTTTTTAGACATAATGTAAGAACAAATTCATTTTTTAAGATAAAAGAAGTATTTTTCATAAAATGAAATTTTACCGCCTATTAATGGCGAACCACTTTTAAATCCAATATTTGAAGATCATATATATTTAATTTGACAAAATAAACTTATTCTTTAGAATTGGGAAATAAGAATTTATTTTCAATAATTTTTTGGTGTTTTTCTAATAACTTTCATAGTTGGGTGAATAGTGAAAAAATACTATATTTTAACTGAAAATAGCTTTTTTAATCAAAATAATTTATAGTGTTGAATTACACATTTTAATGGCATGTAAGTATAATCAGATTATATTTTTACCATTTAATCCAATGATGGTCATTGTAAGTAATTTCACTTTGAAATTGGACATAAATAAGTGTCAACCTTTTGATAGTTATTATTTCTTTAAAACATGCCTTTCGGTTTTGACAACGGGAATTAATTTTAAATTAACTAATATAACTTTTATGTTTTGAAATTGGTAAAATAAAATTCATTTTTTAATTTAGAATATCAAAATTGTCTTAGGGTTAATTTTTGGTATTTTTCTGAAAACTTTCAATTTTTGATGAATAGTAAAAAAAGGCTCAGTTATTGTTTAAAACCGAATTTTTATTTAAATAATTATTTATTTTATTTAAATTTATTTTAGTTCAAAATAGATACATAATACATATATATGTTCAATGTAATTCATTGGATTCATTTTATAATAATTTTAGATATATAAAAATTTTATTGAACTTTTTACCGTCTTTTACCCACCTCCTAGTAGCATTTTCAAATTTACATAAAACTTATTTTTATCGCTTCTATGAGTTAAATTTTAAACATCTGAGACACACGGTTGATATCATTAAGTAAAATTTTGTTCAATAAGATGAAAATAATTTTTGGTGAATAGTCACTTTTTACTTTTATTTACCGCAGTAAAAAGTAAATAGGGTAATTAAGGGTAAAAATGATAATATTATTACCCTAACACATGTCCTAATTCTATTGTATAAGTATAATTCTACAAAAAAAAACTCAGGAATAAAATATGAACCCCTTTGTTCCACTTGGATTAGATTAGGACATTTATTATTATTTTATTTAAAGAAGAGTTAAATTCAAAGTTTAATAACTAAACCATTTTTAATATAGGGTTACAAACAATATAAATTTGACTATAAATATTCATTAGAATGATAAATATATTTACTACATAATGGTATTTTAATTTTAGTTTTTAGACATTAAATAATTAAATTAATTAATCACACAATGATGATGAAGTAATTACCGTATTAATGAAAGATTAAAATAATTAATATTATAAATATCCAAATAAATCTAATTTGAGAACTTTAACGAATTTAACTAATTTTATAGGTTAATATGACATATTTTGGTTTATTAAATGTATTTATTTCCAATTAATAAGGTCTTTAGGACTTTAAAAATACAAAGAGATATGGTAAATGTCAAACTATTTAACTAAGAGTTAAATCTAAAAAGATAAGGTTAATATAGTGACCCAAACCTGTCTAAAACCAATTAGTTGAGAGGTTATTGACCCATACCCACCTTATCCTTTTAATAATTAATTTTGGAGCAATTATAAACCTAAAATTATTTTATTATAAAATAATATTTCTATCTTTTCCTAAGGTGCCCCTCACCCTTCTTATAAAAGGGCACTTCCACTTCTCTCTAATTCACACCTTCAAAGCCATTTGGCTCGGCCGTACCCTGCCCAAATACCCTCTAAACTGTCCTACCATCATCCTAGAGGCCTTAATTTAGTCATAAAGCCAATTTATGGAGCTCTTTTTATCAAATCAAAAGGAAGAACCCGAAGAAGAGGTAAATATCTCACCACCTCTTTCATGTTTTTTCTTCTTCCACTACTTCTTTCCTTGTTGTTTCCATAATAAAATAATAATTCCAGTATGTTCTATATAATATGATGTTATTATAAATATGGTTCAACCATATTCATTATTCTATCCATCCTTTGAATGACATGTCACCATACATGTGTAAGTTCGGCTTACCGTCTCCACGTCGTGGTGTAGTTGTTACTCAATACATTACTATTCAGATAGGTATAATAATGATGTATAAATGATGTAAATAATAAATATAACATGATAATGATTCTTTATATATGATATACCATCCAATTATATTTGATTTTAATATCAAAATAATGATATTGTCACTCTTGCGTATGTACGGATTACCGTCTCCACGAACATGATGAGATTCATTCCCCATTGTATCCATTCAAGACTAATTTTCATTTGATGATTAAAAATAATGTTTAATACTTGATATCATTATGGATATGAATAATATACATCCCATACATAAAAAATATGACTCACATAACAAATAATATAAAGTAAAATGAATCATTTAACACCTGAAACAACGATAACACTAAAATATTATTAACAAAGAAATATTAGACGATCGTATATGATATCATATTTATGTATATGGTTGTTGTATAATTTAATAACAATGATTTAACTATTATACAAGAGTTTAACCTACCATATACCAAGGAAAAAACAAGGCAAGGGTTAATTCAACAATCTCTTTATTATTCGAGGTTGTTTATAAGTAATTATCTACTCGGACCTCTTTATCATCCACATCCATGTTTTTTAAAAATTTATTTCAAAAAAAATTAATATTTCCTAGACTATGGGTTAAAGGCATTTATACCCTTGTTTGAGCATCAATTTTTTTAAAGGAATCTTTCTGTCGTTTTCCAAATAAGTTACTTTATGACCATTTTGATATAATTAAGGTAAGAATATATTTTTTAACTTATACGGCGGGTAAGGCTATATTCCTCCATTATAACATCATCGAAGCTTCCCGTACAAGCTTATAAGAATATCTTCAAAATAAATGTTTTCTTTTATAATTATGTAACTTTAAATTATTTCAAAAAATAATAATGAGATATTTCTCTCAAACAGTTTTGATTTCATCTATTTCAACATCCTTTAATGGATTTTGATCTTTTTTGAAGTTGATTTATTATGATACAAATCTTCCATTTTGTATTGAAGGTTTTGTGATATGGTTGATTGTGGATGTGTTATTCTTCTACCATTCATGTTTTATGGATAAATTATTGACATTTCGTATGCTATTTTTAAGACGAATGTTTATGTTATGTTCAAAAAATTTCATATGAGGAATGCATAGGAATTAGTAAGTGATGGGTGGAGACCGCTATAGATCCTTGATGCATTGGTAGGTCTCATGAGACAAAATAGTGTCTTGGCACAAGTCCTGGACAAAATATTATTTGTAGTCTTGGAATAAGGCCTTGACTATATGGTTATGAAGTCTGGAATTATGAATTCCATCATTATGAAAGTGGCTATTGATATTGCATATGATTATTCGACTAGTAGAATATCCATGTGAGTAAGTAAATGGAATTATTTTAATTTATATTTTCCATATTATGAGGAAGTTTATGTTGAAAAGGCTTTTGTTTTAGTTTTATACATTGCCTTAAATTTTTATGATTATTTATGAAAGTTTCCGCTATATTGTTATCCTTACTGAGCATCTGAGCTCACCCCTTTCTATGTTTTATTTTTCTCAGGATGCGAAAAATATATTATGAATGACCTGCAGGGATAGTCTATGGGATCTCAGTGTTGTCGATGGAAAAAATTTGTTGTAGTTTTCCATTTTATGATGTATTATAAACCTTATGAATGTATCTATCACTTCCAAGGCTACTAAACTAATCAATATTTCAAGACTTGATATTTTGTGATCGTGCCTATGATATATAATAATGCACCGACTATGGGCTTCTAGGGTCGGGTTTTTATAATTTGTATTAGAGTAAGTTTAGTACAAACCTTGGAAACTAGATTTAGATAAACTCTAATTAGAGCACATAGCCCTAAGATAGACTTTGAGGATTAGTATAGAAGAACTTCCTAGAATTTTGGTGCTATAAATATTTTGTGAGATTTCCAAGAAATACATCTCTGTCTGGATATGAGCAGGTAGAGGTGGCTCTAGCACAGATTTACATAAGGGTAAAACCCAAAAACACCGCTTTGATCTAGACTCGAACGGGAACCAGTGCACCACAACGGGTCTTGATGCACTCTTGGTTATGACACTCCCAGGGGATATTCTTATGATAATTCTCATTTTATTTACAAATAATTATGAAGGATTTCCGAGTATATACCTTCTCAAAGAAAATATTTCTTTGATTATGGATTATATCCATAAACTATTTGATTTATGTTAGGTATTTTACAAGTTTTGAATTATTCATTACAATTCATAAACTGACCTAGTGTACGCCATTGTATAGAAATGGCGCCCAATAGAAGGAATGTGAACTCCATCAATACGTATGATCCAAAGAGTAAGAAGGATCATATCTTTCATGGTATTAATCCAACATTTAAAAGGGAAATAGTATCCCATCTATTCTCAAAATATGAAGAAATAGTATCATGTGTTAATAAGATAAGTAAATAATTATCAATTGCTATGGCTTTGAACAGAAGTAAGAGAAGAAAATGATGGAAGAGAGAAATATTGATAAAGGGGAGAGGGAAGAGAAGGATTTTCCCATATGTGATAACTATGGAAAGAATCACCATGGTAAATACTTTAAGGGAATGGGAGTTTGTTATAAGTGTGGAGAAAAAGGACGCCAAGTACGTGATTTCAAGGGTAAGAAAAAAGTTTCAAATGTACAATTGTTCATTATCAAGGATTTGGGACACTATGAAAATAAATGTCCAAATCATCAGAGTATTCCCCAAATGCTGCTATTGGACAATAATAAAGTTATGATAATACTGAAGATGAAGAGGAATGATTAGATTTATTACGTTGTTATTAAAGTATTATGTCATTTGAGTATTGTATTAGTGATGTACATGTTATAAGAATTATAGAGTATATAAGGATTGTAATGCGGTACTATTTCATTAAGGACTTGAGATTGTGTGGAACCAAGAAAAGTGACTCAATAGGAGGTTAAATTTTTGAAAAATATATTGTTGAGAGAAAGATAAACCATAATATGATTCTGATATCGGGGTAGTGATTTTGGAATAATACATGATTGATTTGGATAAATTATATTGGATATTCTTGACTACCTTGAAACTGATTAATGTTTTGTATATTCCATCATTGTTGGAGTTTACAAAAATTTTGGATAGAATGAGTATATCCAGTATTCTATAAAGAATAAGGGAGAATGAATGTAATCAATAAGGATGTATGGTAATTCCGGATGTTGGAGTGTTTTAAAAGAAGACATGATGTAGGTGTTCACTTGTTATTACGTGGAAAAAAGGATCTTCATTGTGTTAACCTTCATTATAAATTTTGGACTGTGAGTTTGGAAAGAAGTATTTTGGATAATTATAGTTTGAGATTATTTTTGATTTTCCATAAAAAGGACAACTCGGAGGTCGGGCGGCAACCCGTTCTGACCGGCAAGGACGCGAGACTTGAACCCACAACCAAAGGGAGACAAGGGAGAATCACCTACCACTGGCTCACGTGATGTCATAGATTGAATAATGTAGTTTTTTTAAGCTATGTTAGATTAATCATAAGTTCATTTTTTTGGAACCCTATACGAATAGGATAAATAGAATATTTTTTTAATTTCTATTATCTTTTAGAGTGAAAGATGAGTTTGTGCATGAAATTATTTAAAGAATGGAACTCTACTTTTAAAGTATTTTTTTTCTTCTCTTATTATATGAAGAAATCAATTCTCAAACTTTAGGTACTGGATCTTAAAACTAAAAATGCGTTATCCTAATACCTTATGTTTTGTTTAACCGATGATATTTTAAATCATCATAGATTGATGGCTTTGAGGCCCTAAATTTTACAATTGTTTGCGACTGATAACCTCAATCACTCCCTATAAATATTTACGTTTTTCCTCCAATTATGTGTGTCTAATTTCCACCAATGTTCTCTTAATCTTGGTGTTGACTTTTTCATTCCCCTTTTCCCCTTATTAAGACTAAATTTTGTTAACCAAATTTCTGATGTGGGTTTTCCCACAAAGGTATTTTCTATTTTCAACCTTTTATTTTTGAAGAACAATTTCAAATTTCGAGGATGCAATTTATTTAAGGAGGGAATAATGTAACACCCCAAGATTTCATAGTACATTATTTCTTCAAAGTAATTCAATAACTTGAACTACATGCAACACTGAGTTCAAGCACATCACGACTTATCAAACTAGCCGTTCAAAAGCAGTTATGAATATTATTAACTGAATTTTTAACTTTATATAATACTTATATTTTTAGAATCCATATTATTAGTTTCTTAGACATAATGTAAGAACAAATTCGTTTTTTCAGATAAAAGAAGTATTTTTCAAAAAAATGAAATTTTACCGCCTTTTAATGAAGAACCGTTTTTAAATCCAATGTTTGGAACTTTTATTTATCTAATTTTACAAAATAAACTTCTTATGTAGAATCGGTACATAAGAATTTAGTTTTAATAATGTTTTGGTGTTTTTCTGATAACTTTCATATTTGGTTGAATTGTGAAAAATACTATATTTTAACTGAAAACAACTTTTTTAATCAAAATAATTTATAGTGTTTAATAATACATTTTAATGGTTTGGAAGAATAATTAGATAATATTTTTACCATTTAATCCAATGATGGTTATTTCAAGTAATTTCACTTTGAAATTTGACATAAACAAGTGTCAATCTTTTAATATTTATTATTTCTTAAAAATACCCTTTTTGGTTTTGACAACGGGAATTATTTTTAAATTAATTAATTAAACTTTTATGTTTTAAAATTGGTAAATAGAATTCATTTTTGAATTTGTAATATCAAAATTTTCTTAGGATGAATTTTTTGTATTTTTCTGAAAACATTCAATTTTTTATGAATAGTGAAAAACACTTAGTTGTTGTTCAAAACTGATTTCTTATTTAAATAATTATTGATTTTATTGAAATTTATTTTAGGTAAAAATAGAAAAATAATACCTATATAATTTCAATTTAATTCATTGGAGTTAGTTTAAAATAATTTTAGATATATACAATTTTTATTGAACTTTTTACCGTCTTTTACCCACCTCCTAGGAGCATTTGCGAATTTACATAAAACTTATTTTTACAGCTTCTGTGAGTTGAATTTCAAACATCCAAAAAACACGGTTGATATCAGTAAGTAAAATGTGGTTCAATAAGATGAAACTAATTTTTGGTGAATAGTAACTTTTTACTTTTATTTGCCATAGTTAAAAGTAAATAGGGTAATTAAGGGTAAAAATGATATTATTATTACCGTAACACAAGTCCTAAATCTATTGGATAAGTATAATTCAACCAAAAAACCTTAGGAATAAAATATGAAACTCTTTGGTCCACTTGGATTAGATTAGGACATTTATTATTATTTTATTTAAAGAAGAGTTAAAAGAGTTAAATTCAAAGTTTAATAACTAAACCATTTTTAATATAGGGTTAAACATAATATAAATTAGACTATAAATATTCATTATAAATATAATAATATTTCCTACATAATGGTATTTTATTTATAATTTTTGGACACTAAATAATTAAATTTATTTATGACAAAATGATGATGCAGTAATTACCTTATTAATGAATAATTAAAATAATTAATATTATAAATATCCAAATAAATATAATTTGAGACTTTTCATAAATTACACTAACTTTATAAGTTAATATGACATGTTAGGGTTTATTAAATGAATTTATTTTTAAGTAATAAATTTGTTAGGACTTTAAAAAAATCAATTATTAAATAATGTCAAAATTGACATAAATGAGTTTTTGAAACAAATACAATATTATTGGTTGATATAACAATCCTAAAAATCTATGGTTAGAAGAAAAGATTTATATAATGATAGTTGTATCATTAATTAACCACTTGGGGTTCTTTTTAAATTTTATAGTAAGTTTTCTGACCAAATAATATAAAAATACAAAGAGACATGGTGAATGTCAAACTATTTAACTAAGAGTTAAATGTAAAATATAAGGTTAATATAGTGGCCCAAACCTATCTAAAACCAATTGGTTGAGAGGATTTAGACAAATTCCCACCTTAGTAATTGAATAATCAATTTTTGAGCCATTATAAACCAAAAATTATTTTATTATAAAATAATATTTATAGCTTTTCCTAAGGTGCCCCTCACCCCTCTTATAAAAGGGAACTTCCCATTTTCTCTAAATCACAGATTCAAAGCCATTTGACTCATCAAACCCCTACCCAAATACCCTATAAACTGTCCTCCATTCATCTTAGAGGCCTTTATTTAGTCATAAATCCAACCTAAAGAGCCCTTTTGATCAAATCAAAAGGAAGAACCCAAAGAAGAGGTAAATGTCTCACCACCTCCTTCATGTTTTTTCTTCTTCCACTTCTTCTTTCCTTGTTGTTTACATTATAAAATAATATAGCCATTATATTATATATAATATGATTTTATTATAAATATGTTACAACCATATTCATTATGTTATCCATCCTTTGAATGACATGTCACCATACGTACGTACGCACGGCTTACCTTCTCTACGTCGTGGTGTAGTTGTTACTTAATACATTACTATTTATATGGGTATAATAATTATGTATAAATGATGTAAATAATAAATATAATATTATAATTATTCTGTATATATGATAAACCATCCAATTTTAAATGATTATAATATCAAAATAATGATATTGTCGCTCGTGCGTACGTACGGATTACCGTCTCGACGAACGTGATGAGATTTATTCCCCATTGTATCCATTCAAGAATAATTTTCATTTGATGATTAAAAATAATTTTTAAAGACTTGATATAATTTTGGATACGAATAATATACATCCCATCCATAAAAAATATGACTCACATAATAAATAATATAAAGCAAAACGAATCAGTTAACACCCGAAACAACGATAATACTAAAATATTATTAACAAAGCAATATTAGAAGATCATATATGATATCCAATTTATGTATATGGTTATTTTATAATTTAATAACAATTATTTAACTATTATATAGGAGTTTAACCTACCCATGACCAAGGAAAAGAACAATATAAGGGTTAATTCTACAATCTCTTTATTATCTGAGGTTGTTTATACGTAATTATCCACTGGGATATCTTTATCATTTGCATCCATGTTTCTTAAAAATGTATTTCAAAAAAAAATTACTATTTAATAGACTATGGGTTAAAGAAATTTATACCCTTGTTTGACCTTCGATGTTTTTAAATGAATCTTTCTGTCGTTTCCCAAACAAGTTTCTTTATGGCATTTTCGACAAAATTAAGGAAAGAATGTTTTTTTAACTTATACAATGGGTGGGGATATATTTTTCCATTATAACATCGTCGAAGATTCCCTTAAAATCTTATAATAATATTTTCAAAATAAATGTTTTCTTTTATAATTATGAAACTTTAAATGATTCCAAAAAAAAATAATGATATATTTCTCTCAAACAGTTTTTATTTCATCTATGTCAACATCTTTTAATGGATTTTAATCTTGTTTGAAGTTGATTTATTATGATACATATATTCCATTTTGTATTGAAGGTTTTGTGATATGATTGACTGTGGATGTGTTATTCTTATACCATTCATGGTTTATAGATAAATTATTGACATTCTGTATGCTAGTTTTAAGATGAATGTATTTGTTATGTTTAAAAAATTTCATATGAGAAATTAATTGGACTTAGTAAGTGACGGGTGGAGCCCGCTATAGCTCCTTGATGCATCGGTAGGTCTCATGAGAAAAAATAGTTTCTTGGCACAATTCCTTTCCAAAATCTTATTTGTAGTCTTCGCACAAGACCTTGACTATGTGGTTATAAAGTCTGGCATTATGCATTCCATCATTATGAAAGTGGCTATTGACATTGCATATGATTATTCGACTAGTAGAATATCCATGTGAGTAAGTAAATCGCATTATTTTTATTTATATTTTCCATATTATGATGAAGTTTATGTTGAAAAGGCTTTTGTTTTAGTTTTATACATTTCCTTAAATGTTTATGATTATTTATGAAAGTTTCCGCTATATTATTATCATTACTGAGCATCTGAGCTCACCCCTTTATTTGTTTTATTTTTTCGAGGATGTGAAGAATTATATTATGAATGACCTGCATGGTTAGTCTATGGGATCTCAGTGTTGTCTATGGAAACCATGTTGTTGTAGTTTTCTATTTTATGATGTATTATAAACCTTATGAATGTATCTAGTACTTCCAAGGCTACTAGAGCAATCGGTCTTTCGAGACTTGATCTTTTGTGATCATGCCAATGATACATAATAATGCACTGACTCTCGGATTCTAGGTTTGGGTGTTAAACTATACATTGTAGTGATACCAGGGTGTATAGAGAAATTTGAGGTTTGGAAATCATCCAATAACTGTCTTTTTATCCCAGGTATAGAGGGAACACATAGTTTCCCCTCAAATTTTACAATTCCATCCTCATACAAAAAGTATTCAAACTTCCCATCATTCATGACATTAATTTTCTTTTGAAGATTCTTGTCATCAGGGTAAGAAATTTTAATACTTTATAATAATGATGGTTGGGAAACCAAGTGAAAAGGTAAAAAAAATTACCTCCTTTTATAATCCATATCTCTATATTTACTATATCCATGAACATCAGATCCCTTTCAATCCTCATTTGGTTTATAACACCACGATACTTCTTACTTAATGGATATGCCACCTCATTTTCCCCACCTAGGTAGTAGTGTGTGGAATAATCATAATCCTTGAGTATCTCGAGCCATCACCTTTACCTCACATTGATTTCTTTTTGTGAGAAGATATATTTCAATCTATTTTGATTTGTATATATCTTACATATTTCACTGTAAATATAATGTCTCGATATCTTTAGGGAAAATATTACAGCTTCTAACTAAAGATTGTGAGTTGTATAGTTTTTTTCACGATCTTTTAACTTCCTTGATGCATAGGAAATAATTCTATCATTTTTCATAAGGTAACAACCAAGTTATTTCTTTTATGCATCACTATAAATCATTAATCCACAATTTTCAGATGATAGAGTCAGGATCAGAGAATTCACTAATCTCCTCTTCAATTATTTGAAAAATTCTTCACATTCTTTAGTCCATAAGATCTTAACCCATTTATGAGTAATCTGGGTTAATGGTTTAGCTAACCAAGTGAAAATCTGAAGGAAACACCAATAATAACCTGCTAAACTAATAAAACTATGTACCTCAGTTATGTTACTTTAAGTAGGACATTTTTGAACTACCTTTGTCTTTGTAGGATCAACTAAGATTCTATCCTTAGAGATAATATGATGAAGAAAAATAAATGTTTGAATCCATAATTCACACTTCCTAAACATTCCCTATAAATCATTTCTTCTAAGAGAATTTGGAAGAATTCACAAGTGATTCTCATTATCTTCATACATTTTGGGGTATATGACGATATCATCAATAAATACCATAATAAATTTATGAACATATTCCTTGAAAACTCTATTCATTAGATCCATGAAAACAGAGGGTGAATTAGTCAATCCAAAAGGTATTATTGTAAACATATAATGCCCATACCTATTTCAAAATGTTGTCTATGGTATATCATTCTTCCTCACACGCAACTGATGATATCCATATCAAAGGTCAATCTTCAAAAAATATTGGGCTCTGTGAAGTTTATCAAATAAATCATCAATGGGAGGAAGAGGATACTTGTTCCTTATCATAATTCCATTGATCTCCCTATAGTCAATCCACATCCTCAAATATCAATCTTTATTACTAACTAAAATAACAGGAGATCCCCATGGAGAGACACTTGTGGGAATAAACCCCTTACTAATCTACTCATCTAATTTTTTCTTCATCTACACTAATTATACTATGTACATCCTATAAGTATTCTTTCATATAGGCCCTGAACCATGAATTAAATCAATATGAAACTCAGTTTCCTTCTCTAGAGGATGTCCAGGTTAATTCTATGGAAACACATCAACATATTCTTGCATAATAAGTACATAATCAATTTGAATATTTCTTTACTAGCCCATAGATATTGCATTCTATTACTTTCCAATAATTGAATTCAGTAGAGATACTAAGGGGGGTCTATATAAGAATTAGATGGTGAGATTTCTTCTTTAAAGATAAGGTACTATATATCATTCTTAAAAATTGTAACATTATTCTTCTTAAAATAGATATTCGCATTATAATTTGAAATAAAATTCATACTAAGTATTATATAAAAATAAATCATAGTTTTGATGATAAGTTCAAAAACTAAACCTCGTTTATATGGAATAAGGAGGATTTATCAACACATTATTGTTGCAATGATACATCCCTTAGTAGATTTGACTGAAAAAATATTTATTAAATAAAATTATAAATGTCTAATTCTCATGGAAAACTGGGAAGATATAAAGGAATTTGATGATCCAAAATCAAATAAATCATTGTCTAAGTTTTAGTAAAAGATTAAACTACCTCCCACCACATCATTAGGAACTACAACCTCCACCATTGTGATCATATAAGCTTGGCCTTTCTCCCTTGGCCTTTTCTGTGGAAAGTTTTCTTGGATATTAGGAAAATCATTTACATAATGTCCCGTCTCTTTACAATTGTATCATTGAACATTGGTAGTGTCTTTATTTCCCTTGAAATCATGAGATTGGTGGACACTTTCTCCACATTTTTAACAAACTAATTTTCTTTTTAATAAGGATCTAAGGTGTTTCCTTCCACAAGTATCACATGTTGGAAAACTACCATTTGTATTCTTCCCGTTATCCATTCATTCCTCTTTCTCCCTCTTATTCTCTTGTTTTCCCTTAAATTAATAAGAATTATAGAATTATTTATCTATCTTGATAGCACATGCGACTATATCTTCATATAATGAGAATATTTGGGAGACTAGTTTCCTTCAAAGGAATGGTTTTAAACCATAAAATAATCAATCAATCCTACTCCTTGGATTATGTATATAGTCTGCAGCATGCCTTATTAACCTTGTAAAATAGGATTTAAAATTCACAAAAGTTTCATCCTCTTTATGTATTAGACTCAAAAATTTTAAATCCAATTTCAATCACTATTAACGAGGAATATATTTTTATAATATGATTTCCTTAAACTACTTCCATTACATTTCATTTATTTCTTCCTTTAACTTCATCTTTTGATTAAATAACCACCATTGATATGCATCTCCTGAGAGATGATAAACTGCCATGATAACCTTCTCTCTTTCATTACTTCCCAAATTAAGAAATATATTCTCAAAATAACTTTTTCACTAATCTACTATAAATGGGTTTATAGTCTCATTGAATGATGAAGGATGATGTAACATAAATTGGTATAGCATTGATCCTCAATGTTATCGATCAAGATACTCTATATGGGTAAGGTTATTATTCATAACCTGAGTTAGTTATCTCTATACAGTTATAAGTTACTCAGCACCAGTCGCAACTCTAGAACAAACATCATTATCCTTCATAGGAGGTCAATCCCTATATGGTATATGCACGTTCATGAAGTTTTCATTCCTTCCACTAGGTTCCATTTATAAATAATTTCATGTAATAAATTATTCTATGAATCATAAATTATAATGTCTAACTAGGAAAACACATAACATAAATTGTAATTTTATGAATTTCTAATCTCAAAATCATAATAATGGTTTCTTTGGGTATGTATTAAAACATAAATCCTTCGCAATGTTTTGTAAAGAAAATGTAAATTATCCTAAGAATATCTCCTCGGAGTGTCAAACCAAGTGCCCAGTAAGGCCATTTGTTAGGTACCAGGTTACCTCGAGTCAAGCCTGGAACACCTTTTCAGAGTTGTTACTCCTAAGTACAACTCTTCCAAAACCACATCCACTTGTTGTATCAAGAAACGAATGTATTTCCTAGAAAGATATACATAATCTATACCTTACCAAAATTAAAGGATGTTCTTGTATGCATATCTTAAAAGTATATCTTAGGGTTTTGGTCCCTAATCAGCATCTTCTATATTTAGTTTCCAAGGTTTCTATTAAACATCCTCTAATACCAACTGTAAAGACCCCAACCCCAATTTCATAGAGCTGGTGCCTTATATTAATACACAGGTATATCTATAAGGATGTCACATCCAGAAGGACCAAATAGTTTAGTAGTTTTGGAAAACCAAATAAAAATATAAGGTTTACATAACAGCTTGAAAGTAAAAAAACAACAATGCAACTCTTTTGGAAACAACAAAAAACTCTTAGATTATTCATGAAAGTTCTTCATAATAATATTCATTATCTCATACAAGGGGAAAATAAAACATAAAAAAGGGTGATCTTAGATTCTAAATAAGAATAAGTAATACAGAAGAAGTTATCATAAATATAAACATTATTCCTAGTGAATAATTAAAAACACATGCCTTTAAAAAATAAAGTTGGGAATATATGGAAGGAATAAAATCTAATTACACAAATCCATATAAATGATCATAAGAGAATAAAAACAATGAATATTCTACTAGTTAAATAATCACATGGTTTATCAATTACTATTTTCATAATGAGGGCATTCATAATTTTGGACATATGAAACATATCTTCAAGTCCTCGTCTAAGACGTCTGAAAATTATTGGGTAAGACCTCAGCCAAAACCCAATTCTATTTTGTCTCATGAGACATACCGATGCAATGAGGGGATACATCTGGCCCCACCCATCACTTTCAATGTCCAATTTATTCCTCATATTAATGGGGATAAACATAAATAACATGAATATATGAAATACCTTTCCCCAATCTATAGATATAATCACTAACCATTCTGAGTGGTATGGTGAATGGTATCAAGATAGCACATCCATAGTCAGAATAGTTATAAACCATTTAATAAAATTTGGTAGGTAGTAATCATAATATTTTAATCCTAATAAAACATAATATTCAATAGGGTTGTTTAAATATAATAAAATGCTCTAATAAAATAATCGAATAATTCTTGAGAGTAGTACTATTTTACTTGGAAAAGTAAGAGTTATTTGGGAAAAATCTTTGCATAAAACCAGAATTGAACTAATATAGTTTTTACATGATAATATTATTGGGTTTATAAAAATAAGTGGGCTTTAAAATAGATATAGAATTCACTTGAAAATAGGTAATAAATCGGGAAGTTCTCTTTAATCGAGCTTGCTTATCATGAAGAATTGAGAAAGGGGCCTTATTAAAACTTGTATTTTCCGCACAAAGAAATCATTAATTGATAAGAATAAAAAAAATTGAACATATACCCAGAATATTTAGAATTATAAAAAATAAATGAATAATTAATTTGGTTTATAGAATAATAAATCACAGCCCAAATGAAAATAGAGGTTTGGGGAGAAAACCCTTACCTTATGTCTGAATGAGTACGGCATTTGGCATTAACGTCATGTATAATCAAAATAAATCCATTAATTTATTAATTAAGAATTTTTTATATAATTCATTGATTAATTATTGTTTAATTAATTTCATTCATGGCCTTATTTATGAGTTATAGAGTTTAATTTCATTGTTTAAGAGCATTCGTTTTCTTGGTTTTCAGGATCGGTTCACTTGTTTATAGGTAATGAAGTTCATGTAAAATGGCTATAATTATATAGAATTGTAATTACATTTTATTAATTATAATAAAGAATATTAAATGGTTATATATATTATATATTTATATGGTATGAAGATGAATCATTAGATAATAGATTATTGATAATCGTTTAGATTATTACAACGATATTTTGATCAGCACGAACTAGTTTTGTAGTATGAATTATTATTATGTATATATACTATTTAAATTACATTAAATAGGTAATAATACATATTTATAGTATTTTTTTACCTTAAAAATTGTATCATCACCATCCTTGAAGAATAAATTGAATAATAGATGTTCTTCATCTACGAAGGTTGTAAATTGGCACCGCACGGACACTGATTTCGTTTTTAAAATAAAAGAGACAGTGTGTATGTGTGTGGATATTGATAATTTTTCTTCTATTAAAATTATATAATTACAGTATATAAATTATATTATAGTTATCATTCTCATTTTCACATAGTATTTGATGAAATAATAATAAAATAATGAACTTGGAAAGAAAATAAAAGGAAAAGGAAGAGGATTTTACCTCTCGAATTCTCCTCCTTGAGAATCTTCTTAAGGTGGTTTATTTTTGTATTTTTATAATACCAAGAGCTTCTAAATGTGTTGGAGGATATTTGGAAGATAATTGGGATTAAATTTGGCAATTCTAAAATCTTGGAATGTGCGAGGAGAAGAGGGGGTGAGAGGTGGTTTTTATAGTATAAGAGAGAGGTAATTTCTCATTATTTTATTCATTATTTTTTTTTCTCAAGATAGGAAATAGTATTGATTATTTTGACTAAATACATTAATCATATCATGTGATATTGAACCAAGGTTTATTACATCATCCATTACTCAAGGAATAGTGTATTTAGCTTATAATGTATTTATACTGTAAATTATTGTACTTTACTACTCACTAAAATTCAAGTATTTCTAAAAAATCCCAAAAATTAACCCTAAACATTTTTTAATGTGTAGAATTAAAAACATAACTCCAATTTAAAAAATAATAATTTTCTAAATATTATAATTTTAATTTTTAATTAAAATCATCATTTACTTAAAAAATGTAGTTTTTTCCCATGAAAAGTTAACAAAGGTCTAATTAGATTATCCTAAAATCATAAGAAAAATTAAATATTTATTTATGAGTAAATTTTATGAAAATGAGTTTTTTTTAAATAAATTTATTAATTATAAAATTTTAATTAAATATTTTTTACTCCCAAAAATACAATTACTTAATTATTAATTTTTAAAATATTTACTAACTTATACTATGATATAATTCTATAATACATTCATTAATAAGGTGTCTAAATTTAATTTATACTCTCATGTATGAAGTTACTATTAATTTGGTTGATATACTATTCATAAGGGCTATATTACTATTCATAAAGGTACGTTACTATTTCAAAGGTTCAAGTTACTATTCCCTAAAAAAATTAAGTTGATCCTATCAAACTATAAATATATTACTGGTCACAACTGTGTATGTCTATTTTTTGAAATTTAAAACATAGAAGAAGAAACAATATGTTTAATGGCTAGGTTATAAATATCTTCTTTAAATAACTATAATAATAAAGTTTTGTTTCATAAAGACTCAATGTTGTGTGCATTAAATTCTATATTAAATCTATTTGTAAATCCTTAGGATTATACATAAAGGATATGAGAATAGGTACTATAATTTTCATCATTTTTGTTAATGATACAATTTTTACAAGTGATAGAGAGTAAACTTGTACGAATTTTTAAAATAAACAAATATTCATTTTGATATATCAATGCCAGGAGTGAAAAGTTTCTTTCTAGATTCAAAACTTAGATATAAAGTAAATACATCATCATATATAAGGATAAATATATCAAGGAATTATTGATGAAATTTTTGTGGAAGATTAATGGTATGTATCAACACCCCGGAGAGTTTGTGTGAAACTAAGTAAATATGAGGCAGAAAGAATTTTGAATCAAAAGAACTTCTTAAAAATAATTAGAAGTTTTTCTTATATTATAGCTTCAAGACCTCATATTGTTTATATAGTAACTTTATGTGCTAGATATCAATTTGACATAATGGAATCAAACATTTTGACTACTAAAAGGATTATAAATTATATCAAAGGGATATTGAATTATTATGTGATGTACATAGGAAGTGAACAATTGAACTTGATGATATTCACTAATACTAATTGGGATTTAATTTTAAATTATAAGAAATCAATATAAGGAGGAACTCTGTTTTTAGGGGACATTTGTATAATCATGAATGGTAAGAAACAATGCTCTGTCACTTTGAGTATAGTTGACACTAATATTGTTTCTACCACAAATTCATGTAAACAAATGTGGTGGATGAAAATATATCTAGAATATTTTAAGGTGAAATTTTAGAAATCATTAGAAAATACTTATGATAATAAAATTGCAATTGATATTTCAAAAAATCCAATGAAACACTCTAAATCTAAACATATTTCCTTCAAAAAAGGTTCTTTAAGAAGAATGTTTCTAATGAAGATGTAAGGTTATAGTATTTCTTTTTAAAATATCATATTGATTTCATTTTTACCAAATCTATGTCAAGGGATCAGTTTTAAGAGTTGAGGATAAAACTCCATATTCATAAATTATCTCTTACTTAAGGAAGATATGGGATACCTCACTATCCCTTGGATGTTTTTTAAGGGTTAGAAGAGTATACAACTCTTTTGGGAGAAATTTATATCATCTTTTATGAATTTTAATTTTTTATTATTTTATAAAGGGGTATAAAAATAAGTGAGTTTATTAAATGGGGGAACATAAAAATAAATTTCTACAAATCTCTTGTTAATGGGGGATGAAATTATCTAAAAACAATGATTTATCTAGTATTTTACTTTTAGGATAGTTCCCTCTAATAAATTTTATGAATTAATGAAAATTTTGGAGTTGTTGGTGTTAGAAACAAATCCAAAGGAATATATTGAAAACCCAAATCAAATTGATTTATTATTAATGATATGTTGTATTTATTATCAAAATTTTGTTAAACTTTTCTTGATAAATAATTGAAAGTGAAGTTATTGATTATAGAGGTATGAATTTGTATGATGTGTTTTGAGGTGGAAGATGTGGAATGGTCCTAAAGATATACTTAGGTGTTTTAGGTAACTTTATTTTATATCCAGAAAATAACCTTGTTTTAGAACCAGGATTTACATTTTTTAATAATTATACAATATTGGTTGATGAGTTGTTCATTAAGTTAAATGTGAGTCTAGGTATTTTAGGAATAAAAATGTTTAATAGTTGTGGAAGAGTTGTTACATAAGTTCTAAGTCACATCAAATTATCTCTATGACTTCAAAGACTGTGTAAGTGTGACCTAAAACTTCAATAAAGTGTAATTGTTGGATAAGTTAAACATATTCTTAAAGATGAATACATAAAACTAAAACGTATGATTTTTGAATTATGTTTCAATGAAAAAAAATCAAGTTAGTTTTAATATTGTGATATATATATATATATATATATTATGATGGAGTTTAGTTGAGAATGCAGGTGGAATATCTTGAAGTTGAAAGGTTTCAAAAAAGAGTTGAGGTTGAGATATTTGGTGAAGTGAGTTGATTAATTTTAAAATTTAGTTCCATAAATACATTATTTTATAATCTATCATGTAAAACTAATTGATGAGAATATTGAATATGATTTGACAAAAGATAAGAATAAATAATTTATTTGGTATGATTAACCTATTTTTTTAGTTTTTAGGTAATATTATAAAAGTTATACATCATATTAATTTAAGAAGAATGTAAGTTGAGGAAAGGGAAAAAAAGTGTGTTCAGATGACTAGAAGTGGATTTTTTTCGGTAATTATAATAACTATGTTTGATGTAAGTATGAACTTGTCAGATTTTTGAAAGTAGGATTTATTGATTTGGATGATGATGAAGAAAAATTTATTGTGACGCTGAAGAATAATTCAAATGATAAATAAGTTCATGAGAATAATTTAAGTATATAGGATTAACTTATATAAAAGACTAACTATGAAATATCCATAATTATGGAAGAGTTGTCTTGATTTATCTTGAAATGAGTTTCGAGAAGATAAAATTTGAAATCCTAGAAGTTTCAAAGAAAATAATTTTTAAAGAAAAATCTGAGAAGATTAGAAGGTTAGGAGATCAAAATCTGGATATGATTAAAGGCTAGTGAGATCTGAAATTGAGATGTCATAATCCAGAGTTTTAATGATCTATTCAATCTAAGGAAGAATAACTCTGAAATCTCAAAAAAAAATTAATTAAGTTTAAATATCTAATGTCTATGGAATATAGGGAATCTGAAGATATTGAAAGTTCTAGGGACTTGATATAATAGTTATATAAATTCAAGGTATGTGTGGTTATTTTGAGATGTACTTCAATACATAATAAATACATTGTTGAAGACTCAATTATAGATAATATTTATAGAATCCTTGAAGATAGTATACAACAATATTTGAAGGAAAATTGATAAAGTCAGTCTCTAATATATTCGAAAGAATTGATGGTTGAGGATTCAAAATTTGGATCCTGCATTACCGAATTTATTAGAATACTTCAATGCAATGATGAGTAGAAAAGGGTTCAATCAGTGTCCAAGTATTGATTATTGAGAGTACAAGTATTTGATCTTTTAGTTAAAGATATTTACTGATTATAAGTGGATATTATTGATTCTATAAGATACTTATATTATGGAGGAAGAGATAAAATTCCAAAAGATCACAGAGTAGAGAAACATTACAATCATGTATAAGGTTTAAAAAATTTGTTATTGAACAAGGGATAAAGTGATCATTCCCAAAAATTCAGAAGAATTTTGGGAATATTAATTATTTGTCGTAGAATCGTTTTAAAGATACATAGGTATTTCTAGTTACATTTTAGGTTTCCATTGTAATATTAAAAAATCCGATATGAAAAACTAGTCTGGGTACTATAAAACAATCTAAATATAGTAAAACTATTAGGAGGTAGTAAAGTATTATTAAAAGATAGCCTATGTGTACTAACATTACATTATTAGTGAGCCACATGTGTCTTAGACTTGACCCAAATACAGAAAAGAGTATATACCCACAATATGATTTAACCTTCAAAAAAATTCATATTTCCCTTGTGTTGGTTTATATTTTTGTTTCATATAGGTAAGGGTGAGATATTAAGAATAGGAGTATTGAGACTCTAAAAAGTCACATAAAGTAAATTTAAAAAAAATAGGGAAACTAATCCAACCCCCTTCTTAGTGGTACATCATATTCATAATAATTTCATGTTGAGTGGACAAATCTTTTTCCCAATCCATTATATAGAAAAATTCAACATTATTCATCTGGTATGTTGATCTTTATGGTTTCCTAGATAAGTGTAACCAAAATAATAAACCAAATACAAACATATATTTTTATTAGGGTTAACCATAACTTTATTTCCTAACACAACATAATCCATGGGAATAATACGTTGGCGGAACCTGCCTGTATAAATAATTGAGTTCTTGAAAAGTGTCACTTTGTAGGGAATATAACACTTAGTATACATAAATCTAATGGGTTTTTTTAATATCTATTCCTTCTAATAAATAAATATGTTCAAAACATATTAATTTATATCTCTTTATAAAACACATATCTTGTGTTACTAACCTAAAATAAATATCTAACTATATTTATAGATATTTAAATACATCAAATGCAAAAAGTTATATGAAATTATTTCATGTAAAGTCTTAGAATCATATGAAATCAATAATCGCCATAATAGTAAACATGGAGTGAATATTACAAAAAAATATAAAATTATCACAATATCATATATTTAATCAAAAATATTTATAAGTATATAAATCCAATATATTTAAAGTAATTTTACATCTAATCACTATAAAAGTTATGAAAATTTTATCAAATAAATGTTTAAAAAATTATACTGAATATATATCAAAAAAATATGGGTGCCTATATGTAGAGATTTGTATTTCAATATGGGGTTATATTATAGAAATAATGTCATCCATGTTTAATTTTATTTCATATAGGTATACTCATAATACATCATATGATATACAAATTGAGAGATAAATGGTATTTAATTTTATAAATATTTGGTGTTGTGAATAATATGCGAATTGTAACATTTAAGATAAGTTTATCCAAAAATATGATATATGTATTTTAATGGGTATCTTAAGGAAAAAAATTGAAATTATTTTTATCAAACCACTAATGATAATGTTTATATGGGTTATTATAATATTTTCCTTGATAAAGAGTTCATTTCCCATGAAACTAGTCATATAAATGTTTTACTTAGTGTAATAAAAGACCAAAAAACATGAAATGTACCTTGGATGAATGAAATTACAGTTTATTAAGTGGTTTTAGAAACTAAACCAACCCATGGTATAGAAGAACCTCAAAGGTTTACTAGGGTAATTTATGAACTGAGAAATATTTTTTATCTCAAAGGATAATGAAGTAATATTCATAGTCCATGATCTCACATCCTAGTATAAGGTTATGAAGAGTTTGGACTCCATGACATAATAAGAGATAATGAAATATAATATGAATTATATGGGAAAAAACTAAATTAAGATCATAGTTGATTTATTGTATGGGTTACACTTATAGGTTGTGTGTGATTTTTGTCAATAAAACTGAATATTATAATAATCCATTTATAGTGTGAAAATGATATAAAAATTCCTCATACTCAATATTAAGAGGTATTTTAAACCTTCACTAGGATAAAATCTATCTATATTATTATTGAACTGGCATAATTTTTTGATATTTACAAAAATGGATTCAAAAATTTCATACCATAATGGGAACTTATTTATATATTTATGATACAAAAAAGTATTTTGAAATTAAAAAAATTTATTTATAGTTATCCAGTTATATTAATCCATTTATATATTAAATAATCCTCTTGATGTTAGAGAATTATTTTTAATTATGTAATTAAAATTTTATTTTATTTAATAGAAAAATATATATGTAAACATATTAGTGGGAGTAAAATTTCATTTGTTATGATGTATATAGATGACATAATACACATTGAAACTTCTATCACAAATATAAATTCTATGATGTATTTTTGGGGAAACTTATTCTCAATGATATATATGACAGAAGAATCTTATATATTGGGTATGGATATCTATATATATTAAAAAAATAGGTGGATTAGTCTGAGTCGAAACACATATATTTGTAAAGTAATTAAATGTTTTAACATGGATAATTATATTGGGGTTTTACCATTATTAAATGATAAAAGTATTACAAAAGCTAAAAAAATAATAAAAATATATAAATGGAATTCACAAAAAAAGATGTATTTTTTTGCTAATTGGATATATCATAAATTTCATGTTCAATACTCAACCTGGTTCCATATGTTCTTTGAACACAATAAACAAAAGTCAATAAGACCCTACTAAGACTCACTAGATCTCCAACATAAATATATTTAAGTATGTGAAAATAAATAAGGAATTGTTTTTTATCTATATAGATAAGAAATAGTTTATTATAAATGGTTACACAAACACTTTCCTGAAAATTGATAATTTTGATTGGATATATATAATTCATGATTTTTATAATATATAAATGTTTGAGAAAAGTGTCTGGTGAGTTTAAAGAATTAATTTATGACTTTCTACAACAGCGGTTGAGTTAATTTCAATATCAAATAAATTTATAGAAGTTTTTTATGATGAATTTAATGAATAAACTCGGTTTTGTTCTAAAATAAGAAAATCTAATATATAATTTATGTCATAACAATAAAAAGCTTTCCTAGTCTAAGGATACTTTCTCCTACTAAAGATACAAACATAAATTTTAAATAACTTATCTCCTTAGAGAGACTATTTAGAGGGGTGATGTAATGAGTATTTGGATTGTTATAACTGACAATTTATATTATCTTATGGAAAAACTTATTGCACGATAGAAGAAATATAATCATGTAAAATCCTAGGGTATTGTATACCCTGGTGAAATAGCTCTAGTATGTGGGGTTTTTCAATTTATACATCTTAAATTTATTCAAGAGATATACATATATATATATATAGTGAAATAATTTATACCATGTTTTATAATTAGCATAAATTTTTGAATTCTCATTTATATATTTCTATTGTGATTAGGTAGTGTTATTTAAACCCTTGTAGCTAAAACTCTATATTTTACCTAATTTATGATCATCCTGAAATTTCATCATTTATGGTATTATATTAATATTAAAAGGAGTAGAAACTCATCTAGAGATATAAATTTTACACTTGGTTCCTTGGTTATATGTATGTTTTTTTAATTTAATTTGGTTGAACACTATATAATGATCTTATACCTGGGAGAAATAAGTTTAATAAAGTATAAATAATAATAATTTAATATTTATATTATTATATTTTATAGAATATTATAATCAAGGGTTGTTTGGGTATAGTGTTGAAAATGGGAAGGTACTTTTTTATAGAATATGATGTTTCCCCTTCCATATGATAGTGATGAAATTATGACCCCTTATTGTCTAAGATTAGGGTAATTGATTCACACTCAAATTTACCCAAAAGAAGAAGGTAGGACGGCCCTTGTAGTATAGCTTGGGTTGTCGAATCCTCTGAGACCTAAGAAGTACCTACAGACACGTACATTCTATGGATTGTTTTTTTCTATGAAGTGGCCAACTTGGGTTTATTTTAGATGGGTTTAAGGTATAACTAATATTTTTAAGTTAATTCAAATTAAGGTAATAAGTTGATCCTGGGTTAACGCTCGGGGTGGACTGGATGAATTCCTTTTTTAATGATTTCAATTTCTTATAATTGAGATGTGTTCATTTAAGAAGATCAAACATAATCATCACTTACTAGTTTAATTCCTACACACCCTAATACTAATCACCCATACACTTGAAGGATAAAATCATTGATTACTCCAAGGTAAAGGTTCCTATTATCACTTGAAATGTATGACCTTAAATTCAATAAGGATTAAGAAGTTTTAAAATTATCAAATAAAAATATCATTTAAAAGAAGTGATTAGCCATAAATGGAGTGAGAAATAAAATCCAATACAGCCCCTTGATACTCCCTTGGATCAACCCATAAAAGATTTATCCCTCCATTGATGACATGTCTTCAACAGAAGCGAGAAGTAGACTTACGAGGGTGGAATTGAAGAAGTAAAAACAACAACAACAAAAATTGATCACTCCACCGTTGTGTGATAAATGTCACAAAGTATGGTGTGAATAAATTCACATATGGAACCAACAGTATCAACGTGATATGTATAACAATAGAATAAGATTATAAGAAGAAATTTTATAAAGAAACAAGGATGAATTAAAACAACTTACATGTGAAGGAAGAACGTTAAAAGGAGAAATTGGCAGTATAACATTAAGATGAAAACAAAGCTCAAAGATCATCAACTCCTCCAACACCACTGCCTTAAATAGGCATTTTGTAAGCCTAGGGTGGAGCCTCCAACAGTACAAAGCTTCCCAATTGATTATGGTAGGCTATATGTGGGTGGAAAGTTGAGGAAGAGTTTATTTTTCCACCCTTGACCCGAGGTGGCAGCCATCTTTCATCCACCGAACAGACGTGCTTGGAAGACCATCTAGATGGCCGAATCATAGTGGGACATAGAATAAAAAAATGGATCCCTGGATATCTTCTATTAAAATGTAAAATTTAGGCCCATTTGAGTTTTATATTCGGAGATTTGATTGTATCAGTAGGCTGTTTTTCTGGGCCGCAGAATCTGGCCCAGAATTTTATCTCTAACTTGGGCCACCTAAATGACAACAATGGATGCCTAATTAGCACTGGATCATGAAGAATTATTTGTTACTATATATTTCTTCTATCATCCCAAGAAATTTTGGATTTTTTGGGCCTGTATGTTGCGTCCAAAAGTCTCATCAGTGGGCTGGTGTCCAAACTGCCTTCTCTAGAATTGTTTCCTTTCATCACAAAATATCCCCATTTTCATCCATGAATTATCAATTGATACCTGAATCAAACATTTTCATATTTAAGTGTAGATAAACTTCCAAAAATATCAAATTAAAATATTTATAATTAGATTCCTTAAAATCATATGAATCATTGGGTACTTTAAATGATGTTCAAAAATGTACCACATAATAGTGCATTTTAAGAAAGAATTACAATCATAATGTGAAATGATGTTCAAAGTGTAAAATGAACTAAAATGGTGTTTATGAATAATAAATAATATTAATATTATATATATTGACAATGAATATTATCCTCATTTAGTGGCTAATCACACCCCCCAACTTGAGTTTTTCTAGTCCCGAGAAAAATATATCTCAACAATATGAAATTTGAATTCCCTTTTCCAAAAACATTTTAATACACAATGATCACCAAAAACCCTTATACCAAACAATCATGAAATCCATAAAAATATTTTAATACATTATAGTTTTATAAGTAGATCCCAATCCCAAGACCATTCCTTTGTTTAAATTCATTGTCATATTTCATCCAATATCAATTAAGTATGAGGATGTGTTGTGTATCATAATAGATATGGGGGTTCATCATTATTGAAGGGGGAAATGATGGAAGCGCTAGTTGGAATAAAAATTTCAATATTAATATGATTATTCCTTTTGTTTATTGTATTATTAATTTTTTTTTTTTGCAATTTTTCCATGGTAATTGAAGTTGCACTCAAAAGAGTCAACCCCTATAGCGAGACTTTGCTGATGACTCCCAAGCTCAAAGACCATAGGGAACCTAGTGAATCCCACATACTCGAGAATCATCTCAAGTTAACTCAGTCAAAAACAAATTCAAATTACCAAAAAAAGAGATAAAATTACTAACCCTGGGCCAGACAACTATTGAGTCACGATCCCCAAGTGCCAAAATCCACACATTAGGTCATTTCATTGCTCTACGCGCAAATTTTTTTTTTTAATTTTTTTTAATACTCATATTAAATTAAAATGATCACCAAAATTATGCTATTTATTTGGGGGACCCCATGAACTCAAACTAATACCCCACTATCCAAAGTACGTGCATTGTGATATTTTTTTTATTTGGATGAAAATATAAACAATGAAATATCACCTTGGACAGCCACACTTTCCAAAATCTATGCTCATGAAATTATACACGGATTAAAATCAGAATCAGGGCATGCTAAATTATTTGATATTCAGTTTCAAAGTGTGAAATATGTATTACCATGTTCAAAGTTAAAGTAATTTTTCCTTCCATTTAAAATTTTTTTCAAATCATTTTTTTTTCACAAAAGCAATTTTTGTATTTATTTCATCTCCCACCCTAACTTAAAACAACATTGTCCCAAATGTTTGAAGAAATGAAAATTTAGGAGTAGAGGCAGATAATGGAAGTTCAAAAAGGAAATTGAGAATTAGGATCATGGAATGAAGTCACCTTGTGGTTGAAGTTGAAATTCTTGTTGCTCCCTTTTAATCCTTTGATATCCATGTCACTTAGAGATTTCCCTAGTAGAAAAAGGAAAAGACCAAACAAAACAAAACAAAACAATATATATATATATATATATATTTATATAATAAAGAAAGTAAAATATAATTATATATATATAAATATTATAGAATAAATAAGCACAAAAGGTTGTAGGTCAGTGGTAAGTGTGCGCCCCTGTCTCCCTTCGGTCCCGGGTTCTAATCCCTGTGGCTTCGCCGGTTGTGACGGTGTTTGACCCACAACCCACGACGTGTCACTTTTTATTATTATTATAATATTTTTATTTATTTATTTTTTTAACCTACAAAAACATTAAAATTAAATAAACTGATGATACATTATCTTCCTTTTAAATTTCTTGGTAAGGCATTACTCAAGGATCACACCATGTGACACGGATGAATATAGTGCTCCCCCTTCATACCCATCCATACTCATAATAGAAGAACAGGTCAACAATCTATTTTTTTAAATATAAAAATGATTAATTAATCCTATTTAAAATATAAATTTTATTAAAACAATAAAATGATAGGAAACTGGAAAACCATGGGTTCCCTCCCATGCATCGCTTTGTTTAACGTCGTTAGCCCAACATGAACCCCCCAACTTACCCAATACCAACTTTCAATATTTTATGGACCACATGTTTCTCCATCTCCACTAGATTTAAATTGATTCTTTGTTTATAATTTTTGTCATGTGCAAACCTATGTTCTATAATGAGTGTTAAAATCCAAGGAATATTAGAAATGGTTGATATAGTTTATTTTTTAGTCTTTCCAAAGACATTAAGAATGATTACCCCTTTGTTGGTTTCAAGATAACAAATTCTAAAAAATGGAAGTTTTTGGCTATCCCCAATGAAATGATACTTGAGGGTGGATCGAAAGTCCTTTCGTTCAAGTTTGGGTAGGCTAACACTTTCATACATAGGTTGGGACTTTGAATCAAACACAATTTCATTTATAAAATTTCCCAATAGAATTGGTTCCTTTTGAATAGAAGTTTCAACCAAAAAATTGGAAAGATCAGTTTCAGGAATGGGTATGGAATCAAAGTTTGTGATTTCTCTTAATGGTTCAGTGATTTGTGTTTTTGAAAAATCATAAATGGAGTTATATTCATGAGACTCAATCCATGATGTCAAATTTCCCTCTTGTGAATATAAAAAATCAATTTCCTCTTGATTTAAACACCCATCAACTATTACTTCATCTTCTTTAGGTATCCCAGCTTTAAAGGAAATTTCTTTAGCATTTTCATGAGATGTTTGTGTGTAACAAGATTCCTCTGTGAATGATGAGGAATGGACAACCTGACTGGGAATGGGTTCCATAACTGTTTCAATGCTTTGTATTTCTACTCTCAAGGATGAAACTTCAGAATTAATTCTATCCATTTCTTGACACAATTTCTCAATTAATGGATGTGGATCAAGATGGTCAAGGGGTTGAGGCAAGTGGTCTATTCCAAGAGGATAATTAAGTTGTTGTAATTGTACAGGTGGGTGTTCAGATTGTCTTTGTGGGGATTGAAACTCATTATATGTTGTAATGTTTTGTGGATCATAGGGGGAAAACATTTTGGTTCATTAGGTTGTTTATGATCCCACAAGTAGAAATTAGGATGGTCATTTTACATCCCATATGGGGTTGGGTGATCAAAGTAGGGATAGGTTTCCCATGTTTGGACTTGTTCAAAATTGAATTCCATAGGAGTGAGGGGGTGATAATAAAGAATAGGGATGAAAAAAAGAGGTTGATAATGTCTAAGATAACTTACTTAGGTCCCCGGAAACAGCGCCAAAATTTGATTCACGCTCAAATTTACCCAAAATAAGAAGGTAGGACGGTCCTTGTAGTCTATCTTGGGTTGTCAAATCCTCAGAGACCTAAGAAGTACCTACAGACACGTACATTCTATGGATTGTTTTTGGCTATGAAGTGGAAAACTTTGGTTAATTTTATATGGGTTTAAGTTATCACTAATAGTTTTAAGTTAATTCAAATTAATGTAATGATTTGGTCCTAGGTTATCGCTCAGGTTGGATTGGATGAATTCCTTTTTTAATGATTTCAATTCCTTATAATTGAGATGGTTTCATTTAAGAAGATAAAAAATAATCATAACTTACTGTTTTAATGCCTAAACACCCTAATATTAATCACCCATACACTCTAAGGACCAAATAATTGAGCACTACAAGGTAAAGGTTCGTATTAGCACTGGAAATGTGTGACCTTAAATTAAATAAGGATGAAGATGTTTTAAAATCATCAAATAAAAATATGATTTAAAAAAAAGTGATTAGACATTAATGGAGTGAGAAATAACATCAAATCAAGACCCTTGCTACTCCCTTGGATCAAATCATAAAATATTTAGCCCTCCATTGATGACAAGTCTTTAACGGAAGGGGGAATTAGACTTACGAGGGTGGAATTGAAGAAGTAAAAAAACAACAACAAAAATCGATCACTCCACTGTTGTGTGATAAATATCACAAAGTATGGTGTGAATAAATTCACAACTTGAACCAAAAGTATCAACATGATATGTAGAACAAAATAATAATAGTAGAAGAATAACATTTATAAAGAAACTAGGATGAATTAAAACAACTTATATGTGAAGGAAGAACGTTAAAAAGAGAAATTGGCAGCATAACATTAAGATGAAAACAAAGCTCAAAGATCATCAACTCCTCCAACACCACTACCTTAAAAAAAATTGGAGCCTTGGGTTGAGCCTCCATCAGTAAAAAGATTCCCACTTGATTATGGTAGGCTATAGGTGGGTGGAAAGTTGAGGAAGAGTTGATTTTTCCACCCTTGACCTGAGGTGGAAGCCAGCATTCATCCACCGAACAGACGCGCATGGAATACCTTCTAGATGGCCTAATCCGAGTGGTCCATAGAATAATAAAATTTATCCCCGAATTTCTTCTAACCTCCTGTAAGATTTTGGCCTATTTGGAGTTGTATATTAGGAGATATGATTATATTAGTAGGCTGTTTTTCTGGGCCGTGGAATCTGGCCCAAAATTTTATCTCTAACTTAGGACGCCTACATGACCACAATGGAGGCCGAATTAGCACTGGATACTGAATAATTATTTGTTCCTCCATATTTATTCTAGTATCCCACAAAATTTGGGATTAATTGGGCCTGTATGTTGGCTCCCATGGTCTCATCAGTGGGCTGGTATCCAATCTGCCTTCTCTAGAATTGTTTCCTTTCATCACAAAATATCCCCATCTTCTTCTATGAATTATCCATTGATCCCTGAATCAAACATGTTCATATTTAAGTGTATATAAACTTCCCAAAATATAAAATTAAAATATGTATAATTATATTCCTTAAAATCAGATGAATCATAAGTTACTTTAAATGATGTTCAAAAATGTACCACATAATAGTGCATTTTAAGAAATAATTACATTCATAATGTGAAATGATGTTCAAAGTGTAAAATGCACTAAAATGGTGTTTATGAATAATAAATAATATGAATATTATATATATTGATAATGAATATTAGCCTCATTTAGTGGCTAATCAGTAATTCATGGTCATTATTAGACAAGTGACATGTAGAGACCTTATTTTCATTTACTAAAAACATATAATATATTCGTATATTTTAGTCAATTTTACTAAAGAATCGCAAAATAGATTAGTTAGTTAATATATAATTAACATGTTATGTGTATCTTAGTTATACTAAATATCATGGATTATATAGTTATATATGTATAGATATGGTTGATATAGTTCTCACCAAAAACCATTTGTAGCTTGAGTACCGTTAACATTTTTCTACCTAATTTTATTTAATTCCCACTATTGATTATGAATTCATAATCATTATTAATGATACAAAGTCCCATACAGTCTCACATAAGTCTATGTAAATATATATTTTTTCAGAAAAAAAGTGTTTTTACAAAATCTACCATGGATTGTAATGATAGTTTATAAAAACCCAAGAAACACTAAGAGGGTGGTAAATATGGGTGTTAGCAGATTTAAAAAAATTCACTTCTTCTTTTCCTCCATATCTTGTTACCTTATTAAAAGGAAACATATTAATCCTATAATGAAATTAATAATTATAACATTAATCAATATTATATATCATATATATAGTTATAATCTAATACATTTGTTGATGTGAATATTTTACCTAGTTCATCCACTGTAGTCTATATCCAAGGAGCATGCCCTCATCATTTCATCAATGAATCAAAATCCTTTATAACTAGATATTTTGTGGATAAAATTTTTATTGGAATTAACTCTTCACCAAGTATAACTACCTAAAAAAGTTTCAAGAATGTATTACATCCTCCTAATGTTCACTTCCTTTCCTTCTATTGTGCACTATTGTAGATGATATCATTTTATAAATTTATAGGACTCTTCTAAATTTATTAACATGGAGGCCACTCTGTGATAATAACATATGTATATTGGATAATTATTTTAGATGGTGTTACTATAATGAAGCCAAAGTGTGCTTCCCTAAAGTACACTACTAGATAAAAATAACTCATTTTGAGAATAATTAAGTCTTTAGTCTTTAGTTAATATTCAAAATACATAAAATAATTCAAATATAAAAATTCTAGTATATGAATTATTCATTCATGAATTATATTTTTCTTAATTCAGAAAGTATAATGTATCAATGATATTCTACAACCTTTGATTGTTATTCTTTATTAATACCAGATATATCAAGAATTAATATCTCTAAGATTTATCCTCACTTTTATAATGAATCTTTTATAATCTTCATTTCTTAGTGCACAACACTTCTTACCTTAAATAAATATTTAATTAAATTATATTCAGCAACAAATTTTGTCCTCTAATTTAAATATATGATAAATCCATGTTTCGAGATTTAATCTCCTTATTCTTGGAACACATATTTCATATTGTTTTATTATTTTTCTTCCCTCAAATCTACACAACAATAATTTTTTCATCTTGATAATTTCAAAATCAAAATTCAAATAAATAACTATCTTTCAAATTACAATTTATTCTAATTTAAATTCATACCTTGGATATTCATTAATTATAACTTCACCTTTAAGATTCAAACATTTAGTTAATAATCATCTCAATATCTTATAATATGTTCTAACAATTCCATCTATTTAAATTCTCTAAATACAAAAAATCACAGTGTGACTTTAAATGTCATGGCATGGCCTATTAGTTCTTTTATCAATTTTCCTTCAACATCTAGATGAGTCTGGTAATGATATGCATCTCTATAATATGATCTTATTTGGTTATTTAAAATATCTAAAAACTTATGAATCATATCCCTATAGTATTTCCATGGATCTATGATGTGGTCCTACCCTTTAATCATATTTTTCCAAAATAAACTTGTTCCATTGTAGTAGTTCTTCTATGGAATGAATAAATTTAGGCACGCCTTATTCATGGCATGATTGGTATGCCAAGAAATAAACAAATTTTATGATTCATCCATAATTTTTCTCGAAACTCGTATCAATGAATGGTTATCCCCCTCTCTATGTGACTTTTTCTTTAATTTTATAGATAATGACTCTTCAAGATTCCACTATGCAATCTAACACTTTTCTAATGTATGGTAGCCAAATATCTCTAGATGAATCATAAAAACTCCATAAATTATTTATTAAAAATATGAATATGACCCATAATAACTCAGTATTTCCTCCATTGATTTTATTAATTTCACTATCTACTCCCAAAATTTACCTTTACACAATATAGGTGACTAATCCCGGACATTTACATATTCAAATATTAGTGCAGTAGTTACCCTTACTCATACTGGGAGATTCCAATAATTTGTTATTTTTTAGTAATCTCTAACTTAATAACACTTATGTATTCAAAAAGATATATATTCAACACTTTTTTTAAATTCTATGATTTAAATAATTCCAACATTAAACTTGACAACCAAAATTACAATTCTCTTATTTTTAAATATTCAATAAATTTCAAAATTTCAGCCTTCATAACAGTGAGAGCATAATTACTCAGTTATTACTTTTATAACATTAAATTTACTTATTTTTAAAATGTTTCTTCAAGTGAAACTCCCATTCTGTCTCAATATTATAATATTTGAAATAGAAAACATCCAAAATACGCAACCTCAATATCCAATTAATTTAGTGATAGTCTTTCTTCAATGATTGTCCAAAAATCCAAAAACCTTCTCATTGGATATTATCAATAAATCCAAATACAACCACCTACTAATAAAAATCTCCCCCTATTAATTTTGTTCAGAACACATCCATAAAATCCATGAACTATCAGGATAGAGATAATATCTAACCCTTTCTCTTCTAATGAAGACTTATGGATTTTATGGACTTATTTTCCCTCCACTTTTTAAAATAAAATTCAAAGGTTTCATATTTAAAAAAATAATTTATTTATTATTCAACTTTAATCCATAAAATATTTTGGGGTATCTTTACAAGTTTAAATCCCCCTTTGTTAATACACTTCTTATGCTAGATTTATATAAGAAATCAATATATTTTCATATCCCCACAAATTACAAAATAGGATAGACTGTTATCTCCTTAATATTCACAATATATAATCACAAAATTATACAGTAATGAGATTGGAAATCCTTTTACCACTCAAAAAAAAATCCAAAATTATATAGTTTAAACAACACACATTGATAATTCATACCTTTAAATGTGTCATTCACTTGTTTACCACTCCAAAAAATGTCTAATTATACCAATTGTTTAAGATTATTATAACCTATGATATTCATTCAATTATCCTTCATTGTAAACTATTTCAACTCACATTCATTTGTAACCCTATTCTTCTCAAAAAAATATAGTGATTGAATTTATCACTTGGTAATGATTCATTAAAAATTCCTCTAAGCCTAATTAGTCATAAAATGGTGAATAAAACAAGTGTATTTGTTAATAACATAAATATTGTGTATATTAATCACTAATTTCAGTTAAATACTTATAACATGAGAAATTTGAGTCCTTATAAAAACCTTCACATGATCATAATCACATTCATACAGTGAAATAAATGAATAAGAAGTAAACCAATATAGTGTGAGTTATACCACATGTTTAATCAATTAATATACCATTTTTATGATAAAGTAGTGATACCAATATATGTTGATTATTTTACTTTTCTTAAAAGGTATTCTGAATTCTCATATGAGGCTAATCAAAATTTGAATAATAATTACCAATTCTCAACTACTTTGCGATCATATTAAATTATTATCAACAACTTTCTATTATCCTGAAAAGAAATTAGATGATACTTCATTGTATATTAATTAATAGGTAAAATAAATATTCCTCTATGATTATAGACATTACACAAAAAATATATCCATATTATTCTTTTGAGACAACCAAAACATGATAAATTGCTGATACCATAATTTAAATTCCAAAATTGGATTGATGTAGTATAGAATTAGAAAAAAAAATTACACATGTTTCATTAAAAATAAAGCTCCATATCATATTTAATAAATTATTTTATCATGTATAACCAAATTCATCATTTATTTTTATAGTATATAATTTATATAACTTAATGATCATGTATGTACTTGACACCAAAGGATTTTATTCATAATTCCATGTATCTTTAGACTTAACAAATTTATTTTTTCAATCTATCAACCCACGTTTTGTTTTTAACTTTTTTCTATTTTACCACTAGTGATAACACTTGTTGGAATAAATTCATACTTACTACTCCCAAATCCACTTGTTGAATTTTATCTACTCTAAATACAACTATTTCATCCAAAGAATTTACCATCTTATATTGAATTCATATTATTTAAATTCAAATACCCCATGCATTATGACTACCCATTAATCTTGTATCACTCTTATCGTTAGATATAAACATTAAGCACAATAGAAGAGGGGTACCTTAGATATTATCATGTATAGAAATGTTGTTGACCATTCTAAACCAACCCTTTTCTTCTGATCTAATTCCAAGATTTTATACAGATAACACCTCTAATGAAAAATTCTCTTTATATGTTTGAATCCAAATCCTTCTTCTTAGAGAGCTTGGTATTCATATCTTATGTGATAACCACATCACTAGTTAAGGATTTCTCTTTTAATGAAAAAAATTTTTGTTCCTCACAATACTTCTTTCTCAATGTAAGAAAAAATCCACCAATCTTCCAGTCATTCTTTTTAGTGGTATGGATGAATCTACTTAAGAATGTCAGCAAATTAACATCCATAACTTCCATTAAAATAAATTTAAATTATTTTATTATTGATAAATTTTTCTTTGAACATTTATTCACATTTTTAATATAAAATCCTTCCTTACATTGGAAAGTGACTGTCTTTATTTTAAAAAATATTTAATACCCATAAGAGAAACTTCTTTATTACTATTTTATCTACAGTCTTAATTATTCTCTATTCAGTATGGTTCTTGTGAACTAACAACGTTTGTTTCTTGATGAAATCTCTATTACTTTACTTCATTGATAACTTCCAAATCCGTTAATTTAATTTTTAGTAAGTGAAAATGAATTGAATTATGTTTTATTCTTTGAATGTTTTTATTCATAAATATTATACACACATCCATTGTATGTGCAATAATTCCAACAAAAACTACATATCTCTTTGTATATCCATGATGGTTTTTATGAATAATCCATCAAGGATACTAGAGGCTTTATCCTTTTCCATCCCACTTCATAATCATCCAAATCCATGAATCTATTTATAGGTGGAATATATTTCTCACTCTTCCATTCATATCTCCTTATTATAATAGAGTGTGGGATTTTATCTTATCATCTCTATAAATTTTTTTTATAGTACCTTTCCACATGAACAAGGTTATCATAAATATAATATCTCTTAATGAAATAATGACATGTATAATATTGAATTAGTGGGATGTGATTGTAGTAAATAATCCTCTAATGAAATTTATAGCTTGAATACACATATCCGTACTGTCACGACCCGCCTTCACCAAAAGGAGGCAAGGGTCAGCAGATTGTCAGGACCTTCCTTATTTAAGTTGAAGGAGAGATAATGACCCCCAAAACCCTCCTTCAATAGGTCCCGGAGTGGCGACTAGCACCAATGGTATATAAAATTCTCGCAAATGGAAGGCATTACCCTTTTTATTTTATAGGATCGAGAGATAAGGAGAAGAAAACCCAACAACACCAAGGTATAAAGAAAGGTAAAGCCAAAAGTAAACCATTCCCACATGCATGTTTCAAAAGTAAAAGCCACAAAGTGCAAAAAGGTGACTACAAGGTAAGTACCAAAAAGAAAAACAACAATTGCAACTGCTCCAAAAGTCCGATATAGTAAGGTCCTGCGTGATCCCCGAAGTCCTCCTGGAAACCTGAAAGCAGTTTTATATATGTAGGGTGAGAATACAAGTACACTCAGTAGGGAAAACCAAGACTCTCGTGCACAAGTGGGGGAACGTACTAAAGTCCCGTGAGAAAAAGAGCAAACCAAACACCTAACAAGGCAAACTATCTATCCCAGGCCTCACCAAGGCCCACTCCCCAAATAACACAAGTCAAGTAATATATATAAAAAGAGCACATCGATGTTTGGGTACCCCACGCCACTTTCCCACTGGTTATTGAGACATCCAATGCATCGGACCAATCCCGCCATTCTCACCGCATTCCCACTGCCACACCCGCCCGCACACACCTGGGCCACAACCACACGCAGTCCCACTGCCGAAAATCCCGCCCGCACACACTTGGGCCTCAACCGCACGCAGTCCCACTGCTGAATCCCGCCCGCACACACCTGGGCCACAACTGTCACATGTAACCATGCCTGCAAACACCTAGTCCAGAACAACCACCACCACGCCCGAAGACACCTGGGCCTCATCCTGAAGACACTTGGGAAACCACCTGCCGCACACACCTGGCCAACCACCACACCACCCCGCCCGAAGATTCTTGGGCTAATAATGGACTTCAGGCCATCACAGCCTGCCCGAAGATACTTGGGCTATCCGGGAAAGGGAGAAGAAAAGGAGCTAATAACCAGCCACTAAGAATAGTGTTGGGAAAAACACCCTCCCCCATGAAATGGGGGTGTTCGGCCCTAAGTGCTCAACTTGGGTGGGGCGTGAATAAGAAACACAAAACTAGAAGTATAGATATAGGTAACAAGCACTCACCCGAGTCTAGGTTTTTCTAACCGGCCTACGGAACATAACACCACTATATCCGAGCCACAAGTCACGACTCTCGCCAACAAAACCCATCATCCCATTCTTGTTTCACGTTCAGTTAAAATGTTCAATTAATTTTAAGCACTACTGGGCAACTACCATAAGCATAACCAAGGAAAGCATCAAAAACATGGATCAACCAAAACACTCACACCCGGTTCTGTCAACAGAGGATCTCTCCCCAATTTTTGATATAAACGAGTACCCACCCGGTCTCAAACTCGCAACCATCGAAACCATACCAACAGGGAATCCCATCCTCAAATTCACACAACCACTGGGTAATTTCAGATTTAAAAGACTTAAAACACTCTGTGACTTCAAACCTGTGTGTTCTAACCTAGAGTTAACATAGTAGGGTTTATCCTGGTGCTTCCAACTTATTCAGCCGGGTATACGTGATTAACCAATTTTACAAGAGGAGTTCACAATTTCAGCAACCCATTTAAAACATCACGAGGGGATTCATCAGTGCACATACAACGACCACCAACGGCCTCAATTTTCAGAAAAAACATAAACCAGCACAACTAAAAAGGATGATCACAAGATAAAGCATAAACAACAATCACAACCCCTTCCCCTTCTTTCTTTAGAACTTCGTTTATTATCTTCATTAAGGTTCGGTTCAACCAATTCCATAGGAACAAAATAACGCCCACCCCGCATGATACACAAAAGTGAGAGATGAGAGAAATTCCCTACCTGCTGATAGACGACCAACGCTTATGTCATGGGGGGAGGTGGAACTTCACGGATAACGACGCGGCGCGCCCGATGCACCAGAAGAGCCACGATCGAGGAAGGGAGAAATCACGGCCTAACCCTTAATTTATAAGATTCGGGGGCGGTTGAGATAAAAACGCTGAACCGCGTAAGACGTGGAAGTCGTGGGTTGACCACGCGGCTTGACTCATCATTAAAGGTGATGGGTGGTTTAAACCGACTCATGAGTCGATTCAGTATTTAATTAAAACTTTTGTGCGCGTTTCGGGTCTTTAAGACATTTTTTTAAACGAGGCAGAATAGGGTTTAAAACCCTATTTTCCGGTCTCACTGATCGGTCGCACCGATCGGCACCACTTAAGGATCCGGATTTTGGCAAAGGAAGGGACCAGGGGGGGCTGGGTCATCACATCAGATACCTCTTAAACGATTCTCGTCCTCGAGAATCACAACAAACCAGAAGGAAAGAGAGGGTCCGAACAACCATCTTCGAAAGATAACTCTTAGGAGTGAACCCCTGCTAACTAAAAACACTCCCCTGTCAAGAACCAAGAAACATACCACGCCAAACCGCCCGGTCATGTGGGTTTGGGGAGTTCCCCTCCCCCATGTCAAGATATTATCCGCTTTGGGTGGCACTGACTCACCCGCACGGGTTTAATCACATCCACCTTAATGCGTCTTGATTAGGGGTCGGGTTCCCTCTTCCCTTTAGCCGGGGATTTTCACACACAACAGAGGAAATAAACTAGTACATTTCATAGCCAAAAGTCAAACGTTCTACCACAACAGGTACAAAAGGAACAAAGCTCAAAACAACCCGGGGTATTGGGCATGCATATGTGCTTCCCTCTCCCACGTACTCTCTTCGAGCCCGCCATGTCTCCACAACACACGAACCAAGGGAATGGCTCGCCCACGAAGCACCTTCTCCTTGCGATCCTCGATCATCACTGGTTTTTTCACAAAGGTTACGTCGTCCTTGATGTCCAGTTCACCCCAATCAAGGACGTGTGAATCATCGTGCAGATAACGACGGAGCTGGTATACATGAAAGACATCATGTATCCTTAGCAGCGGCGGAGGTAACGCTAGCTGATAAGACACTTCGCCGACCCGCCGCAACACTTCGAAGGGTCCGACGAATCTGGGGGAAAGCTTACCCCCCTTGCCAAACCTCCGTTGCCCACGCAGCGGGGAGACCTTCAAGAACACGTGGTCCCCAACCTCAAACTCCAAGGGCCTTCTCCTGGTATCAGCATACGACTTCTGTCGGTCCTGGGCCGCCTTCATCCTTTCCCGTATGAGCTGAATCTTCTCTGTCGTGTTCTGCACCACCTCCGGGCCAAGTATGCCTACCTCTCCTACTTCGGTCCAACACACAGGTGAACGGCATGGCCTCCCGTGCAAAGCCTCAAACGGGGCCATACCGATGGTAGAGTGGTAGTCATTATTGTAGGAAAACTCTACTAGAGGCAAGTATCACACCCATGACTCTCCTGAGTCCAGAACACATGCCCGCAGCATATCCTCCAAGGTCTGGATGGTGCGCTCCGTTTTTCCATCTGTCTGGGGATGGAAAGCAGTGCTAAGGCGTAACTGGGTGCCAAACGCATGCTGCAATCCTCTCCAGATTCGCGAGGCAAACCGTGCATCCCTATCCGAGACTATAGACCTCGGAACTCCATGCAACCGCACCACCTCATTCACGTACTTTCGTTCCAAAGCATCCACAGTACTTGACTCCCTGATTGCCATAAAGTGAGCCGATTTTGTCAACCTGTCCACCACCACCCAGATGGCGTCGCACCCTCCTTGGACCTTGGGTAGTCCCGTGACGAAATCCATTGAGATGTCGTCCCACCTCCACTCGGGAACAGCTAAAGGCTGCAGTAGTCCGCCTGGAACCCGGTGTTCAGCCTTCACTTGCTGACATACAAACATTTAGCCACAAATTCTGCCACCGCTCGCTTAACTCCGGGCCACCAGAACTGCCTTTTCAGCCCCTGGTACATCTTGGTAACTCCTGGGTGCACCGCTAGGGGTGAGTTGTGGAACTCACTGAGAACCTTGCCACGCATCACTCTTGGAACAAAAACCTTTTCTGGAAAAGCATCCAGTGCTAACCGTCCTCTGTCCATTCTCTTGGAGCATCGCCCTGGTCAACCCGATCACGCATCACTTCGCACTCGGGGTCTCCCCACTGAGACTCCTCCACTTGTCTAAATAGAGATGACTGCACTATCATCTGATATAGGCAGCCTCTGCCACTATCCATCTTCGCATCCAGGTGTAAGGCAGCCAACTCCTCCATTTCCTTCCAGGCATTTTCCGACTCTCGGGCCGCATCGTTCTGCGTCCTCCTGCTCAAGGAATCGGCCACCACATTGCCCTTGCCCTCAGTATAAGAGATTTCAAAGTCGTAGTCCTGGAGGAACTCCACCCATCTCCGTTGTCGCAAGTTCAAGTCCCGCTGGGAGAAGATATACTTTAAGCTTTTGTGATCTGTGAAGACCACAAAGCATTCCCCGATGAGGTAGTGCCGCCATAACTTTAGCGCAAAAACGACCGCTGCAAGCTCCAGGTCATGGGTGGCGTAGTTACGCTCATGGGGGCGTAGCTGCCTGGACCCGTAAGAGATCACCCCTTGTTGCTGCATCAACACGCATCCCAGGCCCTGTCCTGAAGAATCAAAAAATACCTCATAGGCCATCCCTTCTTTTGGTAATCTCGACACTGGGGCACTAACCAGCTTTTCTTTTAGGTAGCTTAAGGATGACTCGCATTGCTCGCTCCACATGAAAACCTGGTCCTTCTTGGTCAAAGCCATCAAAGGGGCAGCTACTCGGAAGAAGTTGGGTACGAATCTCTGGTAGTAACCTGCCAGTCCGAGGAAACTCCGGACTTCCGCCACATTCTTGGGTGCTTCCCAAGAGAAAACTGCCTCAACCTTTGATGGGTCGACTGCTACCCCCTGCTCAAACACTACGTGCCCGAGGAAGTGCACTTCTCGTGTGAAGAACTTGCACTTTGACAACTTCCCGTAGAGCTGGTGTTGTCGGAGGACTTCCAAAACTGTCCTCAGGTGCTCTGCATGGTCTTCTTCTGACCTTGAATAGATCAGGATATCATCGATGAATACCACCACAAACCGATCTAGGTACTCCCGAAAGATGGAGTTCATAAGCCCCATGAACACGGTCGGGGCGTTCGTAACACCAAAGGGCATGACCACGAACTCGAAGTGCCCATACCTGCACCTGAACGCCATCTTCGGGACGTCGCTATCCTTCACCCTCAGCTGGTGGTATCCAGACCGCAGGTCGATCTTCGAGAACCATCCTGCCCCCCTCAGTTGGTCAAAAAGATCATCTATCCTCGGAAGAGGGTAGCGATTCTTGATTGTTACCTGATTCAGCCTCCTGTAGTCGATGCACAACCTGAGGCCACCATCCGCCTTCCTTGCGAACAATACTGGAGCGCCCCATGGTGATGCACTCGGACGGACATAACCCATCTTCATCAGATCATCAATCTGTATCCGCAACTCTCGTAGCTCCGAAGGTGCCATCCGATAAGGTGCCATCGAGATCGGACGAGCGTCGGGTTGTAGGTCTATCCCGAACTCGATATCGCGTCGAGGGGGTAGAGTCGTCACCTCCTCAGGAAAGATGTCCATAAACTCGCGGACGATCTCTGGCACTTCCACCATCTCAGCATCTACTGATTCCACTGTCAGCTCGGTCAACAAGGAGAGGAGAGGTTCCTCCCTCCTGTTTCCCTTCGGACAGCTCCGCTCGCCGGTGAAGGTAACATGCTGGCCGTCCAAACCTGAGAACACCACCCTTCTTTGGAAATAGTCAATGACGGCGCACACATAAAATAGCCAGTCGATGCCTAGGATGACATCGTACGGCTGAATCTGTAGCAGAAGGAGATCCCTAACCGACTGATGTGGCCCTAACATCAGTCTACATCCCCGACAAATGAACAGCAAGTCGGTCTGACCTCCAACTGGTGTGCTCAACACCAGGGGCACTGTAAGTCTCTCGGCATCTAGACCCAAGGCACGGGCTAGACTGGGTGCAACGAAGGAGTGTGAAGCTCCGGTATCGAACAAAGCATAAGCAAGAGTGCTAAACACATTGATCGTACCTCGAACAACCTCTGGCCCTGTTGGAACTGTTGCCTCTGCGGTGTGTAACTGTCCACGCCCAGCTCCCCCGCCCCTCGGCTGTCGGCCACCTCCCCGACCACGCCCTGGTCGAGGTCCCTGGGGAGCGCCCTGAGGTCGGCCTCCTCCTCCTATGTCTGCCTGCGGAGGAGCGGGAGCTCGCTGTCCCTGCTGCTGCTGTCGGAAGGGTCTGGCTGGAAACTGCTGCTTCGGTGGATGCTGGGGATGACTGCCACTGCTGTACTGCACCCGATCGGGGCACTGACTCTAAAGATGTCCAGGGCTCCCGCAGATGAAGCACCATGGTCCCGAGCCTGAAGGGAAAGAACATGGGCCAGGGGATCGAAACTGAAACTGCTGCGGTCTGCTCCCTGTGGGTCGGAACCTGGAGGGTCCCGATGCTGGAGGCCTGGTGCTGACGGCCTTCCCCTTCGATGGTCCCAGCTGGATCCCTTCTCGTGACACTCCTCCCAGAGCATGCATCCTTTCCACCACTTCGGCCTTCTTCTGGACCTCTAAGCATGTCGGAAGGGTAAAGGGGGTAACAGCATACTGGAGGGAGGGTCGGAGCACCTCCTCTAAACGTCTTGCCCGAGACTCCTCATCGGGAAAGAGGTCTGGAGCAAAACGTAGGAGGTCCTTGAACTTGATTCCAAGTTCCCTCACGGACATGCTCCCCTACTGGAGGGAGAGTAGCTCCTGCCTCTTCTCCGCCATCATTGTCGAGGAGAGGAACTCCGCCCTGAACTCCTTCTCGAAATCCGCCCAAGCAACCTCAGACTCTTTCCTATTCCCCAGGTGAAGCATCCACCACTGACGTGCCGCTCCTCGCATCTGGCTAACAGCCAGAGGAACCCAGTACTCGGTCGGGGCCCGAATCAGGCCGAAGGCTATAACTAGATCCTCTAACCAGCCTTCCGTTTCATATCGGAGGTGTTGGCCTCATACTTCTCGAGGGCCTGTCGCTAGAAGGCCCGAAGAGTCTTTTGCCACTGGTCGCCCTCTTCCTCTCGATCAGCTCTCTGCCGATCGTCTAAAGTAGTCTCCGGTGCCTCGATCTCCTATACCACACGTGGCCGCCTCCCAGGTGCCATAGCTACAAGGTAAACAAGGAATGCCTAAGCCCAAGTAGTGCTTACTAAAAAGAAAAACTTCATAAAATTTTAAATTTATTCTTACTTCCCAAAATATCCCAGAAACATAAGAACACAAGTCATTTATGATGCATGTACCTTTCCTAGGGTCTCTACCCTGCAATCAGTGTGGTCTCACTTGGTCGATCGGTAGGACCAGAGTCCTTGCATCGGATCACGGGGGGCCCTAAAATCCCGTGTCCTAGCCGGTCTTCCCTAGCCTAATTCACGCACCAAGGTCACCAAACGTTGTTGCCTTAACATCCCATGCAATCCTCACTGTGCCTAACTCCAGACTCCATCCTACCTCTCAAACCTTGCCTTTGATACCATTCTGTCACGGCCCGCCTTCACCAAAAGGAGGGAAGGGTCAGCAGATTGTCAGACCCCTCCTTCTTTAAGTTGAAGGAGAGATAATGACCCCCGAAACCCGCATTCAATAGGTCACGGAGTGGCGACTAGCACCAAGGGTATATAAAATTCTCGCAAATGGAAGGAATTTCCCTTTTTATTTTATAGGATCGAGAGATAAGGAGAAGAAAACCCAACAACACCAAGGTAGAAAGAAAGGTAAAGCCAAAATTAAACCATTCCCACATGTATGTTTCAAAAGTAAAAGCCACAAAGTGAAAAAAGGTGACTACAAGGTAAGTACCAAAAAGAAAAACAACAATTGCAACTACTCCAAAAGTCCGAGCTAGTATGGTCCTGTGTGATCCCCGAAGTCCTCCTGGAAACCTGAAAGCAGTTTTATATACGTAGGGTGAGCATAAAAGTACACTCAGTAGGGAAAACCAAGACTCTCATGCACAAGTGGGGGAACGTACTAAAGTCCCGTGAGAAAAAGAGCAAACCAAACACCTAACAAGGAAAACTATCTATCCCAGGCCTCACCAAGGCTCACTCCCCAAATAATGCAAGTCAAGTAATATATATAATAAGAGCACATCAATGTTTGGGTACCCCGCGCCACTTTCCCACTGGTTATTGAGACATCCTATACATCGGACCAATCCCGCCATTCTCACCGCAGTCCCACTGCCACACCCGCCCGCACACACCTGGGCCACAACCACACACAGTCCCACTACCGAAAATCCCGGCCGCACACACCTAGGCCTCAACCACACGCAGTCCCACTACTGTATCCCGCCCGCACACACCTGGTCCACAACTGTCACATGTAACCATGCCTGCAAACACCTAGGCCAGAACAACCACCACCACGCCCGAAGACACCTGGGCCTCATCCCGAAGACACTTGGGAAACCACCTACCGCACACACCTGGCCAACCACCACACCACCCCGCCCGAAGGTTCTTGGGCTAATAATGGACTTCAGGCCATCACAGCCTGCCCGAAGATACTTGGGCTATCTGGGAAAGGGAGCAGAAAAGGAGCTAATAACCGGCCACTAAGAATAGTGTTGGGAAAAACACCCTCCCCCATGAAATGGGGTTGTTCGGCACTAAGTGCTCAACTTGGGTGGGGCGCGAATAAGAAACAAAAAACTACAAGTATAGATATAGGTAACAAGCACTCACCCGAGTCTAGGCTTTTCTAACCGGCCTACGGAACATAACACCACTATATCCGAGCCACAAGTCACGACTCTCGCCAACAAAACCCATCATCACATTCTTGTTTCACATTCAGTTAAAATGTTCAATTAATTTTAAGCACTACTGGGAAACTACCATAAGCATAACCAAGGAAAGCATCAAAAGCATGGATCAACCAAAACACTCACACCCGGTTCTGTCAATAGAGGATCTCTCCCCAATTTGTGATATAAACGAGTACCCACCCGGTCTCAAACTCGCAACCACCGAAACCATACCTACAGGTAATCCCATCCCCAAATTCACACAACCACCGGGTAATTTCAGATTTAAAAGACTTAACACACTCCGTGATTTCAAACTTGTGTGTTCTAACCTAGAGTTAACATAGTAGGGTTTATCCTGGTGCTTCCAACTTATTCAGCCGGGTATACGTGATTAACCAATTTCACAACAGGAGTTCACAATTTCAGCAACCCATTTAAAACATCACGAGGGGATTCATCAGTGCACATACAACGACCACCAACAGCCTCAATTTTCAGAAAAAACATAAACCAGCACAAAGAAAAAGGATGATCACAAGATAAAGCATAAACAACGATCACAACCCCTTCCCCTTCTTTCTTTATAACTTCGTTTATTATCTTCATTATGGTTCGGTTCAACCAATTCCATAGGAACAAAATAACGCCCACCCCGCATGATACACAAAAGTGAGAGACGAGAGAAATTCCCTACCTGCTGATAGATTACCAACGCTTATGTCAGGGGGGGAGGCGGAACTTCATGGATAACGACGCGGCGCGCCCGATGCACCAGAAGAGCCACGATCGAGGAAGGGAGAAATCACATCCTAACCCTTAATTTATAAGAGCTGGGGGCAGTTGAGATAAAAACGCTGAACCGCGTAAGACGTGGAAGTCGTGGGTTGAACACGCGGCTTGACTCATCATTAAAGTTGTTGGGTGGTTTAAACCGACTCATGAGTCGATTCAGTATTTAATTAAAACTTTTGTGCGCATTTCGGGTCTTTAAGACATTTTTTTTAAACGAGGCAGAATAGGGTTTAAAACCCTATTTGCAAAAAAGGAGCGTTACTGGAACAGGTTGGCAAGGTCGGGTGACGTCGGCCGGTTCCGCCGATCAGTCACACCGATCGGTCCCACTGATCGGTCTCACCGATCGGCACCCCTTAAGGATCCGGATTTTGGCAAAGGAAGGGACCAAGGGGGGTCTGGGTCATCACACGTACTGTGTCCCAATATTTCAAAAAATATTTATAATGATACCATTATTTGATTTACATTTACACTAATTTAACAAAATTTTAGTTCCTTTTCCATAATTCAAGATTTCTACACTTTTATCTTCCTAATAAAGTATTCAAGGGAGACACATTAATGTTTAACTTATTATTTATAGAATGAAGTTATCTCTGAAGCTTCTAAATACTTAAATCCTTATGCTTTAGTTGTTTTTATAATTTCTCAATGTTAGAATTATTTTCATCATTTTAAATATTAACATCATATTTATACTACTCTCTAAGGGTGTACATTGATGCTTTATAAAAAATTATTTTTTCATGCTTAACTTCAACTCATGAACAAGTTGTTCAAGTATATAACTTAATTACTTAATTTTATTTTTCATTATTGAAATGGAATCCTCTAAATCCATTCCTTGTTTTATCAAATGCTTGTTATATTCCTTCATGGTTGTTATATAAGCAATGTTATTTCTCAAATCCTTTTTTTATTTTATTGAAAGAGCCACTTAAATAAAAGTGGGAACCTAACAAAAACCTCCATCGCCTGATTTCAAATTTCAAATACAAGATTCAAACCAATTCAAAAAACAAGCGATTACCATCATCACCGCATCGGAAAACACCAGAACTCCTGCTAGAACCATCTTCCAGAATCCATCAACGCCACTGAAAATACCATAGCAGAAAACAGCATAGAAGAGTACCACTAATACACTTTCCACAATCATCATCACATAGCAGCCTCGCGTCACGCACCCAAACACCAAATGTTTCCATCGTCTAAAACAGTCTGCTGGAGATAACATCCACCAGAATCCATTGTCACCACCATTGAAACCCAAAAACAAACCACCTTAAACCATCGAAACAACAAAAGAGTTGAAACCGAACCACAAAACATCACGAAAATCAAGCTTTCCGGTGACCCATGGTTAGAGTCGAAGCCACCACGGGGAAACCACCACCTGAAACGCAAACGACTGTTTGAAACTCACATCCCAAAACACCTTGAGAACCACCATTTGAATCTGACTTAGAGAATATTGGAGGAAATTAGGAGCCATAGCAGAGTTCGGAGCAGACGAAAGCTACAATAGTGAGACTCAGGCACTGCCATGACCACCGAGCCCTGCCAACGGAGCCACCACCAGGAGAAGAAAAAAGTATTGTCGGCATACTTGAGATCCATTGGAAAGGAACCACAAAAAACACGAATCTGGGAAGTGAGGTGAAGAGGCTGGTCACAAAATACCAACTATAAAGAAAATCAGACAAAAACCTTATCGGATGACACAAATAATCCCAAATCGTCAGAGTTACATCGATTGAAACCAACATGGGGTTTATTCACAATGGAAACCAACATGGGGTTTATACATAATTAATCTATTTTATTCCACTAAATATAAATACCCAATTTCATTGGAGTCTTCTTCTAGTACATATTTTTATTATTTCTAGACATATGACATTACTACTTAATAGAAGTTATATTTAAAACTTCAGATGATTCATATTTTACACAAGTAGAAGCAAACCAGTTTTCTAATTTCAATATAGATTATTTATCATACAAATATTCTAACACTATTTAAATATCCTTAGAAAAAGTTTTTTGATATGTCTTCTTGAATACTTACTATTTTAAAGAATAATTTATGGCCTTATTATAATAAGAATAAATATAAAAATTTCTTTGGTCCATATCCTATAAAATTATATACTGAATTTTTAAAAAAAATCCAATTAATAAAAAATTATAAGAGATTCAAAGATATAATTCAAAATATTTCACAAACTCCTTATAATAATTACAAAAAATGATTTCTATCAATTAAAGGAACCTTCACTACTTAATCCATGTCTTCCAAAATCATAAAATATTTACAAACCAAATAATGATAGGTTCAATATGTAGAAGTCCATGTTTTCATTAACACCACTTATAGTAACCCATGACACTGTGAGAATGGGGGTGAATCAAAGTGATAGAAGATATAAAATTTTTCACATCTACCATTTCTTTTAAATATCATTCTTTTATTAGAAGGAACATTATTCAATATTAAATTAATGTATTCATCATTAAATTCATCCACATAAAATATCATGCATATGTGAAAATGTAAATCATGTAGTTACACATAGATTTTACTTGGTTCACCTAAATTGGGCTAAATTCAAGGAGCATACACTCAAAATTGTGCTAGTATACTAAAATACACTATAACTTGATATTTTTTGGATAAAAGTTATAGGTGAAATCACACTTTACCAATGATATCTACCTATATAATCATGGGGAATAGATTATTTCATCACAAGGGTAACCCCATTTTCTTCCTCTTTGAACTAATCCATAATATACCAGTTTATAGGCTTATAGTTCTCTTCTTATTTTATTGACATGAAGGTCACTACTTAATAAAAAAATATGTATACTACACTTTGCTTTTGTATGTTAATTATATAATGAATTACAAGTGTGGTGATCTTAAGTATACGTCCAAATATAAGCGACTCCTAGTGAGAAGAGTTTAGTCTTTAATCTTTAATCAATCTTTACATTGAATCAAATACTCCAAATATAAAAATTACAGTATTAGAATTATTCTTCAATGAATTATTTATTGCTTCCTTAATTAGCCTGAATGTATCATTAATATTCCACTAACTCTGAGTAGTATTATTTTCTTCAAATCAGATATATCAAGAATGAATATATCCAAGATTCATCCTATTCTTTAGACTAGATCTTCCATAGTCATAATTCTTTAGTTCTCATAATTTTTTACCTTAAACAGATATTCAATTATATCTTATTTAATAAAAACTCCTCCTCTCTATTTCAAATATATGATAAACACCATGTTATTTACATCCTCATTTTTCTTCCAAGGACACATTTTTCATTTTATTATATTTTTTTCCTCTTTAAAATATTCACATAAATCTCTTATATGTCGTGATAATTAAAATTTTAAAATTAAAATGAATAACTACCTTTAAACTTACTAATTTATATCATTTAAACCTATCCTTTAATATAATTTAAAGACGTCCTATGGTGTTTTATTAATTATATCTCCAACATTGAAATTCAAATACGTTGTTAATAATCATCTCAGAAAAAAAACAATATATTTTTATTATTCCATCTGTTTGAATTATCCAAATATCGGAAATCATAGCATAACTTTAACCAACAAAGTGTAACTTGTTAGTTCCTTTATCATTTTTTTGTCAACTATCATATGACTCAAGACATGGTAATAAAATCCATGACTTAATCCTACTTATTGTTTCAATATAGAAAACAAAAACTTAAGAATCACAACCATGTAGCATTTTCAAGGCCATATAAAAGAGAATTACAATTTAATCATATTTTTAAAATATGTCCTTATTGTAGAACATCACTTATTCAATAGTGTTACTAAACTAATGCATTTAATATTTGTTGTGTGACTAGTACGTCATGATGTGAATTAAGGTTATGATTCAACTTTATTTTTCCAAAAAACAATTTAAGGAATGGTCTTCCCCCTCATGTCCTAACTTATTATGTTATTTTAAAGAGAATGAATCTTAAAAGTTTCATTGTACAATCCAACACTTTTCTAATTTTAGGAATTAATCTATCTCTGGATGACTCTTACAAACTCTATAAAGGATTCTCTTAAAATATGTTGATTAGCCATAAGTACTTAGGAAGTCCAATTATCCTTTGTTGGATTTCATTATCACCTCTAAGAATTTAATCTTATGTGACCTAAGGGACTGATCTGTGACATAGGGTATTTTTCAATTACTTGTTCGCATTTTGATATATGTTCACTAATCAAACTTATATGTATTGGGAGAGTCCAATACTCTATCTTTTGTGTGAATGCTTCAACCAGTTGACTCTTAGGTATTCTTAGAGAGAGTCAACCAATGCTTTTTCAAATTAAAGGCTTCCAATAATTCCATAGTCTAGAGTATCTTCTGTACTTTAAATTAATAAATTTTAAAATATTCAATAACTGTCAGTACTCTAACATTTACAATTAGTGGGAAATAAATATTTAGTTATTACTTCTGAAATATTCAATTTTCTTATCTTATGTAATTATTCTTCTAGTATAACTCTATGAACATCTTAACTTTCAAACATTTGGATCATAAAAATATAGAAATACACAACATAAATATCCACTTATTTTTTTTGATAATATTATTTCAATCATTTTTAACAAATCCAAAAACCTTCTCATCAAATATTTTCAAAAAATCCAACCACAAACACCTAGTTATAACATAGTGTTTATTCAATTGTGTTTGGACATATTTTCAAAAAAAAATTACTTATGATATAACATAATGTGTTTTAATAACAATTTCTATAATTAATTAGTAAAATTGTGTGATTAATAGATTTATGATCTAAAAGAATAATTTTTATTATAGTTTGGACATAAATTGTATAGTTTTCTTTAGAGTTAAATGTACTATAAGATATGTATTTTTTTTTAAAATAGTATAAGATATCCTTATTCTCAATTTATAATATTTCTTAATCTATAATATTTAGTTTATATATATATATATATATATATATATAATTATGTGTTTTGTGATTAAAAACATGATATTAAGAACATTGGAGTGTTTGAACAGTCATTCGATGTTCAAGTTTCTAGTTTAGGCATACATTATAGTTTCTATCATTTGGATCATAAAAACTCATGAAACGTGTGAATAATAGATCAAAATGGAGTTTATATCAATTATTATAATAATAAAATATATAATGGTTTTAAATTTTTTGAATTTTAGAGTGTGGGCATCATAGATATATTTGGGCTAATTACTGGTTGTCCACGTGTAACACTACTTTGATGTTTTTTATTAGATAACCATTATAAAAGTTGACCACTATAGTAGATATAACTAATATTTAAAATTATTCTATTATTTCAATCTCAACCACTATAAAAAATAGTCACTATAGTGATATATTATTATAATAATTTATTTTATATTTCCAATAATAAATTTAGCCACTATTTTTGTGATGGTATTATCACTATAATTATACTCCCTAGAAAATAATAAAATTTAATTTGTCCCTCTTTGGTTATTGTGTGCTCCTGAACCACATAAACATTTTTGTTACATTTCTTTAATTTTATATTTTCCATTAATAAAATATGTTTTCACATATTATATCTTCAATTTTATTTCAATCGCCGCATCTATAATGACATAACCTATAATTATTGGACCCCATTCTAAATCACCAGTGATATTTGATGTGTTCATTAAAATATCTAAAGACTTATAACTACTATAAAGAGAAGAATATATACCATGGGGGATTATATTTCTATGAATAATCCATTTCATTTGGTAATTCCAAATTATATAAGCTAATTGAAATGATTATATTTAGTATATAAAATAAATAAAATAAATTAATCGACACAAGATTCCATCATAAATAAATTCATGCATCACACTAAAAATTTCATTGAAACCAAACACATATATAAAATCACATATAAATAAAAAATAATGACAAAAGTCACTTATAATAACTAATTGAATGTAAAGTTAGAAAAAAAATCATAAATAGTTGACCAAAACTATAGGGATGACCTTTTTTTCTAATATATCTAAAATCTAAATGAATAGTTATTATAATTCATGGAATAACCCACGAGAGACACCCATCTCTATACGTGGAACTCAATAATTAAACATATACATGAACCAAATTCATAGGAAAGTGGTGAGAATAATTCTCAATATGATTTTCTCATAATGGATCAATAAACTTAAATGTATTAATAAATGATGTTTGTGTGTGTGTGATTGTGTCTATAATATTTTAAATATGTGTAATTTAATATTAAATTTAAATATAAAATAAAATAAAAAAATATTATTATAAAAATTAACATTCCATAATTTATAAAACAATGAGCTAATATTTCTAACCTTTATTATTTAATAATTCTAGCATCTAATATCCCAATACAATATATATATATATACTAAAAGGTTAACACTAACTCATAAATATAAATACAAATAAAAAATTGGTTATATAAGACCTAAATATAACTAATTAGGGAATAATATAATCCTTCAAAATTATAATTGGAGTGAAAATTTAGATACAGAATCACCTCCATGAGTATTTTTCTCTTTGGGGATAAAATGAGGCCAGGTCTCATGAGTCATTAACCCCAAGTAAAAATTAATACACTGCCCTTTAATCCTAATTCATCACCCAATGGGATAAATAGTTATATTATATCCTCTAATAAACTAGTAGTAAATAAAATAATTTTTTTGCATAAAAACATTCATCTTTCCATAGTGTTGACCCATAAAATAAAATATATATATTCATTTTAGTAATAAAAAGAGGGATTATGACCTCTAATGACCCTCTAATAACCAAACCTGAGTTAGAAAATAGATAAAACTTATCCACTAAATATAAAAAATCAATTACACTCACACACATCCCTTAAGGAATCCTGACATTATTTATTGATTTTATAGTTTCATTAATCTTTCACTCACCTAGTTCAAAATCAAAACACAAAAAATAATTACCTAAATTAATAATTTAATAATATTAATAATATTTGGGGACCCTCTTAACCTTCATATATTCTTAAAGAAATTATAAATAAATTACCTAATACTGAAGGATTTATTCGTAATTTATTATTTATGTAGAAAACATTGTCCTATGTCTAATTACCCAAAAAATAATGCATGAAAAATATATTTTAAAATATTTTAATTTTTATAAATCATATTTAAATCCTATAGAATTTTATGATTGATCATACTACAAGAATAAAATCCTATGAATTTATGTGGTTATATATAATCAATAAATAATGGATAAGTAATTAAATTGACCTATAAACTAATTATGATCTTTAATAGACTTATAAAATAGAAAAATAAAAAATTATTTCTCACTTGTAACACACAACACCCCTTTTATCCAAAATAAATATATTGAGTTATCCTACCTTAACAAATATTATTGGTATTCAATTAAGTTCCATTCATATCTTCTTGGAATACCAAGATTAACTATAAATCCAAGAACTACAAATGATAATTTATAATTATGGATAATCTCTCACCCTTATTGAAATAAAAAAGTGAATCATAAAAAATATAATAGATGTACCAAACACTTATCACACACTAGGATAAATACTAATCGAACACACAATGACCATTAGAGGGAAAACATGGTAGTAGAAGAGGAGAGAGAATAGTGTTTCCCCACTTCCTTTCATGAAAGAAGAAATTATAAATTAAAATAATAATTTTATTTATTATAATTCAATTTGGTTAACTTTAAATCAATTTTTTTAAACTCTTAAAACTAATTTATATCAAAATAAGGCTTGACATGGAAAAACTAGTTTAATTAACTCATTTAATTAATTAAGTTTTTAAATGACTCAAAAATAAATTCTCAATGGTTTAGAGCGTTTTATAAATAAAACAGGACAACAAATATTTTACTAAAATAATTTACAAACTATGTAAAATAATCGTGATCTATGAAAATTAATTTCTAAGAAATTATTTTATAAAACTCTAAATTAATTAAAATATAAATTATACAATTTTCATTAAAATTTGTATTGAATAGTAATTATATTTTCAATATTAATAAATAATGGCGTCTTAACTAGAGTTTGAAAGATCGTGGTTTTATTTCTCAAGTTAAAAAAATGATATCAAAGTGGGTAAGGTGAATATTGAAAAAAATCAATGGATCTGACTTCAAATTCAAAAGAATTTAGTTAAAGGGTTGTTTCTATAAAAATTAACATTCCTTTTCTAGGTATGAAATAAGATATAAAAAAATAGGATGAGTGAGTGTTTCCTGATCAATGAGATTTTGGAGATTTTGCACTCTATATAAGTGATAAGTATAGTATTCCATGTCTGGTGTGAGATGAAAACAACGGATTTGGTGAAGGAATTGAAAAAAACTTTTTAGAAACCTTTTTTATCTAATAGATTTTAAATAATGTGATGGATATTTAATCTAAATACAGTTTACAAAATATGTTTTTTTGATCGTGTTGATGAGTTTAACATAATTAAAATCCAGTTAACCTTAGTAAATATAATCTTTGCAAATGTGGTGATTATTCTCATTTTAATATCTTTATTTCTAAAAAATTGGAAATAATCAATAACTTTCATGAATAATTCATTTGGGAGTATTAAATAAAATCCAAAAATTTTTTATACCTAATCTTCAATGGGTAATTTATATGAAAAAGGGTTAGGAATATTCTCTATATTTTCTTTGAACATTTAAGGAGGGAGTGGTATATACTATGATAAAATAAAATAATAATATATAAGTAAAGGGGGATATTTTAGAAAAGTTGAAGTGTATTATTATTTATTTATATCATTCTGAAAAAAAAATAGAAATGTTAAGGAGTATAGGGAGAAGAGTAATATATCTAACAATAAATTAAACAACACAAAAGTTGAGATCATTGATGATTTTTTCTTAAGAGAACTAATGATGATAAACCTTTAAAAATTATGGTTAAGGTTGATGAATGGATGAAAACATGTGGTGAGAGTTTTTATATTCTAAAATTGTTATAAAATATATTTTTTAAGATCAACAATCATATATCATTTTTCTATATTTAAAATTAAATATTTTCAATCTATTTATTTTTAGGAACGTGGAAGATTATCAGTGGTTATGATAAAATCTTAGAGGATAAAGAATAGAAAACTTTACAATATAAAATAAAATTTAATTTGAATGGTTTGTATAGAAACTTCAGTTTTGGATTAATAATTATAGAATTTAAAGTTTAGTCGCATGAATAATAAGGTGATAAAGATCCTAGATAAAAAAAATGTATTATCGGAGTTGAATTCAATGGAGTTTGGTTTATCTGATAATTATATTTTTGGAAAAAACGTGGTTTAAAATTTAAAAGGAGGTAAAACATTGAAGGATAGATTGTTGAACCGAGTGTAATAAGATTTCGGGGGAACATCATCAGTACATTCCATAATAGGATCATTTTATTATGTGGAACTTTCTAATAAATCAATAATAAAAGTATGATTTTATTTTTAATAAATAAATATGATGTGTTTACTGAATATTATAGGACTAAGAATCTAGTGTAAAATTTTTGGGTTTCAAATATAAAATACTTTAGGTATAAAAATAGAGGATAATATGATAATAAATAGATTAATTAATTATGTAAAATAAATATAATCTAGTGGGAGAAATATCTTATAGGTAAAAAATAAAATAATAATGTGTTTTTAATTTGATATATATAGGATATTAAATGAAAATTCTAGGCGTATGAAGCTATAATAAAGATTATCTGAGACTTTTTTTATAGTGGTGGTATATATAATAGTGTATCTTATTAACAAAAGTTTATCAAATATATTGATATATTCTATATCTAAGGGTTTTTTGGTCAAGAAAAATTGTAAATATCTCTCCTATATAAGTATATGGCTGTTTGAAATATGTACATAAAGATTATGGTGTATTGTATAAACTTGATGTTAAGTCCAAACTATTTATTTTTATTAAACATGGTCTTAAGGAGTTTGATAATTGATTATAGGATAATAACAAAATTAATATCATTACAAGTTAGAATGTGACATTTAATGAATTAATAATGTAAAAATATTAATATATATTTGAAAATAAATGTGTGAGTGAATACTTGTGTTATTGATAAAATTTAGATCAAAAAGGTATAACTTGATCATGATACTCAAAAGAGAGCAGATAATGTTCATCAAGTATAAATAAAGACATCTTCTATGGTTAGAAAACTAGTGTAATAGTATGTATCATCCTTATACTATTTCTTATTTATTTTTGGTAGATAACCAAAATGATTTGATGAAGAAAAGTAGATGAAGGAGTCAACCAAGTGGGGGATTTCTATTAAGGATTAGATTTATTCATTAAATGATCACTAAACATGGGATATATATTTCTTTCCACATAGAAATAAATCATTTTATAAAATATTGTCATATCTGGTCATTGATACATATAGTGGGGAAATAGATATAATAAAAGGATTATACTAAAATGATTTTAGAATAAGTAATGTATATATTTTACTAATATTTTCTCCCCTGTATTAAAATTACCAAACATTCTGTTAGTTCTTGGTATTGTTACATCAATGTATTTTAATAATAAGAAGATATATGTGGATACAATACTCTTTCATCTATTTCTAGAAAAAAAATATAAAAAGTAATCGGTGGGATTCATTAAGTCCAGAATGAAAGATCTTATGTGAAAACTCAAAAACTAATTGTATGGGTTTAATCCACTAAAAATTAATGGAAAAAAATTGATGTATCTATGAGTAAAAATGTATTAAAAATGTAAAAAAGTGATCAATACTTCAATTTCTAGTTATTTGGTGACAAATATATAATGTTTCTTTTGTTTATAGGTATCATTCTTATTGAAAGATAGTTTTGGAAATTTATTGATAAGTAAAATTCAAAATTTAATGATAATATTAAGAATAAATATATTATAAAATCTAATAATATTCTGGGGATAAATATTGATAGACATCGCATATCTATAACTTTGATGTTATCATAGGCTAACTATATTTGAAAGGTTTTGAAACGTTTCATTATATTAGATGCAAATCTAGCTTGTATTCCACTGTAATGACCTATGATTTGTAAGTATTCATCTATTTGGGAAATCACCTAAGTTATGGAAGGCCCTATGATATATAAAGGTTACTATGGGAGATACGTAAAGGTGACCCTAATATATAATGGTCATAAAGAGGTAAAGTCTCCAACATGATGGTTGACACAAGAAATAAATAAGCATCCTATGGGATGATACTTATGGGTCACACTAGATGTAAGGGTCACCAATATTGTTCGTAAATTGGTTAAGTGTGGTTGGCCTATGATATATAAGATTCATCATGAATAACATATACTTTTACATATGAATAACCCCATATAATAGCCTTACCCTTGTTTTTATATCATTTAAGGGTTGGAACATGCAGTATACTAAGATCATTTGAGGTGATGTGTATGGGTAATATGTACGGGTTTACCAGTACGTATGGGTACCCCAATATGTAACTGTTATAGACTTTTCCAAAATTGAGTATGAATATTTTTTATTTAGTTTTTCTAATTTATTAATTAATTAGATAAATTGAGTATTTAGAGGGGTAATTATCCATTTCGACTAGAAATACTATAAGTACACCCATGTTCTATTTTTAATCTCATTCCTTCATCCTTCTAGAAATAGATTCCTTGATTATTATCCATTTAATGTGTGATTCTCTGTAAAATATTTATCTTATTTTGTCTCACTCTATCTATTCCATAGGTTCCTTTTTTACTACATTCTCTCCTAGTATCTTTTTTAAATCCCTAATTGTGTTGGTTTAGGGATGATTTTAGGGACTTGATGGATCATATTGAATTTAAGAGTATGTCTTGGAAAGTTTGTCCCATCATGATTACGGTAAGAAGTCTTTACCCTGATAGGGAATTCATAAGTGGTTATATGGTCTCATTTCCATTTGTGTCCAATAGTTGTACCTATGATGTTTTTTCTTAGTATCAAAGTAGATCAGTAAGTCTAATATGGTGTATTTAACCCCTAAAAGGGTAGATATTATAGAAATGACATAAGTATGATGAATCCATGCCTTGTTTAGGGGAAGCAATTAGGGTTGTAAACTTGGTTGGTTAGACCTATTTTGAGATTTTCAAGCTTAGTTAAGGATAAGATAACCTAGGGGTTGATAGGGGATTATTTAATGGTATATCCTTATAGTTTCTTTATAGTTATAATGTGTCGTTGGTTTAGTGTTTGTTTTTTATAATACCATTTTAATTTCTATTGTTTTTTGTTATGTGACATGTTAAACCAGGTGGTTGTGTACATGTACAGAGTGAGAATATGTTGATATTTTATATAATGGCATGGGATAGTAAATTTTAGGTGAAACCTTGAGTGAGGAGGTTGGGTTCAAGATAATAATGTGTGGCCAACCTTGATTTCAAAGTTTGGGTTGCAAGATGATGATGTAGATCCAACTATGAGTGAGAAGGTTGGGATTTTGGATAATGATATGGGAAAAACCTTTAGTAAGAATATTAGTCTTTGATATAATTATACGTGACCATCCTTTAGGGATAAGGTGTGGTCGTGTACTGTGCATGGGTTTTGATGGGTGTCCTCCCTTGAGTGAGGAGGGTGTATTCTAATACTTGATATGGGATATGAATTGGTACTTTATATGAGAACATACCTTGAGTGAGAAGGTTATATTCTTGTTCTTAAATATATGTGGTTTGACATGACCCTTCCTTCTATCATGGATCCAAAGAAATAATGGTTGGGATTTGTGGCAGTCTTGTTAGAGAACAATGACTCGGTATAGTTGTATGTTTATTATATCATTATATATGTAAATTAATACACCTTCATATATATATATAAATGTGTGTGTGTGTGGTTTACTTATGATAAGGATTTGTTGGTGGTTTCTTATTGGTTTTATTACTCACAAGATTCTTGGTTACCCTGGTGCGGGTGTAGATTTTATTATTAGTGATCCTGCTAAGGGAATGGGCCCCATGTCTGGATTTTGAGTATATGGAGAAGGTGTGGATTTTAGGAGAATCTAGGACATACTAAAGTATTTTTTTTCCCTTATTCTTCTCATATTCTTTTGTTCCTTTGTTTATGACCAATATTGATCTTCCATATGTGGGGATCCTTTTAACTTTCATTTATAACCGATTATATCCAATTTTGATATTAAATGTCATGTTCTTATAGGTTTTATTTTTCTATGTCTATTTCTACATGATATTTATTTATTAATAATTCATTTGTGTTTATTATTGACGATTACCTAATATCAAGGGAATAATATCCAAATTTTATCAATTAGGCCTTCAACCCTTGTTAGAATGCTTTTTCATGTGGGTAAGAATGCATGAGATCATGTGGCACATAATCTTGGTCTTGGTGAACTGGTTTAGAGAATTACAAAATGGTACCAGATCCCTTATTACTTATATTATTATTTTGGGATTAGAAAAATAGACATAATATTTTCAGGACTAAATGGAGAATTTATGCTTGTGTCTGACCAACACTTGTATAGTTTAAATTCATGTTTCAAGAGTGTTTGGATTTATTTTATTGGTTATTTTTTTATGTATTCATGTGATTATTTAATTTTCATTATGTATTTGTGGTTTATGGTATTTTCTTCTTTCCTCAGGAGGTGAGAGTGATTGAATTCTGGCATCATAGATAAGCACATAGGTTCTAATCTCAGATGCTTCATTGCCTATGGTTAATATAGTTTTAAATTAACTAAATTTTAATAATAATATATTTTAATTTTTATTAAATACATTATTGGTTAAATCTAATTAATTTATTCTATATATTCTTAAAATTCTATTTTATCTGATTATGACTAATGTACAAGTACAAGTGGTACGGTCATAAGATTTTGGCATGTAGTGGGTAATATGATTAATCGTTATGGTTAGTCCTATGGAGTGTGTCCTATTTGTTGGTTTTGTGTGCCTCATACTACTAATTTCATGGTTATTATTATTATTTATGTCGTTAAGGGTGTTTTTTAGTCTCCTTTTTGGAATTTTAAAAAACTAATCATCAGTGATAACTTGTAGTTCCACCGAGGGATCATATTGAGGAAGTTAACAAGGTAAAGAACACTCCTATTATACCTCTAGATGTTCTAGAGGGTGGGAATTAATATGATCCTAAGGATGTGTGTGTGGTTCAGGAAGTGGATTTGCTTTATCAAGGAGTGTTTCATTTAGTATTGATGGGAGGTGGAGGTGCAGATCAGGATGGAACTATGATGGTAGGATTTCATTAGGATTTATATCCAAAACACCCTCTATATTTTCAGGGTATTTATGGAACTTAGGATAATAATTATTGGATTTAGATCATCACAAGTGTCTTAAATCTGGTCAAGACACCCAATGACTGGTGGGTGAAGCTAGTAGCTTATATCCATCAAGGACCAACTAGGAGATAGTGGGGGAGTTATGGTATAAGATTGGAAGAAAGGAATATTTTCATGGGAGTCCTACAAGGACCTATTTTTAAATGGGATTTTCCCTTGTTACTAAGTCTATACATATTGTAGGTTTTTATAGAGCTGTAGTATGATATTATGTCTGTGATAGACTGTGAGACTCTCTTTTTCAAGTTGTTATGCCTTTCACCATTGCTGGTAGGGAAAGAGGAATAGAAGGCCTATGTATTTGAGATTGGTTGTTGAAAATAAGTGAGGTTCCATGTTATCATTTTCAACTTGACATCTTACTCAGATGTGATTCAAAATTATCCAACCATTTAGAATACCCTAGAAAAGGAAACTGCAACTAGATTTTTTGTTTTATTTAATGGGTCATGAGATGGCTTTCATAGCAAAGATTTCAGTTCTTCTTATGACCATTAGAAGAGGAGGGATGGTGATATACGATAGGTCATTGAGAGGTATTCTAGGTACATTAAGTAAAGTGACCCATTATGAACATAGAATAATTATACATTAATTTTATTATTTAGATAATGCACCTGTCAAATAATCACACCACCTGAGGACTAAAAGGTTTAGTGTCTTGGTGAATAGATATATAAAAATCCAATTTTAAAACACTTTAAAACTTTCCCTATAATTTCCCTCCTTTATAAATTTTTCTACACTTCTCACATAATATAATCATCTTCATAACATGGGGGTGTAAGCATAAGAAAGGGGTAATCTCAGATAATGAGTAATGAAAAAAACATATCGAATGTATCCAATCATAACCATGAAGTATAACATGTGGAAGAGAATAAATATCTTATTAATAGATCATAAAACCATATAAAATAATCATAAAATATTATAGAGAAACATAATATCCAAAAAATATTTTAAAAAATGTATAAAAGTTAAAACATGGTATAAAATACAACTTACTAATCATAAAACAAGTGAGCACAACATAAGTGAATGTAATAATTTAAAAATAAGGTGTAACATGAAAACATAGAATATCATCAAAACAAAATTCATATTGGAAATGTGTAATACCTTTATAAACAACTTCAAAAAATTTCACAACCATAATCGTAGAAAAATCTTAGTGAGAAACCTCAGTATTCCCATGCCAATGTGAACAAACTCATTATTTCTGTGCTAGAAAATGCGAGTGAACTCTTTATTCCCACATCATTGTAGAAAAATAAATTAAGTCCATAATAGAATATATCATGAGATATAACTTAAATAAATGAATTATAGGGTGATATTTGACCTCACGCAACATCATCCACACAAATGTATTCCACTTAAAATCAATCATCATCATATCTTAAAGAACCCTCGGAAAAAATAATGGGTTTCTTAAACTTTTCAAGAATATCAAATAGAATGAACTTAAGAAATCATAGTATATAATAAATATAATTTTTCAAAGGCAATAATATCATATTAAATTGTATAGGGTGATCAAAACATCACTTCAAGAGAGATAAACCTCTGAGTAAAATAGAAGTGAAAATATAAAAAATCACAAAATCTTTTAAATATTGTTATAGAATATGTATTACTTATTACTTTCAAAAAAATGATAAGGGAAAGAGAAGTATTTTTAAAATTTAATTTAATATTTCCAAATAAATAATACTTTAAAATAAACATAAATTCATGATAATAAATCCATAGTGGTAAATAATGAAAATAAATACCTTTATTAAAACTTTTAAGCAATTTTAAAGAAAAAACTACATAAAATAAATGTTAAAATACTTTCATTTCAAAAAATAGTTAGAGTATAATATAAGGGATATAAAATTTAAAAAAAACCTTTTTATTTCATTAATGAAAACACTTTAAATAGTAAAATCATGGATATCGATTAAAAGGATTCATTGGTAATAATGGGAGCTATTCTTACCAGCGTTATAATTTTATTTCAGAAACAAATTTATTAAATAAGTGGTTATTGATTATAAGAATGAATTTCAATATATAACAATAGGATATACCATATAAAATAGGTTAATTTTAGTATCAAGTAAATATTGAAAACTATATTCATTTAATAAAGTCATTGACTCAATGAATCATAAATTGTGTCAATAAAACCCTTACAGTATTGGTAACATAAGAATCAAAGGATATGGGGTAGAAGATCATAAAATATACATTAAAAATCTCATGAAATTTAATATATTTTCATATTTTAAATTAGTATGTAATTGATTACACCATATAAAATAAATTATGGTGCACAACTTCAAACATGTCACATGGTGTGGAAAATGAGACAAAGAAACCCTTACCTTGAATTCAAGCTAAGTTAATCACACTCTAAAGTCTAGTATAATAGATATAATTATGTTAACAACCTATTTAATAAAGTTATTAATGTAAATAACATTTTATAAAATCCATTAATAATTATTCTTTACATTTATATTAGATAGTTATTATCTATTTTCAATATTCGGTGTGAGTAATCTTGATTGTCATGAACTAGTTTCGTAATGGTGGAATTTTTTTCAATATTATTTGAAACTTAATTGTTTACCAAAAATAGCGGCTATATTAACATATATTTTATGATAATTTATAAAGTTATAATTTCATTATATGATATTTTTAGTTATTTTATTTTAGAATAAATTAGTGACAAGCATGTTTTGGTGATTTTTAACAAACTGTGGTATCTTAATTAATGAGTTATATATTTATACTAAAAATAAATAACCAAAAAAATTATTTACATATTAATATCCAATATTATTCCTCTTAATATATCCTTGATATAAATTTTTATCATTGCTCACGTAGGTGGTTAAACCGAACCAACAAGAACGTGATGCAATCTGTGTGTGAGTATGGGTATGGAAGACATTATTTTGTTAAACTATAAATAAAATTATAATGAAATTAAATATATTTATATAAGGTGATTAATAAAAAAAATTAATATTCAAAAGAATAAGGTAAATGAATGAAACTCCACTTATAAATAAATCATTTTCAACTTGGTATGTTCGTTTTAGGTTGTTAGTTTTATAATGATTGATTATTTATAAAATTACTTATAAAATTAAAATTTTATTTTTAAATAACATAAATAACTTATCTATTCACTAAATGCATTTATATAACCATAATTTAAATGTGGTGATGAAAAATGGAATGTTTCATTCATAGAGGCGATAGTCTTCACATGCACATGAGCAACATTTTCATTTTTTGATTTAATGGGCGAGGAATAGATAATGGTTATACCATCAATATAATAAAATTTCAGTATATTATGTATACATATGTCATTATATACATGCATTTATATTGGGTTTATAGGATGGTTGATAAATAAATGAAGCTAAAGTGTAAATAATACTCACGTTAATAATTTTTATCTTCTCTGGAAGTATCCTTTGGAAATAAAGGACTTGTGAAAATTTATTGAGGATATAGGCTATAAAAAATTTATAGGTCATATATAAGATTTAATTTTTTAGTATTTATATGTAAATTTTTTAATTGATGTGTGGATTGAAATGGTTTGAAGTGAGATCCTTTTATAGGTTAATAAAGGGACAAATATTCGGAAAAGAATGTTAGGTAACGGGTAAGAATAGAATTTCATGATATTTAGGTCACTTATGTGTGTAAATTTTAGTAATACATGTAGATATGACATTAAAAACTAAAAAATTTATTCTATAACGTCTTTGTTTATAATTTATTTTTTAAAATTTGAGCCACCTTATAATTCCCTTTTTAAAACTTATTAATCTTGATTAAATATTAATCATGCCTATTATTTTATCACTACCAATTTAATATGACCCTTATAATAAAATTTAAATTTTATAAATCAAAATTTAGACTCCATTTAATCTTATTAAATATTAAAACATGGTAAAATTAACTTTTAGATTAAAACATATAATGTGTTTAAAAATTATTTTTGTAGAAAAAAATTTCATTGAAATCATTATGTGTTATTAATCTTATTTAACATTGATTACAAATAAAATTAGTGTCAATTAATTTATATATATTTTTTTTTAAACATATAATAGTGTTTATTTTAAAATAGATCAATTTAATTGTAAAATTAGTCTATTTATAAAAGAGTCATTCTTGGAAAAATAATTGGTTTACTGTGGTAACTAACATTTATATTGGTAACTTAATTTTACACATAAATATTAAATTTACCCCATTACCTAATTTTAAAATTATGAATAAAAATATAAAAAATATCTATATGATTAAATTTATAAAATTGAAAAAATTAAATTTTAATATAAACATGTATAACACATAAAAACAATTTTTATAAACATGTATCTTTTAACATAAAATAAATTTATTACTCTCCTAGTAATAACTATTGGATGGATGTTAACTTATTTTTTCGTATATATTAACAATAATATCTATTTAAAACATTATTTAACAATAATATAATATATACCATAGTGCATGAAAAGGTAATTTTTAATAAAATATATTTTTATATAAAAAATAATTTTATTTATTATTTAGAAAAACTTATTGAATTCTATAGATGCATTAGTATTAAGAAATAAATTCATTTTTATTTCTATAAATATTTCATAATCTAGTCAACTCTATATTCAGCCACGAATTCAATGCATGTATTTCAAAAGTAACATAATGTTCCATGAATTATTTTGGTTTAGTGTTGCATGTAACGCACACTATTGAACATAGACCATTTTATAAGAATATGGGTGTGTGTGTGTGTGTTAAAATATATGGGTGTTACATTCTCCCACCCCCCCCCCTAAATAAATTGAGTCCTTACAGTTATAATTATCAATCATTAATAAAATTAGTTAGATACTATAGAGGACTTGATTTTTCTTACAAAAATATTACATCATTTTAATGATAAACAACATAAAATCATTTCATAACTAGGATCCAAATGTTTAGTATCTTGGAAAAATTAGGACCTTTAATAACTATTAAAAAATTAAACATAAACATTTTTTTAATTTCTTCTTCTCTAGATACTTATAAGTCTTCGTATTCTCCTTTATACAAGTAATCACCTAATGATATACATCAAAAAGGGGTGAGATAAAAGCAGAGTAATATTATAGAAAAGAATATGAAACAATATAATATCTGGTGAGCGTAATCATTATCATCATAACATAGTAATAGGATCATAATCATGAGAGGAAGCATTAAGAATAGGCATGGAATGGGGAGATATATAAAAATTAAACATCATGTCTTAGTGGTAAACTACCACACATTGTTTTAAACAAACCTATCATCATGTTCATGCATTTACACTTTTCTCATGAGATATATCACATTACCCAATTCATTTCAACACTATATAATTTTGGGTGTTCCCGTCATATGATAACATTTACATTATCATGCATGCCACATAGAATATATATCAATTTTGATTATAACATAACCCATGGAAAGGAATGGGTTTCATTTCATAAATCATACATTCATAAAATTTGGTTTCCCAAATTAAAGATGGAATAACATAATTGGTATAAGAATCATCAACCTTGAGTAAAGAAGAAACAATCTCGAGAAGTAAAAGGTGTGTTTTTATGAAAGAAATGTTCATTTGGAAAACATTGTGTTTCTTATAGAGAAAACATTTAAATCCCATAAAAGTTAATATAATGATGAATAAATTCTATTTAAGGAATATACATACTGAAAATGGGGTGATGGATGGAAAACCCAGAGAAAGAGAGTTGGGTTCGAGAATTCCCCTTACCATATGTCTGAATGCTTTCTTCACATTAATATCATGTATAATCATATTAGATTCATTAATTTACATTAGATAACCTTTTATACAATAATTTTATTAATTATGGTTTTATTAAGTTCATTTATGATCTTTTATATTAGTTATATAGTTTAATTTCATCGTTTGGGAGTGTTCATTTTCTTAGTTTTTACGATCGGTTCACTTGTATACATGAATGGATGTTCGTGTAAAATGAGGATAAATATCCATAATTTTTATTGTATGTTATTAATGATATTACATGATTTTAATTATCTTATAAATAATTGGGTTATATGTAATGATGATGAATCATTAGATAAAAGTTAATGATGATCGTTTTAGGTTAATTTTGGCAGGTTTTCGATCACAATGAAATCATTTTGTTTTATCATTGAGTATTATGTATAAATGTTACATCTAGAACATAAAAAAGTTATAACATACTATTTAGAATCTTTTTTCAATAATTAAATGGTTTTATTAAAATCCCTAAAGGAGTTATAGAAAAATTAAAGTGCATCATCATGATGTCACCAAATTGACACATCACGAGCAACGATTTCATTTTTAGAATAAGAGAGAGAGAGTGAGTGAAGTTTAATTATGGATCTTTTGTTAACATGATATCATAACATTATATAAAACATAATGCATTTAACATGCCATTTGTACAATAGAAGTTTAGGATAAGAGAATAAAATAAATGAAATTAAAGGGAAATTAAAAGAAAATGGAAGAGGGTTTTACCTCTTGGATTTATCCTCCTTGAGAACCTCCTTGGGGAAAAGGAGTTGGTCTTTTGATAATACCAAGAGATCCTGGATGTGGGAAAGGGGCTAGGGAATATTATTGGGTAGAATTTTTTCAAGGATCAAATCTTGATATGAGTGAGGAGAAGACGGGGTGAGGAGTGGTATTTATAGTGTAAGAGTGGGGTGATTCTCATTATTATTTTCATTAGTTTATTATTTTATCTAAAGACTATGAATAGTTTGAGAATTATCTATAAATATATTAAAATAAATAAGGAGAGTCAGATATTTTTTGCTTACATCATCCTTACATCATCTATGACTCTATAATTCATGTATTTAGCTTTTATTGTAAATTATCGTATTTTACTATTCATCAAAAATTCAAGTATTTTAAAAAAATAAAAAAACTCACACTAACCATTTTTTACAGTGTATAATTGAAAAATTATATTCATATTATGAAAATAATTTTCTAAATATGAGTAATTTAATTTTTAATTAAAATCATCATTTACTTGGAAAATACATATTTTAAAATTATAACTCATATTATAACACTTTGAAAATTTACTTAAGGTCTCATAAAATTATCTTAAAATAATAAGACATAAAAATATTAATTTATGAATATATTTTATGAAAATAAATTTTATTTTAAATTATTAAATTAATCATAAAATTGTATTTAAATATTTATGACTTGCAAAAAATTCCAACACTTAATTAATAATTTTTAAAATATTTACTTACTTATAATATGATATAATTATATCATATTTTCACTTATAATATTCCTAAATTTTATTTATACTTTTATGGGCGAGTTTACTATTCATTCAATTGGTTTAATATTTGTAAGGTTTCTATTACTATTCCAAAGGTAAGGTTACTATTTTTTCAGTACGGGTTCCTTAGCTTCTTGAAATAACTATTATTTCTTTTATTCATCATTTATAAAGTTTTTATTTTGTTATTATTGTGATTTTATGTGATTATACAATATGACATAATTATAAGAAGGTAATTTCAATGATAAAAGTTTTTGGTCTATTACATTCTTCCCCCCTTTTGAAATTTCACCCTCAAAATTTCATTTTACATAAATAGGTGAACATAATTCTCCGTCATCACCTCCTTTAGTTTCCAAGTAGATTATTAATACTCATGGTTCCTCCACAACACTTTGAAAATGTCGGTTGTCTGGTCGTGTAGAACCTTATCTCTCCAGTCCATAATCTTTAAAGGATGCTCTTCATATGAGAGATCATCTTCTAGTTGTACCACCTCTAATTTCAGTACATGTGAGGGATCTTATACGTACTTCCTTAAGTGTGATACATGAAACACATCATGAAATTGAGCCATATTCAGTGGAAGTGAAATCTAGTATGCCATATCTTTGATGCAATCAAATATCTCAAAGGTTACAATGTACCTTGGGATTAGCTTTCCTCTCTTTCCAAACCTCATGACTCTCTTCCATGGTCATATTCTATGGAATACTATCTCCAACTTCGAACTCCAAGTCCATTCAACCATTGTCAGCGTAACACTTTTTTCAACTCTAAGAAGCTTTCATCAGTTTTTTGTATGGCTTGAACCTTCTCTATCATATCTTTAAAAAGACCGGCTCCAAGTAGATTTATTGTTTCAACTTCATCCCAAAAGTTTGGAGTTCAACATCGCTTTCCATACAGTTCTTCATATGGAGCCATCTGAATACTTGCGTGGAAGTTGTTGTTGTATGAGAACACAACTAATTCAAGATGTTGATCCCATCCACCTTTGAATTATAAAGAGTATTATTTTACCATATCTTCGAGAATCTTAATAATACTTTCAGATTGGCCATCAGTTTGGGGGTGATAGGTCATCCTCAAATTTAATTTAGTACTTAAATAATTTTTAATACTCTTCCAAAATTTAGATGTGAACCTGGAATCACAATCAGAGAAAATAGATAGTGTAACTCCATGCATTATCACCACTTCCTTCACATATATCTTGGCAAGTTGTTCAAGTGATATATCTTCCAGACAAGTGATAAAGTGGGAAGTCTTATTAAGTCATTCCACCACAACCCATATCACATTATTTCATTTGAATGTCTTCAGGAGACCCGTGACAAAGTCGAGAGTGACATTCTCCCATTTCCACATGGGTAGAGGAAATGGTTGCATCATCCCTTTGGACTTCTGTCACTTGGATTTAACTTTCTGACATATCCAGCACCTTGAGATATATTCAGAAATCTCCTTATTCATGTTGTCCCACTAAAAGTGTTCTCGGATATCATAGTACATTTTGGTGCTCCCATAATGGATAGAAAAATTTGAGCTATGTACATTTTCCAATGGATCATTATTTATCCCTGGTGATGAAGGAACATGGAGTCTCATTCCAAACTGAATCACACCATCATCATCAATATAGAACTCTTGCTACTTCCCTTCCTTTTTTGGATTCACCTTCTTTTGTAACTCTGGATCATCTCATTGTTCCTTTTTAATATTATCTTGGATATATGGTTGGTAAATCTTTTGGGAAAGGTAGGATTTATTTCCAATTATTTTGATTTCCAAAACTATTCTTTTCATATCCATGAAGTTAGGGTCTTTCTCAATCACAACATGGATAGAGTTGAAGGTTCCTTTCGGCTAGTATCATCATATAACTTATTCACCTTACCTGGATGATAGTTAATATAGAAATCATAGTCTTGGATTAGATCTTACCATCTTCTTTGACTCATATTGATCTCCTTTTGTGTGAATATATAATTTAGGCTCTTGTGATGAATATATATGTCAAACTTCTCACTATAGAGGTGGTACTGCTTGTTTTTCATGGAAAAATCACAGCTACTAGCTCTAGATCATGAATAGGGTAGTTTTCTCATGGATCATCAACTATCATGAGGCATAGGCTATCACATTATAATTTTTCATCAGTAAAAAACTCAATAATTTCTTTTAATCATCAATGTATATAAAAAAACATTCTCTACTTCTTGGTAATGAGAGTATAGGTTTAGTGATCATCCTTCTCTATATCTCCTTGGATATTTCCTCACATTATTCCATCCAAACATAATTTATCCATTTCCATGTTAACATAATTAGAAGTCTTGAAAATCATGAAACATTTCATACAAAATGCTCATAGTACCCTGCTAAGACAAGAAAACTATGAATTTCTATCACACTAGAGGGTATGGCCCATTCTTCAATCACAATTTTTTTAAGGGTACACAAAGAATCCCTCTCTTGTGATCCCAAGTCCCAATAATGTGACTTGTTTTATCCAAAAGTCACACTCTCTGAACTTGGTGTACTATTTATTCTTCCTTAATATCTCCAACAGGGGCCTTTGATATTATTCATTTTCCTCTTTTATCTTGGAGTAGATGAGAATATAATCAATGAACACTACCACAATTTTGTCAAGGTAATGTCTAAAGACTCTATTCATCAAATCCATGAAGACTTCAAGGTAATTACAAAGTCTAAAGTGAATCGCCAAAAACTCATAGTGCCCATACCTAGTATGGAAGGAAGTATTCTGAATATATTCCTTCTTCACCTTTATATGATGATATCTAGAACAGAGATCCACCTTTGAGAAGTAATAAGCTCCTCATAATTGATTGAATAATTCATCAATCCTTGGAAGATGAGACTTTTTCTTTATGGTGATCTTTTTGAGTTCTCGATAATCGATAAATAGCTGCATTGATCTATCCTTCTTCTTGGAAAAGAACATTGGGCCACCCCAAGGTGATGCACTAGGGAATATGAACCCTTTTTCTAAATTCTCTTTTAGATTCTCTTTTAAATTCTCAAGTTCGATAAGATTCATCAAATAGGTAAACTTTGAGATGGGAGTAGCTCTAGGTATGGGTTCTATTGAGAACTCTGCCTCACGATCCTGCGGGGTCCAGGTAACTCTTTAGGAAATAAATTATTTTATTCCCTCATGATGAGAATTTCTGCTAGGCTGACACTTTACTTTGACACAACCATTTGAGTGAGGTATGATTCTTTACAGGGAATCGACGCCCACACCATTGAAGTAATTTCAAAAGGATATTCATGAACTTCCTTGCATTTGTAGAGGATCATGAGATGGTTCAATATATGAAAAGATAATTCTTTTTCCCAAAATATGATATGTTCTCTATATAAAGAGAGTCAATCCATCCCCAGTATAGCATCGAATTTCACCAAGGGAAGTATTATGAGTTTCATTGCAAGAATATTCCCACATACACCAATAGGATAAGAGTGAAAAACTTGGGTTTCAATGATTTCCCCCCTTTGTTTTTTCACGGATATATCTAGTTCAAGGTTTCATGGATTTGTTCCAATAGTTCTAGAAAACTTGTAAGATATAAAGGAATGCGTCGAACCAGAATCCAGTAAGACTTTTTTCATTCTTAATTTAATAGTAATTGTACCTATAATGACTTTGTTTTCTGGCTCCACTTTATCAGTATTGATGGAATAAGCCTTGACATTATCCTTTGGATTTGGTGTCTGCTGACGCTGATTATCCTCAAGAAATCGAGGATTAGTGCACTTATTTACATAGTATCCTTGTTCCCTACAATTGTAGCATTGGACCATGGGTGGTCCTCTCCTTTCCTCCACTACATTTTCCTACTTCATCATATATTTTCAACATTCATGATCTTGGTGGTATTCTCTCCCACACTTGAATCATTTCCACATCCCTTTGAGGTGGTTCCCATGATGCTTCTTCCTACATTTTTGACATGTGGGTGGTTGAGTTTTATTTCCACTTTTCTCATGAGATCCTCCATATTGAAACACCATCTTTCATTTATTATCACTATATCCATGGGACCATTATCTAAACTATATCTCCACTTTGAGAGAACATCAAACAACTTCTTCATAAGGCCCAAATTCTTGAATTTATAGATCCTTTCTAATGTGTGTTTTTAAACCACTAAAGAATATATCAATTTTTCTATCATTGTGGATAACAAAACCCAAATCATACCATGTAAACCTTGTGAAATTTCCATCGGAGTCCATGAAATATTTTCCTCCCTTTTACTTTAGCTCTATGAATTCTCTCTCCATATTTGTATAAAGAGTTAAAGGGAAATACTTGTTAATGAACATTATCTTAAAGTATTCCCACTCCATATATTATATTTCAGCCTTTGGCTTGGTATTCTTAATCAAATTCAACCATTGAGCAGCCTCTCCATCTAGTTGATAAATAGTGAGATTCACCTTCTCCGTGTCAGAACACTGAAGAACAGAAAATATCTTCACCATCGAGTTGACCCACTATTCCGCAACTAGTGGATTGGAAGATCCACTAAACATCAATGGTCATTTCCATATAAAACACTCTAAATCCAGTTGTTTTCTCTTAGGTGAAGGTAGATGTTCCACATTATTCAGATTATTGTTCATAACCTGAGATAGTTAGGTAAGAATCACCATGAAATTTTTAACTCCACCTCCCAAAGCATTGGAGAAGTAGTTCGGGAAATCACTACATTGTCCCTTGCATGGGTTGTTGTCTGGGTTTCTCATAGTTCCAACCATTTTCTAAAATAGAAATTTTTAGAAAAAAAACATAGGTCATCAAGTCATGAATAAATAATTTATTACTTATGAAATTAATTCTAAATACATATCTTGTTAGATCCCTATATTTAGAATTTTATAAAATAAAAATTATTGGGTGCTTACATATACTCAGTCTCATACTAAGGGTTTTCACTAAGGTTCTCTAATCCAAATTTCCAAATTAACTAAACTGTGATTTGATACCAACTGTAGAAATCCGGATTATTCTTACGTTAATATTAAATCATTTTAATGATAAACAACATAAAATAATTTCATAAATAAGGTCTAAAGGTTTAGTGTCTTTGTAAAATTAGGACCTTACATAAAATTTACAAAGTAAAAAAATAAACATTTATTTAATTCCTTCTCCTCCAGATTCTTAGAGGTCTTTACATTCTCCTTAGTGCAAGTAATCACCTGAGGATATACATCCAAAGTGGGTGAGCTAAAATCCCAGTAACATGATAAATAAGAATATGAAATAATATAACATGGGGTGAGCATAATAAATATCATCAAAACATAGGCATAGGGTCATAATAATGAGAGTAAGAATTAATTATAAGCATGGAAGGTGAAAATTCATAAAAATGAAACATCATGGCTTAGTGGTCAATTGCCATACATAGTTTTGAACAAAGATAGCATCATGTTCACGCATATTTCACTTTTCTCATGAGATACATCATATTACCCAATGAATTAGAGAACTATATAATTATAGGTGCACCCATCACATCATGACATTTATATAATCATGCATGCCACATAGAACATATATCAATTTTGGTTATAAAATCTAACACTCCAATAATTTAAAAATAAATTTAATATTGAATGCATTAAACATTGAGTCTCTAAAAAACAACACATTGTTATAACCAAGCCAATAAACATAATTTTCCACTTCTAGTATTTGAATTTCGAAAATCTATCATACACAAATACATTCAGGGTGATTTCTGGAGTTTGATAGAACAAACATAATTTTTTGGTGAAAAGTAACATACCCTTATGAATAGTAACATACCTTTATTAATAGTAATATACCCTTATGAATATTAATATGACCCTTATGAATAGTAACATCACCCATGAAATTATAAATAAAATTTTGGCACCTTATAAATAAAGTAGAATATTTTTTAAATTATTAATTAAGTATTCCTATTTTTGTGAGTGATAAATATTTATTTACAATTTTAAATAAATAAATTTATTAAAATGGGCTCCTAAATAAATATTTTTTTTATCCTATGATTTTTTGAAAATTTAATGAGACCATAGTTAATTTTTGAAAAAATTATAAAAGTATTTTTAAATATAAAATCTGTATTTTTCAAGTAAATAATGATTTTATTTTAAAATTAAATTTCAAATATTTAGAAAATTATTTTTATAAAATTGAGTTAATTTTTTGATTCTAAACATCAAAAAACGGTTATGGTGAATTTTTGTGATTTTTCTAAAATACTTCAATTTTAGGTGAATAGTAAAATATTCTAATTTACAATAAATACTAAATGCATGATTTATTGAGTCATAGGTGATGTAAGGATTATGTAATACCACTTGGATATAAATAACATGCACATATTACTATTCTTGTTCATAATAATAAATACAATTTCTAGTGCTGATCAAAATAACAAAATAATGATTAAGTTATTCAAAAATCACACCTCTCCCCCACTATAAAAATCCCCCCTCACTACCTCTTTTATTCACTCCTCTCAAGCCTTGTTCCTTGTATAAATTATACCCAAATCTCCTCCCAATATCCTCCCCTATTTTCATCATCCCTTGTTCTCATAAAAAGAACAAATTCTCTCCCCTAAAGAGGCTCTCAAGGAAGATTAATTCAAGAGGTAAATTCTTCTATTCAATTCTTTTAATTCCTTTTCAAGTTCCTTTGTTTTATTTTCTATCCTCACCTATCCTTATCCAAATGTTATTAAAACTCAATTACACAATATTTCATTTAATGTTTTTATGATGATGTAATTAGTTATTATCATCTCACATTTACCCTTCTTTTATGCTAGTAGTAAAAAAACATCATCCGAGATGTGCTAATTTTCCACATTCAAGGATGATGGGTTTTCAATTTCAATTATCGTATTCAATTATGGTCATTAATACATTATTATGGTTTAAATAGATTATAATATATGTATTATGTCTCCTATATGGTTCTTTAATCTTTTTGTACACATGGTTTTTGATTTATAAAGCAAAATGGGTTTGTAGTGTTCAAAAACCGCTAATTAACCCAAATACCTATCATTAAATAATTTATATAATTATTCATCTTCACTCCAAGTAAAAAAATTAAAATTACAACCATGTAACCTTATTTATTTTCACTAATAAAATATAAATTCAATTTTTGAAAACCATCTGCATTTTATATGATTCTTCGTTCATGTATATAAATATACCAATCATGTAACAAACAGACCTGAACAATGAAATTGAACCTCTTAACCCATCAAAAAGTCCATGAATGAACTTAATAAGGTTATAAAAAAATTAAATAAATTTTAGGTTCAGAAATTATTAATTAATGAAATAAAAGTTTATTATTCGTGTCATTAAGATCAAGTGGATAACAACTTCAGACTTAAGGTAAGGGTTTCTTCATCTCACTTCCATTTTTGGAAGATATTCTTTATTCATTACTACTAATTGTGTATGGTCAATGTATAATTCCTCTTGATGTTTCATATCATGAATATATTTATTTTAATTATATTAAATTTATAATTTAATTATTATTAATTTTTAGTTATAAGATTCAATTGATTACAAATTTATAAGTATTTTCTACCCGAACCTCCATTTTCATTCGGGTTGCTCTTATTCTCTACTCACCTCAATAAAATTATTATGTATTATTATGTACTCATAATAAAATATTTTTTAACATTCTATATATTTGTATCAATCATAATCATTATTTATTTTATATGGATTTAAATTTTTTAAAATAATATTTCAAAAATTCTTATGAAATGCAAGCCCGATTCAAGGAACTTCTCAAATTATTACCTATTTTGAAGTTCACTCTATAATATGTTTTAGGCCAGATTTATCTTTCTAAAATAAAATATTTTAACATGAAAATGATATTTTGGTTCATTTCTTGATTTTTTAAAGCAATCATGCCTTTTCTCTTTAAAATATCCTTAATGAATTCCTTAAACCGCACTAAAATGTTTTATTTCTAAAGCTTCTTTAAAACCACTTTTTATAAGATTTCACTTTAGTGGGACATCATTTATGCCTCAAATATAATTTTAATGTACTTAACTCTTATTTTTGGGGATATACATATTTACAGTCTTATTTCATGGAAAATAAAAAATATTTTTCAAAAGAACTCTTCTTTCAAAAGTAAAAAGGATTTTTCTCATCTCACTTTAACTTTTATGAAGTATATTCCTTGTTAACTAATTATTCCATGAATGTGGTGTATGTAATACCCTTTGGTATATCATATAAAGAGTCTACTAATTATTATGATATTATAAGGTATTGTGATATGAATCTTTCAAGGTGGTATAGGACACTTTGGAATTTTTAATGATTATTTCCTCAAAAACAAATCCAATGGTCTCTTTTTAAAGTATCTTCATCTAAGACAGCAACCCTTGTTAAATCTTGTATTTCATTGAGATTTATCTTTTATGATATCATCTACAATATGTTTTTGAAGGGTTTCTGATTAATTTTACTATGGATGTGATATCTTCTTATTATTCTCCATATTTCCCTGAATGGATGGTGTTTATGTTAAACGATTGGGAAAGTTAAATACATTTCATATGCTATTTTAAATATGAATGTATATTTTTATTATGTTCACCCCTTTCATATAAGAATTGAATCGGACTTATTAAGTGATGGTTTGGGCCTGCTATATTTCCTCAATGCATTGGTAGGTCTTATTAGACAAATAGATATGTACTTGGCCGAGGCCTTGCCCATTTTTAGATATAGTTTTGGAAGAGACATTAATAATTTTTAGATATATTGGTCGAGTCTGTAAAGACCAGTAAAATTCAAGGGAAATTTTTTTCTTAATTTTATTTTGGATTTCACAAGAACGTAGTTTCTGACGGCAGCTGATTCCGAGGCCCGGTGTGCCCGAAATCATTTTCCAAAGTTTAGCTCGGGTACGTTCAGTGAATGAACGAGCGGGTTTTCCTAACTTTTGGACCGGTTCTCAGAATAGAATTTTGAGGGCACCGATGGAATCTCAGCGCCGGTTTTCACTTAAGAGTACTTTCACCTCGACAGCATATGACCGGGTTTGAGAGCTGGTTTTTGGTTTCACGTGGAATAATAAAATAAAATAAGTGACAACTTATTTTATCTTTGTTGAACCCACGCCATGTGGATAGTGTTGGTTAAAAGCTCCACATGGGATTTGGTGGTGGGAGAACCACACCCTAACCTCCCATGGGAGGATAATTAGGTTGGGGACTACCCGAGCAGCATAACCTCCCATGAGAGGTTATGACATGGGGTCCACATGGGGCTTAACCCCCCCATTTAATGGGAGGGGAGGAAATCTCTCAATACTCCCCCATTAATGAGGGAGAGCCTCTTAGACTCTAACTCCCCTCTTAATGGAGGAGAATAAAACCTCCTCAAACCCCCCCCCCCATTTAATGGGAGGAAAATTCTTGACCCTCTCCTTGTTAATTAGGTGGGGACCACCCGGGACCCTAAACCCCCTCGAAACTCCCCAAATTAATTATGTCATCCACTCGAGAAATTAATTTGGTGGAGCCTCTCCACTTTTTGAATTTTTAATTGTGCCAACCATCGTGAACTTAATTAAGTGGGGCCCACTTAATTAATTACCTCCACCAAGAATAATAGATTATATTCTATTATTTTGGGCACGTTCTTGCACCTTTTGGTGGAGAGGTTGAGAGAAATTCTTTCTCCAGCGAAGAACGCGAAGAACACCGGCGACGCTTCTTCCTCGACCTTCTTCGGCCTTCTTCCTCGGAGCCCCCCTTTCTGACGTGGTGCTTCTCTGATGACCCTCCTTCCTCCCTCCTCGTCGTCAATGAACTGACGCACGGACTCAGAAGTGGAAGTGTATGGTGAGCGACGTCATCATCTTCCCCCGCGACGCCGCTTTCCGCGATGCTCTTCAAACATCATCTCGTTTTCAAGGTAGGGGTTTTTTTTTTGTCATGAATTTATCCTTTTTCATTCATCATCTTTATCTTTGGGCCGCTTGATATCAACTTATCGGGAGGAGGTCGGACTGCACGAACACGGCCGACTCTCCTCCCCCTTTTTGTTGTTGTGTTGTTGTGGTCCGAAAGAAGGTGGCGCGGTGCAACGGCACCACGAGGAATCCTAGAGAAATGTGACGAAGATGTGCGGCGCCATCGCGTCGCGCCGTTGAGGCCGAACGAACCCACGGCCGGAGTCGGCCCACAGCGAAGGGGCGCGGCGCCGTCGCGCCGCGCTTGTCAGACAAGGCCACGGATCGAATCCGCGGCAATGCAAGATCGGGCGGCCGAAACCGCCGGCCGCAGGCACCTCGGAAGGGAGGGACCCCGGCGGTCCCACGGCTGCAGCACCGGCTGGCCAGCTTAGGAATCGGGGGTCGTAACCCCTGGCCGGCCGAAGGAGCATCCCACCACGTGGGGGTCGCGGTTACTCAAACCGAGGGGGCAGCCCCCCCCCCCCTTCCGCTTAGCTCGGCATTGCCGAGATGGCCACGCGGGCCGCGCACATCACGCCAAGTCGGGTCGCCAACGACGGGTCGGGCCGCCCAGGCCGGGCCGCGCCGCGCCCAGGCCGGGCAGGGCCGCGCCGAGGCCGGGTCGGGTCGTGCCCAGGCCGAGCAGGGCTACGCCGGCGGGGCTGGGCCGCGCCCACCGGGCCGGGCCGCTACCTAAATGGGCCGGACCCAGACCCGGTTTGGGCCGACCCAGGGGGTCTTGGGCCAGGTCGATCTGATCCCAAAACCCCCTATTTCTGGACAGTTCCATTCAAATGCCTGTATCATGGGATACGGACCTCTGATCGACGCACCGTCAGTTGCGATGCGATCGTTGGATCAAGACGGTCGTTTCAGTATATTACAAACAAGCTTTCAGAGAACTTTGGGTGTGGTCGGGTTGGTTCGAACACAAAACCAACCGGGCCCTCGGAGAGGAAACGCTTATAACTTGATCTTCAGATGTCCGATAGATGTGTCGTCGACTTTGTTGGATTCCTCTTAGTTATACGGACATTTTGGCTTACTCCGATCAAGTTTTGGATGCAGATGGAATGCGGTGGGTTGTTTTTTACTTAAAAACCAACCGGGTCCCTGGAACAAAAAAGCCAATAACTCTCAGACCGGGTGTCGGATTGACGCGCCGTCTGTCACGTTGAGTTCCTTTTGTTGAGACGGAACTTTGGGATACATCAACTCGGGACTATGTGTCAGTTGATGTATCGCCCCCTTGGCTCATGGAGGGACCCTCCCGGAATCGAGCATGCTGTGTGCGGGAACCCTAGAGCTGGCTGCGACTACGATGAAGACTGCACTGAAATCCTATGTGGGGTCGGCAGTGATGAAGACCATACTGAAATCCTATGTGGGTTCTACGGCGATGAAGATTGCACTGAAATCCTAAGTGGGTTCGGCAGTGATGAATACCATACTGAAATCCTATGTGGGTTCGATGGCGATGAAGACTGCACTGAAATTCTATGTGTGTTCGGCAGTGAAGAAGACCGTACTGAAATCCTATGTGGGTTCGACAGTGATGAAGACTGCACTGAAATCCTATGTGGGTTCGGCAGCAATAAAGACCTTACTGAAATCCTCCGTGGGTTCGACGGCAATGAAGACTTCACTGAAATCCTATGTGGGTTCAGCAGCTTGGCTGGTTTAGTATCCTACGTGGGTCCCAGCTTAGATGAATCAGTGGCTATATCAACTCTGAACTACCTGTCAGTTGATGTATCGCCCCCTTGGCTCATGGAGTGGACCCTCCTGGAATCGAGCATGCTGTGTGAGGGAACCCTAGAGCTGGTTGCGACTGCGATGAAGACTGCACTGAAATCCTATGTGGGTTCGGCAGTGATGATGACCCTACTGAAATCCTATGTGGGTTCGAGGGCGATGAAGACTTTACTGAAATCCTAAGTGGGTTTGGCCGTGATGAAGACCATACTGAAATCCTATGTGGGTTTGACGGCGATGAAGACTGCACTAAAATCCTATGTGGGTTCGGCAGTGAAGAAGACCGAACTGAAATCCTATGTGGGTTCGACGGTGATGAAGACTGCACTGAAATCCTATGTGGGTTCGGCTACGATGAAGACCGTACTGAAATCCTTTGTGGGTTCGACGGCAATGAAGACTGCACTGAAATCCTAGGTGGTTTCGGCAGCTTGGCTAGTTTAGTATCCTACGTGGGTCCCAGCTTAGATGAATCAGTGTCTATATCTGATAATTTTCCAAAGTTTAGCTCGGGTACGCTCAGTGAACGAACGAGCAGGTTTTCCTAACTTTTGGAAAGGTGCTTGGAATCGAATTCTGAGGGCACCGATGGAATCTCAGCGCCGGTTTTCACTTAAGAGGACTTTCACCTCGACGGCAGATGACCGGGTTTGAGAGCTGGTTTTTGGGTTCATGTGGAATAATAGAATAAAATAAGTGAAAATTTATTTTATCTTTGTTGAACCCACGCCATGTGGATAGTGTTGGTTTAAATCTCAACATGGGAGTTGGTGGTGGGAGCGCCAAACCCTAACTTCCCATGGGAGGATAATTAGGGTGGGGACCACCCGAGCAGCATAACCTCCCATGAGAGGTTATGACATGGGGTCCACATGGGTCTTAACCCCCATTTAATGGTAGGGGATGAAATCTTTCAATACTCCCCCATTAATGAGGGAGAGCCTATTAGACTCTAACTCCCCTCTTAATGGAGGAGAATAAAACCTCCTCAAAACCTCCCATTTAATGGGAGGAAACTCCTTGACCCTCTCCTTTTTAATTAGGTGGGGACCACCCGGGCCACTAAACCCCCTCGAAACTCCCAAAATTAATTATGTCATCCACTCAGGCAATTAATTTTGTGGAGCCTCTCCACTTTTTGAATTTTGAATTGTGCCAAAAATCGTGAACTTAATTAAGTGGGGACCACTTAATTAATTACCTCCATCAAGAATAATATATTATATTCTATTATTTTGGGCACCTTCTTGCGCCTTTTGGTGGAGAGCTTGAGAGAACTTCTTTCTCCAGTGAATAATGTGAAGAACGTCGGTGACGCTTCTTCCCCGACCTTCTTCAGCCTTCTTCCTCGGAGCCCCCATTTCTGACGTGGTGCTTCTCTGACGACCATCCTTCCTCCCTACTCGTCGTCAACGCACCGACGCACGAACTCAGAAGTGGAAGTGTATGGTGAGAGACGTCATCATCTTCCCCCACGACACCGCTTTCCGCGATGCTCTTCGAACATCATCTCGTTTTCAAGGTAGGGGTTATTTGTTTTTGCCGTGAATTTATCCTTTGTCGTTCTTCGTCTTTATCTTTGGGCCACTTGATATCAACTTATCGGGAGGAGGTCGGACCCCACGAACATGGCCGACTCTCCTCCCCCTTTTGGTTGTTGTGTTTTTGCCATCCGAAAGATGGTGGCGCGGTGCAACGGCACCGCGAGGAATCCTGGAGAAATGCGATGAAGATGCACGGTGCCGTCGTGCACTACCGTTGAGGCCGAACGAACCCACGGCCGGAGTCAGGCCACAGTGAAGGGGAACAGCGCCGTCATGCCGCGCCGGAGAACCATGAAGACACCGCGGACGGGGCGGGGCCGCAGTGCCGTCGCGCCGCGCCAGTCGGACAAGGCCGCGGGGGTGCAAGGCCGGGCGGTCGGAACCGCCAGCCGCCGACACCTCGGAGGGGAGGGACCCCGGTGGTCCCATGGATGCAGCACTAGCCGGCCGACTTAGGAACCGGGGGTCGTAACCCACGGTCGGCGGAAGGGGCGGCCCGCCACGTGGGGGCCGCGGTTACTCACACAGGGGGGCAGCGCCCCCTCCCCCCCCCCCCCCCCCTTCCGCTCAGTTCAGCAGTGATGAAAATCGTACTGAAATCCTATGTGGGTTCGACGGCGATGAAGACTGCACTTAAATCCTAAGTGGGTTCGGCAGTGATGAAGACCGTTCTGAAATCTTATGTGGGTTCGATGGCGATGAAGACTGCACTGAAATCCTATGTGTTTTCGGCAGTGAAGAAGACCGTACTGAAATCCTATGTGGGTTTGACGGCGATGAATACTGCACTGATATACTATGTGGGTTCGGCATTGATGAAGACCTTACTGAAATCCTCCGTGGGTTCGACGGTAATGAAGACTGCACTAAAATCCTATGTGGGTTCGGCAACTTGGATGGTTTAGTATCCTACGTGGGTCCCAGCTTAGATAAATCAGTGGCTATATCTGATCATCTCTTTTAACGAATAAGTATACCTGTGTGAGCTGAGTCTTGACTTCAATCAATATCTTCGATATGATTGACTTTCTTTCCTATGTGGATTGAGTTGTGTTATCCTGTTTGGATTGGGTTGTGCTCCTTTGCGGAAGTGATCGAACTTGGGCTCAGATGTTGGAGCCGAATGGGAATTGATGACTTAGGTATATGTATGGGCATATACCTAAGTAGTGTTGGATGTTACTTCATGATTTTATCTTTCCTTTGTGGATTATCCTTTTTGGATTCTGGGAGACCTTCGGGGGTCTCGGGGTCCCTACTGAGTAGCGTATACTCACCCATGCATGGGCAATGCCCGCACTACGTTTTGTTGGATGTAGACGACGGACAGCGTTGATCGTGGTTGAGGCTTGTGGAGCAAGTCAGTACTTGAAGGTGGACCACTGGATGGGACATACACAGAGCGGACGGCTGGACCCGAGGAGCTGAGAAGGCTAACTATACCCACCCTTCAGGTGGGATTTCCAGTGGACGGCTCGACGTTACTACTTACTTTCAGTTGGTGTACTTTCTTTCCAGTTGTACTTTACTTTCATTTTGGGTTTGTATTCTGGCCCACTTACTTTTTCGCACTACTTTTTGTACCCAGTTTACTTAGTATTTACTTCTTCTTACTTACTCTGTGGTGTTTATTACTTTATAAAGGCAATGTCTTACCCTTTTTGTCGGGATTTACGCCTTGGTGCTAGTCGTCAGCCCCTGGCCTATGGGAGGCGGGCTTGGGGTAGTCACGGCATGGGTCCCGAGGACGGGTCTTGACAAATTTGTATCAGAGGAGTTCGGTTCTACCACAGAACTCAGGACTCTGATCTTTCTTCTATGTGAAGAAATAGTGTTAAAGGTATTGAGTATGGTTATCATTCCATTGAGTCCAGTGTTGGTGCGGCGGCCGACGTATCCGTACACCAGGACCCTGACTTCTGATTTCCGACTCAATGCACGAAAACATTGATTGCATGTGTGTTTTGAAAGTTTTCTTTGTGATTACTTTGTGTCAGCTCACCAGGTATATTGTTTGACTGTGGCGCACCTGTTTATTTTCAGGATGGCCCCACGAGGGCAGCCAGCTAGGGTTCTGAGCATTGTACGAGACGACAACCCACCGAGTGACAAGGCCTCGGTGCAGGGCCCTTTGACAGCGGAGGCACCGGCAGTACCTCTACCCACCGAGGCACCGATGCTACCAGCCCCAACCGCTGATAGTGCACGTTGCCTTAGTGCGCTGCACGATTTTCAGCGTCAGTGACCACCCAGGTTCCATGGGGATACGGACCCTCAGGCAGCCGAGGATTGGCTAAAGGCAGTTGTGCGAGTTTTCAGGTTAGTGGGGACACCAGCTGACCTCATGGTGGTCCTTGCAGCGAGCCTCCTGCACACGGCAGTAGGAAGATGGTGGAGCTTGATTCTCCAGGTGCATGATGAGGCATCACTCCTCTGGACGGACTTTGAGATCCTCTTCCGCTCAGAGTTCGTCCCAGACACCCTTCGTGTCGTGCGCATCCAGGAGCTTCTACAGCTGCGGCAGGGCAGCATGACGGTTTCCCAGTACTCAGCGAGATTTACCGACCTCACGCGCTATTCGATGGACATGGTATGTGACCCATTCTTCAGGGCCAGGACCTTTGAGAAGGGACTGAGGCATGAGATCAGGGCATCGATGATCTCCCTCAGCATTCTGACACAGGCAGGAGTACTGGAGCGAGCTCTTCTCATAGAGATCTTTCTTGCCGAGCCTACACCAGCAGCGAGACCTACCGCAGGGCGGCATGTAGCAGATTCATCTGCAGTTGGCAGTCGACGGATGCCACAGTGGTCCAGGCACACCAGACCATCAGTCAAACAACATCAGGACACTCACTCAGAGGTGCAGGGCATAGGGCGTAGAGCCAGCCTTCCGAGGAGCAGGCAGTGCTACGCATGCGGCGGGCAGGGCCACATGGCTCGTGACTGCCCGACCCACCGTGCAGAGGAGAAGCAGACGGTTGAGGGGTCACCTAGGCAGAGGCAGAGGGTCGACCGTGGAGGTCCGCCAAGAGCAAGCGGACAAGGCAGGGGATCTTGCCGAGCAGCAGGTGGTGGGCGACGCTTTGAGGCTTTACCACCACCACCACCACGAGCCCCACCCCGACCATAGGGAGCTGGCGGACAGAGACAGGCTCAGTTTCAGGCAGTGGAGGCCTACGACCACGGTGCGCCAGAGATGATTTGAGGTACTATCTGTATCTACTCCACCCTTTCTGCAGTTCTTATAGGCATAGGAGCGAGTCATTCTTTTATTGTCACTGCCCTTGTTCGGATCTCGGAGATTCTGAAGGAGCCGTTGGATCGATCCTTACGGCTAGAGACTCCAACGATAGAAGACTTGATGATTATGCACTTGTTCTGATAGTGTTAGCTTACTCTAGGAGGCAAGAGCTTCGGCTGGGATCCTCTTTTAGCGGCGTCGAGGCCTTATGACGTCATCTTGGGCATGGATTGGTTATCTACAGTCCATGCTCAGATCGACTGTATTAGGCGCAAGGTGCAGTGTGTATGCACCGATGGGAGTAGGTTCACCTTCACTGGCGATAAGGGATCCTTTTAAGCACATGATGGACTCACGTAGAGGAGAGGACATCCCATCACTCATCAGTTGGCTATCCTTATCATAGGAGCAGTTGACGTGCAGAATCCTAGTTTTACTATAGTGGTGGATCAGTATGCGGACATTTTGCCTGACGATGTTGCAGGACTAATCCTCGCAGAGAGGTAGATTTTATATTGACCTATACCTTGGGACAACCCCGATATCCACTCAAGCATATCGGATGGACCCCACTGAGCTTCTAGAGCTATGGGTACATTTGGAGGACTTGCAGGGCAAGGGATTCATCCGACCCAGTGTTTCACCCTCAGCTTCCCAGATATTGTTCGCCAAGAAGGCAGATGGGAGCTTGTGACTGTGTGTCGACTATCGTCGCCTGAACCAGGTGACTGTGAGGAACAAGTATCCGCTACCGAGGATTTACGACCTCTTCGATCAGCTCAAGGGAGCACGGTGGTTCTAAAAGATAGACCTTAGATCAGGCTATCATCAGCTCAGAGTTCGAGATGAGGATGTGCAGAAGATGGCATTCAGATGTCAGTATGGACACTATGAGTTCTTGGTTATGCCATTCGGCATGACCAATGCTCCAGCAGTGTTCATGGGTCTCATGAACAGTATCTTTCAGTCATACCTCGATCGATTTGTCATGGTCTTCATCGACGACATTTTGATATACTCGACCACTGAGGAGGAACACGCCTACCACTTCCGGGTTGTACTAGACACACTCCGAGAGCACCAGTTTTATGGAAAGCTCTCGAAGTGTCAGTTTTGGTTACATGAGGTCCACTTCTTGGGACACGTCATATCTGAGGCGGGAGTTGCGGTGGATCCTGCGAAGATCGAGGCAGTGCTAGCTTGGGAGCCACCCAGGAGTGTGACGGAGGTGCGGAGTTTCTTGGGGCTATCTGAGTACTATAGGATATTTGTGCCAGACTTTTCCAGAGTTTCGGAACCACTATCAGCTTTAACGAAGAAGGGGAAACCCTTCGTGTGGTTAGACAGATGTTAGCAGAGCTTCCAGGAGCTGAGACAGAGATTGAACAGTGTGCCTATCTTAAGGCTACTAGAGGAGGGAGTAGGGTACGTAGTCTACTGTGATGAATCTGGGACCGGACTCGGATGTGTCCTGATGTAGGAGCAGGCTGTGATCACCTATGGATCATGTCAGTTGAGGCAGAATGAGTAGAACTATGCTACCCATGACCTGGAGTTAGCAGTAGTGGTCTTCGCTCTGAAGATGTGGTGACACTATCTGATGGGCGAGTGCTTTACAGTCTACTCTGACCACCAGAGTCTCAGGTACATCTTCTCACAGAAGAACCTGAATCTGAGAGAGCGGTGATGGCTCGAGTTCCTCCAGGACTATGACTTTGAGATAGTCTATACTCCTGGAAAGGGGAACGTAGTAGCCGATGCTCTCAGCAGGAGGATGGGAATTCAGCTACTCAGGGAGGTGACAGAGCAGCTAGCCACTTTGCAGATATCATTCGTGGATAGAGATGGAGCATCCTTTCTTTAGTCACTCACAGTCACTCCTCCACTACTGCAGCGGGTCAGAGAGGCACAACGTGGAGACGCTGACTGTGAGACGCGGCGTGCGCAGATATCCTTAGGGCAGGCACCTGATCAATTCTCTATAGGAGGAGAACACTACATCCTTTCTAGAGGACGTACCATGGTTCCAGTTTCTTTACAGGAGGAGGTGCTGAGAGATTTTCACACTTCCCCTTTAGCAGTACATCCAGGAATGGAAAAGATGTACCAGGATCTCAGACGACAGCATTGGTGGCCGGGTATAAAGAAGGTTGTAGCTGAGTTCATTTCTCGATGCCTCACCTGTCAGTAGGTGAAGGCAGATCACTAGGTACCAGCAGGCTTGGTATAGCCCTTGGAGGTCCTGGAGTGGAAGTGGGACGGCATATCTATAGACTTAGTGACTAGACTTCCACGTTCTTCCAGAGGTCACGACTCCATTTGGATGATTGTTGACCGACTCACCAAGTAAGCTCACTTCTTACCAATCAAAGAGTAGGGCTCAGTGGAGATCTTGGGATTCCTCTACGTTCATGAGATCATACGGCTTCATGGTTTTCCATCATCTATCGTCTCCGATCGAGATGCTCGCTTTACTTCCCGGCTTTGGAAGGGGTTGCAGGAGGAATTCGGGACACAGCTATGTCTGAGCACCGCCTTTCACCCTCAGATGGATGGTCAGATGAAGAGGGCCATTCAGACTCTCGAGGACATGCTTCGTGCATGTGTCCTCGACTTTGGTCGCAGCTGGGAGGACCACCTTCCCTTGGTGGAGTTCGCGTACAACAACAGATACCACTCCACCATCTGGATGGAACCATACGAGGCATTGTACGGACGACCTTGAAGATCACCATTGTGCTGGACAGACCCTGGGGAGTCAGAACTTGTGGGACCGGAGATGGTCCAGGCCATGACAGAGAAGGTCCAGGTCATCCAGGGGACGATGAGGACAGCTCAGAGCCGGCATAAGTCTTATGCTGACAGGAGGCGGAGGCCACTGGAGTTCGAGAATGGCGACCACGTCTTCTTTCGGGTCTCACCTCAACGTGGATTACGGAGATTTGGTCGAGGCGGAAAGTTTTCTCCATGCTTCATCAGACCATTCTAGGTCCTCAGTAGGATAGGCGAGGTGGCTTATCTCCTAACTCTACCACCTCAGTTGCACTGGGTGCACAACGTCTTCCACGTATCTCAGCTGGGGAGATAGGTGCACGACCCGACGCATATCATCGACCATGGGGAGCTGGACATTGACGATGGGGTGACTTTTGCGGAGGTCCCGGTGGAGATCGAGGATCGACAGGAGCGGGTCCTACGTGGACTGTCGATACCTCTATTGCGCATTAGATGGAAGCACGGGAACCTCCGGGAGAGCACTTGAGAGCGAGAGACTCAGATGCGTGAACATTACCAACATTTGTTCCCCAAGATTATGATGTATCTTTACGGGGACGTAAATCCCAGAGGTGGGAGTAATGTAAAGACCCGTAAAATTCAAGGGAAATTTTTCTCTTAATTTTCTTTGGGATTTTACAAGAACGGAGTTTCTGACGGCACCAGATTCCGCGGCCCGGTGTGCCCAGAATCATTTTCCAAAGTTTAGCCCGGGTACGTTCAGTGAACGAACGAGCGGATTTTCCTAACTTTTGGGCCAGTGCTCAGAATTTAATTCTGAGGGCACCGATGGAATCGCAGCGCCGATTTTCGCTTAAGAGGACTTTCACCTCGACAACAGATGATCGGGTTTGAGAGCTGGTTTTTGGGTTCACGTGGAATAATAAAATAAAATAAGTGACAACTTGTTTTATCTTTGTTGAACCCACTCTATGTGGATAGTGTTGGTTAAAATCTCCACATGGGAGTTGGTAGTGGGACCGCCACACCCTAACCTCCCATGGAAGGATAATTAGGGTGGTGACCACCTGAGCAGCATAACCTCCCACGATAGGTTATGACATGGGGTCCACACGGGGCTTAACCCCCCATTTAATGGGAGGGGAGGAAATCTCTCAATACTCCCCCATTAATGAGGGAGAGCCTCTTGGACTCTAACTCCCCTCTTAATGGAGGAGAATAAAACCTCCTCAAAACCCCCCCATTTAATGGGAGTAAACTCCTCGACCCTCTCCCTGTTAATTAGGTGGGGACCACCCGGGCCCCTAAACCCCCTCGAAACTCCCAAAATTAATTATGTCATCCACTCGAGCAATTAATTTGGCGGAGCCTCTCCACTTTTTGAATTTTGAATTTTTCCAGCCATCGTGAACTTAATTAGGTGGGGCCCACTTAATTAATTTCCGCCACCAAGAATAATAGATTATATTCTATTATTTTGGGCACGTTCTTGCGCCTTTTGGGGGAGAGCTTGAGAGAACTTCTTTCTCCAGCGAAGAACGCAAAGAACGCAGGTGACGCTTCTTCCCCGACCTTCTTCGGCCTTCTTCCTCGGAGCCCCCCTTTCTGATGTGGTGCTTCTCTGACGACCCTCCTTCCTCCCTCATCGTCCTCAATGCACTGACGCACGAACTCGGAAGTGGAAGCGTGCGGTGACCGATGTCGTCATCTTCCCCCGTGACGCCACTTTCCGCGATGCTCTTCGAAAATCATCTCGTTTTCAAGGTAGGGGTTATTTGTTTTTGCCGTGAATTTATCCTTTGTCGTTCTTCATCTTTATCTTTGGGATGCTTGATATCAACTTATCAGGAGGAGGTCGGACCGCACGAATACGGCCGACTCTCCTCCCCCTTTTTTTGTTGTGTTGTTGCGGTCTGAACGAAGGTGGTGTGGTGCAACGGCACCACGCGGAATCCTGGAGAAATGCGAAGAAGATGCGCGGCGCCGTCGCGCGGCGCCGTTGAGGCCGAAGGAACCCGCGGCCAGAGTCGGATCGCATCGAAGGGGAGCGGCGCTGTCGTGCTGCGCCGGAGAACCATGAAGACATCGCGGCTAGTGAGGGGCCGCGGCGGTGCAAGGCCGTGCGGCCGGAACCGCCGGTCGTCGGCACTTTGGAAGGGCGGGATCCCGGCAGTCCCGCGGCACCCGCACCGGCCGGCCGGACCGGGCTGGCCGGCTTCCAAGAACTGGGGTTCGTAACCCCTGGCGGCCAAAGGAGCGGCCCCCCACGTGGGGGCCGCGGTTACTCAAACCGTGGGGGGGGGGGGGGGGGTCAGCGTGCCCCCCCCCCCCTTCCGCTCAGCTCGGCGTGGCCAAGCTGGCCACACGGGCCGTGCACAATGCGTCAGGCCAGGCCGGGCCACACCCTAAATGGGCCAGACCCAGACCCGGTTCGGGTTGACCCGGTTCCGGCCGACCCAGGGGGTCTTGGGCCGGGTCGGTCCGGGCCCAAAACCCCCTATTTCTGGACAGTTTCGTTCAAATTCCCTTATCTTGGGAAACGGACCTCCGATCGACGCACTGTCCATTGAGATGCGATCCTTGGATCGAGACGGTTGTTTTGATATATTACACTCAAGGTTTAAGAGAACTTTGGGTATGGCTGGGTTGGTTCGAACACGAAACCAACCGGGCCCTCGGAGCGGAAACGCTTATAACTTGATCTCCGGACATCCGATTGACGTGTTGTTCACTTTGTTGGATTCCTCTTAGTGAGGCTGACCTTTTGGATTACTCCGCTTGAGGTTTGGACGCAGATGGAGTTCGGTCGGGTTGGTTTTGACTTAAAAGCCAACCAGGCCCCTGGAACAAAAAAGCAAATAACTCTCAAACCGGGCGTCGGATTGACGCACCGTCTGTCACGGTGAGTTCGTTTTGTTGAGACGGAACTTTGGGATACATCAACTCCGGACTACGTGTCAGTTGATGTATCGCCCCCTTGGCTCGTGGAGCGGACCCTCCTAGAATTGAGCATTTTGTGTGAGGGAACCTTAGAGCTGGCTGCGACTACGATGAAGACTGCACTGAAATCCTATGTGGGTTCGGCAGTGATGATGACCGTACTGAAATCCTATGTGGGTTCGACGGCGATGAAGACTGCACTGAAATCCTAAGTGGGTTCGGCCGTGATGAAGACCGTACTGAAATCCTATGTGGGTTCGACGGTGATGAATACTGCACTGAAATCCTATGTGGGTTCGGCAGTGAAGAAGACCATACTGAAATCCTATGTGGGTTCTATGGCGATGAAGACTGCACTAAAATCCTATGTGGGTTCGGCAGAGATGAAGACCTTACTGAAATCCTCCGTGGGTTCGACGGCAATGAAGACTGCACTGAAATCCTATGTGGGTTCGGCAGCTTGGCCGGTTTAGTATCCTACGTGGGTCCCAGCTTAGATGAATCAGTGTCTATATCTGATCATCTCTTTTACCGAAGAAGTATACCTGTGTGAGCTGAGTCTTGACTTCAATCAATATCTTCGATATGATTGACTTGCTTTCCTATGTGGATTTAGTTGGGTTGTCCTCTGTGGATTGGGTTGTGCTCCTTTGCGGACGTGATCGAACTTGGGCTCAGATGTTGGAGGTGGACCACTGGGCGGGACGTACACAGAGCGGACGGCTGGACCCGAGGATCTGAGAAGGCTAACTGTACCCACCCTTCAGGTGGTATTTCCTGTGGACGGCTCTACGTTGTTGCTTACTTTTAGTTGTTGTACTTTCTTTCCAGTTGTACTTTACTTTCAGTTTGGGTTTGTATTCTGGCCCACTTACTTTTTCGCACTACTTTTTGTACCCAGTTTACTTAGTATTTACTTCTTCTTGCTTACTCTGTGGTGTTTGTTACTTTATAATGGAAATGTCTTCCCCTTTTTGTCGGGATTTACGCCTTGGTGCTAGTCGCCAGCCCCTGGCCTATGGGAGGTGGGCTTGGGGTAGTCACGGCACGGGTCCCGAGGACGGGTCGTGACAGAGTCCTTGACGATTTGTTTTAGAATGTCTAACAAATGAATTTCCCTCATTATGAAGCTAGTAATTGAAAGATCATGTGGTTATTCAACTAGTAGAATACCCATGATTAAGTTTTATTTTGAAATTATTTATTGAGCTCTTATTCCTACAATATTATACTCAGGTTTTTTTTGAGGCGTGTGTTTTTAGTTATTCACCATGCATAATGTTTATGTTTATAAAATATTACACTATAATTCTTACACTTACTGAGCATTTGAGCTCACCCCTTTCTTAGTTTTTATTTTTTTAGAAGATGTGAAGAAGTATATTATGAATGAATTGCATGGATAACATTTGGGATGTGGATGTTTTCAATGAAATTTAAATATTTTATTTATTTTCAAGTTATAATGTTGAACTTATGTATGTATCTTGTTTCCAAAGCTACAAAACTAATCGGTCCTTCAGGATATGACTTCCTTGTAATCATGGAAATGTAATGAAATAATCACCCGACTCCAGGCTTCTAGGGTTGGAGCATTACAGTTGGTATCAAAAAAAATTAGGAGAAAACTTGGAAACTAGATTTATAAAATTTTCGATTAGGTAACAAAACCTTAAGATAGAATTGACAATACACATACAAGAACATCATAGAATTTTTGTAAGGAATATATTATTTGTATCCTCCTGGAAAATAAATCATTATTGGGATACTACAAGTGAATGTGGTTCTGGAACAGATGTACCTAGGAGTAAAAACTCTGACAAGGTGTTTCAGGCTTGACTCAGGGTAACCTGGTTCATGACAAGGGGATTTACTGCGCACTTGGTTTGACACTCCCAGTGGATATGATTAGGATAAATCACATTTTAGTTACAATCCATTATAAAGGATTTATAGAGTATCCAAAGTAAATTATTCTAGGATTTGTGATGCTTAAATTTATGTTATATACTAAACCATGTTTAGGGTTATGTAGAGTTTATAATTTTATGATCTAATTTGGTATATGGAATTGATTATAAATTGCACCTAGCTGAAGGAATGATAACTTCACAAATTCACATGATGAAAATAGTGAGAATGATCATATCTCTTATGGTTTTAATCCATCATTTTGAAGGAATATATACTCCAAAGTATCATCATCATATGAGGATATAATATCATGTGTTAACAAGGTATATAAAGAATTCCCTAAGTCTTATGGCTTTAAAGGGAAGCAAGAGAAAAAGACGGTGGAAGAGGAAAGAATGGATAAAGAGAATAATAAAAAGGGTAGTTTACCAATATGTGTTACTTGTGGAAGGAAACACCATGGATTCTAATTAAAAGGAAAAGGATTTTGTTACAAGTACGGGGAAAAGGGACAAAAAGTTCATGATTGCAAGCGTAAGAAAATGGTTTTTAATGTACTGTGATTCAACTGCAAAAAAATGGGACACTATGTTAATCAATGTCCCAAGTGTCAAATAAATATGTCATAAATGATGTTACTGGATAATGATCTAGTCATGATACTGCCACATATGAAGTGGAATGATTAATATTCCTCATTGATAATTGTATCATTTGAATATTTTATCAGTAATGTACTTGTTATAAGATTTATGGAATATATAAGGATTGTAGTATAGTCCTATTTCATTATGAATTTGAGGTCATATGATGAATTTTACCAATGAAAAGTGACTCAGTGGAATGTTAATATCTTGGGAAAGTATATCGATGAGGGAAATAAAACCTTGATTATTTTCTTGATGATTAAGATAACGATGAAGAAATTATTGATTTGGATAACTACTCACTACCTCAAAACTAATCCTTGACTTTTCTACAAGTGGTATATGTTATCATTGATGGAGTTTACAACAAGTAAGTATATAAGGAATATATCCAATAGCATGTGTAAGGATGAGTGCATTTTTTAATAAGTTTTTATGGTAATTTTAGTTATCACCATATTTCAAGAGGATACATGATGATGATATTCACATGTTTGGATTGTGAAAATTTAGGGTTGCTTCATGTTTATTAAAGGAAAATAAGGTATTAGATGCATTGAGAAGGATAGATCATGGAGTTATAAACAAAATGGGGATTTCTAAGGACCTTCTGTACAATGATATATCAATGATGGATATGGGAATGATTCTAAAATGTTGTATCATGAGCTTTTGGAAGGATAAATCATTTATGAAATGGTTTAAGTTAATCAATTTATGAAGATTTCGAGTTTAATGTCACTACATGGTAAAACATGTGCTAAGAGATGAAGTATAGATAGTTCAAGGCACAAACAATGGATAAGATTGTGTTTTTTTGAGTCAATAAGGTTTTCCTGATGAATTCCATTCCTTCTTGTTTTGAAAATCAAAAACACCTTATACTTAAGAAAATTTATATTTTACTTCTCTAAGGAAAATTTCTTTCCTTAAGGAAATTTACCCTAACCTATATTTTCTTATACATATAAATATTTTCTCTTAAATGTAAAAATAAGATTCATACCCAAAACCTTTGAATCATATAATGCTTAGATATGAAGTATTCTGTTTTAGGATCTGAATTCTAGATGTGAACTATAATGAAGTTCCACTCCGAATTATAGATGTGAACTGTAATGAAGTTCCACACCGAATTCTGGATATGAACTGTAATGAAGTTCCACTCCGAATTTTGGATACAAACTCTGAGAAAGTTCCACTCTGAATTCTGGATATGAATCGTAATGAAGTTCCACTCCGAATTCTGGATACGAACTCTGAGAAAGTTCCACTCTGAATTCTGGACTCTGAACTTCTATGAGTTTGACTCCAAACTTTTATGAGTTCGACTCTGATCTTTTACTAAGTTCGACTCTGAACTTCTATGAGTTCGACTCTGAACTTTTACTAGTTCGACACTGAACTTCTATGAGTTCGACTCCGAACTTCTATGAGTTCGACTCCGAATTCTGTAAGTTTGTATTCTAAACTCTGGTGAAACCAGACTCCGAATTTCCTTAGAAATTCAGACTCCGGATTTCTACAGAATTCAAGTTCCGAATTCCTATAAAACAGAATATGAATATATTTTTATTATAGACTCAAATTTATTTTTGGTTAGACTCCGAACTATTATTTGATTACATTCCGAAATTTAGTTTTGCTTTTACTTACACTGCAATTTGTTAAGTTTATAAAATGATGTTGTGCTTTCAGTTACACATGTTTTGTTATAAAATGATGTCATCCATTCTGTTTCTAACTAACTTTTGGTTTAGTGACACGTGTATAGGTCCCTCCAAAATTTAAGGAAAATATGACTGTTGGAGGAGGGAGTCAACCGTTCCAACCGAGCCTATAAATAAGAGCTCATTTGAAAGAGCTCTACAATAATAAGTTGATCAATCTAGAGACCACACACTGTTAAGGTGATTTCTAGAGAGAGAATCTTTTCATGCCTTATGCATACTGAACTAATCATTCATATTACTTTATGCGACTCTGAATGTTGGTGATTACATTCGAGGGCTTCCGGGGATATGAAGATAGATGTGCCGACTACCTTGAAGTTTAGGGCTTCCTTGCTAAGGAAGACAGAGGTTCTAACTACCTTGAAGCTGAGGGCTTGTGGGGAAAGCAACACAGAGACTCCGATCTTCATATCGAGGGATTACCCAGGTGTGGGTAAGATAGACTTTCTTGAAAGTATAAATCAAGGGACCTTTATCCAAGGTTGTTGGATACCCTTCTCTTTGGGTTAAAATATCTATATCTTGTTACTTGTTTTTGTTACAAGTTTTTCTACTAAATTTTGCATTGTAAGGAAGGTATAATCTTCTTATATTTCCTTACACTTGTACTCTTATTTGTTTAGATTCTATATGATTTAAGGTATAATCTCATATTGTAAACTTTGGTTAAGTTTCAATTTCTGGATCCAAACTTCCGGAACCAGTTTTTCGGAATCACTTTCCAGTTATAAGCAAGTGTGTAGAACTATAATTTTATAACTTTATACCTTGTTCCAATTCTCCAATTGGTGTTATAGGTGTTGTGAATTTTCTTAGTTTAACTTTGTTAAACTTAGATCTTTTCTTGTTTAAGGAAATTTTTAAAGTATACAATTCACCCCCCCCCCCCCCTCTTGTATATTGAGCATCTACATCGTTATTTCAATCCTACAATCTATCCTACAATTGGTATCAGAGGAGGTTTCTGAAATAATTATACTCAAATATAAGTTTGTCTTGCTCGTTTTTTTCATTGATCTATATTTTTTCTTTCTTAGGAATATTTTCCTTGAATCCAAACTTTTTTTATTAACAAGTTTTTTTGTAGAAAGTTTTTTTAAGATGGCAGGTTTAACTGTTGGTTCTATCGACAACATGAATCCTACAAGACCACCATTTTTTTATGGTTATGACTATGAGTATTGGAGAGATCGAATGAAGACATTCATTATCAATACTGGAGTAGATAACTTTGTTATGAATACCGGAGGTTATGAAATTCCTGATAAGGAAGTACTTTCACCAACCAAGAGAACCATGATTATAAATTAAACTATAAGGTATGCAATACTTTACTCTGTTCAATGACTAGGAACATATATAGCCAAATTTTTTCTTGTGAAACAGCTAACTGTATATGGAAGAAACCTGAAGTTACTCATTTTGGTACATCTAAAGTGATTGAGACTAGAAGATCTATGCTTAGAGCTGAGTATCGTGGTTTTAATTTTCCTTATGGATAACCTATTAGAAAATTTCAGCAAAGATTTATGACCATCATGAATAGCTTACAATCTATGGGAAAGAAAGGTCTGGTAGATGAAGCTCTTGTGGATAAGATCATTGATATTATGACCAATGAGTGGGAATCAAAGAGAACAGCAATTGATGAGAATAGGAAGGTTACTCAAATTTCCTTAGATGAGCTATTTGGAACTCTTCTCTAACATGAGACAAGAATGAAGAGAGATGCTGACAACATAAAAAAGAATAATGGGAATGGTACTTTTTCTTTTACTACAACATCAAATCACATGAAAGCTAAGACTCTTGAGAGAGTAACTAGATCCAAGTCTAAGAAGGTTACTATCCAATCCGAATCTAGTGAGAGTGAAGTTTCAAAGAATGAGTTAGCAAATCTTGCTCGAAGGATGAACAAGATAACTGGACAAAGAAATTTCTAATCCAAGTATAAGAAGAAAGAAAGGAAAGATAATAAATATTCAGAGATCACATGCTATGAATGCAAGAGAAGTGGAAACATATGACCTGATTTCCCTATGATTAAAAAGAAGGAAAGAAAAGAAAGGAATTCTGAAAGAAAGAGGAAGAAGTTTTACAAAGCTAAAGCTAAGAAAAGTCTGAAAGCTAATACTACGTGGAGTGCTAGCTGTGGTGACTCTTTGGAAAGTGAATCTTCAGACTATGGTTCATCAGCTTAGAAGAATATGGGATTCATTGAAAATACTTCTTTTCCACATACATATCTTATGGCCAAGGTACGCTCTGCTGAGGCTTGAACAAATTTATCTCTTGATAAGAATTACTATTCTGAAAATAGTACTTCTAATGAAGTTACTTTATATTCAGAAAATGAAGAACCTTCATATGAAGAAGTATCTAGATTTTCCAAGTTACTTGAATCAAAAAATTGTAAAATTTCTAGGAAATTAGACAAGGAAAATACTAGGGAAGAAGTTCTTACAAAATAGATTTCAGATCTTTCTACAGATCTTAAAGATAAAGAAGAGATTTTAGAAAAACTTTCTAAAGACCTTGAGAAAGAAAATTCTAATAAGAAAGAACTTTCTAAAGATTTTAAGAATTCTATTTTAAAGATGAAAGTTTTTGAGGAAAAATCCAACTCTAAGGAAATGATTCCTGAGGATAGGAATTTAGTCATTTGACTAAAATCTGAAATATTTTCTCTAAAGAAACTTCTCGCAAAATTTACTTCTGGGAAGGAAAATTTTGACAAGATGTATTCTCAAATTAAACCTCATAGAAACACTACTGGAGTAGGTTATACTCACCAAAAACCAGTTTTAAAAAATAATTATTTTGTTCCTTCTAAATACCCATTTTGCACTAAGTTCCAAAGTGGTGGGTATTGGAAGAAAAACTGTTCTTTGAATAGAGTTCAATCTCTTGGGTTTCAAAAAGCTTATTTTTATAAACAAATGTGGATACCCAAAATTTTTTTATCTAACAATTCCGGATCCAAGAAAGTCTGGATTCCGAAAACCAAGATTGTTTCTCATTTTTAGGAAAATAGGGAAAGTACCAACAACAACACATGGTACATGGATAGTGGATGTTCCCGGCATATGATTGGTAACAAAAACTATTTTGAAAAGATTATCAAGACAAAAGGAGGAAAAGTAACTTTTGGAGATAACTCTTAGGGTGAAATTGTTGGTATAGGTAATATTGTTCTTCTTGGTAAAACTTTGATTTCAAATGTTTTGTTTGTTAAGGGTCTTAAGCACAACCTCATTAGATTAATTTAATTATGTGATGAAGGTTACCTTGTGAATTTTAGGAATGATAAATTCTTAGTACACAATTCCAAGGAAGATTTTATTCTCTCTGCCAATAGGAAAGAGAATGTTTACACATTAAACATAGAAGACCTTAGGAGCCAAGACGTACCTTGACTAAGTGCAATAGAAGATCATTCTTGGTTGTGGAATAGAAGATTAGGTCACTGTAACCTTAGGAACTTATGTAAACTCTATAAGAAGAAACTAGTTAAGGATCTTCCAGATATTAGATTTGATTCTTCTAAATTTTGTGATCCTTGTCAATATGGAAAGAAACATAAATATAGATTTAAATCAATCGGTGAAGTCCCAAAAATTGATGCATTACAGTTGGTGCACATCGATCTTTTTGGTCCAACACAAACTAGAAGAATTGGAGGCAAATACTATGTGTTTCTTCTAGTTGATGATTACACTAGATTTACATGGGTCTATTTTCTAGCAAAGAAGTCTGAAGCTTTTTCTTATTTCAAAAGTTTTAGAGCCCAAGTTAAAAATGAGAAAAACCTTCCATTGAAAACTATTCATAGTGATCATGGAGGAGAATTTCAAAATTATGATTTTGAAACTTTTTGTAGTAAAAAAGGTATTACTCACAACTTTTTAGCACCTATAACTCCTTAACAAAATGGGGTAGTTGAAAGAATAAATAGAATTCTTTAAGAGATAACTAGAACCATGTTGAGTGAATATTCTATATCTAGACATTTCTGGGATGAAGCTTTAAGTATTGCTTTTTATACTATAAATCGAGTTTTGATTAGACCTTTTCTTAATAAAACTTTTTATGAGTTATGGAATGGTAGAAAACCTAGACTTTATTAATTCAAGGTTTTTGGTTGTAAGGTATTCATCCTAAATACTAAATATAACTTACACCAATTCGCACCAAAATCTGATGAAGGAATTTTCTTAAGATACTCCACAACTTCTAAGGCTTATAGAGTTTTCAATAAAAACACTTGTACTGTTGAGGAGACAGTACATGTGAACTTTGATGAATCTGATCCTTTTTTTTAAACCATACCAACCTACATCCTCGAATGTGTTTTCAAAAACTAATTATCAATATTTGTTATAATATTCTTCTGATAAGGAAAATGTTCAAGAAAATATCTCTGAAACATTTCCCCCAGAATACTTTCTACCCTATGTTGATGAAAAAGTTTTAAAAAACCCAAGTCAGGTGTTTCTAAAGAATCATCCTAGTGTTAGTATCATTGGTGATGTCAATCAACATATGAGGACTAGAAGTTCCTTATGAAATGAAGTAGAACATCTAGAATTTATTTCCCAATTAGAACCAAAAATCACTGATGAAGCTTTAGGTGATGATGATTGGATCAAAGCCATGAAAGATGAACTAAATGAATTTGAAAGGAACAAAGTCTGGACCTTGGTTGAAAGACCTAAATAAACTTCTATTATTAGAGTAAAATGGGTCTTCAGAAATAAGTGTGATAAAAATGGAGTCATTGTTAGAAATAAAGCCAGACTAGTTGGTAAAGGCTATAATCTGCAAGAGGTAATAAACTATGACTAAACCTATTCTCTGGTATCTATACTTGAATCTATTCATATCTTACATGACTTTGCAGAATTATTTAATTTTAAACTTTTTAAAATGGATGTGAAATGTGATTTTCTTAATGGTTATGTTCAAGAGGAAGTTTTTGTTGAACAACCTCCTGGTTTTGAAGACACAAAACATTCTGATCAAGTTTTTAGACTTACCAAAGCTTTGTATGGTCTTAAATAAGCCCCACGATCTTGGAATGATATACTTACATGATTTTTGCTTCAAAATAACTATGTTAAGGAAAATGCAGATCCAACCCTTTTTATAAAGAAAGATAGGAAAAATATTTTTATTGTTCAAATATATGTTTATGACATTATATTTGGTTCAACTCAGAAATCATTAACTGATTAGTTTGTAAATCTAAGGAAATATGAGTTTGAAATGAGTATGATGGGTGAGTTAACATTTTTCTTTGGTTTTAAAATTTCTCAAAAACCAGAAGGAATATACATATCATAACATAATTAAATTAAAGATCTTCTTAAAAAGTATGGTTATGACAACACTAAAAGTATTAGTACTCTTATTGGTACCTCAAACACACTTGATCTTGATGAAGCCGGGAAACTAGTAGATCAAACATCTTTTAGAGGTATGATAGGAAGTCTACATTACTTGAGAGCTAGTCGACCAGACTTGATGTTTTCAGTATTCTTATGTGCCAGATATCAATCCAATCCTAAGGAATCTCATTTAAAGGCAATGAAAATAATTTTTCACTACTCAAAGGGAACCATGGATCTAGGATTATTTTATACTTCTGGAAATGATTTTATCTTAAAGAGTTTTTCAGATGCTGACTTTGGTGGATGTATAATGGATAGAAAGAGTACATCTGGAACTTGTCATTTCTTTGGAGATTCGTTAGTTTCTTGGTCATGCAAGAAGCAACACTCAGTAGCACTATCCACTGCTGAAGCTGAATATGTAGCAGCTGGAAGTTTTTGTGCTCAAGTGTTGTGGATGCAACACACACTCACAGACTATGGCTTGAGTTTTACTAAGACTCAAATTTTGTGTGATAACAAAAGTGCCATTTCTCTTATTAAAAATCCTGCACACCACTCTCATTCAAAGAACATGGATATTAGGCATCACTTTCTTAGGGATCACACACTTAAATGAGATATTATTATTCAATTTATCAGAATGCAAGATCAACTAGCTGATATTTTAACAAAATATTTACCTTCTAATAGATTTTAATACATTAAACAGAAGTTAGGAATGATAACCATAAGGTAATACTTCTTCATTTACATCTTGTTGAACAATTCTTCTTACAGTAATAAACTCCTTCTCATAGGGGGAGTACATTTTCTTGTTAGTATAATGAAAATTTTAGTAGTCAGTTTTTCAAACTTTTCTAACTGAAATTTTCGTAATGAAAATTTTCAAAACCGGAATTTTCATAATGAGAGTTTTCATACTCGGAATTTTCGTAATGAAAATTTTTCGTACTCATACTTTTCGTACTAAGATTTCCGTACTCATAATTTTTGTACTGGAGTTTTGGTACTCAAAGTCTTTTCAACTTTAAGTTTTTCATAGTTAGTTTTTCGTGGTCAAATTTTTTATCAAGAAGAATATCACCTATTACGAATAAACATATTGGCTAACCCGAAAGGTATTATTTCCTTACTTAAGTTTTCGTAGTCATATTTTTCTTACTAGTATTTTCTTAGGAGTTTTATAATTTTCGAATTCTAGTTTTCTTAAAATCTGATTGCTTTTCTTAAAAACCTCAAAAGATCGGATTCAAGATTTCCTTGCGGGTATGTTTTAAACCGTTATATCAGATCAAATGGTTTTTCAACCGTTAGATTGTTTTTTTAAGTTCAAAGGTCAACTCCATCGCCTATATAGAGGGGACCCCCGAGGGTCGCCCCACATTGGTTTTCCAAAGCTCTCGCGCCTCGAAGCTCTGCCTCTCTTCTTAACGTCATTATGATCTTTGTTAAGCCCATTCCGAATCTTCCAGAACTCTCCATTCTGAATGTCTGTTGAAGCTACTTCCCAAGATATGTCTTCCTCAAAGCCAATTTCAAACTTTAAAGTGTATAGAGAAAGACTGGTCCATCCGAACTTTTACATGTATGATTCTATCATCTCCAAGAATATCAGGCTGAATGGTTGGGAAGATGCATGTGTATCCAAGATAACTGATCAAGATCCTGTCTATCCGGAGTTACATGTAGAATTCTATGAATCAGAAAGTTTTTATGAGGAAGAGGGAAGAGAAAAGTTTTATTTCAAGTCTTATGGCAAGAATTACAAACTTACTTACACCAAGTCAGCAAGCTTGGTGGGGCTAGCATACGAAGGAGAAGCAGAATTTTGTTCACACAAACTTCCGGATGCTCAAGGTACTTTTTTTAAAGTTAAGTCCTTTCAATGTCTTGGACTTTCTGATGTCAAAATAGAAAATATTTCTCACCTATCTTTTAATAATATGATTCTTCAGCTTTGGTTACAAGGATTCTTGGTTCCGAGAAAGGGTGATAAAGATATCCTGAAGAAAAGTGACATATATTTCTTAGACTTCTTGGTGAATCTAAGAAAAATAAATTTGATGAGGCATGTTCTTGTGACAATCAAGAACATCAAGGAAGGAACCCTGAGAGCTCAAATCATCATGTATTCTGCCTTACTATCAAAGATGATAGTTTGGTGTTTAGACTCCTTCAAGGTTTCATGTAAGTCTAAGGTTCGGAATTACAAGCTTATGCTTGTCAGTGATGACACACTGAAAATAATGAATATGGATTTTTCTAAGGAAACAGGAGAATTTTATAATTTTCCAGAGGAAGAGGTTGAGACCATTCCGGAAAATGTGGAAAAAGCTGAGCCAGTGAAGAAAGTTACTAAAAATAGGATTCTTAAGCAAGTGGTTGCTGAAGAAAAACCCCCAAAGATAAGGAAACCCAGTCCGCACCTCCCAAGCCGAAAAACAGAAAGCATATCCAGATGAGGTAGCAGCTAAATGGAGAGAAGACAAGGAGAAGAGAAAATAAGGGGACCCTCAATTAGGATTAGACCCTGCTGAGGCTAAGGATTTAATAGAAAAAGATAAGGATGAGTTAGAAAAACAAGCAAAAGAGAAAAAGATGAAAAAGAAGATGTCAAAAGAATAGATTATTCAATCTCTTTTGAAAGCAACAGATATGGCTTCTGAGAAGATCCCCATTCTGGAAACTTTTGATGTTAAACCATTACCAGAGACTCCCGGAAAGAAGTATTTCACTCTGGAAAAGTCTAAAGGGAAACAAGTTGTTGAATAAGTATAAAAACAAGATGGTAAAGAACTAGAGGAAGAAGTTTTTGAAGAAGAATAAGAAGTGGAAGAAGGAAGTGAGGATCTAGATGCCTTGATTAAACAAGTTGAGGATTATCAAGAAAAGGCTAAATCCTCAAAGTTTATCACTCCAGAAAAGGTATCTGAGAAAGAAGGAAACAAAGATGATAAGGAAGAGGAAGAAAAAGAGTATGAATTGTCTGAGGAAAAGATCTCTGAGAATAATTTTCTTGAAGAAGGAACAGAGAAGGAAAACCCAGATAAAGACAAGATTGTCCAAGTATCTGAATCTAAGGAAGAATCTCGTAATGAGGAACCCATTCTGAAAACTAATAAAGGAAAGTAAGTGCTCATGGATACACCAACAAAAGATATCATTAGGAAGAAAGAAGTTTGTGGTTCTTCTAAAAGGAAGTTGGTTCATATTGAAGAAGAACAATCCCCAAGAAAGTTATCGGATTTGGAGTCATTATCACACGGTCATGACTTTGTTGTCAAGTCTTTGAAAAAATTGGTGGACACTATTCCGATATTTCCCACTATAGACTCCAGATTCTAGATGTTGCAACATATCTTGAATCAAAAGTCAAAATCCTTATCTATTGTGATGGATAAGTGTGTGACGATTGAGGCTGACCATATAAATTTTATTATTAATTATGATGTACACATAAAATCATGCAGAAAAATCACTTTGTGGTCTAAGAAATTTGAAGAAGACATAGCTGACTTTGATCATTTTCAGAATGAGGTAAAAGATGCCTTTGACACCAAGGATAAAAAGATTAATAATCTTCAGGATGAGCTGATCTCTGAGAAAAATACTCAAAATCAACAAGTAAGGGATCTGAATGGAAAGATAAACTCGGTTTATTAGAATTGGAAAAGCGAAAGAGATTTCCGGATTGAGTTTCAAGAAAAGCTGAAAAAGAAAGATGAGTTGCTGAAGATGAAGGAAGAGGCCTTGAAGGCTTAGGAAGAAGTATTGAAAGCTCAATATGAAAGGATAAAATCTTTGTAGAGTCAAGATGAGGAGGATCAAAAAGATTTGAAGAAGGTGAAAAACTTGTTGAAGAATCTAATCCTAAAGGAAAAGGAAGACAAATTGACTCAATCCGATCTTTTGTTGCATTTGTCTTTCCTTGTAAAAAAATTTTCTCAACTATAATGAATTTTTTTGGTTGGTTGTATCTTGTGTTATTATGTACTATTGTTTCAGGTACTTTATTACTATTCCATTCCCTTAAATTCTTTTTGAAAATCACAAAGGGGGAGAAGGAAAATAAACTACTTAAAAAGGGAGAAGGAAAAACTTAAAAAGGGAGAAGGAAAAATTTCTAAGTGAAGATTTCCTTAAAGTAAGGGGGAGTTCCTTATTACGAAGTTTTTCATCCCCATGATAATGAAAACTCCATTCTAGAAATCCAGAATACAATCCAAAGAGTTTCAATGCCTAAGGGGGAGTTAGTTGTATTCATAATCATCCATGAACAAAGGGAGATAAGTTTTAATTTCAAAGTCAAATGAAATTTTTTCAAAGTCCTTATATTCTTTTTCATAAGGTTGTTTGTGATTTCCAAGAAGGGAGAGATTGTTGAGTTAATAAGGTTTTCCTTATGAAATTCCATTCCTTCTTGTTTTGAAAATCACAAACACCTTATACTTAAACAAATCTATATTTTACTTCTCCAAGGAAAATTTCTTTCCTTAAGGAAATTTACCCTAACCTCTATTTTCTTATACATATCAATATTTTCTCTTAAATGTAAAAATCAGATTCATACCCAAAACCTTGGAATCATATAATACTTAGATATGAAGTATTCTGTTTTAGTATCTGAATTCTAGATGTGAACTGTAATGAAGTTCCACTCCGAATTTTGGATGTGAACTATAATGAAGTTCCACTCCGAATTCTGGATCTGAACTGTAATGAAGTTCCACTCCAAATTCTGGATATGAATAGTAATGAAGTTCTACTCTGAATTCTGGATATGAATCATAATGAAGTTACACTCTGAATTCTGGATACGAACTCAGAAAAAGTTCCACTCCAAATTTTGGACTCTGAACTTCTATGAGTTCGACTCCTAACTTTTACTAAGTTAGACTCCGAACTTCTATGAGTTCGACTCCGAAATTTTACTAGTTTGACTCCGAAATTCTATGAGTTCGACTCCAAACTTCTATGAGTTTGACTCATAACTTTTACTAGTTCAAATCTGAATTCTGTAAGTTCAGATTCTGAACTCTGGTGAAACCAGACTCTGAATTTCCTTAGAAATTCAGACTCCATATTTCTACAGAATTCAGGTTCCGAATTTCTATAAAACAGAATCCGAAAATCTTTTTATCATAGAATCCAAATTTATTTTTGGTTAGACTCTGAACTATTATTTGCTTATATTCAGAACTTCAGTTTTTCTTTTACTTACAGTCCGATTTGTTAAGTTTATAAAATGATTTTATGCTTTCAGTTACACATGTTTTTTTATAAAACGATGTCGTCCATTCTGTTTCTAACTAATTGTTGGTTTAGTGACACGTGTACAGGTCCCTCCCAAATTTAAGAAAAATATGACTGTTAGAGGAGGGAGCCGACCATTCCAACCGAGCCTATAAATAGGATCTCATTTGAAAGATCTCTACAATAACAAGTTGATCAATCTAGAGACCATACGCTATTAAGGTGATTTCTAGAGAGAAAAGATTTTTATGCCTTGTGCGTACTAAACTGATCGTTCAGATTGCTTCGTGTGACTCCGAATGTTTGTGATTACGTTTGAGGGATTCTGGGGATAGGAAGACAGAGGTGCCGACTACCTTGAAGTTGAGGGCTTCCTTACTGAGGAAGACAGAGGTTCCAACTACCTTGAAGTTGAGGGATTTCGGGGATAGCAAGACAGAGACTCTAATCTTCGTATCGAGGGATTACCCAGGTGTGGATAAGACAGAATTACTTGAAAGTATAAATCAAGGGACCTTTATCCAAGGTTGTTGTATACCCTTATCTTTGGGTTAAAAGATCTATATCTTGTTACTTGTTTTTGTTACAAGTTTTTCAACTTCATTTTGCATTGTAAGTAAAGAATAATCTTATTATATTTCCATACACTTATACTCTGATTTGTTTAGATTCTATACGCTTTATGTTATAATCTCATATTGTAAACTTTGGTTAAGTTTCAATTTCCAGATCCATACTTCTGGAACCAGTTTTTCGGAATCACTTTCCAGTTATAAGCAAGTGTGTAGAACTAGAAGTTTATAACTTCATACCTTGTTCCAATTCTCCAATTTTTGTTAGAGGCGTTATGAATTTTCTTAGGTAAACTTTGTTAAACTTACATCTTTCCTTGTTTAAGGCAATTCACCCCCCCCCCCTCTTGTATATTGAGCATTTACATCGTTATTTCAATCCTACAATCGATCCTACATGTTTATGAAGTAGAAATCTATATTTATACTCTTATATAGAGGAATAATTCCTAAACTCTAGGAAAATATTCTTAAACAAAAATGTTTTCCTATTATAATTTTTTTCATAACTGTAGTTTATGGTTTTTTGGTGATGACCTTTCATCTAAGCATGTTCCCTATAACTTTCCATCAGAACATGATGGATTGATTATTGTTCTAAGACCATGTTATCCAATTATAATGCATTGATTTGTAGTAATTGATTAATTTCTTTTTACCACTTATTAAGAGTATATTTTAACCATATTTTTTATGTGGTTTCCATTAAGTCAATTTTTAATTATCAACCATTAACTTTCAAAATTCAATTACAAGATTTCGAGGATGAAAAGTTTTTAAAGAGGGGATAATGTAACACCCAAAGGATTTAAAAATAAATTTAATATTGAATGCATGAAACACTAGGTATCTAAAAAATATAACTTGGTTATAACTGATATGATAAACATAGTTTTTCCACTTCTAGGATTTGAATTTTGAAAATCTGACATACACAGATGCATTTGGGGTGATTTCTAGAGTTTGATAGAACAAACATATTTTTTAGTGAATAGTAACCTACCCTTATGAATATTAATATACCCTTATGAATAGTAATTTTACCCTTATGAATAGTAATATGACCCTTATAAATTGTAACCTCACCTATAAAATTAAAAATAAAATTTAGGCACCTTATAAATGAAGTAGAATATTTTATAAATTATTAATTAAGTATTCCTATTTTTGTGAGTGATAAATATTTATTTATAATTTTAGATTAATAATTTAATTTATTTTCATAAAATTTGTTTCTAAATAAATATTTTTGTGTCCTAGTATTTAAGAAAAAAATTATGAGGCTATATTTAATTTTTGAAAAAAATATTAAAGTAGTTTTAAATATAAAATCTGTATTTTTCAAGTAAATAATATTTTTATTTAAAAATTAAATTTCAAATATTTATAAAATTATTTTGATAAAATAGAGTTCATTTTTGGATTCTACACCTTGAAAAATAGTTATGGTGAATTTTTGGTATTTTTCTAAAATACTTCAATGTTGGGTGAATATTAAAATACGATAATTTAAGATAAATACTAAATACATGATTTATTGAGTCATAGGTGATGTAAGGATGACTTAATACCACTTTTTTAGAACTCACATGAACATATTACTGTTATTGGTCACAATAAATAATACTATATCTATTCTTGAGAAAAATAATAAAATAATGATTAAGATATTCAAAAATTACACCTCTCCTCCACTATAAAAATCCCCCTCGTTCCCTCTTCTCTTTACTCCACTAAATACTTGTGCCTTGATAAAATTATTCCCAAATATCCTCCCAAGATCCTACCACACGTCCATAATCCCTTGGTCTCATAAGAATACCAAATCCTATCCCCTAAGGAGGATCTCAAGAAAGATTAATTCAAGAGGTATATTCCTATTTTCAATTCATTTAATTATTTTTCAAGTTCCTTTGTTTTCTTATATATCCTCACATATCCTCATCAAAATGTTATGAAAACTCTAGATAGTTGTATGTATTGTATTTTTTATCATATTATCGAATAATTTATTATCATATATCCTTTACCCTTATTTTATGCTAGTAGTAAAAAAACATCATCTGAGGTGTGATAATTTACCACATTCGAGGACGATGGGTTTTCAATTTCTATTACCGCCTACAATTCTTGTCAGGAATCCATTATTATGGTTAAAACAGAATATAATATATGTATTATTTCTCATCTATGGTTCCAGAATCTTTCATTACACATGTTTTTTTATTTATAAATAAAAATGAGTTCATAGTGTTCAAAAACCTCTAATTAACCCAAACGGTTGTCATTTAATAATTTATATAACTATTCATCTTCACTCCAAGTAACCAAGTAAAATTTACAACCAATTAACATTATTTATGTTCTCTAAAAACATATAACTCCAATTATGTAAAACCGTTATCATTTTACACTATTCTACATTCATGTATGCAAGTATATCGATCCTGAAACAAACGGACCCGAACAATGAAATTGAACCTCTTAACCCATAAAAAATACCATGAACAAAATTAATAAGGTTATAATAAGTTAATTACATAAAGTTTAGGTTATGGAATTATTAATTAAAGAACCTAAATTTTATTATTCAGGTCATTAAGATCAACTAGATAACACCTTCGGACTTAAGGTAAGGGTTTCTTCATCTCACTTCCATTTTTTTGAGATATTCCTTATTTCTTATTATTACTTGTGTATGGTGTATATATATTTCCCATTGATGTTTAATATCATGAATCTATTTATTTTAATTTTATTAAATTTATAATTTTATGATAATTAATTTTGGGTCATACGATTAAATTAATTAAAAAGTTGTAAGTATTTTCCACCTGAACCTCCATTTTAATTAGATTTTCTCTTATTCCCTACTCAACTAAATTAAATTTTTATTTATTCTTACTTAATTTTACTAAATTATTTTTGAAAATTATATATATGTGTATCAATCATAATAATTCTTTATTTTTAGGGGAGTTATATGTTTTAAAATAATCTTTCAAAAATTCTTCTAAAATGAAATCCCAATTCAAGGAACTTCTTGATTACTTACCTATTTTGAAGTTCACTCTATAATATGTATTAATTCGGATTTATCTTTATAAAATAACATATTTTAAGATTTAAAAGTTATTTTTTCATTTATTTTATTTTAAATGAAAACATTCCTTTTCTCTTTAAAATCTTTTTAATGAATTCCTTAAACTACACTAAAATGTTTTAATTCTAAAGCTTCTTTAAAACCACTTTTTACATGATTTCACTTCTGTGGGACATCATTTATGACTAAAATATAATTTCAATGTAATTACCTTTTATTTTCTGGGATATAGATTTTTAAAATATTATTTAATGTAAAATACAAATGATTTTCCAAAAACAACTTTTCCTTCAAAAGTAAAAATGGACTTTTCTCATCTCACATTAACTTTTATGAAGTATATGCCTTGTTAACCACTTATCCCATGAATGTAGTGTATGTACTACCCTTTGGTATATAATATAAATAGTCTCCTTATTCTCATGATATTCTAAGGGTTATTATTTTATTATTTTAAGGTGGTATGGGACACTTTGAAATGTTTAACGATTATTTTCTCAAGAACTTTTCAATGGTTTCTTTTAAAATTATCTTCATTTAAGAAAACATCCCTTGTTGAATCTGGTATTTCATTGATATTTACCTCTTATGATATCATCTATAATATGTTTTTGAAGGGTTTTGATTAGTTTGACTATGGATATTTTATCTTGATACCATTCACCATATTACTCTTCATGGTTAGTGTTTATGTTAAATGATTGGGGAAGGTTATTACATTTCATATGTTATTTTCAATATGAATATACAAGTTGATTATTTTCACCAATTTCATATGAGGAATGTGTTTTACATGGTAAGTGATTGGTGGGGCCAGTTATATCCCCTCGATACATCAGTAGGTCTCATGAGACAAATAGATATGGACTTGGCTGAGTCCTTTCCTATTTGTAGATATGGTTCTGGCCGACACCTTAATCATTTTTAGATGTCTTCATCAAGTCCTTAACGGTATGTTTTAGAATATCCAAAATATGCATTTACCTCATTATTAAGCTAGTAATTGAAATGTCTTGTGGATATTTGGCTATTATAATAACCATGATTATGTTTTATTGTGGAATTATTTATTCAGCTCTTATTCCTGCCATATTATGTTCAATTTTTTTAAGAGGCATGTCTTTTTAGTTATTTACCATTCCTAATGTTTATGTTTATGATATATTCCATTTTAATGCCTACCCTTACTGAGTGTTTGATCTCACCCATTTCTTATGATGTATTTTTTCCAGGACGTGAAGAAGAAAATTATGAATGAACTAAAAGAATAACCTTGGAGATATGGATGTTTTCAAAGTAATTTCTATCTTTTATTTATTTTAAAGTTGTAATGTTGAACTAATTTGCGTATCTAGTTTCCAAATCTACTAAACTACTCGGTCCTTCATGACACAACTTCCTTGTAATCATGTCAATTTAATGAAATAATGCACCGAATCCAGGCTTCTAGGGTCAGAGCGTTACAGTTAGTATCATGGGAAGTTTAGTAGAAAACTTGGAAACTAAATTTAGAGAATTTAGATTAGGGAACAATACCCTAATATAGACTTGAAAATAAATATACAAGAACATCCTAGAAATTTGTAAAGGAATAGATTATTTGGATCTTCCTAGAAAATAGATCTTTGTCTGGATATGACATGTGGATGTGGTTCTGGCATAGATGTACCTAGAAGTGAAAAATTCGAATAAGTGTTTCAGGCTTGACCCAGGGTAACCTGGTTTATGAAAAGGGGTCTTACTATTCACCTAGTTTGACACTCTAAGGGGATATACTTAGGATAATTCAAATTTTCCTTTCAAACCATTATAAAGGATTTATAAAGTATCCAAAGTATATGGTTTTAGGATTTGTGATCCAAAAATTTATGTTATGTACTATAAAATGGTTAGGTTTATATAGAGTTCATAACTTTTTGATCTAATTTAGTATGTGGAATTGATTAGAAATGGCACCTAGCATAAGGAATGAGAACTTCACCAATTAACATGGTGAAAATAGTAAGTAGGATCATATCTATTATGGTATTAATGCATCATTTTAAAAGAATATAGTCTCCAAAGTATCCTCATCATATGAGGAGATAATATCATGTGTTAACAAGTTTTATAAAGAATTATTTTATTCCTATGGCTTTGAAGGGAATCAAGAGAATAATAGGGTGGAAGAGGAAAGAATGGACAAAGGTCGGAATAAAAAAGGGTAGTTGACCAACATGTGGTGCTTATGGAAGGAAACACCATGGAAACTACTTAAAAGGAAAATATCATGTTACAAGTGTGGAGAAACGGTCCAAAAAAATCATGATTGCAAGGGTAAGAAAATGGTTTTCAGTGAACAGTGATTCAACTACAAGGAAATGGGACACTATGCAAATCAATGTCCCAGGAGTCAAAGAAATATGCCCTAAATGATGTTATTGGTTAATGATCAAGTCATGATACCGCTGCAGATGAATTATAATGATTAATATTCTTGGTCGAGAATCATTTCATTTGAATGTTTTATTAGTAATGTACTAGTTATAAGAGTTATGGAATATATGAGGATTGTACTATAGTACTATGTCATTAATAATTTGAGGTCATATGATGAATTGTACCAAGGATAAGTGAGTTAGTAGAAATTTAATATCTTGGGAAAGTATATGGATGAGTGAAATATAACCCTAAATATATTCCTGATGATTAAGATAATTGTAAATAAATTATTAATTATGATAAGTACTCACTACCTCAAAACTGTTTACTGACTTGTCTGCAAGTGGTTTATGCTATCATTGATGGAGGTTACAACATGTATGGATATAAGGAATATATCCAATAGCATGTGTAAGGGTGATTGAATGTTTCCAATAAGGTTTTATAGTAACTAGATTTATTACCATATTTTAAGAGGATACATGTTGAAGATATTCACATGTTTGGAATGTGAAAATTTAGGGATTCTTCGTGATGATTAAAGGAAAATAAAGTAGCAGAGGCATTGGTCAGGATGGATCATGGAGATCTAAACAAAATGAGGATTTTCAAGGACCTCGTGTACATTGATATAGTAAGGATGCATATGGGAATGATTCTAAAATGTTGGATCATGGTCTTTTGGAAAGATAAACCATTTATTAAATGGTTTAAGTTGATCATTGTATGAGGATTTAGAGTTTTATGTCACCACATGATACAACTTGTTCTAAGAGATGAAGTATAGGTTGTTCATGGAACTAAGAATGGATAAGATTGATTTTATAAAATAGAAATGTATATTTATAATCTTACAGAGTGGACTAATTCCTAAAATATTAGAGAAGATACTTACACAACAATGTTGTCCTATTATCATTTTTTTCATTACTATAGTTTTTGGTTTTGTGGTGATAACTTTACATCTAATCATGTTCTCTATCACTTTCCACTAGAAAATGATGGTTTGATTATTCTTCCATGACCATGTTATCCAATGAGAATACATAGTTTTGTAATAACCGATGTATTTACCATTCCATCCCATTAAGATGATATTTTAACCCAATTTCTTATGTGGGTTTCCCATATTGCATCCCGCCGTTTTATAAAATAACTTTTAATTAAATTTTACAAAACCGAGGATCTTTAAGGTTTAGTGTCTTGGAAACTAGGAACTTAATACATGAAAACATAAAACATTTTTCTTAAACACTTTAAAGGCTTCTCCTTATTTTCATCCTAGGTTCATTACTGCATCTCATAACATGGGGACATACATCAAAGGAAAGGGTGAGAAGAAGGCCCAATAAGGGAAACAAGGGGAAACATTTAACATGTGAACTTGAGATACATCAATAAAGTCATGAAAAAGAACTTTAAGGCATGAGAAAGAAAACATAAGGTATATCGTAATAAAAATAATGTATTTTATAACTTGAAGATTTGGCTACAAAAGTTAACTTAGACAATCATTTCTGTTTCACCAAGTTCCATCCCCAAGGTGTCATTAAAAAAATTACCAAGGTTATTCACCAAGGTATCATTAAAAATGGTCATCTCTAGAGATTAAGTCTTTACCCAATGCATTGAAGCGCTATCAGGACGCACCATTAAATTTGCCTTTATTATCATGTGATCCACATATATAATCATCAAACATTTCATAAATAACCCATAAATCATAAAATAAATGGGTTTCATTTCATAATCAGAATGTTTTAAAAACTGCTTTAAAGACATGATCTTTATGTCACTTTAAACCCACGGAAAAAAAAAGTGGGTTTCATGTATGTAAGTCCCAGAATTAACATAGAACATTTTGATATATATGTGAATACCCATATAGAAGAAATATCTTTGAGTATTCACTTAATAAAATAAAATAATTTGATAAAAAATAGAGAGACATTTTGAGATGAAAATTCTGCAGCATAACGGCTATGTTATAGGGTTTTAGAAAATATTGAAAAGAAAGGGGACATGGGTCACCCACTCATAAATGATCCATAAAATAGTATAGGTATATAATATAAAGGATATAAGAACATGGTAATGAAATTTTAAAGAAATACCATATGAAATAAAAAACATGGAAGGAAGGAAAAAACAAGATTTCTCTTATGAAAATTCGGCAGCCTAACGACATCACTTAAAACTTAAAAAAATGGATTGATGAGATCAAATAGGGTATCTCATGATATGAAAATAAACGATAATTATGATAGATATATATATCATATCCCAACATAATAAAAAGGAACATGAAATACTTGACATGAAAATAGATCTTGAAAACAGGAAGTGTGAAAGAATCCCTTAAAAATCTGGCAGCCAAACAGCGCCACTTAAACATTCTTAAAATGAATTGATGAGAGAAAGAGGGGGTCTCTCATCATATTAACATGAAAATTGAAGTAGGATTAATATAAAATAACATCCTCAAAATAAGAACATGGAACATAAAAGAAATTACATAAAAGAGAGTACTTGGAAAGAAAGAGAGAGGTTGGATCCCTTACCTTAAAATGTAACTCTTAAAACTCAAAGGTTGGGACCTTGAGGGCTTGGGGGCACCTTGGGAGGACTCCTTGGGAGGTAAGGAGACCATAACTTTGTTGAGGATGATTTTGGAGTCGAAAGTATGAGAGAAAGACTTGGTATTTATTGGGGAAGTCAGGGGACAAGGCATTAATGGCCAAGGGACACCTCATTGGTGATATTGCCAAAACCATGGGCTTGCCCGTGGTATTTCCCAAGGTGTTAGGCCACATGGGACCCCTCATACAATAATTCATTCCCTTTAGTCGACCATCCCTTAAAATATCTCATGACATCATCATGATGCAGTCATGATGTCATTAAACATATCGAAACCCTAAAACTGTATTTTTACTATTCACTGAAAATTCATTTTTTTTAGAAAAATCTCCAAAATTCACCTTAACATAATATTGTTGCTCTGAATTCAAAAATGAAATCCATTTTATAAAAATAATTTTCTAATTATTTTTAAATTAATTTTTAAATAAAAACACTATTCACCGAAAATTCATTTTCTACAGAAAAAACCCCAAAAATTACCTTAACATAATATCGATGCTCTGAATTTAAAAATGAACTCCATTTTATAAAAAAAAACTAAATAATCTTAATTTAATTTTTAATTAAAAAACACTAATCGCCCGAAAAACTAATACTTTACTAATAATTTCTGAAACAGTTATTTACCTATTTTATTGAATCACGTTACTTAATCAAGGTGCCTATATTATATTAATACTTTATTTAAGTAATATTACTAATCCATTTGGTCACATCACTAATCCTAAGCACAAAATCACTATTCATAAATTACTATTCACCAAAAATTAAGTTGATCTTATTAGACTCCATATTTCTTACTGAACACATTTGCAGAAGACTATTTTTTGAAAATATTTACACAACATTAATTATTTAAGGTTTACATAAATATTTTAAAATGTCCCTTTTCTCCGAAATTCATCAATAATATACATCCTATACTTATCCGAACATTTGAAAATTTACAAACTTCACCATAAGAAGAAAACACAATTTTATTTATCTCAAAGGATTACACAAAGCAGTTACGGTCTCCTTACATAGCCACTTATAATCCTAGCATAGGACCTAAGTTTAAGGAGTGCTAAGGTGAGAGAATCTGAGGGCGGCTCAACCAACATTGCACGAGTAGTAATTTCTATCATCTTGAACTTCTCACGAAGGCGATTCCGTTCTAGCTTCACACAATGAAGTTTGGCTTGGGTTTGGTCCAAAGCAAAGCCCAGTGGTGCTACCTCTTTCCCAAGTTCTGTTAGATAGGCTTCGATTGGCCCGAGACTACTGGATGAGGCTATCGAATCTTCTTTCTATATTAATTAACCAAGATCACTTGTATTTAGAGACAATAATCGCAACATTTAGTTTCCAACAATCATATTGACCAATGGTCATATAACAGTCGAAACCCAACGGTCTCATTTTAATTATACTCATGTTATCAAATGAAACAGTTTTTTTGAGTATAAAATAAAATAACACACGAAATTAGGAAACAAGATTTATTCAAAATTTTGGGTCGTTACATTCTTCCCCCTTAAGAAATTGCGTCCCCACAATTTTTAAAATTGGGCTTGGATATTTCATTGAAAGTCCCACATCATAAAAAGAGTCAGTAAAACTATTACTTTAAAAGAAAGAAGGGGAAGTACAAAGGTCACCCGAGTTAACCCATACTATGATTCCATGTAGGGAAACATGGATATGGAAGAGAAAACAATGGGTCATGTTTTGATGGAGAGTAATAGAAAACATGATTAGGAGAAAGTTAACCACAAGAAAATCACAAACTTATGATGTGTGTAAATGGTCTTTGATTACCCAGTAGGAAACGTAAACCAACAACGTTTTTTTTACGTTCCTTTTCATAATTTTGAGGAATTCATTTACTACATAGAATAAAAACATAAGGAAATATACTTACCTTCAAGTATAGTTTCATCCTTTAATAATTTCCTATCAAAACTAATCTTTTCTCCAAATGATGAGTATTCAAAAACAATTAGTCTCATCAAAATCACAAGAATCATATTCTAGAGGATCACATAATCCACAAAAGATCAACTATATATTTTTTCTATCTTTAAACATTATCCCAAAAACAGAAAGGGTAAGATAAAACAACTCTTCAAAAAGAAAGAACCCCATAGGAAGGGAAACTACTTTTAAATCTTCAAAATTCCACGGTACTACCCAAAGTTCAAAATAGACCATTCCATAAAAAACTATCCTTAAAATTACTCAAAATTAACCAAACTAATATTGAAACCCAGATATAAAAAGGATTTGGTAACATAGTCTTCCAAAATAAACTTTATCTTTCATCTCCAAACAACATCAACCACTCTTATCGTCTTATAACAAAAGTAACTAACCTAATCACATTTTCCCCAAGATAGGTTAATCATTTCTATAAGTAACCTAAATTACCATAAGCACGCCTGAAATTCATCGATTCTTCAAAATATAAGTCAACCTTTACTCCTCAAAGAAACTACCGTAGTAATCTATTTACCTCGATCATATAGGGTTCCCAAAATAGTGAACGTCTTCCAAAATAATAATCATCTTTTAATCCCCAAATCATTTTTTTTCAAGAAGAACAGATTCACAACATCAACATATGGTATATAACAATAGATTTTTTCCTTAATGATATAAAACCATCTTAGGTAGTGACTCGATGTTCTTAGAAAACATTAAAGATATGATCATAGGGAACGAACTAATATACAACATGACATAGACAATTATTGCGAAGAAGTTACATGTACTTTAGTCATCGTGATCCATCTCAGCATAGGACTTGCATTGTTCCCTTTTCCTTGAAGATTTTTGATGCTCATCATGCTTCTCATCCCTTCCAAGAGAGCATTGCCTTGGATAATGTCTAACTTCTCCACATTTACGACATTAAAAATTATATGGTACATTAGATCGAACCTTATCTCTATTAATCACATTATCCATTTTTTAAAGCAATTGGATACTTTATACCCTATCACCCCACACATAAAACATCTCCCAGTTCCTTTGTGACATTCTCCTTGGTGCCCCTTTCCACACTTTTTTCACAAAGTAAATTGGGACTTCTTTCCGTTATCAACTTTATCAGATGAACATCCTTGAAACTTCATATTCTTATTCCTTGATTAATTTGGGAACTCAACTAGGTACCAATTATTAATTGTGATTTTTGATAGCTGGTTTGGCATAATAATAATATGTTCAACATGATCTCTCGTCATCTCTGTCATATTAATAGGGCAATCGTCACATTTCCTATCACATTGGTTGTTGGGACATGTTCTTCCATTTCCCTCTATTAACTAAGAAAAGAAAGTATAATTAGGGGGCTTAAATACTTATCTAATAATCATGAAAGGGAAACCTTAAGCATAGAAGCATAAACTTGTATAACAAAAGTATATCCTAACTTGTGATCCCCTAGGATCTAATCTAGGTTATCCATGATCATATATTTTTATGTGAATATTTATTTTATTTTATCTTTGTTTCAATATTTAAAATTTTATATAGGATTCTTCCTAAATTTTTCATATCCTAATTTCCACAAATAACTAAACCATCCTTTGATTCCAACTATGGAATCCCACCATTTTATAACATAACTTTTCATTACATTTTACAAAACCGAGGATCTTTAAGGTTTAGTGTCTTGGAAACCAGGAACTTAATACATGAAAACATAAAACATTCTTCTTAAACACTTGAAAGGCTTCTCATTATGTTCATCCTAGGTTCATTACTGCATCTCATAACCTGGGGACATACATTAAAAGAAAGGGTGAGCAGAAGGCCCAGTAAGGGAAACAAGGGGAAACATTTAACATGTGAACTTGAGATACATCAATAAAGTCATGAAAAAGAAATTTAAGTCATGAGAAAGAAATCATAAGGAATATCATAATAAAAATAAATTATTTCATAAATTGAATACGTGGCTACAACATTTAACTTATACAATCATTTCTGTTTCACCAAGGTCCATCCCCAAGGTGTCATTAAAAAAATTACCAAGGTTATTCACCAATGTATCGTTAAAAATGGTTATCTCTAGAGATTAAGTATTTACCCAATTCAATGGAGTGTTATCAGGGGGAACACTTAAATTTGTCTTTATTATCATGTGAGACACATATATCATTATAAAACATTTCATAAATAACCCATAAATCATAAAAGAAATGGGTTTCATTTCATAATCATAACGTTTTAAAAACTTCTTTAAAGACATGATCTCTATGTCACTTTAAACCCATGGAAAAAAAGAGGATTTCATGTATATAAGTCCTATAATTAAAGTATAACACTTTGATATATATGTGAATACCCATATATAAGAAATATCTTTGAGTATTCACTTAATAAAATAAAATAATTTGAGAAAAAAGAGAGACATTTTGAGACGAAAATTCTGCAGCATAACGGCTATGTTATAGGGTTTTAAAAAATATTGAGAAGAAAGGGGACATGGTTCACCCACTCATAAATGATCCATAAAACAATATAGGTATATAATATAAAGGATATAATAACATGGTAATGAAATTTGAAAGACATACCATATGAAATGAAAAACATGGGAGGAAGACAGAAACAAGATTTCTCTTATGAAAATTCGGCAGCCTAACGACGTCACTTAAAACTTAAAAAAATGGATTAATGAGATAAAATAGGGTCTCCCATCATATGAAAATAAAATATCAGTATGATAGATATAGATATCATACCACAACATAATAAAAAGGAACATTAAAGACTTGACATGAAAATAGATCTTGAAAACGAGAAGGTTGAAAGAATCCCTTAAAAATTCTGCAGCCTAACGGCGCCACTTAAACATTCTTAAAATGAATTGATGAGAGAAATTGGGGGTATCTCATCATATTAAAATGAAAAGTGAAGTAGGATGAATATAAAAGAACATCCCCAAAATAATAACATGGATCATAAAAGAAACGACAAAAAAGAGAGTACTTGGAAAGAAAGAGAGAGGAAGGATCCCTTACCTTAAAACGTAACTCTTAAAACTCAAATTTTGGGACCTTGACGGCTTGGGAGCACCTTGGGAGGACTCCTTGGGAGATAAGGAGACCATAAATTCGTTGAGTATGATTTTGGAGTCGAAAGGATGAGATAAAGGCTTGGTATTTATAGGGGAAGTGAAGGGACAAGGCATTAATGGCCAAGGGACACCTCATTGGTGGTATTGGCAAAACCATGGGCTTGCCCATGGTATTTCCTAAGGTGTTAGGCCACATGGGACCCCTCATACAATAATTCATCCCATTTAGTTGACCATCCCTTAAAATATCTCATGACATCATCATGATGCATTCATGATGTCATTAAACATACCGATACCTAAAACTGTATTTTTACTATTCACTGAAAATTCATTTTTTTTAGAAAAATCCCCAAATTTCTCCTTAACAAAATATCAATGCTCTGAATTTAAAAATGAACTCCATTTTATAAAAATAATTTTCTAAATATTTTTAATTTAATTTTTAAATAAAAACACTATTCACTGAAAATTCTTTTTTTTCAGAAAAAACCTCAAAAATTACCTTAACCTAATATTGATGCTCTGAATTCAAAATTGAACTCCATTTTATAAAAATATTTTTATAAATATTTTTAATTTAATTTTTAATTAAAAAACACTAATCGCACAAAAAACTAATACTTTATTAATAATTTATGAAACAGTTATTTACCTATTTTATTGAATCACATTACTTAATCAAGGTGCCTATATTATATTAATACTTTCTTTAAGTGAGATTACTAATCCATTTGGTCACATTACTAATCCTAAGGGAAAAATCACTATTCATAAATTACTATTCACCAAAAATTAAGTTGATCTTATTAGACTCCAAATTTCTTACTGAACACATTTGCAGAAGACCATTTTTTGAAAATCATTACACAACATTAATTATTTAAGGTTTATATAAATATTTTAAAATATCCCTTTTCTCCGAAATTCATCAATAATATACATGCTACACTTATCCGGACATTTGAAAATTTACAAACTTCACCATAAGAAGAAATCACAATTTTATTTATCTCAAAGGATTACACAAAGCAGTTACGGTCTCCTTACATAGCCCCTTATAACCCATCATAGGACCTAAGTGTAAGGTGTGCTAAGGTTAGAGAATCTGAGGGCAGCTTAACCAACATTGCACGAGTAGTAATTTCTATCAGCTTGAACATCTCACGAAGGTGATTCCGTTCTAGCTTCACACAATGAAGTTTGGCATGGGTTTGGTCCAGAGAAAAGCCCAGTGGTGCTACCTCTTCCCAAGTTCTATTAGATGGGCTTTGATTGGCCCGAGACTACTCGATGAGGCTATCAAATCTTCTTTCTATATTAATTAACCAAGATCACTTGTATTTAGTGACAATAATCGCAACATTTAGTTTCCAACGATCATATTGACCAATGGTCTTATAACAGTCGAAACCCAACGGTCTCATTTTAATTATACTCATGTTATCAAATGAAACAGTTTTTTTTAGTATAAAATAACATAACACACAAAATTAGGAAACAAGATTTATTCAAAATTTCAGGTCGTTACATCCCACAAGGGAATTTTCAAGTATCAACCATTAACTTTTGAAATTCAATTTTAAAATTTCAAGCACAAAATTTTTGTAATAAGGGGAAAATGTAACACCCCGAGGATTTAAAAATAAATTTAATATTGAACACATGTGACATCGAGACTCTAAAAACAACACTTTGTTATAACCATTCTAATAAACCTAATTTGTTCGCTTCTAAGATTTGAATTTTGAAAATCTAACATACAAGGATGCGTTCAGGGTGATTTATAAAGTCTGATAGAATTGTCACCCCTAAATGGAAAAAGAAGCCATATGGAACCTTCAAAAGAGAGTAACTGACAATATATATCAGTTCTAGACCTATTTCAAGATGGTAAATTCTCAGATATCAATCTCGATTCTCTCCCAAGGGTTGTACGGAAGAACCCCCCAAGTGCAAGTGGAGATGGTCAGAAGAGAGATGGTCAAAGTCCGTTGTCACAAGGATGGAGGCACTCCTTTGGAGTTGAGTGAAGGAGGCTTCAGTGCACCCTTGATCCCATTCCCCAGTCGGTGTATTTGTGGATGCAATGGCAGTCAGATAAGTGGTTCAACTATACGCTAAAGCATGGATCTCAATAGAGTCAGAAATCTCCTAGTAGACTACCTATGAATAAATTGGGTTCAACTAATCCCTTAACCCAACATGATTTGGAGCCTTAAGACTACAAAAGATGGGACCATATTAGTCAACCCACTATAGGTACCACTATAGTGGTGCCTATAGTGCAGCCTATAGATTATATAGAAGAGTACCTGGCTAGATTATACCGAGTCAGTGGTTGTCAACCAAAAAGGATAAGTTCTCATGATTTAAGGTTTATGGATATACTACCCTAAGATGAGCATGACTGGCCTTTGTCCCATACATAATAACTTCTAGTGGGAATATTTCTCACCACTTTATACCCTACTATGTAGTGTCCCTTCCAAAGCTGGTGGTGTGGTCGCAATTGCACTTGTGTTTCTCTCTCTCTTTTCACTCACTTTTTGTCCCATGGCTGTACGTAGTTCCAATTTTCTCTATATAGCCCAAGGACTATTTTTGTAGCTGTTTTTAGATCTCTTGCTGCTCAGATGGATCGAATTTCAACCTGTCGAGTACCCTTATATGCCTACTGGAAAAATGACCTCATTGGCTTTCTTGGGAATTGAAATCACCCATATCCCTTCCCAGACTCGTTGGTGAGCTTGATTTATCTTGGACTGCATACAGACCATACATCGATCACCCACAGGACAGTACAGTTTGGCTTAAGAAGTGATACTATTAGAGTAAAGTACTGATGGAACCAGTAAGGCATGAGCAGACACCACCTTGGCCTCGATGGAAGCCCTTGGGACTAGCTCGAATCAAATATGTTGATCGCGTGTTCTACCCTTTGAGTTGGATCCCCATAAATCCACCAATGGATGATACCCAATGACATATTCTATTTCATGACATTTCAATTGATACAACCCAGATACACGTGCAATGCCATACCCATTGCCCAATACTAGCCCGTTTGTCTCCAATGTTAGGGTACTCGTTGTGTCTAGTAGGTGCATTCAACTCTCTAATATGCTTTTCATTTCAGCATAATGGGTTGGTTTGACTCCCATGGGACATTCCGAAGATATATGACCCTTCCCTTTGAGTGATTAGTCCTTTTATGGAAATAAATGAAGCTCTGAATGTTCCATCTAAGGGGTTGAGGCCGGAAGTGAGAGTTGAGCCAATGGATAACGACTATCGCGTAAGGTCAGTAATGACTCAAATAAAGCATGGAATGTCCACAATTTGTCAACTAATAGGGATAAACTATATAGGGTCAAGTACCATAGATATAACCCTTTCTAAATAGAATAGGGTGATGTAGCCAAGTTCTAAAATATCTCACCCTTTCTTTAGAATGGGACATATTTTTTGGTGAATAATAATTGTGACATACTGGGCCAGGAACCACTGAATGATACCCCAAGCCGGTTGGCCACATGCCCTCAAGCGCACATACCCATATGTTGGAGGGTGCCGACAAAGTCTACATGGGTGCCGATCACGCATCCCTAATAGGGTGTGAGTACAACTCAGTAGGCCACCACCAACGGTGTCTAAAACAAGTCCAGTCAAAAGATAGTGCATGCAGTTATATGAAGCAATAAATACAATGCATAAATTAAACAGTTATCACATTGTCATTTAATACTTAATCATCACATTAGGCAAATTCAATCCATGTTTCCTAATTAAATCATCATTCATTTTTATCATTAATCATTGGTGTAGGATGTCATTCCTAGCACCCCAAATCTCAGTGAATGTTGGACCTCATGCCTAGTACTCCAATTCTCATTCAGTGTAGGTCATCATGCCTAACACCCATACATCTAAGTGCTTAGATAACTATTGGGGAAGAAATCCATGTCTAGGTCCCAACTTCAACATTGGTCTAGGATTTTATACCTAGCACCACAAAATCTCATCCATTTAATCATTCTTTATTTCATAAGAATTTTCCACATTAATCATTTACTAATCTAATGATTAGTTAAACATTTCAAAGTCCATTAGTTAAATAAACAATTAACTAATAACATAACCCATTAATTAATTCATCAATTAATTAACCAATCAATACCATTATCATTCCATAATTATTTCTTCACAATTAATTATCCATTTTAAAACCCACCAAGTCATATTTAATTCTCACAATTAATTATCTTTAGATCTAAACATTATTTCATAATTAATTATCCCAATTAATTATCTTAATACAATAAATTCAATAACTCAAATACAAGATCACAACCCATAATTAAATCTCCAAAATATCAATCACTTTGGGTAACCCAAAATTCATTTGTTTCGTGATTCAATTATCAATAAACCACCAAGGTAAACACACATCAATTACACTTTCTTAATTACTCCAATTTTGAAAATCATTTATCAAGGGAATAAAGTAATTTCATAAGCTTATACACATATCATAAATCATGACTATGGGAGTTCAATTTAGACCAGTTACCTCGTTTTATTGATGAAAGTTACTCTAACATAAATACCCAAAATCTGAGCGGCACAACGTCGTTGATCAAGCTCTGGATCTAAATCCCTAAAACCAAAATTAAGATCAAAGGCATCAAGATCTTGAAAATATAAATCTAGATTCACAATCCAAGATATAGATCTCAACCCATAGGTTTAGATCCATGGAAATGATAAATATCCTTTATGAAAAGAATTCATAAAGATAGAGGAAAGAAATAGGATAAGCATAAAAATGAAATCCACTTACCGGGAGGAGAGCGGATCTTCAATCTGGGCTTCCAATCTCAAAGAATGGTGTTCAGATTTCCTTGGAAACCCTCCAAAAGGCTTTGGAAATATCTAAAATCTATCAAGACTGATCCAAGGTCAAAATCCGGGGGGTTCAGGTGGTTTTAAAATATATTTTCAGATATTAAAACCGCATGCATGGTTTCCTGGGCAGAGGCGCACAGTTAGAAAATCGTGCGCTAACCATGCAGAATCCACTGCCCACTTCTGCAATGTTGGATCAGTTTGGTCACATGGTTATAAAACCCATGCACCAACCTTGTGGACACCTCTGTCTAATTTTGCACGCTTAGCACAGTTTGGTCGCCCAGTTTTTCAAACCGTGTATAGCCCACTGTCCTTTAGTTTTTCTTAAAAGTTCACCCAAACGCACCCTAAGGTTATACTCCAAGTTAAAAATACTTAAAATCTTCAAAAAGTACCTAAAAATGTGCCCTATATGAATCCATAAAAGTTATGGATCTTACAGTCTCTCCAACTTATAATAGCTCGTCCACAAGCTTTACTCCTGAACTTCTCTAAGATTCTAATCCAAAAAGATTGGGCCCTTGATCCCTCATGTCTTCCTCCTATTCCCAAGTTTCTTCTTGAACATTTCCATGTTTCCATGACATATGAACTAACAGCATGGTCTTTCCCCATAACACTTTCTCACTATGACCCAACACACATGTCGGATTCTCCTCAAAGGATGCATCTGTCTCCAGGTCAACTTCCTCCACATAAGTCACGTGATAAGGGTCGGGTTGATACCTCCATAGTTGTGACACATAAAAAAACATCATTCATAGTGTTTAATTTCTATGGAATTTCTAATCGGTATGCCACCATCTCGATTCTCTCTAGCACCTCAAACAGTCCCACAAACCTAGGAGTTAACTTTCCCTAACTCTGTATCCTATGGTGACCCAATCTAGGTGACACATGAAGGAATACACAATCATGATCCGTAAACTCTAGGGTTCATCTCCGTCTATAAGCATGCGACTTCTATCTACTCTAATCCATATCCATACATTTCTTAATCAACTTTACCTGCTTTGATGTCACTTGAATGAGACTTGGTCCCAATAGCTCTGACTCACCAACCTCTAACTAACATAGTGGTGATGTACAAGGTCTACCATAAAGTTCCTCGTATGGTTCCATTTGTATAGTTTCCTAATAACTATTGTTATAGGAAATCTCTATTAAATCCAAGTGCTTTTCCCAAGAACCACCAAAGTCAAGGACACATGCTCACATTATATCCTCTAACACATGTATGGTATGCTCTGACTGCCTATCTGTTTGTGGGTGGAAGGCCGTACTTAACAGAACCTGTGTACCAAGTGCCTTCTATAATCCCTACCAGAAGCATGAGAAGTAAAGCGTGAATCACGATCTGAAACTATAGTTTGTGGCACCCCATGAAAATAAACTATGTCTCTCATGTAAATTTCTCTCAACTTATCTAATATAAATGTTTCTTGGATAGGCAATAAGAGTGCTACCTTTGTTATTAAATCCACAAAGACCCAAATAGAATCATTATTCCTAAATTTATTTGTAATTCCTACCACAAAATCAATAGTCACATCATCCCACTTCCATTATGGAATAGATAACAGTTGCAATATCCCTCTAGGTCGTTGATGCTTTGCTTTCACCTACTGACAAGTGAAACACCTTGTTACGAACCCTACTATCTATTTTTTCATTCCTGGCCACCAAAACAATCGTTGAAGGTCAAAGTACATTTTTTTCACCGCAGGGAGTACCGCCCACCTTGAAGCATGAAATTCTCACATGAGTTCTTCTCGCATACTTACAGGCACAAAAACCAAATTTTTGACATAGATGGTCTCATCCTCATATATTTTCCAGTCTGAAGGTGTCTCCCCACCTTCAAGGCTTTCCCTCAAGTCTAAACACTCTAGATCTTCATACTTCCTTTCCCTGATCTGTCTCAAGAATGTAGACTCCAATTATATAGAAACCATAGTCATCGTCTCCTAACTCTCCTAAACTACCACATGCATTTCCACCAGCAAGGTCATCACCTTCGACTCTACACTCGACTCATGTACCTACTAAGTATGAGTGTTTCTACTAAAGGAATCTGCCACACTATTCCCCTTCCCGGGTGTATATGCCTGTTCAAAATCAAAGTACTGCATATACTCTACCCATATTTGTTGCTGAAGATTCAAGTTGCACTGTGAAAAGATATACTTAAATCTTTTTTGATAAATAAAAACTATAAACTTTTCACCCAAAAGATGGTTCCACAAACACTTAAGAGCATAAACCACTGCTTCTAACTCAAGTTCATGTGTAAGTTAATTCTGTTCATGTGGCCTCAGCTTTCGAGACCCAAAAGCAATGAATCTATCCCCTTACATCAACACAGCTCGGAGTCCGACCCCAGAAGCATCACAAAACACTGTGTACTCCTCCCCTAACTCGGGAAATACTAAAATTTGTGTTGATGTCAAGCGCTTCTTCAACTCTAGGAAATCATTCTCGCATGCTTCTATCCAAAACAACTTTATCCTTTTCTTGGTCAAACTAGTAAGCGGTGCTGCCATTCGGGAAAATTCCTGGATAAACCTCCTTTAATAACCAGCCAAACCCAAAAAGCTTCGAATATCAAAACAATTCTTGGGATAATCCCAAGAAATCATTGTCTGAACTTTACATGGGTCAATATCCACACCTTCTTCCAAGATGATGTGCCCCAAAAAGTGTACCCTGTCAATCCAAAACTGACATTTAGATAGCTTGGAATATAGTTGATGATCTCTCAGAGTACCTAGGACGATGTCAAGATGTTGGGAATGATCATCATGAGTCTTAGAGTACACTAAGATGTATTCCACAAACACCACCACAAACTGATCTAAGTACGGATGAAATATCATTTTCATCAAATCCATAAACACATCTAGAGAAATTGTTAATCCAAACGGAATTATGAAGAACTCATAAAGGCCATACCTTTTTTTGGAAGCAGTTCTTGGAATATCAGAAGTTTGAAATCTCACCTGATGATACCCTGATCTTAGATCGATCTTTGATAACACACTATCCCCCTTCATCTGTTCAAATAGATCAACGATACGCTAAAGAGGATATCGGTTCTTCACATTCATTTTATTCAACTTTCGGTAATTGACACACAAGCGTAAACTTATGTCGGCCTTATTTACAAACAAAATAGGTGATCCCCAAGGTGACATACTTGTATGGATAAACCCCTTATCCTCTAATTCCTCCAACAGCATTTTGAGCTCTTGAATCTCATTCGGTTCCATTCTGTGTGCTTGAATAGATAACGGCTTATCTCTCGGCATGAGCTCAATAATGAATTCCATAACTCTCTCATGTGGAAACCCTGAAAATTCTTTAGGAAAGACGTCCTAAAATAATTATACTATTGGTGGAAGTACTTCTTTCCTACCACTCCCATCATCCAGAAAAAGACTAGAAACTTGGGTTGTGAGCTCTCCCAGTTGCTGAGTAATTGGCCCAGCTCTTCCTGCATGGATATCACATTCTCCATGAAGGACATATTGATCACCCTCGGGAGATACAAAGGTCACTATCCTATAATAACAATATATGTGCACTCGGTATGCGACTAGCCATTCCATACCCATAATCAAGTCAAATCATGTTATATCAAGGACGTATATATCCCAAAGGAAACGATACTCTCCAATCTCTAGCAAAAATCCTATGTATAAACAGATATACCTAGTCTGTGTTCACAATGGTGTATCGATATTCATCATCCCACCTATGGACTCCACCTCTAGGCTCAATCCATTGACAAGGTTTTCATATATAAAGGAATGATAGGCACCAGTATCAAACAAGGTAGTAGCCAAATTAAAAGAAAATAGAATAGTACCTCTCACTGTCAATAGACCAGCATCGCTCTCAACAAGTGTAGGTTGCACTACATGTATCTATTCTTTCCCTCTTCCCTGTGGTGTCATCTGAATCCCTTGAGTAGAACCACTCTTCTGATATGGGAGCTTATTCACTGAATCACCATGCCCACTTCCACTACCGCCTCTTCTAGTAGAACTCTAGCTACCATACCTATATAGTGTAGAAGACCCCCTTCCCAAACTCTGACTCTGAGCAGCGACTCCCTAAGTACCATCCTGCCACTAGCTCTTGCAGAACCTCTGAAGATGTCACTTATTACCACAAAACTGGCACTCCACTGGAGGTCGAGTACAATGTGTATGATAATTTCTATACCTACTGCACTGGTGGAAAAGTACATTAGAAATATCTGGTGTAACTGTTCCTCCTGACTGTCCACCTTGCTTTCCACTATCCAGACTAAGATTCTCATGACGACGCTTCCTGCTCTTTAAAGGCATACTCCTAGATCATTCAGGTACATGTCTAGTATTGGAAGTCTCCTTAAAGTTCCCCTATGAAATGAGAACCTGGATAACCACTTCCTAAAATTTTATCATCCTAAAGATATTCACCTGAGACTTAATTTCACACTTAGGTTCGTCCTGAAATCATGTTTCCAAAGATGCCTCATCTTCCACCAAAGTTAGAGAAAAACATTGTAAATCTGTGAAACGTTTAGCGTGCTCCATTATGGATATGCTTCTTTATGTCAGATGCATAAACTATGAATCCTTCTCTTGTCTCAACGTGTCTGGATAGAAGTTCTCTAAAAACTTCTACAAAAATCCCTTCCATAACATCTCTTATGTCTGTCCAGATCATACCCAAATGTCCCATCAGCGCTTCGCGGACCCCCGCAGTATATAAGTAGCCAGCTTGACCCTTCTCTCAGCCAGAGTCTCCAAATGGTCCAGTACTGTCTCAATGGATTCAATCCAGAATTCAGCTCCATCAGGTCTAACCTCTCCAGTAAAAGTATGAGGGTGATGCAACTGAAACTCCCTTGTCAACTCAGACAAGATTTTCTGAACCCGCCATGGGTCTCTCTCTATAAATTTCATTAAACGATAAAATTTCTCTTGGAACTATTCCCCTTCTTCCTCATCTTGTACCAATGGTGCCTCATGCTCCCTCTCTGGAAGTTTATTTCAGGCTATACCCCTCATTATCTCCCATAACAAGCATCGTGGAGGCATACTCCTATAAATCCAAACACACATCTCAGGTCTCATAACACAGCCTTATAACATCTATGTTAGGGAATAAACTAACACCAGAAGTTTCAACATGTCATTTCTCCCTTTTCTCACCACACAGTCAACACTGAGGCCTTATCATTACCCTTAACCATCCTACTCCTAGGTCTTATTTAACAATGGTATATTCATTCTCATTAATTAATCAACCATTAATTAATCACATTATCTCAAATTATTTAATTCAATGATTAATTAATTAATCATTCCCATTTCATCAATCAAGGTTCTCATTAGACACCCATTTATTTTGCATCATTATTCCACTCTCATAACAAGGAAAAACAGTTCAAGTTCAACAACACACCCATAACCCATTTTCACGTGAGTGCCTAGAATGATGCATGTCACAACAACCTTGAGTGACTAGAATGATGCATGCAAACCCAACTATCATTCCTATTTAGGCCATGAATCAAAATTCAACAATTTTAAAAACAAATATCACATCACACCACAAGTGTATCACACAAGGTGAAATAATATACAACTATAACAACAAATAGACATCACAATAATCCCACCCTGAGTAATCAGACTTTCCCCCGTACATGGGTTAGAAACTCCCAGGAATGAGCTCATTACCAAGCCTCGGCTCCTCCTAGTCTCTTATCTAACTTTTCCAAAAATAGTAATACAAAATATGAACAAAGGAAATAAAACTCCTTTGATACCACTTTGTGATGTCCCGACCCAGGAGCCACTGAATGGTGCCCCGAACTGGTTGGCCACATGCCCTCAAGCACACCTCCCCATACACTAGAGGGTGCTAACTAGCAGTGAGGGTCATGTAAGTCAGTCTTGGGGAGACCATACCCGCTATTATCATAACAAAACACTAGCAGAAGAAAATAACAATAACCAAGTTCAGAAGCATATAAATAACAAGAAAATCTCATACATTTAATCATTCTTTAATTCACAAGAATTTTGCACATTAATCATTTACTAATCCAATTATTATTTAAACATTTCAAAGGCCATTAGTTAATTCAATAATTAACTAAGCACATAACCCATTAATTAGATAAATAATTAATCAACCAATCAATACCATTACCATTCCATAATTAATTCTTCATAATTAATTATCCATTTCCAAACCCATCAAGTCATAAGTAATTCTCACAATTAAATATATTTAAATCCAAACATCATTTCACAATTAATTGTCCCAATTAATTATCTTAATATAGTCAATTCAATAACTCGAATACAAGATCACAACCTATAATTAAACCTCCAAAATATAAATCACATTGGGAAACCCCCCATTCATTTGTTTTGTGATTCAATTATCAATAAATCACCAAGGAAAACACACATCAATTCCACTTTCCTAATTACTCCCATTTAGGAAATCATTTATCAAGGGAACAAAGAAATTTCATAATCTCATACACATATCATAAAACATGAATATGGGAGCTCAATTTAGACCACCTACCTCAGATTATTTATGAAATTTATCCCAACAAAAATCCCTAAAATCTGAGCAGCACAACGTTGTTGATCAAGCTCTAAATCTAAATCCCTAAAACCCAAATTATGATCAAAGGCATCAAGATCATGCAAATCTAGATCTAGATTCACAATCCAAGATCTATATCTCAACCCATAGGTTTAGATCCATGAAAACAATGAATATCCTCCATGAAAATAATTAAGAAAGATCATGTAAAGAAATGTGAGAAGCATCGGAATGAAATCCACTTACCGGGAGGAGAGCGGATCTTCAATCTGGGCTTCCAATCTCGAAGAACGGTGTTCGGATCACCTTGGAATCCCTCCAAAAGGATTTGAAAACACCTAAAATCTATCAATACCAATCCAAGGTCAAAATATGGGAGTACTAGGGGTTCATGTGGTTTTAAAAGAGATTTTAGGATATTAAAAACCGCACACATGGTTTCCTAGGTAGAGGTGCATGGTTAGGCAAACCGTGCACCAACCATGCAGACTCCTCTATCCAATTTTTCACGCTTGGCATTGTTTGTTCGCACGATTTTCGAAACCATGTGTAAAATGTGCATAGCCCACTGTCCTTTATTTTTTCTTAAAATTTCACCCAAACACATCCCAAGCTTCTACTCCAAGTTAAATTTACTTATAATCTTCAAAAAGTACCTGAAAACACGCCCAATATGACTCCAGAAAATGCCAGGATCTTACAGTAACTAACCCTTATGAATAGTTACCTACACTTTTGAATAGAAATATACCCTTACAAATAGTAATTTTACCCTTAGGAATAGTAATATGACCCTTATAAATAGTAACATCTCCCATGAAAGTATAAATAAAATTTAGGCACCTTATAAATGAAGTAAAATATTTTATAAATTATCAATTTAGTATTCCTATTTTTATGAGTGATAAATATTTATTTATAATTTTAAAATAATAACTTAATTAATTTTCATAAAATAAGTTCATAAATAAATATTTTTTTTATCCTAATATTTTAGGAAAATTTTATGAGACCATAGTTAATTTTTGAAAAAATTATAGAAGCAGTTTTAAATATAAAATTTGTATTTTTCAAGTAAATAATGATTTTATTTAAAAATTAAATTTCAAATATTTAGAAAATTATTTTGATAAAATGTAGTTTATTTTTGTATTATAAACATTTAAAAATTGTTAGGCATAATTTTTTAAATTTTTCTAAAATACTTCAATTTTAGGTGAATAGTAAAATATGAAAATTTACGATAAATACTAAATACATAATTTATTGAGTCATAAGTGATTTATGGATGATGTAATATCACTTGGTTAAAATTCACATGCACATATTACTATTCTTGGTCACAATAATCAATACTATTTCTAGTCTTGAGCAAAATAATAAAATAATAATTAAGATATTCAAAAATTAAGCCTCTCCTCCACTATAAAAATCCCCCTCACTCCCTCTTCTCTTCAATCTCCTCAAGCCTTGATCCTTGTATAAATTCTGATCAAACATCCTCCCAAACTCCTCCTCCCAGTTCATCAGCCATTAGTTTTAAAAAAATACCAAATACTATCCCCTAAAGAGACTCTCAAGGAAGATTAATTCAAGAGGTAAATTCCTCTTTTCAATTCTGTTACTTACTTTTCAAGTTATTTTGTTTTCTTTTCTTTCCTCAACTCCCCTCATAAAAATGTTATGATAACTCCATAACCTTACATGTACTATAATTTTTTTATAATTATGGAATAATTTATTATCATAGCTTTCTACCCTACTTCTATGCTATACATACAAAAATAACATCCAAGATGTGCTAATTTACCACTTTCAAGGATAATGGGTTTTCAATTTCTTTTATAATCTTAAATAATAGTCATGAATAAATTATAATGGTCTAAACAGAATATTATATATGAATTATGTCTCATCTATGATTCTGGAGTCTTTTTGTAAGCATGGTTTTTGATTTATAAAGAAAAATGAATTTTTAGTGTTCAAAAACTGCTAATTAACTCAAACAGTTATCATTAAATAATTTATATAATGATTCATCTTCACTCCAAGTAAATAAATGAAATTTACAAACAATTAAACTTATATATTTTTAATAATAACATATAACTTCAAATATGGACAACCATCTTCATTTTACATGATTCTCCATTCATGTATATAAGTATACCAATCATGAAATAGACGGACCAGAACAAAAAAATGGATCCTCTTAACCCATCAAAAAAGCCATGAATGAACTTAATAAGGTTATAATAAATCAATTACCTGAAGATAAGGTTCTGGAAATATTAATTAATGAACCTAAATTTGATTATTCAGGTCATTAAAGTCAAGTGGAGAATAACTTTGGACCTAAGATAAAGGTTTCCTCATCTCACTTCCATTTTTGTGAGATATTCTGTATTCATTACAATTACTTGTGTATGGTGAATGTATAATTCCCATTGATGTTTCATATCATGAATCTCTTTATTTTCATGATATTAAATTTATCATTTTATGATTATTAATTTTTGTGCATACTATTCAATTGATTACAAAGTTGTAAGTACATTTTACGTCAACCTCCATTTTCATTCAGGTTGGTCTTATTCTCTACTCAACTCAATGAAATTCTTATTTATTATTATTTACCCCTCATAAATTATTTTCTAACATTCTATATATGTGTATCAATCATAATCCTTCTTTATTTTATGGTGATTTACATAATTTAAAATAATCATTCAAAATTTATTCTGAAACACAAGCCTGATTCAAGGAACTTCTTGAATTCGTACCTTTTTTAAAGTTCACTCTATAATCTGTTTTAATCCAGATATATATTTCTAAAATCACATATTTTAACTTGAAAAGTATATTTTGGTTCATCTTGGGTTTTATTAAATCAAACATGCCTTTGTGCATAAAAACATCCTTAATGAATTCCTCTAACCGCTCTAAAATATTTTAATTCTAAAGCTTCTTTAAAACCACTTTTTACATGATTTCACTTTAGTGGGACATCATTCATGCCTAAAATATAATTTCAATGTCCTTACCTTTTATTTTATGGGATATACATGTTTACAATCTTATTTCATAGCAAATATAAATGATTTTCCAAAATAACTCTTCTTTTAAAATTAAAAAGTATTTTTCTCATCTCACATTCACTATTATGAATTATATGAACTGTTAACCACTTATTCCATGCATGTGGTGTATGTAATACCATTTAGTATATCATATCAAGAGTTTCCTTATTCTCATGATATTCTAAGGTATTATTATTTGAATGTTTAAAGGTAGTATGGGACTCTTTTGAATGTTTAAGAATTATTTCCTCAAGAATCTTTCAATGGTCTCATTTAAAAGTATATTTATATAAGACAATATCCCTTCTTGACTCTTGTAATTCATTGAGGTTTATCTCTTATTATGTCATCTAAAATATTTTGTTTAAGGGTTCTGATTAGTTTTACTGTGAATATGCTATCTTGATACCATTCACCATATTATTCTGAATGGTTAATGTTTATGTTAAATGATTGCGGAAAGTTATTTACATTTCATATGTTAGTTTCAATATGAATTTATATTTTGATTATGTTCACGCATTTCACATGAGGAATGAATTGGACTTATTAAGTGGTAGGTGGGTCCCGCTATATCCCATCTATGTATCAGTAGTTCTCATGAGATAAATAGATATGGAATTGGTCACGGACTTTCCCATTTTTAGATATGGTTTTGGCCAAGGCCTTAATCATTTTTAGATGTATTGGATGACTCCTTGACGGTATGTTTCAAAATGCCGGGAATATGCCTTTCCCTCATTATGAATATAGTAATTGAAATATCGTGTGGTTATTTGACTAGTAGAATACCCATGATTCTATTTTATTATGGCATTATTTATTCAACTCTTATTGCCATATTATGTTCAAGTTTTTTAGAGGTGTGTGTTTTTAGTTATTCACCATGCCTAATATTTATATTTATGATATCTTCCACTATAATTATTACCCTTACTAAGTATATGAGGTCACCCATTTCTTATGTTTTATTTTTCCCAGGATGTGAAGAAGTATATTATGAATTAACTGTAGGGATAACCTTGGAGATATGGATGTTTTCAGAGGAATTTCTATCTTTTATTTCTTTTCAAATTTTAATGTCAAACTTATGTAAGTATCTTGTTTCCGAATCTAATAAACTATTTGGTCCTTTGGGATATTACTTCCATGTACTCGTGAAAATGTAATTAAATAATGCACCAACTTCGGGCTTTTGGGTTCGGGGTGTTATAGTTGGTATCATAGGAAGTTTAGTAAAAAACTTGGAAACTAGATTTAGAAAAGTTATATTTGGGAACAAAACCCAAGGATAGACTTGATTATACAGATAAAATAACATCCTATATTTTTCATATGGAATATATTATTTTGATCGTCTTAGAAAATAAATTGTTCCTAGAAACTACAGGTGGATTTGGTTCTGGCACGGATGTACCTAGGAGTAATATATCTGAAAAGGTGTTTTAGGATTGACCCAGGGTAACCTAGTTCATGAAAAGGCGCCTTACTAAACACCAGGTTTGACACTCTTGGGAAATATTCCAAGGATAATTCACACTTTCATTACAATCCATTATGAAGTATTTATAAAGTAACAAGAGTATATTGTTCAAGGATTTTTGATGCGTAAATTTATGTTATGTACTATACCATGTTTAGGGTTATATAGAGTTAATAATCTTATGATCTAATTTAGTATATGGAATTGATTAGAAATGGCTCCTAGTATAAGAAATGATAACTTAACCAATTAACATGAGGTAAATAGTAATAATGATCATATCTCTTATGGTCTTAAGCCATCATTTTGAAGAAAGATATTCTCCAAAGTATCCTAATCATATGAGGAGATAATATCATGTGTTAAAAAGGTACATAAATAATTCCTTGAGTCCTATGGATTTTAATGGAATCTATAGAAGAAGATGGTGGGAGAGGAAAGAATAGATAAAGGGAATAATAAAAAGGGTAGTTTACCAAAATGTGGTACTTATGGAAGGAAACACCACAGAGACTTCTTAAAAAAAGGGATTCTATTACAAGTTTGGAGAAAAGGTCCACAAAGTTTGTGGTTGCAAGTGTAATAAAATGGTTTTCAATGTATAGTGATTCAACTACATGTAAATGGTACACTATGCGAATCAATGTCCGAAGCGTCAAAGGAATATACCCCAAATGATGATTCTAGATAATGATCAAGTCGTGATACTAGCGCAAATGAAGTGTAATGAATAATATTCTTCAATGAGAATCATTTCATTTGAATATTTTATCAGTAATATACCAGTTATAAGAATTATGGAATATATGAGGATTGTACTACAGTGCTATTTCATTAAGAATTTGAGGTCGTATGATGAATTGTACCAAGGATAAGTGACTCAGTAGAAAGTTAATATCTTGGAAAAGTATATAGATGAGGGAAAGATAGCCCCAAAATATATTCTAGGTGATTAAGATAATGATGAAGAAATTATTGATTTGGATAAGTACTCACTACCTCAAAACTGATTATTTACTTGTCTGTAGGTGGTCTATGCTATCATTGATGGAGTTTACAACATGTATGGATATACATAATATATCCAATAGCATGTGTATGTATGATTTCATGTTTATAATAATGTTTTATGTTAATTTGAGTTCTTACCATAGGATACATGATGAATATATTCACATGTTTCGAATGTGAAATTTTAGGTCTTCTTCATGTTGATTAAAGGCAAATAAGGTAGCAGATGCATTATGCAGTATGGATCATGGAGTTTTAAACAAAATGAAGATTTCCAAAGACTTTGTGTACATTGATATATCAAGGATGGATATGGTAATGATTATAAAATGATTTATCATGATCTTCTAGAAAGATAAACCATTTATGAAATGGTTTGAGTTGATCATTGTATTAGAATTTAGAGTTTAATGTCACCACATGATACAACTTGTTGTAAGAGACGATGCATAGATAGTTCAAGGAACAAAAAATGGATAATATTTTGTTTATGAAATGGAAATTTATATTTATACTCTAATAGAGTGGAAAAATTCCTCAACTCAAGGAAAAGAGTCTTAAACAAAAATGTTGTCCTATCATCATTTTTTTCATAGATGTAGTTTATAGTTTTTTGGTGATGATCTTTCATCTGAGCTTGTTCTCTATCACTTTTTATCATAACATAATTGTTTAATTATTCTTCCATTACCATGTGATCCAATTAGAATGCATATTTTTGTATTAACCCATAGATTTCCCTTTCCCTCTTATTAAGAGTATATTTTATCTATATTTCTGATGTGGGTTTCCCATAAGGTAATGTCCAAGTATCGACCTTTAACTTTAAAAATTAAATTTCAAAATTTCAAGGAAGAAATTTTTGTGAGGGGAGAATGTAACACCCCAAGGATTTACAAATAAATTTAATACAGAATTCATGAAACATAGAGTCTCTAAAAAACAACACATTTCTATAACCAAGCCAATAAAAATAATTTTTCCACTTCTTGGATTTGAATTTCAAAAATATGTCATAGTAAACTACCTTTATGAATAGTATTATACCCTTATGAATAGTAATGTTACACTTATGAATAGTACTATTACTCTTTTGAATACTAACTTCACCCATGAAAGTATAAATAAAATTTAGGCACCTTATAAATGAAGTAGAGTATTTTATAAATTATTAAATAAGTATTCCAATTTCTGTGAATGATAAATATTTATTTAAAATTTTAAATTAATAAATTACTTAATTTTCATAAAATTCATTCTAAAATAAATATTTTATGGTCCTGTGATTTTAGGAAAATTTTATGAGACCATAGTTGATTTTTGAAAAAATTATAAAAGTAGTTTTAAATATAAAATATGTAATTTTCATGTAAATAATGATTTTATTTAAAAATTAAATTTCAAATATTTAAAAAATTATTTTGATAAAATGGAGTTCATTTTTTGATTCTACACATAAAAAATGGTTATGGTGTATTTTTGGTATTTTTCTAAAATACTTCAATTTTAGGTGAATAGTAAAATATGATAATTTACAATAAATACTAAATACATGATTTATTGAGTCATAGATGATATAAGGTTGATGTGAGATCACTTGGATCAACCTCTCATGCACATATTACTATTCTTGGTCAAAATAATCAATAATATTGCTGGTCTTGAGAAAAATAATTAAATAATGATTAAGATATTCAAAAATTCCACCTCTCCTCCAATATAACCCCCCCTACTCCCTCTTCTCTTCACTCTTCTAAAGCCTTTTTCATTGTCTAAATTATATCCAAATATCCTAACAAAATCCTCCCCAACATCCAATATCCCTTGGTGGCATAAAAATACAATATCCTCTCCCATAAAGAGGCTCTCAAGGAAGATTATTTCAAGAGGTAAATTCCTCTTTTCAATTGTTTTACTTCCCTCTCAAGTTCCTTTGTTTTATTTTCTATAATGACCACTCATAATCCAAATGTTATGAAAACTAATTTAAATTACATACACTTTAATTTTTTTATTATGGTGTAATAATTTATTATCATCACTCCTTTACCCTTCTTTTATTCTAGTAGTAAATAAACACCATCCGAGATGTGCTAATTTGCCACATTCAAAGATGACGGGTTTTCAATTTCTATTACCCTCTTAAATTTTGACCATGAATACATTATTATGGTCGAACCAGACTATAATATATGTATTATGTCTCATATATTGTTCTTAAATATTTTTTTACACATGGTTTTAGGTTTATAAAGAAAAATGAGTTCCCAGTCTTCAAAAACCGCTAATTAACTCAAAAAGTTATCATTAAATAATTTATATAATGATTCATATTCACTCCAAGTAACCAAATGAAATTTACAAAAATTTAACATTTTGGATGTTCAATAATAACATATAACTTCAATTTTGTATAACCATCTTCATTTTACATGATTCTCCATTCATGTATATAAGTATACCGATCATGAAACAAACGGACTCAAACAATGAAATTGAACCTCTTAACCCATCAAAAAGGCCATTAATGAACTTAATAAGGTTATAATAAATAAATTAAATGAATTGGAGGTTCGGGAATTATTAATTCATGTACCTAAATTTTATTCTTCAGGTCATTAAGATCAAGTGGTGAACTCCTTCAGACTTAAGGTAAGGGTTTCTTCATCTCACTTCCATTTTTATGAGACATTCCATATTTATTACTATTACTTGTGTATGGTGTACGTATTCTGACCATTGATGCTTCATATCATGAATCTATTTATTTTCATTATATTAAATGTATCATTTCATGATTATTAATTTTGGGGAATATGGTTCAATTGATTACAAATTTGTAAGTATTTTCTACCCAAACCTCAATTTTCATTCGGGTTGCTCTTATTCTCTACTCACCTCAATGAAATTATTAATTATTCTTATGTATTACAACTAATTTATTTGTTAACAATATTTATATGTGTATCAGTCATAATTATTCTTTATTTTATGAGGATTTACATGTTTTAGAATAATCTTTCAAAAATTCTTCAGAAATGTTAGCCTGGTACAAGAAACTTCCCTAATTCCTACCTATTTTAAATTTCACTCTATAATTTGTTTTAATCCATATTAACCTTTATAAAGTCAAATATTTTAACATGAAAAATATATTTTGGTTCATTTATGGTTTTATTAAAGAAAACATGCCTTTTTTTCTTTAAAATCTTGTAAATTAATTCCTTAAACCGCACTAAAATGTTTTAATTATAAAGCTTCTTTAAAACCACTTTTTACATTATTTCACTTCAGTGTGACATAATTTTTTCCTAAAATATAATTTCAATGTCCTTCACTTTTATTTTCTTGGATATAAATGTTTAAAATCTTATTTCATGGAAAATACAATTGATTTTCCAAAATAACTCTTCTTTCAACAGTACAAAGGATTTTTCTCATCTCACATTAACTTTTATGAAGTATATGCCTTGTTAAACACTTATTCCATGCATATGTTGTATTTACTACCCTTTGTTATATCATATAAAGAGTCTTCTTATTCTCATCATATTCTAAGGGATTATTATTTGAATGTTTCAATGTGGTATGGTACACTTTGTAATGTTTAAGGATTATTTCCTTAGGAATTTTTCAATGGTGTCATTTAAAAGTATCTTCATCTAAGATAACATCCCTTATTGAATCTTATAATTCATTGAGATTTACCTCTTATGATATCATTTATAATATTTTTTTGATGGTTTTATGATTATTTTGACTGTGGATTTGCTAACTTTCTACCATTCACCATATTACTCTGAATGGTTTGTGTTTTTGTTAAATGATTGGGGAAAGTTATTTACATTTAATATGTTACTTTAAATATGAATTTATATGTTGATTATGTTCACACCTTTCATATGAGGAATTATTTTGAATTAGTAAGTGATGGGAGGGTCCCACAATAGCCCCTAAATGCATTGGTAGGTCTCATGAGACAAATACATATGGACTTGGCTGAGGCCTTTTACATTTTTAGATATGGTTTTGGCTGCGACCTTAATCATTTATAGATGTGTTGGTCGAGTCCTTGAAAATATGTTTTATATTTTCTGGCATACGAATTTCCCTCATTTTTAATATATTAATTGAAATCTCATGTGGTTATTCGACTAGAATAATACCCATGATTATTTTTTATTATGGCGTTATTTTTTCAGCTCTTATTCCTACCATATTATGTTCAATTTTTTTTAGAGGCATGTGTTTTTAGTTATTCACCATGCCTAATGTTTATGTTTTTGATATATTTCATCATAATTCTTACCCTTACTGAGTATTTGAGCTCACCCCTTTCTTGTGTTTTATTTTTCCTAGGATGTAAAGAAGTATATTATGAATAAACTGCAAGCATAACCTTGGATATATGGATGTTTTCAAAGGAAATATATATCATATATTTCTTTTCATGTTTTAATATTGAACTTATGTATGTATCTTATTTTCAAATATAAAAAACTACTTGGTCCTTCGGGATACGAATTAGTTGTAATAATGCCAATGTAATAAAATAATGCAACTACTCTGATCTTCTGGTGTCGGGGCATTACAGTTCATATCAGAGGAAGTTTAGTAGAAAACATGGACACTAGATTTAGAAAATTTAGATTAGGAAAAAAACCCTAATATAGACTTGACTATACACATATAAGAACATCCTATAATTTTGGTAAGGAATATATTATTTGGATCTTCCTAGCATATAAGTCTTTGTCTGGATACTACAAGTGGATGTGGTTCTGGCACAAATGTACCTAGGAGTAACAAATCTGACAATGTGTTTTAGGCTTGACCCAAGGTAACTTGGTTCATTACAAGGGGCCTTACTACGTACCTAGTTTGATACTCCTCGGGGAAATCCTTAGGATAATTCACATTTTCCTTACAATCCATTATGAATTATTTATAAAGTATACAGAGTATGTGGTTATAGGATTTGTGATGCATAAATTTATGTTTTGTATTATACCATGTTTGGGATTATATATAGTTCATAATTTTATGATATAATTTAGTATATGGAATTGATTATAAATGGAACCTAGCATAAGGAATGAGAACTTAACCAATTCACATGATGAAAATAGTAAGAAGGATTATATCTCTTATGGTCTTAAGACATCATTTTGAAGGAATATAGTCTCTAAAGTATCATACTCATATGAGGATATAATATCATGTGTTAACAAGGTATATAAAGAATTCCATGAGTCTTATGGATTTGAAGAAAACTAAGTGAAGAAAATTGTGGAAGAGGAAAGAGTTGATAATGGGAATAATAAAAAGGGTAGGTTACCAATATGTGGTACTTGTGGAAGGAAACACCATGAATCTTTCTTAAAAGAAAAAAGAGTGTATTACAAGTGTGTAGAAAAGGGCCAAAAATTTCATGATTGCAAGGGTAAGAAAATGGTTTTCAATGTATAGTGTTTCAACTGCAATCAAATGTTATATTATGTGAATCAATGTCTTGGGCGTCAAACAAATATTCTGGAAGTGATATTACTGGATAATGATCAAATCATGATATGGCCGCAGATGAAGTGGAATGATTAATATTCCTCATCCATAATCATGTCATTTTAATATTTTATCATTAATGTAATAGTTATAAGAATTATGGAATATATGAGTATTGTACTGTAGAACTATTTCATTTAGAATTTGAGGTCGTATGATGAATTGTACCAAGGATAAGTGACTCAGTAGAAAGTTAATATCTTGGGAAAATACATTGATGAGGGAAATACAACCCTAAATATATTCTTGATGATTAAGATAATGATGAATAAATTATTGATTTGGATAAGTAATCACTACCTCAAAACTGATTATTGACTTTTCTGTAAGTGGCTTATGCTAACATTGATGGAGTTTACAACATATATGGATATAAGGAATATATCTAATAGCATGTGTAAGGATGAGTGCATTTTTCTAATAGGGTTTAAAGGTAATTTGATTTATTAACATATTTCAAGAGGATTCCTGATGAATATATCCACAAGTTTGTAATGTGAGGATTTAGGGATGCTTTGTGTTGATTAAAGGAAAATAAGGTAGCATATGTATTGAGAAGGATGGATTATACAGTTCAAAATAAAATGAGGATTTATAAGGACCCTGTGTACATTGATCTACCAAGGATGGATATGGGAATGATTCTAAAATGTTTGATCATGATCTTTTGGAAAGATAAACCATTTATGAAATGGTTTAAGTTGATCATAGTATGAGGATTTAGAGTTTAATGTCACCATATTATACAACCTCTACTAAGAGATGAAGTATAGAGAGTTCACGACATAAATAATGGATAAAATTGTGTTTATGAAAAAATATATATTTATATATTTATAGTATTATATAATGGAATAATTCCTCAACTCTAGGAAAAGTGTCTTGAACAAAAATAATCCTATTATTTTTTTTATAAATGTAGTTTATGGTTTTGTGGTGATTATCATTCATCTAATCATGTTCTCTATCGCTTTCCATCAGAACATGATGGTTTGATTATTCTTCCATGACCATGTTATCCAATTAGAATGCGTAGTTTTGTAGTAACTTATGCATTTCCCTTTACCTATTATTAAGAGGATATTTTATCCATATTTATGATGTGGGTTTCCCACAAGAGAAATTTCAAGTATAAAAAATTAACTTTCTAAATTCAATTTAAAAATTTTGAGGACGAAATTTTTCTGAGGCGAGAATGTAACACCACAAGGATTTTAAAATAAATTTAATATTGAATGAATGAAACCCTAAGTATCTAAAAAACCACACTTTGTTATAACTGATCCAATAAACATAATTTTTCCGCTTCTAGGATTTGAATTTCAAAAATCTGACATACACAGATGCGTTCAGGGTGATTTTTGGAGTCTTATAGAACAAACATAATATTTGGTGACTAGTAACCTACCCTTATGAATAGTAACCTACCCTTATGAATAGTAATATACAAATGTGAATATTAATTTTACCCTTATGAATATTAATATGACCCTTGTGAATAGTAACCTCACCCATGAAATTATCAATAAAATTTAGGCACCTTATAAATGAAATAGAGTATTTCATAAATTATTAATTAAGTATTCATATTTTTTTGAGTGATAAATATTTATTTAAATTTTTCAATTAATAAATTAATTCATTTTCAAAAAAATGGCTTCCTAAATAAATATTTTATTGTTCTATGATTTTTGGAAAAATTTATGAGACCATATTTAATTTTTAAAAAAATTACAAAATCAGTTTTAAATATAAAATGTGTATTTTTCAAGTAAATAATGATTTTATTTAAAAATTAAACTTAAAACATTTACAAAATTATTTTGATAAAATGGAGATAATTTTTTGATTCTACATGTTGAAAAATGGTTATGGTGAATTTTTGGGATTTTTCTAAAATACTTCAATTTTAGGGGAATAGTGAAATATGATAATTGATAAATAATAAAATACAATATTTATTGAGTCATAGGTGATGTAAGGATGATGTAATATCACTTTTCCCAAACACACATGCACATATTACTAATCTTGGTTACTATAATCACTACTATTTTTGGTCTCGAGCAAAATAATAAAATAATGAATAAGATATTTAAAAATTACAACTCTCAACCAATATAAAAACCACCCTCACTCCCTCTTCTCTGCACACCTCTCAATATGTGTGCCTTGTCTAAATTATACAAAAATATCCTCTCAAGATCCTCCCCCACTTCTACCAGCCATTCTTCTCATAAAAATATCAAATCCTATCCCCTAAAGAGTCTCTCAAGGAAGATTAATTCAAGAGGTAAATTCCTCTTTTCAATTCTTTTACTTCCTTTTCATGTTACTTTGTTTTCTTTTCTAACCCAGCCTCTCCTCATCCAAATGCTAATGAAACTCCCGTTACTTATAGATACTATATTTTTTATATTATTATGGAATAAGTTATTATCATCACTCCTTTACCCTTCTTTTATTCTAGTAATAAAAAAACACCATCTGAGATGTGCTAATTTTCCACATTCAAGGATGATGGGTTTTCAATTTCGATTAACATATTCAATTATGGTCATGATTTCATTATTATGGTTTAAACAGAATATAATATATGTATTATTTCCCATATATAGTTCTATAATCTTTGTTTACATATGGTTTTTTATTTATAAAGAAAAATGAGTTAGTAGTTTTCAAAAACCGCTAATTAACCCAAACGGTTATCATTAGATAATTTATATAATGATTCATATTCACTCCAAGTAACCAAATGAAATTTACAGCCATATAACCTTATAGTTGTTCACTAATAACATATAACTTCAATTTTGGACAACCATCTGCATTTTACATGACTCCCTATTCATGTATATAAGTATGCTGGTCATGAAACAAACAGACGTGAAAAATAAAATTGAACCTATTAACCAATCAAAAAGACCATGAATGAACTTAATAAGGTTATAAAAAAATCAATTACATGAAGATGAGGTTATTAAATTATTAATTAATGAACCTAAATTTTATTAATCTGGTCATTAAGATCAGGTGTAGAATACCTTTGGACTTAAGGTAAGGGTTTCTTCATCTCATTTCAATTTTTATGAGATATTCTGTATTTATTAATATTACTTATTTATGGTGAATGTATACTTCCCATTGATGTTTCATATCATGAGTCTATTTATTTTCATGATATTAAATGTATCCTTTTATTATTATTAATTTTTTTTCATACGATTCTATTGATTACAATGTTGTTAGTATTTTCTACCTGAACCTCCACTTTCATTCAAGTTGCTCTTACTCTCTACTCACCTCATTTAAATTCTTATTTATTATTATGTAATCATCATAAATTTTTTGTGAAAATTCTATATATAGGTACAAATCATAATACTTCTTTATTTTATGTGTAGTTACATGTTTTAAAATAATCTTTCAAAAAATCTTCTGAAATGCAAGCTCGATTCAAGGAAGCTATCGAATTCTTACCTATTTTGAAGTTCACTCTGTAATCTCTTTTAAGACAGATTTACCTTTCTAAAATCACATATTTTAACATAAAAATTTAATTTCGTTTCATTTCTAGTATTATAAAATCAAACATGCCTTTTCTCTTTAAAATCTTCTTAATGAATTTCTTAAACTGCACTAAAATACTTTAATTCTAAAGCTTCTTTAAAACCACTTTTTAAATGATTTCACTTCAGTGGGACATCATTTATGCCTCGAATATAATTTAAATGTCCCTATATTTTATTTTCTTGGATATAAATTTTTACAGTCTTATTTCTTGGAAAATACAAATTATTTTCCCAAAGAACTCTTCTTTTAAAAGTAAAAAGGATTTTTCTCGTCTCATATTAACTTTTATGAAGTATATTCCCAATTAACCACTTCTTCCATGAATTTGGTGTATGAACTACCCATTGGTATATTATATCAAGAGTCTCCTTATTCTCAATATATTCAAATATATTACGATTTGAATGTTTCAAGGTGGTATGGGACACTTTGGAATGTTTAAGGATTATTTCCTCAGGAATTTTTCAATGGTCTCATTTAAAAGTATCTTCAGCTAAGAGAACATCCCTTATTGAATCTTGTACTTAATTGAGATTTATCTCTTATGATATCATATACAATATGTTGTTGAAGAGTTTCTGATTATTTTGACTATGGATGTGCTATCCTGAAACCATTCACCATATTACTCTAAATTGTTAGTTTTTATGTTAAATGATTACGAAAAGTTATTTACATTTTATATGGTAGTTTCAATATGAATTTATATGTTGATTATGTTAAACCATTTAATATGAGGAATTCATTGGACTTAGTAATTGATGGGTGGGGTCCTCTATTTCCCTTTGATTCATCAATAGGTCTAATGTGACAAATATATATGGACTTGGCAGAGGCCTTTCCCATTTTTAAATATGGTTTTTTTAGGCCGTAATCATTTTAAGATGTCTTAACTGGGTCCTTGAAAGTATGTTCTAGAATTTCCAGCATATGAATTTCCCTCATTATGAAGCTAGTAAATGAAATCTCATGTGGTTATTCGACTAGTAGAATACCCATTATTATGTTTTTTATGGAATTATTTGTTTCTCTCTTATTGATTCCCTATTATGTTCAAGTTTTTTTTAAAGGCGTGTTTTTTTAGTTATTCACCTTGCCTAATATTTATGTTTATGATATCTTCTGTTGTAATTCTTACCCTTACTGAGCATTTGAGATCATCCCTTTCTTATGTTTTATTTTTTCTAGGATGTGATGAATTATATTATGAATGAACTGTAGGGATAACCTTGGAGATATGGATTTTTTCAAGGGAATTTGTATCTTTTATTTGATTTCAAGTCGTAATATTGAACTTATGTATGTATATTGTTTCCAAGGCTACTTATAGAGACCCAAACATGACATACATGGGGATTACATTACTTTTTCGGAATACTTAATACATAACAAAAACAAACACACAAGGACTGTAATAGTTTATTGTCTTTGGAAACTCAGAAAAATAATCTTCTAATCATGGTGAAAGATATTCAACATCTCCCATAAAGATCTTCCACTTTTGTTTTCTTACCTAAAACCTTTATTTATATCCTGGGAAAAAAAATAAAAAGGGTGAGATGAAATGCTCGGTAAGGGTAAATATATTGAACATAAAACTATCTATAAACATTTGAATGCAAAAACTTGAACATAAAATCTAAATATCAAAATCTTGAGCAAAGACATAAATCTTGAAAGTACGTAAGGAATATATCATAAAGGAACATCAATCATGAAAAAATAGCATGGCAATAAAACATGTAATTATGGAAAACCATTAAGCACATGATATGATTTCCATAGTAGCCATGGCATTGCTGCCAAGACAATCTTAGTGGACAAATTCCCTTTCTGAATCGAGTTCACTCCTCATTCCAGTCCTGTAACACTGAACCGGATTAACTTACCGTTCCAACCATGTCTATCTCATCAGATATAAATATTTACCCAATTCATTGGAGGGAGATATAGGTCCCACCCATCTCATAATGAAATCATTCTTACGTGTGCCACAACATAAACATAAATCATTCATCATAACCCAAAGAATAAAATAGGTTTCATAAACATCATCCCATCATAACATAATCCAAATAAAAAAATGGATATCATTTCATCATAAGAAAAGTGAAACCATGTAAATCATAGAGGCAGCATACGTGAAATATACACATATGAAATAATTCCATCTTATATGGAAAATGGTTTTGAAAAAACACTTGAAATTAATTCTTGAGGAAAACATCCTTTTTTCTTCAAAATAATTTTCTTTTTACAAAATGCCATGAAATTTTAAAACAAAATGATTTTGTTGAAAATATTCATGAAATATTATAGAGTAAGCTTCATGAAAAAAATGTGTTATGAAACTGTAAAAATATGTTCATGCCATATAAGTTAAAAAACATTCTCCTCATACTTTTAACGGAAAAGTCAAAAAGGTACCACGTATGGTAAACAAAAGAAAGATTCCATCCATAACACAAAGTAAAAGTAAAAGAAGGGTAAAAATGAATTTAAACATACATGGAAGAATATTAAACACTTTATGAAAAACATTTTATGGGTATGGATGAAAAATATAACCCCAGTAAATACTTACGTATAAACAATCTCTGATAAGAATGAGATTGGAATAATTATCACTTACCTTAGGTCTGATATGCTTCGTACATATCCGAACCTCCTTTATATTGATTTAAATAATGTCATTTACTTATTACATATTCATATTCATTGTTATGATATCATATATGGTTCACTTATGACTTTATATTACCCGTTTTTTTGTAAATTCCATATTAAAGCAATGTTTTGGGTAAAATCATTTTATTTATCGTACGTGTTTGGACTTGTTGTTCTTGATATTATTATTTCTTATATCATGATTTAATTACTTCCAGAATGTAAATCATGATTTATATATCATATATATTCAGTATATATATATATATAATAGATAGATAAATGAAATTAAATACACCGTTCATGGAGACGGTAGGTCATACGTACGCATGAACGTTGTTTTCCTTTCCTTATTGACTTGAATGGAAATAATAAGATGGAACATATATATATACATAAATCCAGTAGATTTATCACGTCATATATTTCATTATTATTCATTATATATACTTTATAATCATTCTTGAGTGGTTAACATAGAAAATGAATCTCATCACGTCGTGGAGACGGTAATCCGTACGTACGCACGTGCGATGATATCATTCCCATAATTATTGAATTGAATTGGAGTGGATGATATAATATCTCAGAATCAGTATGATGTTATAATAACTGTATATAGTTTTTATTTACACCATTATACCCATCCAATTAAGTTGGTGGTGGAAAAACAGATTACACCACGGCGTGGAGACGGTATTCCGTACGTACGCACGCGCGGTGATTTTGTTTTCCGTAGGATGGATAGAATGTGAAATGGGGTTGTTTCATATTTATAATAAAATATCAGTATATAATTAATATTGATGTTATTACATTATAATTAAACAACTAAATAAGAGGAAGTAGAAAAAGAAAGAAACTTGAAAGAGTCTGTAGAAGAGATTACCTCTTCCTCGACGCACCTCCTTTAAACTTCTTCTTAGGGCACTATAGTTGGTATTTTGAGAAGACTAGAACCTCTATGATATTAATAGAGAGGTTGATAAGAGTAATTTTCAGGGGTTGTCCGAGCTTCAAGGATCAAAAGGGTGTGAAGAGAAGATGGAGGAGGTGCCCTTTTATAAGGGAGGAGAGGGGCACCTTAGAAAAAACTTAAAATATTAGTTTATAATAAAGTCATATTAGGTTTATAATAGCTCCAAATTGATTTAATTAGAATATAAAGTGGGGATGGTTTTAAATCCTCTCAACCAATAGGTTTTATACAAGTTTAGGTTACTATTTTCACCTTATCATTTAGATTTAACTCTAAGTTAAATAATTTAACTTTTACTGTGTCTTCTTGTATTCTTGCACTATATGGTTAATAAACTTACTATAACAAGACAAAATAACCACAAGTGGTTCATTATTAAAATATATAACATTATCTAATTCATTTGGAAGAACCTTAGATTTTTAGGAATACAATAAAAAATAATAATATAATATTTGTTTTAAAAACAATTTTATGTCAATTTTGACACTATTTGGTAATTGATTGTTTTGAAACTCATAATAGCATGATTAGTTCTAAAAAAGTTAATTAAATCAATAATAACATGTATTATTAACCTAAAAATTATTTTAATTTATAAAAATTCTCAAATTACATTTATTTGGGTATTTATAACATCAATTATGTTAACATTTTATTAATAAGGTAATTACTGCATCATCATTGTGTCATAAATAAATTAAATTATTTAATGTCTAAAAATTATAAATAAAATACCATTATGTATTAAATCTTCTTATATTTATAAATAATATTTATAGTCTAATTTATCTTATGTATAACCCTATATTAAAAATGTTTTAGTTATTAAACTTTGATTTTAACTCTTTTAACTATTCTTTGAATTAAATAATAATAAATGTCCTAATCTAATCCAAGTGGACCTAAATGATAATATTATATTCCCAAGGTTGTTTTTGGTCGAATTATACTTATCCAATAGAATTAGGACATGTGTTAGGGTAATAATAATATCATTTTTACCCTTAATTACCCTATTTACTTTTAACCGTGGTAAATAAAAGTAAAAAGTTACTATTCACCAAAAATTATTTTTATCTTATTGAACAAAATTATACTCCTTGATATTAACCATGTCTCTCAGATTTTCAAAAATCCACTCACATAAGTGGTAAAATTGTGTTTTATGTAAATTTTCAAATTCTCCTAGGAGGTGGGTAAAAGACGGTGAAAAGTTCAATAAAATTTTTATATATCTAAAATTATTATAAAATGACTCCAATGAATTACATTGAACTTATATTGGTATTATGTATCAATTTTGACCTCAAATAAATTTAAATAAAATAAACAATTATATAAATACAAAGTTGGTTTTTAAATAGTAACCGAGTGTTTTACTATTCATAAAAAATTAAAAGTATTCAGAAAAATACCAAAAATTCACCCTAGGATAATTTCGATATTCTGAATCCAAAAATGAAGTAAATTTTGAAAGATAAAATTTATAAAATTTCAAAAAGTGGTTATTACTACTCTTAACGGTTAGTTTATATAATATTTTAATAAAATATCATTGTTTAGTGAAACTCAGTATTGCATACAACACACGCTATCATGGAAGGTAGGAATTGCATGTAAAGCAAACCAAGTCAAGGTTGTGTGTAGTGAAAGATTCCTTTGCTATTGTGTATAATAGAATCCAACCATATTTCATTTATACATTGAATATATATATATATACACTCAATGTTGCGTAGAATAACTTCTATCAAACGAACTTGAAATTTTGTGTAACACGATCCAAGAATAGTGTTGTGTATACTGCAAGCTAATACGGTGTTCCGTATAGCGGAGGATAATCTTGGTGTAGCATACAACACAAGACGTCAAATAAATTAAAAAGAATACTTCTCATAAAATCTTGGGGTGTTACATTCTACCCCCCTTAAAATGAATTTCACCCTAGAAATTCGTCAGGGTTATAAATGGTTTTCTACTTGAAAGTTTCTTTCATAGAAACCCACATCGTAAAAAGGAATACTAAAACATCATTTTAAAAAGGAACGTTAGAAACATAACGGATACCCAAAGTAACTCATCACTAGGTTTCCACATAAGAGAATATATGTGAAAATATGGATATAGAAGAGATATCTAACAATCATGTTCTGATGGAGAGTGGTAGAGAACATGGCTATAAAAATTCCAACAATCACAAAGCCATAAATTTGTGATGATCTAAGGTACCATAATATTCATTAGATATGAGGGTACTAGGACAATGTTTTTGGTTTTCAAGATCATTTCCCTAAAGTTGAAGAATTTTTGAATTAAAATAAATACTTACTTGATTTTGGTACAATATTACCGTTGCTCATTCCTTGAACAATTTCCACATCATCTCTTAAATAAATGAAGTTGAATTTATCTTTTGCGAAGTGTTAGCAGATCATGCAATAGAATGATATGTCATTCCATCTGTCTCGAACATAGGATTAGAAAACGTTATATACATAAGTCCATCTTATGGTGAGATTAATCGTATATGGTTCCAAAAATGGACTTATACTTCATATATCATACCTCTTAATAAAATAAAACTAGTTTCTACTAACCAGGGACTTCCTGTAGGCCAGTGGTAGGTGAAAAAGGCTTGTCGCACTTCGGTTGTGGGTTCGATTCCCACAATCTTATCCGACTCTATGGGTTGTTGCTCATCCTGCAGGTTTTCCTTTTTTCTAAAGCTATATTATTATAACATCCCATAAATAATATTGAAAAAAGTTCTAGACTTATACAATACTAACTTATGTCCAACATAATCCATTCCAATCTTTAGGCTTATCCAAAATACTCTTGTCCAAGCTCATAGTATACTAGAAATGTCATCTACCGAGCATTTGAATTCCATCATTTATCCCGTGTATATCATAAGATATATCTTGTTGGTCACATTCCAAACATGTGAATACCTTAATCATGTATTCTCTTGAGAAATTAAAACCCATTGAATTGTAGTGAAAACATGAGTGCTGTCAAAAGTTAACTCATTCCACATACCAAAATCCCAAAAATTCTTTATACTCAAACCATGATATCACATTGTCCTTATATGAGCTAATTAATACTATAAATAATTTCATTATCTCTTTATCCCTTCATTATGCGCATATCATCTTCTTTCAAAAAATATTTCAATCACTTTTCATGGTTATCAGTACCATTAAACATATAATTTCATATACTTTAGGAAAAACAATAGTGTAACAATCCTTAGATGTTTCATTATTCCATAGTACCATACATTATTCTTGATAAACATGCAATCATTCCACTACCTTCGTAAACCATTGACCGAGCTTCAAAACTTATTTCATCTCATATATCATTTGTAGTATCTTCATCATCATCAACATAAATACTACCCATACGACCATGCTGATTCTCTTCATGAGACTTTACCTTATGTCATTGGTTTGCATAATTCCCATACATTCCACATTTAAAACATTCAACCGATTTTTATGTCTTAGAAATACAATTATCCTTGTCCATGGATTTAACTAAACCTTTTCCTTTTCAATTACTAGCTTTGTGTCCTTCTTTTCCACACCCAAAGTATCTTCCAGATCCTTTGAAACATTCTCCTTGATTTCTCTTCCCATATAATTTACATGAGGGAAATTGAACTTTCTTTCCTCTATGAACATCATGAAACTCCATCTTTCTCTTATTATTCAAGTCAGGAAACTTACCAAAGTTGATATTATTGATCATATTATGAGATTGATGATTAGGCATAATTACGATGTTTGGACATCCAAATCCAATTTCATTTGGTTCCTCATGAATAATATCATTCCATTGTCCATCATACCCTCCATTAACATGAATCCTAGCATTTCCTGCCATTTCTTAAAACCCAAAAAGAATAGTATGAGAGGAAAAACTCGTACTAGAAAAACAACATAATCAAGGGGGAGTACTTTCAATCTCTACCATCTTAGGTTTAATTCTAATATCATTACCATAATTCTAGGACTATAACCTATACCTATACTTAACCTTAGGTACATCCCTAGACATACCTTAGAAATATCTCACTAAAGTTTTCACATCCTAGTTTCCAAATGTTAACTAAACCTTTCCTTTGATACCAACTGTAGAGACCCAAACTTGACATACATGGGGATTAAATTACTTTTTTGGAAAAATTAATACATAACAAAAACAAACACACAAGGACCGTAATAGTTTAGTGTCTTTGGAAACATGGAAAAATAATCTTCTAATCATGGTGAAAGATCTTCAACATCTCCCATAAAGATATTTCCCTTTTGTTTTCTTACCTAAAACCTTTCTTTATATCCTAGGGAAAATAAAACATAAAAAGGGTGAGCTCAAATGCTTAGTAAGGGTAAACATAGAGAACATAAAACAATCCATAAATAATGGAATGCAAAAACTTCAACATAAAATCTAAACATCAAAATCTTGAGCAAAGACATAAATATTGGAAGTACGTAAGGAATATATCATAAAAGAACAACAATCATGATAAAATAGCATGGTAATAAAACATGTAATTGTGTAAAACCATTAATCACATGATATTATTTCCATAGTATCCAAGGAATTGCTGCCAAGACCATCTTAGTGGACAAAGTCCCTTTCTGAATCGAGTTCACTCCTCATTCCATTCCTGTAACACTGAACCGGATTAACTTACTGTTCCAGCCATGTATATCTCATGAGATATAAATAATTACCCAATGCATTGGAGGGAGATATAGGTCCCAGCCATCTCATAATGAAATCATTCTTACGTGTTCCACAACATAAACATAAATCATTCATCATAACCCAAAGAATAAAATAGGTTTCATAAACATCATCTCATCATAACATAATCCATATAAAAAATGGATATAATTTCATCATAAGAAAAGTGAAACCATTTAAATCATAGATACAGTATACTTGAAATATACAAATATGAAATAATGCCATCTTATATGGAAAATGGTTTTGATAAAACACTTGAAATGAATTCTTGAGGAAAATATCCTTTTTTCTTCAAAATAATTTTCTTTTTACAAAATGCCATGAAATTTTAAAAGAAAAATATTTTGTTGAAAATAGTAATGAAATATTGTAGAGTAATCTTCCTGAAAATAATGCGTTATGAAACCGTAAAAATCTGTTCATTCCGTATAAGTTAAAAAAACATTATCCTCGTACTTTTAACGGAAAAGTCAAAAAGTACCACGTATGGTAAACAAAAGAAAGATTCCATCCATAACACAAAGTAAAAGTCAAATTAGGGTAAACATGACTTTAAACATACATGGAAGAATATTAAACACTTTATGAAAAACATTTTATGTACATGAATGAAAAATATAACCCCGGTAAATACTTCTGTATAAACAATCTCGGATAAGAATGAGATTGGAATAATTATCCCTTACCTTAGGTCTGATATGCTTCGTACGTATCCGAACCTCCTGTATAATGATTTAAATAATGTCAATGACTTATTACAGAATCATATTCATTATTATGATATCATATATGGTTCACTTATGACTTTATATTACCCGTTCTTTTGTAAATTCCATATTAAAGCAACTTTTTGGGTAAAATCGTTTTATTTATCGTACGTGTTTGGACTTGCTGATCTTGATATTATTATTACTTATATCATGATTTAATTACTTACAGAATATAAATCATGATTTATATATCATATATATTCAGTATATATATATATATAATAGATAGATAAATGAAATGAAATACACTATTCATGGAGACGGTAGGTCGTACGTATGCATGAACGTTGTTTTCCTTTCCTTATTGACTTGAATGGAAGTAAGTAGATGGAATATATATATATATGTGTGTGTGTGTATATATACATAAATAGAGTAGCTTTATTATGTCATATATTTCATTATTATTCATTATATATACTTTATAATCATTCTTGAGTGGTTTACATGGAGAATGAATCTCATTGTGTCCTGGAGACGGTAATCCGTACGTACGCACGAGCGATGATATCATTCCCATAATTATTGAATTGAATTGGAGTGGATGATATAATATCTCATAATCAGTATGATGTTATAATAACTATATATAGTTATTATTTACACCGTTATACCCATCCAATTAAGGTGGTGGTGGAAAAACAGATTACACCACGGCGTGGAGACGGTATTCCGTACATACGCACGCGCGGTGATTTCGTTTTACATAGTTTGGATAGAAGGTTAAATGGGTTTGTTTCATATTTATAATAAAATATCAGTATATAAGTAATACTGATGTTATTACTTTATAATGAAATAACTAAATAAGACGAAGTATAAGAAGAAAGAAACTTGAAAGAGTCTGTAGAAGAGATTACCCCTTCCTCGACACACCTCCTTTAAACTTTTTCTTAGGGCACTAGAGTTGGTATTTTGAGAAGAGAAGAACTTATATTATATAACTAGAGAGGTTGAGAAGAGAAATTGGCAGGGGTTGTCTGAGCTTCAAGGCTCAAAATGGTGTAAAGATAAGAGGGAGGGGGTGCCCTTTTATAAGAAGGATGATATCTCTTATGGTCTTAAGCCATCATTTCGAAGGAAGATAGTCTACAAAGTGTCCCCACCATATGAGAAGATAATATCATATGTTAACAAGGTATATAAAAAATTCTCTGAGTCCTATGGATTTGAAGGAAAGAAAGAGAATAAAATTATGGAAGAGTAAAGAAAAGATAAAGGGAAGAATAAAAAGGGTAGTTTACCAACATGTGGTACTTGTGGAAGGAAAATGGATCCTTGTTAAAAGGAAAAGGATTGTGTTACAAGTGTAGAGAAAATGGCCACAAAGTTTATGATTACAAGGGTAAGAAAAATGGTTTTCAATGTACAGTGCTTCAATAATAAGGAAATGAGACACTATGTGAATCAATGTCCCAAACGTCAAAGGAATATGCCCTAATTGATGTTACTAGATAATGATAAAGTCATCATATTACCGCAGATGAAGTGGAATGATTAATATTCCTCATTTAGAATCATTTCATTTGAATATTTTATCAGTAATGTACTCGTTATAAGAATTATGGAATATATAAGGATTGTACTGTAGTACTATTTCATTAAGAATTTGAGGTTGTATGATGAATTGTACCAAGGATAAGTGACTCAGTAGAAAGTTAATATCTTGGGAGAGTATACGGATGAGGGAAAGGAAACCCTAAATATATTCCTTATGATTAAGATAATGATGAAGAAATTATTGACTTGGATAAGTACTTAATTCCTCAAAACTGATTATTAACTTGTCTTCAAGTGGTCAATGCTATCATTGATGGAGTTTACAACATGTATGGGTATAAGTAATATATCCAATAGCATGTGTAAGGATTAGTTCATATTTCCAAAATGGTTTTTTGGTAATTTGAGTTATTTCCAAATTTCAATAGGATACATGATGAAGATATTCACATGTTTGGAATGTGAAAATTTAGGGTTGCTTCATGTTGATTAAAGGTAAATAAGGTAGTAGTTGCATTGATCAGGATGGATCATGGATTTTTAAATAAAATAAGGATTTCCAAGGACCCTGTGTACATTGATCTAGAAATGATGGATATGGGAATGATTCTAAAATTTTGGATCATGATATTTTGGAAAGATAAACCATTTATGAAATGGTTTAAGTTTATCATTGTATGAAGATTTAGAGTTTAATGTCACAACATTATACAACTTGTGCTTAGAGGTGACATATAGATAGTTCACAGCACAAACATTGGATAATATTGTGTTTATGAAATAGAAATGTATATTTATATTCTTATATAGTGGAATAATTTCACAACTCTAGGAAAAGATTCTTAGAAGACTGTTTTGTCCTATTATCATTTTTTTCATAACTTTAGTTTATGGTTTTGGGGTGATTATCTTTCATCTGAGCACGTTCTCTATCACTTTCCATTAAAACATGATGGTTCGATTTTTCTTCCATGACCATGTTATCCAAATAGAATGCGTAGTTTTTTAGTAACCGATGCATTTCCCTTTCCATATTATTAAGAGGATATTTTAACCATATTTCTGATGTGGGTTTCCCGCAAGGGAAATTTCCACTATCAACCATTAACTTTCAAAATTCAATTTCAAAATATCAATGATGAATTCTTTTGTAAGGAGAGTAGAATGTAACACCCTAAGGATTTATAAATAAATTTAATATTGAATGCATGGAACATTGTGTCTCTAAAAAACAACACTTTCTCAAAACCGAGCCAATAAACATAATTTTTCCGCTTCTAGGATTTGAATTTCTAAAATATGACATACACAGATGCGTTCTGGGTGATTTTTGGAGCTTGATAGAAAAAAAATATTTTTTGGTGAATAGTAACTTTCCCTTATGAATAGTAATATACCCTTATGAATAGTAAGTTTACCCTTATGAATAGTAATATGAATTTAATGAATAGTAACCTCTCCTATGAAAGTATAAATAAAATTTTAGTTCCTTATAAATGAAGTAAAATATTTTATAAATTTTTAATTAAGTATTCATCTTTTTCTGAGTGATAAATATTTATTTAGAATTTAAAATTAATAAATTAATTCAATTTCATAAAATGGGTTCCAAAATAATTTTTTTTATCCTGTGATTTTAGGAAAATTTTATGAGACTATAGTTAATTTTTGAAAAAAAATATAAAAGGAGTTTTAAATATAAAATATGTATTTTTCAAGTAAATAATGATTTTATTTAGAAACTAAATTTGAAATATTTAGAAAATTATTTTGATAAAATTGAGTTCATTTTTGGATTCTACACCTTGAAAAATGGTTATGGTGAATTTTTGGGAATTTTCTAATATACTTTTATTTTAGGTGAATAGTAAAATATGATAATTTACGATATATACTAAATAAATGATTTATTGAATCATAGGTGATGTAAGGCTAATGTAAGATCATTTGGCTCAAAATAACATGCACATATTACTATTATTTTTTAAAATAATCAATACTATTGCAAGTCTTGAGAAAAATAATAAAATAATAATTAAGATATTCAATAATTACACCTGTCCTCCACTATAAAACCCAACCTCACTCCTTCTCTTCACTCTTATAAAGCCTTATTCCTTGTCTAAATTATTCCAAAATCTCCTTCCAAGTTCCTCCCCCACATCCAACAGCCCTTGGTCTCATAAAAAAGAAAAAATATCTCCCATTAGGAGGCTCTCAAGGAAGATTAACTCAAAAGGAAAATTCCTCTTTCCAATTATTTTACTTCCATTTCAAGTTCCTTTGTTTTCTTTTCTATCCTCACATATCCTCATCCAAATGATATGAAAAATCTATTACCTTACATGTACTGTAATTTTGTTATGATTATGGAATAATTTATTATCATCGCTTCTTTACCCTTCTTTTATGCAAGTAGTAAAAAAACACCATCTGAAATATGCTAATTTTCCATATTCAAAGATGATGGGTTTTTAATTTCTATTACCACCTTCAATTTTGGTCATTAATCCATTATTATAGTGGAAAAATACTATAATATATTTATTATTTATAATTTATGGTTCTAGAATCTTTTTTTACACATGTTTTTTTATTTATAAAGCAAAATGAGTTCGTAGTGTTCAAAAAATGCCAATTAACCCAAACGGTTATCATTAAATAATTTATATAAGGATTCATCTTAACTCCAAGTAACCAAATTATATTTACAAACATGTAACCTTACTTATGTTCACTAATAAAATATAACTTAATTTCTATAAAATTGTCCACATTTTACATGATTCCCTGTTTATGTATATAAGTATACCGATCATGAAACAAACGGACACGAACAATGAAATTGAACCTCTTAACCCATCAAAAAGGCCATGAATTAACATAATAAGGTTATAATAAATCAATAACACAAATTTTATGTTCTTTAATTATTAATTAATTAACCTAAATTTGATTATTCATTTCATTAAGATCAATTAGAGAACACATTCGTACTTAAGGTAAGGGTTTCTTCATCTCACTTTCATTTTTTTGAGATATTATATATTCACTATTATTACTTTTGTATGGTGTATGTATAATTCCCATTGAGGTTTAATATCATGAATATTTTTATTTTCATGATATTAAATGTATCATTTAGTGATTAATAATTTTGGGGCATACGATCCAATTGATTACAAAGTTGTAAGTATTTTCTACTCAAACCTCTATTTTCATTCGGGTTACTCTTATTCTCTACTTACCCCAAGGAAATTCTTATTTATTATTATGTACTCCTCATAATTTATTTGTGAAAATTATATATATGTGTATCAATCATAATACTTCTTTATTTTATGGGGAGTTACATTTTTTAAAATCATCATTCAAAAATTCTTCATAAATGCTAGCTCAATTCAAGGAACTTCTCGAATTCTAATCTATTTTGAAGTTCACTCTATAATAAATTTTAAGCCAGATTTATCTTTCTAAAATCAAATAATTTAACATGAAAAGAATATTTTGGTTCATTTTTTGTTTTATGAAATCAAGAATGCCTTTTCTCTTTAAAATCTCTTTAGTGAATTCCTTAAACTACACTAAAATATTTTAATTCTAAAGCTTCTTTAAAACTACTTTTTACATGATTTCACTTTAATGGGAAATAATTTATGCCTCAAATATTATTTAAATTCCCATGCCATTTATTTTCTAGGATATATATATTAACAATATGATTTCATGTAAAATACAAATTATTTTCCAAAAGAACACTTCTTTCAAAAGTAAAAAGGCTTTTTCTCATCTCACATTAAATTTTATAAAGTATATGTATTGTTAACCACTTATTACATGCATGTGGATTATGTACTACCCTTGGTTATATTATATCAAGAGTCTCCTTATTCTCATGATATTATAAGGGATTATAATTTGAATGTTTCATGGTGGTATGGGACACTTTGGAATGTTTATGGATTATTTCTTTTGGAATTTTTCAATGGTATCATTTAAAAGTATCTTCATCTAAGATAACATCCCATGTTAAATATTATAATTAATTGAGATTTATCTCTTATGATATCATCTAAAAAATTTTAAGGGTTTTGTATTATTTTGACTGTGGATGTGCTATCTTGATATTATTCACCATATTACTCCAAATGGTTAGTGTTTATGTTAAATGATTAGGGAAAGTTATTTACATTTCATATGTTAGTTTCAATATGATTTTATATGTTGATTATGTTCACCCATTTCATATGAATAATAAAATGTACTTAGTAAGTTATGGGTGGGGCTCGCTATAGCCCCTCGATGCATCGGTAGGTCCCATGAGACAAATAGATATGGACTTGGTCGAGGCCTTTCCCATTTTTAGATATGGTTTTGGCCGAGGCCTTAATCATTTTTAGATGTCTTGGCTAAGTCCATGATGTTATATTTCAGAATGTTCGGCATATGATTCTCCCTCATTATGAAGATAGTAATTGAAAGATCATGTGGTTATTCTACTAGTAGAATACCCATGATTGTGTTTTATTATGGAATTATTTATTCAGCTCTTATTCATGCCATATTATGTTCAAGTTTTTTTAGAGGCATGTGTTTTTAGTTATTCACCATGCCTAATTTTTATGTTTATAATATCTTCCATTATAATTCTTACCCTTACTGAGCATTTGAGATCACCCCTTTCTTATATTTTATTTTTTCCAGGATGTGAAGAAGTATATTATGAATGAACTGTAGGGATAACCTTAGAGATATTAATGTTTTAATATTTATTTCTATCTTGTATTTATTTTCAAGTTTTAATGTTGAACTTATGAATGTATCTTGTTTCCAAAGATATTAAACTACTCGGTCCTTTGGGATATGACTTCCGTGTAATCATGCCAATGTAATGAAATAATGCACCGACTCCAAGCTTCTAGGGTCAGGGTGTTACATAAAATAACCTATATAATGGAATGGGTATCATTTCATAAAGTATAAATTCATAAAATTTAGGTTCCCAAATCAAAGATGGAATAACATAATTTTTATAAGAATCATCAACCTTGAGTAAAGAAGGTACAATCTCTACAAGTAAAACGTGTGTTTTTTTAAAGAAGAGTACTTTTCAAAAACATTGTGTTTTTCATAAACTCAAGTAGAAAACATGTATATCCAAAAAAAAAGGTAATATAATGATGAAAAAATGATATTTAAGGAATATAATTACTGAAAATTGGGTGAAATAGGGAAAATCCAAAGAAATAGAGTTGGGTACAAGAATTCCCCTTACCTTATGTATGAATGCTTTCTTCACTTAAATATCCTTTATATTCACATTACATTCATTAATTAACATTATATGACCTTTGATACACTAATTTTATTCATTATGTTTTTATTAATTTAATTTACGATCTTTTCAATGAGTTATATAGTTTAATTTTGTCATTCAAGAGTGTTCATTTTCTTAGTTTTCACGATCAGTTCACTTGTATAAATGAATGGAAGTTCATGTAAAATACGAATAAATTTACAAAATTTTTATTATATGTTTTTAATGATCTTACAAAATTTTAAATGATATTACAAATAATTTTTTTATATTTCATGAGGATGAATCATTATATAAATTTAATGATGATCATTTTAGGTTAATTTTGGTAGGTTTTTTATCACAACGAATTCATTTTGTTTTATCATTTAGTATTATGTATAAATGTTACTTCTAGAGCATAAAATGGGTTAAAAAATAAAATTTAGAGTAATTTTTCAATAATTTAATGGTTTTATTAACATACTTGAAGGAGTTAGAGGAAAATGAATGTGCATCGCCCAAGTTGTCGCTAAATTGACACATCACATGTGACGATTTCATTTTTAGAAAAAGAGAGAGGGGAATTATTTTGATGATATATCTTCCATTAACATGATATTATACCATTATATAAAATACAAATTAGTTAACATACCATTTGTATAAGATAAGGTGAGGTGATGAGAATAAATGAAATGAAATTGAAAAGAAATTAAAAGAAAAAGGAATAGGGTTTTACTTCTTGGATCTATCCTCCTTGAGAACCTCCTTGGGAAAAAGGTTTTAGTATTTTGATGATAAAAAGATCTCATGGATTTGGGGAAGGTTTTAGGTAATAGTATTTGGTATAATTTGGGAAAGACAAAAATATTTAGAGGAGTGAGTTGAAGAGGGGGTGAGAGGTGGTACTTATAGTGCAGAAGAGAGGTCTTTTCATTTATTATATTCATTGGTTTATTATTTTGGATTAACACAATGAATAGTTTGAGAATTATATCTAAATATATTAAAATAATGAAGTGTAGTTTGACATTTTGGGCTTACATCATTCTTACATTATCTATGACTCCACAATTCATGTATTTAGCTTTTATTTTAAATTATGGTAATTTACTATTCATTGAAAATTAAAGTATATTAGAAAAATCAAAAAAATCACCAAAAACATTTTTAAATGTGTATAATTCAAAAATTAACTCCATTTTATGAAAATAATTTTATAAATATGAGTAATTTAATTTTTAATTAAAATCATCATTTGCTTGGAAAATAGAGATTTTAAAATTATAACTGATTTTATAACACTTTAAAATTTTAATTATGGTATCACAAAATTATATTAAAATCATAAGACATAAAAATATTAATTTATGAATATATTTTCTGAAAATAAATTTCCTTTTAAAATATTAAATTAATCATAAAATTGTAATTAAATATTTATGACTTACGAAAAATACCAACACTTAATTAACATTTTTTAAAATACTTACTTACTTATAGAATGATATAATAATATCATATTTTAACTTATAAGATACATAAATTTTATTTATAATTTCATGGGTGAGGTTACAATTCATTTGGATGATTTACTATTCATAAGGGTCATATTGTTATTCCTAAGGTCAAGTTACTATTTCATCTGTATAAGTTCCTAAACTTCTGGAGATAACTTTTATTTCATTTATTAATTATTTATAAAGTTTTTATTGTCTTATTAATGTGATTTTATATGATTATACAATATTACATAAATTTAATAAGGTAATTTCATTAATAAAAGTTTTGGGCCATTACAGTGACATCTAAAAGATAGTAGAAACATAGGATATATTTTCAAATGAGGTGTCTACCATAATATCTTAGGTATGAATAAGAATCACATATTTTACCTTCATCGTGATAATGGATATATACATTTTTCCTTGAAAATTACTTTCTATATTCCCACCTTTCCCTCACAAAAAACATTTCTCTATTCCTTTGAGTCATTTCCCTCAGTGTTTGTTCCACATTTTTCAGATAAATAAAATTGAACATTCTTTCCTTCAATATCTTCATTAATCAAACATTTGTGTTATTTTATACTTATCTTTTTTTTTGTAAAATAAACTAGTCTCGAATTTTTAATAATGAATCTTGATAGCTATTTTTCTATTATCACATGGTTTCTAACATTAGTTATTATCCTATTAGGTTTCTCATTAGGAAAATATCTTCAATGTATGTATAATTCATTGTTAACTTGGTTCCTTAAATCTTTATCCATTTCTAAAACCAAAAGGATTTAATCATGAGTTATGATCAATTAAAATCATGATATAATTATCATAAATTATATCATGAAAAAACTCAACATCAAGATTTATTATTCTTTGAAATAATTACTTTAGATTTTAGTTCAACTTAAATCACTCTTAGTCTAATCTAGGTTTATTTAATTTTGGTTCTCTCGTAATTCTTATCATAATTCCCTAAAATAATAAATCCTTCATAATATATTGTAAATAGAATTTTATTGACCAAATAATATCTCTGGGAGTGTCAAACTAGGTGTGTAGTCAGGCATCTTTTTCATGCATCAGGTGGTGATTGAGTTAAAACCTAACATTCCCTTTTCAAGGTTATTACCCATATATACATCTGTTCCAAAGAATAAATCCACTTATAGTATCTATACAAGAATTTTATTTCTAGTAAAACAACATAATATCAACATTTGAAATAATTCCTGAAGTTATCATATACATAGATTTATCCCATAGACTTATCCCTAGAGTCTTCATTGAAGTTATCTAAACTAATCCCTAAAATAACTAAACACAACACTTATACCAAATAAAGTGACATAAGATCAAAAAACTAAATTAATATATTAATTTCATGATTTAGATAATACATATCATAAACAGTCTCACAAACTAAGGACCAAAAGGTCTAGTGACTTGGATATTAGCTACATAAACAACTTCTTTTACAGCGCTTGAAAAAAAAATCCCCCATAATTTTACTCCATTAGACCATTTTATGTAAATATCATGTGATATAATCATCTTCATATCCTAGGGTATATAAACATAAGAAATCTTTGAGCTTAGATTCTATGTAATGTAAAAACATATCATAATGTATCAGATCACAATTGTGAATGAGAACATGAGGAAAAGGATAAATATTTTATTATGAGATCATAAGACCATATATGATAATCATAAAACATGATATATAAACATAATATCATAAAAATACCATTGATGAATCAATAATGTTATGACATGGCTCAAAATACAACCCAATAATCATAAAAAACGTAAAAACTCCATAAGAGTGTGGAATACATTAAAAACAAGGCTTAATAATAAAACATGGAATATCATGAAAATGAAATACATATTGGAAATATGGAATAATTTGATAAATAACTTGTAAATTTTTAACAACCATAACAATCGGAAAACATTTGTGATAAAACTCACTATTCTCATTCCTATGTGAACAAACTCATTATGTCTATGCTTGAAAATGTGTGCAAACTCATTAGTCCCACACCTATATTAAAAAACTCATTATATCCATTCATGGATATCTAACTATATAAAAACATAAACCAATGAATTTTAGGTAAATATAGTTCCCCACCCATCATTATCCATACATATATGTGCCACTTAAAATCAGTCATCATTATATCTTAAATAACCAAAGGAAAAAAGAATGGGTTTGTTAAAAATTTAAAAAACATCACGTAACATGAACTTAAGGAATCATAGAATATAAAAAATATCATTTCAAAAAATTAATAGTATAATTATAAATTATATAGGGTTATCAAAATATCACTTCATGAGAGATATACCTTATAGGAAAAATAGAAGTAGAAATAAAAAAGTTTTCACAAAATATTTTAAACATTGTTATAAAATATGAAGTGAAAATTACTTTCAAAAAAATGAGAAAATAAGTAGAAGGATTTTAAAAACATGGATATAAATAATTTTAAATAAATAGTCCTTGAAAATAAATATTAAATCAATATAATAAATCCAAAATGGTAAATAATGAAAAGAAATGCCTTTATTAAGATTTTTAGGTCATTTTAAAGAAAAAACCTTATCAGAGAAATGTTAAAATAATTTCAATTAACAAAATAAGTAATTTAAAATATGAGTAATATAACATAAAAACATATTTTGTATTTTATTAAATAAAAAACATTATATAGATAAAACATAGACATGGAAGAATAACATTCATTGATAAGAATGGTAGTAATTTATCATACTTTTATTTTAAAAAAAATTATCAAAGAAGTGGTTATTTATTATGAGAATTAATTTTCATAAATAAAACTAAGATATAGAATATAAAATAGGTTCATAGTGGGATCAAATAAATCTTGATAATTATATTCAAGTAAGAAAGATTATGACCCAATGAATCAAAAATAGAGTCGATGAAAACCTTACAGTATTGGAAACGTCGGAATCAAAGGATATTGAGAGGAAGAACAATAAATGGACATTAAAATCTAATAAAATGGAATATTTTTTTATATTTTAATTAAATAGGGTATTGAATACACCATATAAATTAAATTATGGCGCACAATATCAAACATGTCCCATTGAGTAAAAAATGAGACCAAGATACCCTTACCTTGAATTCCCTCTTAGTTGGTCACACTCTAAACTCATGTATAAAAATAATAATATTAATCACTTATTTAAAAACAATATTCATGTATATTACATTTTATAAACTTTATTTAAAAAATATACTTTTATATTAGTCAGTTAATATTAATTTTTAATATCAGGTGTGAGTATTCTTGACTGTTTTGAAAAAGTTTCATAATAGCGGTGATGGTATTCATTATTATCCCAAATTTAATCATTAAAATATCTTAAAATTCATTTAAATTGATGTTTTATATTATTTTATGATGTTATAATTTCGTTCTATGAGAGTTTCAGTTTTGGTTCTTGTAGATGAAATTGGAGACAAGCATGACTCGATAATATTTACAAACTAATTGTGGTATCTTAATTAATAAGATAAATGTTTATATTACTGATAAATAACCAAAAAAATATATTATTCACTCAATAATATACATTATTAAGTTTCTAAATAAATACTTGGTATAAATTTACATCACTGTTTATGTAGGTGGTTAAACTGACCCAACAAGAACATACTATAGTCTATGTGTGAGTGTGGATATGGAAGATATTATTTTATTATAATATAACTATAAAAAAGTATAATTAAATTATTTACATTTTATTAAGGTTATAAATCATAATTTGGAATACTTATAAGAATAAGGTAAATGAAAAAAAAGTTTTCACTTATAAATAAACCGCTTTTCCTCTTGGTATATTCATTTTAGGCGGTTAGTTTAACAATGATCATTTATTCCTGATATTAATTATAGAATTAATAATTTATATTTATATAATATAAATCATTAAATAAATAAAAAATCTATTCACTAAACCCATTTATAGAACCATCCATGCAAGGTAGTGATTAAAAATTAAATGTGTTGTTCATGGAGGTGGTAGGTCGCACACACGTATGAGCAACGCTTTCATTTCTTTTATTTAGTTTTTTAATTTAATAGGAGGGGAATAGATAATAGATATAACATAAATATTAAAAAATTATTATATTATTAATATTTAAATAATTTTATAAATATAGCTATAATGCTCTAGGAGGAGGGTGGATAAAGAAAATAACTTAAAGGGTGATTAATACTTATGTTGAGAATTTGGATCTTCCCTTGAAGTATCCTTTGGAAAAAATATTAATTGAGGAAATTTTTTAGGATAAAGGATTAAAAAAATATAAGGTATGTACAATGAGTATATTGGGTAGATTTTCATGGGAATTTTGAACTGTATGTGTGGCTTGAAATGGGTGGAAGTCAGATCCTATTATAAGTGAAAATTAGGGACAAATCATTGGAAAAGAACGTTAAGTAAGGGGTAAAAATGTAATTTCAAGATATATAGGTGATTTAGGTGTGAAAATGTTGTTAAGACATGTAGTTATGAATTTAAAACCTAAAAAAGGTATTCTACAAGGTCTAAGTGTCAAATTATTTTAGTAAAATTCAAGCCACATTAGATTACCCATTTTAACACTTATTAATTTTGATTAAATATTAATCATGGTTATTATATTATCACTAAATTTATAATATGGACTTTATTAACAAATTTTTACATGATTAAACATAATTTTTACTCCATTTAATCTAATTAAATTTTAAAATATGGTAAAATTAACTTTTAAATTAAAACATATAATGTATTGAAAAACTATTTTTTGTAGAAAAATGTCATTTTAATAATTAATTGTTCTTGATATTATTTAATATTTATTTAAAATTAAATGAGGGTTAATTCATTCATATTTATGTCTATACATAATATTGGAGGCTTTATTTTAAAATATATCAATTCAATTTAAATGTGTAATATTTAGGAAAGTATCATTTATTAAAAAATAAATTTTTTACCAAAGAAACTAATATTTATCTTCATAAATTAATTTTATACCTAAAAAACTAAATTTACCCCATTAAATAATTTGAAATTTTAAATTAAAATATTCAAATCATTTTTTATAATTCAATTTCTAACAGTGATAAAAAAATTAATATAAGCCTTTATAAAAGCATAATACAATTTTAAAAAACAAGTATCTTATAAGATTAAAATAAATTTATTACTTACCTATAATTAATTATTGTATGTATTTTAACTTATTTAATTTTTTATATTATCAATTATTTCCACTTAAACTATTATTTAACCACAATATAATAAACTTCATTGTACGTGAAAAGACAATTTTTAAGAAAATATATTTTTACACATAAAATGATTTTATTTGTAATTTTGAAATAATAATTTAATTTTATCAATTAATTAGTTTTAAAAAGGTTATTTATTTTTATTTCTACTAGTATTTATACATTTATTACCTATATATTTTTATATCAATTCAACAACTACATTTTAACATTTATATGATGTTCTAAAACTCATTTTGGTTTGGTGTTTCATGTGAATTGAGATATTAAACACATTTGGTTTAAAGGAATATATATATTAAAACCATGGGGTGTTATAGTATGGTTTCATCACTCCCGACTATGGTAGGATTTATCTTTACATTCTATCAATAAGGTCCACAATTATTTAACCGCAGATCACGTATGAGTTTTTTGAAGGAGCATCATGCATGCAGAATGATTGGTCGCCTATAGTGAATCCATATGAGGAAGTACCATTTGGGTTTAGTTGGAATTTTTAGGAATATTTAGGTTTTAAGGTATTGGTTTGAGGGGATTTATACTAACAAAAAGGATTCATCTAGGAGGCTGGTTTTTACAGCTGGTTGAGGGTCTCATAAGAAGGGGAATCCATGGGCTCATCCTTGGGTGAGCCTAGGATCATGGGGTCAAGGTTATGGGTATGATAGAGGTGGATTAAATTCCATATATTAGGTTTTATCTGATGTATCTGTTGTTCCTTATACTATTAGAGATTTGATTACATTTTCATTGATAATTTTATTCACATTATTTGATACATGGGCATCTCATTCATTAATTTATACCTAATTTGTCTTAGGTTTAGGATTATTGATCAATATTTCCCCTAGTATTTTGGTAATAAATATACCACTAAATAAGTGGTTGTATCATTTTTATTGGTCCTAAGTACGCACCACTATGTTTGGGTTCTATGGGAATTATTGTATTTTATTTGTTCATGATATGACTAATTTTAACACCATCTTTGGGATGGATTGGTTTATGAGATTCAGATCTCACATAGGTTTCCAAAATAGTTGAGTGAATTTTTCATATATTAGGGGTTATTATTAAATTATTATGATAGATTGGTTTTTTTAGGTATATGGAAAATTACCAAACCTCATTCAGGTGGGATTCATTATAGAATAGGTAGCAGCTATGGTTCTTACAGAATATCAAGTGATAGTTCCAATTATTTTTTCACTGGTGGTAGATCATTTATAGGTTATCCTTCAATATTATTTCTTAGGATGCACTCATAAAATGAATATCTAGTTCATGAATGAACTCATTCTAGGAATAGAGCCCATATCGATTCCTTTTTATCATACGGTATTAGTTGAGTTGAGGGAGATGAGGATGAATCTATAATACTATGTAGTGAAGGGATTTATTCACCCAAGTACATATATTTGGTGTTCTCTGGTTTGATTCAACAAGAATTTGGATGGTAGATTCAGATTTTATATGGATTAATCAATCATGGATAAGGTTATATTCAATAAAAGATATTTGTTTCCAAGAATAGATGATTGGTTTGATTAGTTTATGAGTCCTTTATGATTCTTCAAGATTCACATGAAATCTAGCTATAATAAGTTATAAATTGGGATGGAGTATGTATAAAATATGATGTTTTAGATCATGTGTTTCTAATACTCATCCTTTTTCATGTATTTTGAGTTAATACAGACCGTATTTCCAAAGGCAGACGATCATTGGGACTCTACTAGTGACACTTTATCTGTATATTGATTGATTGGATGGGATGTTGGTATTACCTTTATGGTTTTGTATCCTACTTAAAGACTCTATTATATATTTAATACATGTTTATGAATCCTTTTGATTAATAGTGTTTGTTACCCTTAATATATTTATTGACTGACAACATGAATTTAAGTGGGGATTATATTGTCTCTTATATGACCCAAGTATGTGGTAACTCTATAGTTTATATTTATATAGTAAGGTGAGATGTAGTTTATCACCATTAATAGAGGAATTAGGCTCTAGAAAAAGGAGGCAGGAGTTATTTTGGAGTTGGGATTAGGCCTATGAAATAATATTCTTATGTATCCCTATGATTGGAATCAGAACCCATGTAGTTTTTTAACATAATAAGAAAAGTTGTACATTTTAAGGTCATGTGACAAGGACCATATTTGTTCCTTTTTATTTCATTCATCCAAGACCACTTTAAGGTAGTTAAAAAGTCATATAGAGTAGATTACTAGGTAAAAGGTACCCAATCATGGTTTGTGTGGGTTTTTTTCATAAGAGGACATTTGTAGTTTATCTTGTCTATTAGTAAATAGACATTAGGGAATCTTATACTCATCAAATAAAGAATGATAGTTTATGAGGTGATATTATACTCATTACATAAGGAAATATAGGTCATACTATACTCATCAAATATAAAATATTATGGTCATTACATGGGGTATATTATGTTATCTTTTTCTCATCACATAAGGAATATTATACTTATAAAAAGGGTTATTTGTTTCTTATTCTTGTCGTATAAAAATTCTATACCATCTAAGGAGATACCAACTCTCAAGGTTGGGATGGGATGGTAATGGGGTTGGGATTGAACCTTAAGTATGTATTCTATGTATCTTATTGGAACTAAAATTAAAACACACATAGCTCAAGTTTCACATTTTTAGTTCGAGTGGAAGGACTGGTCCATGCAGATAAACATCATATGATAAAAATATTGTGCCATTAAAGGGGTGAAAAAACATATTGGGTTAGTATTATCCATGTATATTCTTTTCTATTTCATCTTATTTATTTTCAACTAAAAAGGGGAAGGTATGGTTAGAGATGGAACCTTATAGGAGGCCTATATGGTTTCCACCTCTTATTATAGACTAATGGATGATGAATAAATACTATAAAGGGCTATGGATTACACCTAGTAAAAGTTCTATATGATATTGTATTCTCTATATCTATTGGTAACTAAAAGAGGAAGTAAGAATAGAAGGGTTTGTACTTGCACCAATTAGGAGGCCCAAAATATGTATTAATGTATTGAGATTGAATATCAGAGAGGCATTATATGTATATTGGTTAACAAGAATAAAATCCCACATAGTTTAGTTTTCTTTTTTTTAATTTTGTATTTCAAGAATGTTTTAGGCAGTTTAATTCCATGTGGTAAAGATTCTTGTTTCATAATAGAGGCAACAACAATGTATTGATAAAGGATTATACATGGGAGACCCTTTTAAATTCATCTGGTTTATTCGTGACTAAGCAGGAGATGGTGTGGTTGTGGATTACACTAGGTATATGGCCCATATGGATGTCCATATCATGTCTATTGATGGATAGAGAGTGAATAAAGGCTATAAAAGATCAGGGAATACACCTAGTATGAGGTCTATTTATGGTTTTCTACCTCATATTTTGTTGTAACTAAAAAATGTAGACCAAAAATGTTGGTACTTACACCTAGGAGGAGGTCCAAGAAATGTATTTGGGATTTTTCATTGGAACTCAAAGAGGAGTCCTCCAAATCATGGTTAATAGGAATCAGATCCTATATAATTGGAGTTTCATAGTTTAAGTTTGTGTTTCAGAACAGACTCATGCAGTTTAACATTAAGATTTAGGGGAACTTTTTTATTAAAGGGGTGAAAAAAATAGATTGAGTGGGGATTATGCATGCTAATCCCTTTAGGTTTATCTCGAATGATGACTTAATTAGAGGTGAATTTTAAGAAACAGTGAGGAGGATATTAGTTCAAGGTATTTAAATAAACCATCGAAATAATCTTGACTCAAGGAATATGAGAGAATGGAGAGAAGAATATAAACTCAAGGCATTTAAATTAGGAATAGGGGACTAGTTAAGTGGCATGGGTGAATTAGTTCCTAGATAAGATACCTAGAAATGGGGGAACCTTAGTTTTGGATCCCTATAGAGAAATTTCTCCATAGGGTGAGGAGTAATGTGAAATGGAACCCAGGTATGGAGACTTAGTTGAAGTCTCACCAATTTTGTAGAATCGGGATAAGTGAAACCCATGTATAGAGACATTGGAAGAGGTATTTCTAGGTATGAAGACCTGGGTGAAGTCATGTCCAGATAAGAGGCCTAAGAAAATTGGTTAAAAGTATGACTAAGGAAATGTGGAACACTAGTATGGTTGGGAACCTATGTAATTTATCACCCAAGTGGTCAGTTTTTCAAGTACTTGGTGCCGAAGTTGTTGGGTTCTCAAGTTTTTTTCAACATTCAATTGTTTAGCACTTATATGGTTGAGTGCTCGAATTTTTGGTTCCCTCAAGGTAAGGTGCTTGGGTTTTCAAGCAAGAAATTAGTTCAATTCCCAGTTTATTTGGTTACAAGTGAAAAAGATTAAATTAGGATAGACTAATCATGGGATTTATATCTTTTCTCCCTTAGATTTGATCTAAAAATTACCTCAATGAGGGTTCTGCGAAAGACTTGGGCATGTAATCTAGAGATATGTATGCTCAAGTTATCTCAATCCAACTTCAATATCAATAATGATTGGAAAGGGTGTCATTTTATAATAAAACCTTATCTTATGCACCCAGTCATAGGTGTAAACCACCTTAGGTTCCTAGTTATATCATAAGGGTATGTGCGGAAGGGCGTTCAATGGGTGTTTGAGCAAGTATGATTCATATAATTTGGAACGGGCATCCGTAACTAAGGATTAATTGAATCAGCATGGAGCTTGAGGATAATCGTGTCAGGAAAGGTGTGTGAGCAGGGTCCATAAGAAGGTTGTGATGGGATGATCATGTGATTTAAGGTACACAAGCATGGAATTCACATAGAGTTCACTTTGGTGAAAGACTAGTATTTGAAAAAACTCCTGAATTTAAATTACCATGAATATTGATTCATAAGTCCATTATGGATCCAGAAGAAGTTAAATATAATATTTTAAAATTAATTTCACCATTTTCTATAATTTTATCTTATATAAAGTGTTTTCTTAGGAAAAAAAGTTTCTAGAAGACCTTTAAAAATGGGTTTTATAGTTTTGAAAATGCTTTTCATTAGAAATGGATGACATACATAGAATACTCACAGTGGAAGGTTCTCACCACTACATCACTGAACTGGGAATTGTTTTTTAAGAATCTCCATCCCTTGTTGTGTGAGAAATCACGTAGTAGTTAGATATCCCATTTTCATCTTCTTCCTATACAGAGATACGTTTTCTACCCACAACTGACTTGGGTTATCTAGGTGAGTAATGTATTATTGCTTCAATGGGAAAGTGTTTGGAAGATATATTTTTTTACAAAAATAGGTATATGAGTAACTTTTTATTTCATTTGTACAAAAAAACTCATTGGTTATGTTCATGGATCTCATGAACCAGATTTTCTATCCCTACCTAGATTCTTTCATCTTTGTGTTTTTTGAAGATATATTATTATAATAAAGGACCCTGTATTTTCAAGTAGATCACCTATATATTTTATTAATTATTATTAAAGAAAGTCAACATTATGAAAAGTTATCAAAGTTTCACTTCAGTATTAAAGCAATGTGTTTCCTTGGGAACATGATTTAAAAGGTTTGGATCTTAGTTAATGTAAAGAAAGTGGAGGAAGTGGTGTCTTGTGAATAACCTAGGAAACTATTCAAGATCAATATTTTTCATTTTTAGGATTAGTATTACAAGTTTTTCTTCTAGGAATTATCTTTATTAGAAGTTCCCATGGGAGGGATCATCAAGAAGGGAGTACATATAGAGCTTATAGATCAATGTAAAGAGTATTTTTTAGAGCTGAAAAAAATTGATGTCTTCTCAAATTATGAATCTTTCAGATAAAAGGATTATTTATATAATATATTGAGATGGATCAAGATTCATCCTAAGATCCATTTTTATGTTATTGGATTAGATGTTCACTTATGGATCTCATTAGTTATGGAACAATAAGGGAAACAACCCTACCCTAGATTTAGAGCAAGTTATGGTGGTTTCTGCCCTAAAGGTTTTTCATCACTATCTATTTGGTGACAAAAAATTCATCAACACTAACCAAAAGGGCTTGTGATACATAATCTACTAGTGGTAATTAATCCTATGGTAGATTCATTGGTTTGAGTACATATTGACCATTGACTTTGAGATAGAATATTCCCCAGGGAATAAAAAATCCATCCCAGATACTTGGAGTTAGAAAACTTGAGATTAGGGTATTTGGATGTCTATTAAGGAGTGGAATATCATGATATTTCTCTATAACTTTTAGATTTACATGTCAGTGTTCTGAGAGGCTATGACCTATTCCCCCTTGTTCACTAAATGTTCAATGACAGATTAGGTTAAGGTTATACATGATTATAATTCTGATTGTGTTGCGATTCAAGAGTGTCTAATGGAAGATGATCTAGTCCAGGGATGGTTTATGATTGAGGATGAAATGTTTTATGTCTATGGTAGGATAGCAGTCCCCAATTACAAATTAGAGTAACTAATGAGGGTATTCATTTATTCACAATGGGAGATACATCCATTCTTACCCAAAATATATCACACCATTAGAAATATTTTCTTGTGTTTAGGTATAAGGAAGGATATCATGGGGTTTATTTTTCATTGACTTACTTATTAGAGGATAAAGGTGGTGCACCAGAAATATATTGGGTCACTTAATAATATTTTGGTTCAAGTATATATGTGGGGAAAGTTGACCATAGACTTCTTCATAAGACTACTTGGAACCCTGAGTGGTCATTATATGGTATGGTTAGTGGTTGAATAGCTGAAAAAGGTTTCATATTTTTTTCCTATGAAAGATAATCATTCAGTGGATGAGTTGGAAAATGTATATGTATGAGAGATTGTGTATCTATATAGGGTGAATATGAGCATAGTATTGGATAGAGATTCACATTTCATGTTAAAATTTTAGAAATTCCTCTATAAGTCCATGGGAACTTAGATAAATTTGATTATAGCATACCATACCCATATGGATAGGCAAATTGAGAAGATGATCAGGATACTAGAGGATATGTTTAGGGCATGTGTTCTTGATTTTTTAGAGCATGGAATGACAATATAGATTTGTTAGATTTTATATATAATAATTACCTTTAGGAATCAACCAAAATTACTCCCTTTGAGGATCTTTATTGTAGACCATTCTATTCTTCATTGTACTGGTTAGAGGTGAGTGATTGAGTAGTGATCGGGCCAAGATTGATGCAAGAGACCACTGAGTGGGTGTAGTTAATATAAAAGTGGTTGGTTGTCACTCAAAGAATAAAATTCTCACATAAAGACTTAGGGAAACTTAATTTAGATTTTATATAGTAAAATGTATCTTCTTGTAGGTGTTGCTTCAACTAGGGAATTGATGTTTGAGAAGGAAAAGAAAGATCACTCCATGGTTTTTTGAACCGATTAAGATTGCAAGATATATTTGATTAGTGGATTACTAGTTGCATATTCTTCCCTAACTCTAAGGAAAGCATGATGTATTTCATGTGTCCTAACTCTATAAGTATGATATGGAACCATTTCACCTGATCTATAGTGATGATGTTGAACTAGATATAATTTGGGGAGTGCACAGTACATATAGTGGATCGAAACAAGAAGGTTTTGTGAGATAATAAGATTCCTCTTGTCCAAATGTTATGGAAGAATAGGCATATTTTGGAAGACACTTTATAGTGGGAATTAGATTTTTGGTCCCATATATAGGATTTGTTCAGTGAGGACTCCAATAGATGCTTATCAAGGATAATAAAAACTTAGAGAATGAGTTTGTAATACTCCTTGAATTTCAAGGTGTATTTGAATTTAATATTTTTGAATATTGTGTTTCTTGATTAGTTTGTATTTTTGGGGGTGTTTTTATTACCCCAGAACTAAGAATTGGGAAATATATCATGTCTCAAGGATGAAATTATATAACATGTAGGGTAGGTAATCACGTCATAGCCTAGGGACACCACAGCATGATGGGTGTCTCTTATGAATGATCAAGGGTTTATTTAAGGTTGGAAGTTTTGTTTTGTGTTTTATTTTTCAACTAATACATAAATCATGTTTAAACTCAACAAAAATGAAGGTTTTTATGTGAGTCAAGGAATATTGGAAGTATATGGGTAAATTAAATGACTTCAGTCATGTTTTCAAAGAATATTGAGATTAATTTTTATATTTTTTGAGTTGGATATGATTTCTCAAAAAAATGGATAAGTGTTGATATGTGAATGTCACAAAATGAAAAAATGTTACTATTTCATATGGGTACCCATGTACATAAGATTAATCATATATAATATTCATTATGCCTAATATTTTACTCTTATATATAGTCACCATTATACATAAGGTTCCTTTTATTTTTAGAAATCATGTAAGTTCTATAATGTAATAATTTACTCTTAAATATGGGTACCCTCATATATAAAAGTCCTCCCATTTACTAAAAAATATGTAATTATATGAATTTATGGATTTCATATTATGTATGGGCACCCCCCCCCCCATGTGTAAGCGACCCCCACTTTAGGAGAATTGTTAAGTGCTGGAAGGACCTCTAATACATAGGGGTTTATACTTATGTATCGGTACACCCATTTGTAAGGGTTGGGGACTTTTCCAAAACATGGTATGATCATTTTGTGTCTAGTTTTTATAATATATTAATTAATTGGTTAAGATGAGTATTTAAAGTAAGACTCTTTGTTTTATTATGAAATATATAAGGTACACCATAGTTCTCTTATTTCCCTCATTCCTTCATCACACTTGAGAAATCTTCCTTGATTCTTATTCATTCTAACTACAATTCATTATGGAATCTTTATATCTTGGTAAGTACAACTCCATTATACCCTATGTTCATTTTCCTCCATTATTTATTATTTTATATTATAAATTAGTAATTATGAGGGTTTAGGATGGATGTTAGGGATTCTTTGTATCATATTGAATTTAAGAGCAAGACCTGGAAAAATTTATCTATAAATCTTAAGGTAGGAATTCATTACCTTATATGGTTTGATTTTAATTTGGTTGTATTATTTGGTCTTATGATGTTCTATATTATTACAAAAGTATATGGGTAAGTATAAAAGGTTTTATTTGACCCTATGTCGCACCCCAACCCTTTTAATTATTTTATTTTATTATTTCTTGGCTTCGGTCATCCTTTCCAAGGTGCGGGGTGAGCGCTGGTCTAAATGTTTTTGACGTTCAATAATAATTGATGGCTTCCAGACTAGTGTGTGGGCACCACATGGTTGGCGGTAACTGTGTGGTCGGCCCGGGTGCCCCCATGGGTCCTATTCTTAAAATAATAAAATTCTATGAAAATAAAATGGGGTAAATATTTAAAACATCATAATATTATTATTATTATTGTGTAGATAATAATATTATTATTAATAAATTAATAATAATAATATTATTATTATTATTAAAATTTTTATTGATGTTGTTATAATTAAGAGTGAAATGAGTAATATTGTGATTAAAATAATAACAGAAAGGTTTTATTAATGATTTATAATTATAAAAAAATGATTTATTAATAATAATGTTTTAAAAATGTATTATTATTATTATTATTATTATTGATATTATTAATATAATATTTATAACTTTTATTTTGTTTTTATATTGATTTTATTTTTCTTTATTTTTATTTTTATTTTTTTTAGAGAGGAACCCCAGGGGGCACTGAACCCCCCCCCCCCCCCCTCCTTTTGATTATGACCAAGCCGCACCCCCTCCATACGCGGTGGCCCCTCTGCCTCCTTTTCTATGTTTGATGCATCCCCCAGCTTCCCCCTCACGTCTGTAGTGCTTAAGCGGATCTCCCCCGTCTTATTATGGCCACCCTTTGTGTTGGCGTCCCATGTTCGGGCCACCCTCACTACCAACACCCCGTGCTCCAAACACCCTCTGCGTCGGCACCCTACATCCAGACACTTTCTCTAGACGGATTTCCTTCCGATGCACAACTAGCTCCCCCTCCCAGTGTTCCTTGCCTCCCAGTGCCCGCAACTCCTCTTACCAACTATACTGGTGCGTGAATCTCCTCCGTCATCCACTTTTCTCAGCGGTAGTACCTCACTAGTAGTCATATTTCCACTCATAGTCCTCCCTTACACGGTGCACCTCCTTTGCAGACTCTTTGATTATGTGTGACTAGTGTAGTTTCCTCTTCTCCAACATGCATCTCCCCGATGAGTGTGTGAAGGTACCGCAAGTCTCGGTTCATCCTTCCACTGAAGTTTCATTACATTCGCATGGGTTGCGGTAGGTGTTTCCTTGCCCTTGATCCCATTTTTTTAATTAATTGTATATTTATATAAATGAAGGTAGGTTTTGGATATAAATCCTTTTGGTAACCCTTGGTTGTGTTTTGTGACTTGTTCATTCATTTTATGTGAGTCCGTAGTAATTTTTTTGGTCATGTGTTGTTCTTTTCCACGCTAATTTTTTTGTGTTGGTTAATTGTTGTAGGATGTTGCGAACAATTCCAAGTGATCGTGCTTTTTTTGAAGTGTGTGCACATGAGCAAGCTATGGATTCAGTTAGAAATCATGGCTTGACCATTGTTTGAGGTGGTAATTTCTATCCTTTTCCTTTTCTGGAGCTTTCCATAGGCACTTGAATGATTTAATTTAATTTATAAATGTTATTTTCACCTTTATAAACTTGATAGTTAATTCATTGTAGTGTTTTTATGATAGTTATAATTGTTAAAAACAATTTTGAAATAGTCTCTTGATTATTTTTAGGTGGTTATGAACCGAGTATGTCCATGGGTCTTTTAGGGAAGTTGAGGATCACCTGTGGTTACTTAATTATTTACATTTCTTGTTTACATTTAGTTATACCAGCTAGTTTATTTTCAGTTTATACTATTTATTTTTCTCTTTTAGCACAGCCTTGGTCTTCATTTCTTGGTTTCATTTATAAAATAGAAAATTATTTTGGAAATGGTATGTATCATGTGTTGTATTTTCTTTTAAAAGAGAAAAACATACTGCTTATATTTAAATGTAAAAACCCATTTTATAACTGTATTTCAAACTGGTGTTTATGGAATTCTTCGGAAAAGAGAACTTTTGGATTCATTGCTTTATTTTGGGAACCCCTACTAAGCATCTCAGTGCTCACGCCTATTATATCTTTCTATTTGTAGGTTCATTTTCTTGTTCAAGTTCCTATTAAGTTGTTAAATGTTGGAGCAGGCTTGGTTCGGAGTCGGGTGGTGACCTAGAAGGTCACAAGGAGGTATATGTTGTTTACTTTATTTCCACTTCTAGTTACACTTTATATTTTTAGTTTTTAATTATCTATTTATCTTTTTTTCATGGGAAAAATCGTTCCCAACAGTTAAGTTTTGATGCCCGTCACTCGTTGCCAGCCTGTGGGGATCGGGAACGACCCTCTGGCTATACTGCAGATTGGATTGGGGGACCAGTTTAGGGTTGAACCGAGTTGGTTCGTGACACCCTACAAGGGGTAGATATTAGAAAAATAACATAAGTGTAATGAATCAATACCAAGTTCAGACAATAAATGTAGCGATATACGCTTGGTTTTTTAGACTTAGTGTGAGTTTCTTAGGCATAGTTAAGGCCAAGATAACACAGTATTTTATAGGAAATTGGAAAATCAGATATCGTTATTGTAACCTTATGGTTGGGTTGTGCATTTAAGCCAATATTGTTTATTTTCACTACCTTGTTAATTGTCCTTTTTTTATACAATGTGGCATGTAAACAGTGATGTTTCTGACCTTGTCCAGAGTGAAATGATGGTGAGTTGTTATCTTATAACATTGGATAGTAGATGTTAGGGAAAACCAGGGGTGAGAAGGATGGCATTTAATATGATAATATCGGGATAACCATGGGTGAGAAGTTTGGGATTTGATATAATGATGTGGGGCCAACCTTGAGTGATAAGGTTGGTCTCTAAGATAATGGTGTATGACATACCTTGAGTGAAAAGGTGTCGTTGGGGATTTGGAATGAGTTTTTAGGTGTGGGATCCCATTAGTGAGGAGGGTTTTGTTTGATACTTGATATGGTATATGAATTAATACTCGATTTGACGACCTACCTTGAGTGGTAGGGAACCCGTCATGTCTCGAAATGTTTTATATCTTCAAATGACTCTTACATTTGGAACGAATCCAGGGAAGGTATGGCTAGGGTGCATGGAAGCGTGGTTAGTTCATGATTATTGGGTAGTGTTTTATTATTTTTATATTTTATTTATGTTATTTAATACACCTTTATATATCTGGTGTACCTATTCTAAGGATATTTTGGTGGTGTCCTACTAGGTTTACAACTCACTCCTTGCAAGGAAACCCCGGAGTGCATGAATATTTTTTTTAAAGGAACCATCCAAGGTCAAGGTATTTTTGTTAATATTATAATTATGTGGAGAAAGTTTTTTATTTTAGATTATTCTAGGAAATACCCTAATATAATTTTACTATCATGCCTCTCAAGTTATTTTGTTCTTTTATTTATGACATGTATTGATCTTCCACCTGTGGGGTTCTCTTTTACTAACATATATGACTTATTGTATCCCAATTTTATATTTCATGTGATGTTATTACTTGTTACCTTCAATTATTATAATTTTTTATATTTATTTATTAATTCTTACGTTGTGTTTATTATTGATGGTTACTTAATTTTGAGGTCATAGTCTCCCAACTTTATGACATAGGCTCTCACCGTTAATAGAAAGACCCTTTCATAATGGTAGGAGTAAATACAGTCATGTGGTGCACCACCTCAGTCCTAGTGAACTGTGATGTTGTGTTATACAATTAACCCCGTCATTAGCTCACTACTAATGTAGCCTCTAAACCTAATAAAAGTTTGGATTTCTAACTTGTGACTCGTGGAAGCTAAGGTGTAAAGTAATGAAAACTTTAATAACATGTATGAGGAATGAAGAAAGAAGGAAAAAAATTAAATGTAATAACACTACTCATCCACTATGGTTTATTATAAACAAATTATATAACTGTCACTTTCATTTTATCCTACAAGGTTTCAAGAGAACCGCTTAAAGGTTATAAAAGGAGTTATAAGAACTTACACATGTTATGTTGATAATTAATACAAATAAATTTTGTAAACTCTTTGGAACCCAAGTGACACTTTAGTAACCAAATTAAAGGCTTATAATAGTCATAATATCTTAAAGAATTATTCCAAATTCAATTACTAATTGGTTTCTTATCAAGTTTTATTTAAAAACAAGAATGATATTTATTGTTCTTGAGTAATTAATTTAACTATGAGGCATGCTCTCTATTCGAATTCAATGATTAAATAAAAGACACATATTTTAAACATAAATTGTGTGTAATGAGGTCAGACATATTATAAATTTTATTTTATTTAGTAAGCTTCAAAAAATTATTAAATAAAAATATTAATTCATACTTTTAAAAAGAAAAAAAATTAAAGATCTAAGATATGTAATTTAACAACTTTATAAAAACATAAGAGATGGTTTTATAGTAAAATTAACTCAAATATCTAAGTAACATATTCATTAAAAACTCTTAGTTTCACATGTTTTGATATAAATAGAAATTAATTTATTAAATTTACGGAAATAGTGGTAGATAAATTCAATGTAGACCCTAAGGATTTATATATGGGTTAGAACTACCTACCCATCACTTTTCCTTGATAAATACACCTCTATACTCCAATGATGTCCTAACAGTCCCTAATTATCACCAAGTTACATTCCATAATCAATTATAAACAATATCATGTAATCAAAAACCATCATATAGAAAACCAAACTAAAACCTAGATTAAACCAATAAAGATTACCAAAATAATTGAAGTATTCACTAATCAGAAGAAATCCAAAAATAAATTAAAACTACAAATCCATAAATTAAATCCATAAATGATGAAAATAATTAACCATTACATAATGTATTCACACTAAAATAGTGAATAATAACTTATAAGTCACTCATTTAGGACACCTTTAACATAAACGGAAAGTCACTAGGGTATTAGAATGTATTTGACCATGACTTTAGTGAAATCCTGAATCATTAAACCCACTTACAAAAAAGAGAATAAAGAAATATAATAGAGGGGAAGTGAGGAGAAGGGATGAGAGTTTACCAAGACTTAATCATGAAATAACTCCCTTGGATATTTCCCAAATCAAAGTTGAGAAATAGGATTGAATAGAAAGGATAAAGGGATCCCATGGGAATTTTTCAAATATATAGAGATAACTATAACTCTAGCCCCCAATTTAGGAATTATAATTTTAAAAATATAATATAATTTTTCCCTTTTGGAATTTTTTTTTAAAATATTCAAGGTGGCCTCACTAGAACCATGTCTTCCCCCCCCCCATGCTAATCTTTTGGTGGTCACATCAAACACTTATTAAATTATCATTGGGTGTTCAGTGTCTCCTAGAGAGTATCGGGATCACTAGTTTATCCATAAAAATCCTAGTGACCTTCCATTATAACTTTAGTTTCATACAGATGGTTTCCCCATTTTTTATTTACTCCACCAACTCCAACATTTCCTCTCTCTTTCTTTTTAAAAACCTTTTTCATCCTAAAAATCCACTTTAAGAAGTCTAAAACTACAAGACCTATCCCCACACACAACCTATAAAATAAAATAAAATAAAATTCTCCGCAATTAAATGAATAAAGTTTCTTAAAAAATATCATGAACAAGTTTAGCATTGTTAGAATGGTTTTATGGATCATAATCTATGGTGCACTTCACTTGATTACCTAAATCTTTATAAAAACCAATCCAAAACTGAGATAAAAACCACAGTGACCTTAAAAAGTTTATAAATGGTTTGATTATCCATGATTAGAATAAAATGGAAAAAAATAGTTAAAATATCAATAATAACCCAAACAGCATCTTTACCTTTTGGTGATTTCAAAAATATAGTTACAAAATACATGGTAACATCATCTAATTTTTTATCTAGAATAAGTACTGAAAAAATCATACCCATTGGCTTCTAGTGATCAACTTCTACACTCTCATAGGTAAAGAAACATGAAATGGACCCATCCATGTCATTTTTCATACTTATCCATTAAAAATATTGTTGAACACTATCATAAATATTGGTAAAACTAAGATAAACTGCCCAACAAGAAATATGATAATCCCTCATCACTTCCTCTCATTATTATAACAAAATAAAAAATGACCCCTAGAAATACAATATTGAATCACCATTAATATCTCACATGGATATTTACTCCCTATAAAATAATCTATAACAAAAACCTCGATACTCAGAATCTAAATTGTGAACCTCTTTCACTAACTCCATCAGGGTGAAGTGATGTTATAAGGTTCCATGATAACAAAAAATTACTCCTTGTATACATCAAGATGAAACTCAGATAAAAGTGACATAATCCACCACTCATCTTGTGACACATGAACTACATCAATATGAGACTTCTTACTCAATGAATTAGCAATATCATTTCCTTTCACTGGGGTATATATCATCTCAAAATCAAAAGAATAAATATATTCAAACCATATTCTATGTAAAATATTTAAACAACATTTATAAAATACATACTTCACACTATTATAAAAAAATTACAATAAACATTTCATCAAAAAAATAATGCGGCCAAATTTTATGAATATGCACAACCACTTCCATATTGAGATCATTGGTAGGATAATACTTATTATATAACCTATTATTATAAGAACCATATACCAGTAATTATTCATATTACATCAATGTGGACCATACACTCACACTGAAGGTATTATAATAAACATCAAAGTGTTTACTTCACTTTGATAGAATGAGAATAGTTATTGATTCTAGTATATTATTCAGTAATTAAAATAAAACCTTTCATTAATCATGCCATTAAAACTTTACTACTTTAAAAGTTAACATCATCATAGTCATACGTAGTTAAGATAAGTCTCAAATTAATTGATGGTAATAACCTCAAATCCCCAAGAAACTCAGAATGACAAAAAAAATCCAAGGCTTCTCCCAAGTCATCATAGCTACCACCTTATCATGGTCCATAGATATTTCATATTCAAAGAAAAAAAGTCTAAAAACATCTCCTCTATGATCTAAAAGATAAATTTCAAAATCCTAACATGAAATCGATGAGATTTGAAGTTATCCGTGATAATGGTTAAATATCCTCCATGATTCGCATATGATAAAAACAATCACAAATATAATGACTACAAATAAAATAAAATAAATCTATATAAGAATGAAAAACAATGTTTACTATTTCCATAAACATATTTGGTTCATTCATCACTCTAAAAAAGCATCGCTAAGCACTACAAATGATCATACCTCATTTGAAAATATATTTTTGTACATATTTAACTATCACCCTAAAATGGTGATAACATGATAAAATATTGACCTTCAAAAAATATTACACTCCTCTTAGCTAATAAAATAAATCTTTGATCCATGATAAATGATGTCAGTACTTAATGGTAACCTGATTCAACCTATTATCATTAACACATAAGAGAAATATCATATCAGAATACTTGGAAAAAAATCAATGAATAACCCCACAATGTTACACATTTCTCAATGAATCCTTTAGATTAAATATCATGCCACTAAGTAATCAATTCTCTAATAGAGGTTGTATCAAAGCGATACTATGGTACTAAGATAAGCATGATACCTAGTACTAAGTTAATCACAAACTCCACCTCCCTCTCTAGGGATAATCCTACAAACTCTTTAGAAATAAATACTCATATATATCAACCATAAGAGAAAAATAAAAATTTCAACACCTGAAAATGATCCACCAACCATCCATTCTACATAATATGTGATTAATTCTCAACTTCAAAAAACATAGTCATCCCTCCAAGTATGATAGTCTCATTCTCCTAATAAAACATAAAAATTGTTTCAATATGGAAAGAAGGTCAATCACCTTCGATAATAATCTATATGTTCTCAAAAAAATATCAACAAGTCCATTTCAATAATCATATTAGATCAATTCATCTCCATAATTAAGAAGTTTGAGAGATATCCAAACCCACTGATGATGATGACACATGTTGGGTATCTTCTGATAAACTTTTGTATCATTACCAATAGAATATTTAAATTCAAAAATATATAAAAAAACTCAACATTAAAATCCATGTAAAAAAAATAGAAATAAAGCAATGAAAATCACTGTAATTAATAAAACAAAGTTAAAGGTAGAGGTAACCAGCATCATACCTATTACTATCGAAGACCTCTCAACAAGGTAAATTATATCCTACTCTATAAAAAATAAATAACTAGACCATGTAACATAAACCTACTCCAAAATTATATGACTCCCATTTACTATATCTCTCATTTGAACTTATACTCAAGAAGTCATGTCATATTTATAACTAGACCATAGATGAGATATATAACTATCACACTATGGTGGTGTGTTATCCTATGGAAAGATTCCAGAGGGGAAGCTTAATCTAGACCTTCACCCCTATGAGACTCCATACAGAAAAATTTATTCAGATGCCCTATTTTTCAACGAGAATTAAATTACTTTTGATCATTATAAATGTGGCTTGGGTTTTACCTTTTCATTCACATTAATATCACTGTTATGGAACCCTACCTCTAGAAGAAAGAGAAGAAAAGGTCTTTCTTTATCTACTATATCACCTATTATATCTCTAATAGTCATAAATTTTGTTCTTCTCACCACTTCCAAGTCCACCAACACCCATTGAAGTCCTCGTTTATTCCTCGTATTATTTTTATTCCAAAATATACTTTTCCACCACTTCTATGAAAGTAGGTGAACAAAACAGTCAAACCATTAAATGAATATCCAATTTCATTCTATATTTGAATCGATTGTATTTAGAAGTTTCATCTTTACCCATGTTTTTAGAAAAACAAATAAAATTCATAAAATTATAATTATAATTAAGATTATACATATTTTAATTATTTAAATCCATAAAATTATGATTTTTATCAAACCACAACACCTAAAAATATATCTAATCAAAGAAAAGATCCTAGAAAGTATCCCACAATAATCCCTCTATCTTCATTCCCTAAATTAAAACATCCTTTAAATGCTATAATGGTCTATCAAGCATAAATATGACAAGACACATTTTTTTATCCACAAGTGCATAAATAAACTCTAATATCTTATCTATAACATTCAACCTCTACTCTTATTTATGATGCTTAGAATCTATTCTAATAATAAAAGGATATTGTACATGAAAATATCAAACCACACCAGATTCCACTACCACCTCTTAATATGGTCTCCCTTACATTTTTTAAAATTTATTATATATTTTTTTATTTATATAATTATGACTATCCATGTGGGTCGGTGATGGAAAACAAAATACATCGGTTCAAAAGGTGGTAGTCTATCGTACACCAGAGAAATGGTGTTGTTTCCCATTTTATGGAGGATAAAATGGATATATATTATGTCATAAACATAAAAAAATATCATTATATTTTATATATTGGTGTTATTATATTCTAATTTTTTATATATAATTTATTGTGTAAAATAATTGATTAAAAGAAAGAGATCAGTGAATACAATTATCTTCGCATAGAAGAACCTCCTTTGGATCTATTACTAAGGACCCTAGCGTTCATATTTTGGGAAGACCATAACTTTTATAATGTTCATAAGAATGTTTGGGAGATTTTTTTTGAGGTTTTTATTAATCAAAATGGCATTATAGGTTTGAATAAGTGGGGGTAGGTAGTTTCCTTTTATATTTGAGGAGTATAATTTTTTTAAAGACCAAAAACTATTAAATAATGGGAAGTCACTCTCACCTCAAGTTCCTCAAAAATTGGAAAATAAATAATTGTATGGAAGTTAAGGTCATTAAATGCCTCCAAAACATAAAAGTAAACATTTTTAAACATTTTTCCATTATCCTCTAATTTTATTTACTTTTATGATTTTGGTTTTTACCAAGGTAACTAGTTTTTTAACCTAGGTAATTAATAATTTAAGCATAAAATCAATTTATCCTTATAAAATAATTTGTACCCAATGACTCATAATATTAAATAAAATTAATAAAGTAAAAATTCCATGGGTTTGGAAAATTAATTTTAACACAAGAACATGTAACGTACAAAACCCTGTTTAAACCATAATTATGGGAAATAAATTTTAATTTCTTTACTAATCATTATGAACAAAAATTAAGTTAAAATTATTATATAATATTAATTATTATTATTATTATTGTAAATATTTAATCCATTTTATGAAATTAAATTCAAATAATTGGTATAATTTAATTTAAAAATAAATCTGCAAATCATGTCGAAAAACGATTTTTAAAGAAATAAATTTTTCAAGCATAAGATGATCTTACATTAATTATATGACTAGTGATCATAATTTTATGGATTAAAATTAATAACTACATATATAATATAAATTTAAATTAAATATTTATTTATTAATGGTTATTTTAATTAATTAAAATGGAGGAAGATTATACATTTAAAAATAGTTTTCAGAAGAAAAAAAATGCGCTTTTAAGCCTAAAAATAAACTTATACAAAAATTTAATATAAATATGATTAAATTGTAATTCAATAGATTAAATATAACAATATAATATTTATTTAATTTTTAAATTAAATTCAAAACATAATGTGACTTTAAAATTACTTAATTTAGTGAAAATAAATAATGGTATTTGAAAAATATGTATTTTTTACTATTCACTAAAAATCACTCCTTTCAAAAAAAGCCAAAAAATTAACCCTTAGATAATTTTCATATTATGATTTTAAAAATTATATATTTTTAGTAGAGTAAAATATATAAAATAAGAATAAATTAATTATAATTCCCAAACATAAAATGAAAAATAAAACCATTTTTGAATAAAATAAATTTTGAAGCTTAAAATAACTTTACTAAAAATTTGAGTGATTATTTACTAAGAATTTAACCATAAATTTTCATTTACTAAGAACTATATATTTATTTAATATTTTATTTTATTCTATTCATATCCTCTAATTCAATGGTTAGGTTATAACAATCATATGTAAATAACATATTCCGTGGGACATTTAAGATTGGTGTCGCATGCCATACGCACTATCGAAAACAATGTTATCCATTTAAAATTTTGGGTTTCAGGTACCATAATATATCAAATGGATTAAATATATTTAAACTAAATATATTTTCAAATAACTAGGTGTTACATTCTCCCTGCCTTCAATAAATTACATCCTCACAATTTTAATTTCTACTCAAAAATCAAGGTCTTAATGTTTGAAAATTCCTTTATTGAAAACCCACATCATAAAAATGGTTAAAAAACATACTCTCAAAATAAAGAAAGATAAATATGAAGTTCATTAATAATAACACGTATCTAGGTTTCCAAGTAGGAAATAATTGGTGGGAAATGAAAATATGGACATGGAAGAAAATCATAAATAATTAGGGGCGGTTATAGGGATCATTGATCATAAGAAATTGAATGATCAACAGAAAGTTAACAAGAAAAAACCATAAATCTATGATGAGTTAAAATACCATTGATTCATTGGATATTAAGTTAATAGGATAACATTTGTTTAAGTTCATTTTCCAATATTTGAGGTATTCTTTTACTATAAAGATACATAAAACTAAAAAATATACTTATTTGACATATTTTTATTTAATGATAAAAATTTCAAAAAATTTTATCCTTTTATCAATTTAAACATCATTTAACAATCCTATAAATGAATTTAAAAATTCAATTTTCATTCCTAAAGCACTGAGATTTACTTTTAATTGGTCTTAATATCCATAAACGGGTGACAATTCCTTCCATCTGTTTCTAAATATTTACCAAAACCAAAATGGTTATCCCATGTTAATATTATACATTAATCTCTAAAACTCAATAGTAATTTTCAATGTTCAAGTCAATATTTATCCATAAAATTGTTTAAGTGAAAGAAATTTCATATTAACTAGGATATCATGTATGTCAGTGGTTGTTATAGCACCCTTGTTACCCTCCAGTTGTGGGTTATTTCCTAACTACCTTTCCAGATGTGGCAGGTTTTCACTCAGGATGTGGGTTGTCCTTTTTAAAAAATATATTAATATAATTCCTATAAATTTCCCAAAAATATTATGAACATCCTAAAAACAATATTAGTCATAAAATCATTTTTTAACCTCAATGTTTTTCTATACAACATATTTTTTTCAAGAAATCTAATAATATTAATTGGTTATTATTACATTAACATCAATGCTTATATTAACCCTAAATGTTATGAATACCTTTAAACTTATGTCCATAAAATATTAAATCTTTATTTATCATATAACATTTTAACTAAAACATATAATTATACAAAGGGTTATACTCCCATAATTTTTTATAAAAATATACTTAATCATGTTATATTCTTTTCATATAAAATTTCAAAAGGGGTATCTATGCCTTTAAACATATGAGCATCCTTATACGTACCGTAACAAAATGTTTTAGATTTAACCTAAATCATTCATTGTCATCATCTATTCAAATCCTTCATAATAGTTCATAAATAAAATGTGGATTGTCCAAAGAATATCCTCCAAGAGTGTCAAATTAGGTGCATAGTAAGGCCCATTATCATGTACAAGGTGATGATCGAGTCAAATGACAATGCACCCATTTTAGGGTTATTTCCTATAGGTACAATTTTTCATGAACCATTTCCACTTTTTAGTATCTACAAAGGGATTTATTCTTAGGAAAAAACAAATAATATATTCCTTACCAAAAAAAATATGTACTTATATACTTATCCTCAAGGTATACCATAATGTTATGTTCCCTAATATATGTTTTACTAAATATAGTGCCCAACATTTCTACTAAACTTTCTCTGATATCAACTATAAAGACCTCAACCCTAGTATCCCAAATTCAGTGGTCACTTTATTTAATTGGTGATAGATACAAGAGATAACATCACAAAGGACTATATATTTTATTAGTCTTGGTAAACTAGATATATACTTTATTCTTGCATTACATTTGAAAATATGAAATACAACATAATGAAAGTAAAAAATTATGCATCCATGAACTCATTAAATGATTCCTTCTTCATATCCTGGGGAAAGCGAACAAAATAATGGTGAGCATTAATTTTCAGAAAGAGTTACGTAAAGAGAAAGATATAATGAATAAATAAAAGCATACTCAATAAGGCATAATTGTAACACCCGAGACTTTTATGTTATATAAATCATCAAAGGAATCTTTTTCTACACAACACTTTCTTGGCTTGCTTTACACGCAATCGCGACCTTCCTCGATAGCTTGCGTCGTACGCAATACTGAGTTTCACTAAACAACAATATGCTATTAAAACTAGCCGTTATGAATAGTAATAACCACTTTTTGAAATTTTATAAATTTTATTTTTCAAAATGGACTTCATTTTTGGACTCAGAATATCGAAATTAGCCTAGGGTGAAATTTTGGTATTTTTCTGAAAACTTTCAATTTTTGATGAATAGTGAAACCACTAAGTGGTAGGTTAAAAACTGAATTTTGCATAAAACTTAATTTTACCACTTCTGTGAATGGAATTTCAAAAATCCGAGAGACACGGTTAATATCAAGGACTAAAATGTGGTTCAATGAGATGAAAATAATTTTTTGGTGAATAGTAACTTTTTACTATTTTTACCGCGGTTAATAGTAAATAGGGTAACTAAGGGTAATTATGATATTAATATTACCCTAACACATGTCCTAATTCTATTGGACAAGTGTAATTCTACCAAAAACAAACTTAGGAATAAAATATGACCATTTAGGCCCACTTGGATTAGATTAGGACATTTATTATTAATTTATTTAAAGAAGGGTTAAAATAGTTAAAATCAAAGTTTAATAAGTAAATCATTTTTAATATAGGTTTATACATAAGATAAATTCGATTGTAAATATTCATTAGAAAGCTAAAAAGATTTCCTACATGATGGTATTTTATTTGTAATTTTTAGACATCAAATAATTTAATTTATTTATGACACAAAGATGATGCAGTAATTATCTTATTAATGAAATATTGACAAAATTGATAATATAAATACCAAAATAAATGTAATTTGAGACTTTTTATGAATTCCACTAATTTTCTAGGTTACTATGATATATTAGTATTGATTTAATCAACTTGTTTCGAACATATAATTCTGTTATGACTTTGACAAAAATCATATATCAAATAGTGTCAAAATTGACACAAAATAGTTTTTAAATCAAATATTATATTATTAATTGTTATTTTATTCCTAAAAATCTAAGGTTCGGCCAAATGACTTAGATAAGGATATATATTTTAATAATAAACAATTTGGGGTTCGTTTGGCATGTTATAGTAAGTGTATTAACCATATAGTGAAAGAAAACAAAAAGTCATGGTAAAAGTTAAATTATTTAACTTAGAGTGAAATCTAATTGATAAGGTTAAAATAATACCCTAAACTTGTCTAAATTCTATTGGTTGATAGGATTTCGACCCATCCCCACTTTGGCTTCGAAATAAGACCCGTTGGAACCATTATAAACCGATTTTGACTTTAATATAAAATAATATTTTGAGATATTCCTAAGGTGCCCCTCTCCTCCCTTATAAAAGGGCACCTCCTCCCCCTCCTCCTCACACCAATTTGAGCACTCAAGCTCGGCCAACCCCTGCCATTTTCCCTTCTCCACTTCCCTAGAATAATCCTAGAGGTCCTGGTCTTCTCCAAAGACCAATCTTAGTTCCTTAAGTGGAGGATTCAAAAAGGCGTTCCAAAGAAGAGGTAATATCCATTACCGATCTTTTCAATTTCTTTCTTCTTCAACTTCTTCTTCTTTAGTTGTTTCATGATAAAGTAATAACATCAGTATTACTTACATACTGATATGTTATTATAAATATGAAACAACCCTAATTCACCTTCTATCCATCCTACGGAAAAATGAAATCACCGCGCGTGCGTACGTACGGAATACCGTCTCCACGCCGTGGTGTAATCTATTTTCCACCATCACCTTACAAGGATGGGTATAATGGTGTAATGAGTAACTATATATGATTATTATTAAGTAATATTGATACTGAAATAATATATATATATACTCCAATACAATTCCACGATCATAGGAACGATATCATCACTCGTGCGTACGTACGGAATACCGTCTCCACGATGTGATGCGACTCGTTCTACATGATCTTCATTTCATAATGATTATATAAATGAATTGAATGAATGAATATGGTATATAATACACTAATACCATTCTGGAAATGAATTATCTATAACCTAAAGATAAGAATAAGAATTTATTCGACAAAACACGCATAAGAACAAAAAGTTATAAAGACCCGAGTAACAAGTAACAATGAAATATTACTAACAAGAAGCTAATAATATGACCATATATGATCTCATATCAATATGTATGATTCTGGAATAAGTCAATAACATTATTTAAACCATTATACAGGAGCTTCGGACACGAACAAAGCAAATCGGACCTAAGGTAAGGGAAATATCACAATCTCATTTTTATCCGAGATTGTTTATTCGTAAGTATTTACTGGGGTGTATTTTATCATCCACATCCATGTTCCCTCAATATGTAATATTGTTTCCATCCACTTGAAATAGTTTAAATCCAATTTTACCCTTAGGTGAGTTTTTAGTAAAGAATATGAAAGGAATCTTTTGTCGTTTTTCCGTACGAGGTACTTTTTGACTTTTCCGACAAAAGTACGAAGAATGTTTTTTTTAACTTATACGGCATGAATGGATTTCTAAAACATTATTTCCAAGAAGCTTCCTTTACAAGTTTTCAAGTTTATTTTTAATCAACTTCTTTTAGTCTAAAATTTTATGACATGTTAAGAAAGGAAAAGTGTTTTTGAAGTAGAAAGGATATTTTCCTCAAGAATGAAGTTCAAGTATTTTATCAAAAATGTTTTCCATCTAAGATAATAAAAAGGGTTCTGTTTTTATCCCTATTATTACATTGATTTGATCATGTTGTGATGGAATTATTTTTATTAATTCCTTTATCTTATATGAATTGATTTATGATGTCATGATGTTTCAAGAATCCCATTTTTGTTACATGTGTTATGCAATGATGTATGTTTTATGATTATGTGGCACACATAAGAAAGGATTCATTATAAGATGGGTGGGACCTATATCTCCCTCCAATGCATTGGGTAAAGATTTTATATCTCATGAGATAGACATGGCTGGAACGGAAGGTTATTTCGGTTCAGTGATACAGGACTGAAACGAGGAGTGAACTCGGTTCAGAAAGGGACTTTGTCCACTAAGATAGTCTTGGCAATGAGTCATGACTAACAAGAAATGATTTTCCATGATTATGTGTGCATGCCACAAAGATTCAAGTTTTATGTTATGATTATGGGGATCTCATTTTCACTTCTATGATTTATTCCATGTTAAGATATTATGATCTCTTTTGCAGGTTTTGATTTTCAAAAAGATATGATATGATTTTTATTTCCTTTATTTTCCCTTGCTGAGCATTTGAGCTCACCCTTTTATGTTTTCTTTTCCCCAGGTCAGGAAGATGGATATTAAGTAGAATATGCTAAAAGGGACCCTAGATATGATGAAATAAATGGGAGACACTGTAGAAGATTTATGAACCAGTTGTTTATGTTTCCCAGTTTCTAAAGACACTATACCTATACGGTCCTTTGTGGTTTTGTCATATGTTGTAATAAGTGTGATTCAATTTTGAAGTATTAACAATGTATGTAAAGTGTGGGTCGTTATAGTTGGTATCAGAGGAAAGGTATAGTCAACCTTTGGAAACTAGGATGTGAAAGCCTTAGTAATAACCCTAAGGATAAGTCTAAGCATAGAACACAATTTTAGAAATGGCCTTGAATAACCTAGGATAAGACCTTAAGCATGAAAATTTTATTCTTGAATTATGTGGTTTCCTATTATAATTAGTGTTGCTCACACTATTCTTCTTGGTTTTAGTCAATGGCTGGAACCCGAAGGAACCGTGTTAATGCGGAATGCGATGGGCAATGCAATGATTGTCCCCCTGAGCAACCAAACGATATGGGAGCTGGAATGCAAAATCTTGTAGCTATGCTCACACAACTTTCTCAAGCTATGAATCATGCAGGATTTCCAAACGAACAAAGAAGGGAGCAACATTCTGTTGAATCCTTCATGAGGCAGCGTCCACCATCTTTCAGCGGGTCTACTGATCCATTAGTTGCTGAACAATGGATTAGTACTACTGAAAAGATATTTTCAGTACTTCAATGTTCTGAGCATGATAAAGTCATCCTAGCAGTGTATCATTTGGAAGGAGATGCGGATCAATGGTGGAATCTTGTTAAGAATACGAGGCAAAGGGATGAAATTGAGTCTATGGAATGGGACGAGTTCAAGAACTTATTTTTCAATAAGTACTTCCCTCGTATTCTCCGAACAAAGATGGAGAAAGAGTTCCTTGAACTGAAGCAAAGGGATGATGAATCTGTTAGTACCTATGAAGCAAATTTTACAAGACTTGCAAGGTACGCTTCTGGTATTATTATCCAACCTGAGAGTAAGATCGATCGATTCTTTAGTGGCTTAAAACCAAGTCTTCGAAGGGCGTTAGCCATAAGGGACTTCAATAGCTACGAGGAAATCGTTCGATGTGCTCTCAAAGTCGAGATGGATATTGGAGTAACCCATCAGTCACATGGGTTTGATAAGAAGAGGAAGATGGAATTCAAAGAAAAATCTAAAGAGCACACGGAAAAGAAGATGAACTTTCCCTTATGCTCAAAGTGTGGAAAGAAACATGGAGGGAGTTGTCTTAAAGGGACAAGTAAATGTTTTAAATGTGGAAAGGAAGGTCATCAGGCATTTGAATGCCGTGATAATGGGAAGAAGATGTCTAATGATGCAAACAAAGGAAGGGATACACATAATGAACCTGCTACACTTCAATGTTTCAAGTGCAAGGAGATGGGGCATTATGCCAATCAATGCCCAAATCCAAGGGTTGATGATGATGGTCGACGTCAACAAACTCTTAAGGCTAAAGACAAAGGAAAGTCACATGCAATTTCTATCAGCGATGTGGAGTACGATAACGATGTGGTGAAAGGTACACTTACCATCCACTCTAAAGTAGCAAATGTTTTATTTGATTCTGGATCCACCCACTCTTTTATTTCTGAAAAATTTTCTAAGGGTATCACCGTATTACCTCAACAATTAGATGTTGAGTTAGCCGTGACAACACCTAATGGCACATCAATCGCATCAGAAGTTTATAATTCTTCTCCGATCGAAGTTTGTGGGAAAGTGCTTCCTGCAAATCTTGTGATCCTTCCTTTAGTGGAATTTGATGTGATTCTTGGCATGGATTGGATTTCTCTACATGGAGCTCATATCAATTGCCAAAGAAGGGAAGTCACATTTCATATTCCAGATCAACCTACGATCGTCTATCAATGCAAGGATGAACATAACCTTCCAGTGGAAATTTCTTCCATCTTATGGGTATTGATTCCACTAAATGAAGGTTATTTATCTCAAATGGTTGGTGAGAAACTCACGATTAAGAATATGCCCATTGTACGGGAGTTTGATGATGTCTTTCCGGAGGAATTGCCGGGTCTTCCACCAAATCGTGAAGTTGAGTTTTCAATAGAACTCGTACCGGGTGCTTTTCCTATTTCAAAGACACCTTATAGAATGGCCCCAATTGAGTTGCAGGAATTGAAGAAGCAACTCCAAGAGAATCTTGATAAGGGATTCATACGCCCTAGTGCGTCACCTTGGGGAGCACCTGTTCTATTTGTTAAGAAGAAAGATGGATCAATGAGACTCTGCATTGATTATCGAGAACTTAACAAGATCACTATCAAGAACAAATATCCTCTCCCACGCATTGATGACTTATTTGACCAACTACGCGGAGCTCAATACTTTTCCAAGATTGATCTTCGTTCAGGGTATCATCAATTAAGGGTCAAAAGGGAGGATATACCAAAGACGGCTTTCCGTACAAGGTATGGACACTATGAATTTATAGTGATGTCATTTGGTCTTACTAATGCCCCTGCTATCTTCATGGATCTAATGAATAGAGTCTTTAGAGACTATCTTGATCAATTTTTGGTAGTCTTTATAGACGATATTCTTGTCTATTCAAAGAGCAAGGAAGAGCATGAAGATCACTTGAGAATTATATTGAAGACCCTGAGAAAAGAGAAGCTTTATGCCAAATTTACCAAGTGTGAATTTTGGCTTCAAAAAGTTGCATTTTTGGGTCATATAATCTCAAAAGAGGGGATATCTGTGGATCCAGAAAAAACAGAGGTTATCGAAAGATGGTGAAGACCAACAACAGTAACTGAGATCCGAAGTTTTCTTGGTTTGGCTGGATATTATCGACGTTTTGTAAAAGATTTTTCACGGTTATCTAATCCAATCACCAAGTTGACTCGGAAAGGAGTTAAGTTTGTCTGGACAGAGGAATGTGAAGAGAATTTCAAGGAGTTGAAAAGAAGGTTATCCAGTGCACCTGTGCTCACACTGCCTTGTAGTGGAGAAAGGTTTGTGATCTACAGTGATGCATCCAAGAAGGGATTGGGGTGTGTTCTTATGCAAAATGATATGGTGATAGCTTATGCCTCACGACAGTTGAAAATCCATGAACAAAATTACCCAACACATGATTTGGAGTTGGCTGCGGTAATCTTTGCATTAAAGATTTGGAGGCATTACCTTTATGGTGAAAGGTGTGATATTTATACTGATCATAAAAGTTTAAAGTATATTTTCACACAAAAGGAGCTGAATATGAGCCAAAGAAGATGGTTGGAGCTGATTAAGGATTATGACTGCTCAATCCATTACCACCCTGGGAAAGCAAACAAGGTGGCAGATGCATTAAGTCGACAAGACCATGCTAGTTTATCCATGATGAGGATCACAAAAGATCCAATATTTATGGATTTACAAAGGATGGATCTTGGAATTATAATGGAAGGGGAAAAATCTTATCTTTCTCAAATGAATGTTCAACCATCTATACATGTGAAGATTAAAGAGGCACAGAAAGAAGATGTCGAGTTACAAAAGAAGGTGAGAAATGTTCCTGAATTCAACCTTGATTGTGATGGGATAATAAAGTTCAGGAATCGGGTTTGTGTTCCTCCCATCCCCGAATTAAAGAAAGAGCTGCTGGATGAGGCTCATAGTTCTTCATTCTCTATTCATCCTGGAAGCACGAAGATGTATAGGGACCTGAAAGAGTACTTCTGGTGGGATGGCATGAAAAGAGATGTTGCTGAATATGTCTCTCGATGCTTGGTTTGTCAACAAGTTAAAGCTGAGAGACAGAAGTCTAAGGGGATGTTACAACCATTACCCATACCCGAATGGAAATGGGAAAACATCACTATGGACTTTGTCACAGGACTTCCTAAAACATCCAAAGGCAATAATGCTATCTGGGTCATAGTTGATCGTCTTACAAAGTCTGCACACTTCATTGCTATTAGAGAGGATTTCTCTCTAGATCAGCTTGCCAGGATATATGTAAAGGAAGTGGTAAGATTTCATGGAGTACCACTTTCTATTATATCTGATCGGGATCCGAGATTTACCTCGAAGTTCTGGCGAAGTCTTCAGCATACTCTGGATACAGAGTTGAGTTTCAGCACTGCTTATCATCCCCAGACAGACGGTCAGTCTGAGAGAACAATTCAAACCCTAGAAGATATGTTGAGAGCTTGCTCTATGGATTTCAAAGGAGGTTGGGATCAACACCTACCTTTGGTGGAATTTTCTTATAATAATAGCTTTCACTCCAGTATTCATATGGCTCCTTATGAAGCTCTCTATGGAAAGAAATGCAGGACTCCAACTTGCTGGGATGAAGTTGGGGAAAGAAAGCTATTAGGACCTGATCTCGTTGATGAAATGGCAGAAAAGGTCAGATCTATTCAACAACACATAAGAGCAGCTCAGAGTCGACAGAAAAGTTATGCCGACAACCGAAGAAAAGACCTAGAGTTTGAAGTGGGTGATAAAGTGTTCTTACGAATATCTCCCTGGAAGAGGGTTATGAGATTTGGAAAGAAGGGGAAGTTGAGCCCTAGATATATCGGTCCTTTTGAAATACTGGATCGTGTTGGGAAGGTAGCTTACCGATTGGCGCTTCCACCGAATCTCTCTCAAGTTCACGATGTGTTCCATGTATCTCTCCTGAGAAAGTACATACCAGATCCTTCACATGTACTCAGCTCAGAAGTTGTACCGCTGGAGCAAGATCTTTCTTATGAAGAACAGCCGATAGAGATTCTGGATCGTAGCGAAAAAGTCCTACGAAACAAGACCACTCGCTTGGTGAAAGTTTTATGGAGAAACCACCAACTTGAAGAAGCTACATGGGAGCTTGAGGATATGATGAGGGAGAAGTATCCTCATTTGTTTGTTGCAAAGTGACGAATTTCGAGGGCGAAATTCTTTTTAAGGGGGGTAGAATGTAACACCCGAGACTTTTATGTTATATAAATCATCAAAGGAATCTTTTTCTACACAACACTTTCTTGGCTTGCTTTACACGTAATCGCGACCTTCCTCGATAGCTTGCGTCGTACGCAATACTGAGTTTCACTAAACAACAATATGCTATTAAAACTAGCCGTTATGAATAGTAATAACCACTTTTTGAAATTTTATAAATTTTATTTTTCAAAATGGACTTCATTTTTGGACTCAGAATATCGAAATTAGCCTAGGGTGAAATTTTGGTATTTTTCTGAAAACTTTCAATTTTTGATGAATAGTGAAACCACTAAGTGGTAGGTTAAAAACTGAATTTTGCATAAAACTTAATTTTACCACTTCTGTGAATGGAATTTCAAAAATCCGAGAGACACGGTTAATATCAAGGACTAAAATGTGGTTCAATGAGATGAAAATAATTTTTTGGTGAATAGTAACTTTTTACTATTTTTACCGCGGTTAATAGTAAATAGGGTAACTAAGGGTAATTATGATATTAATATTACCCTAACACATGTCCTAATTCTATTGGACAAGTGTAATTCGACCAAAAACAAACTTAGGAATAAAATATGACCATTTAGGCCCACTTGGATTAGATTAGGACATTTATTATTAATTTATTTAAAGAAGGGTTAAAATAGTTAAAATCAAAGTTTAATAAGTAAATCATTTTTAATATAGGTTTATACATAAGATAAATTCGATTGTAAATATTCATTAGAAAGCTAAAAAGATTTCCTACATGATGGTATTTTATTTGTAATTTTTAGACATCAAATAATTTAATTTATTTATGACACAAAGATGATGCAGTAATTATCTTATTAATGAAATATTGACAAAATTGATAATATAAATACCAAAATAAATGTAATTTGAGACTTTTTATACATTCCACTAATTTTCTAGGTTACTATGATATATTAGTATTGATTTAATCAACTTTGTTCGAACATATAATTCTGTTATGACTTTGACAAAAATCATATATCAAATAGTGTCAAAATTGACACAAAATAGTTTTTAAATCAAATATTATATTATTAATTGTTATTTTATTCCTAAAAATCTAAGGTTCGGCCAAATGACTTAGATAAGGATATATATTTTAATAATAAACAATTTGGGGTTCGTTTGGCATGTTATAGTAAGTGTATTAACCATATAGTGAAAGAAAACAAAAAGTCATGGTAAAAGTTAAATTATTTAACTTAGAGTTAAATCTAATTGATAAGGTTAAAATAATACCCTAAACTTGTCTAAATTCTATTGGTTGATAGGCTTTCGACCCATCCCCACTTTGGCTTCGAAATAAGACCCTTTGGAACCATTATAAACCGATTTTGACTTTAATATAAAATAATATTTTGAGATATTCCTAAGGTGCCCCTCTCCTCCCTTATAAAAGGGCACCTCCTCCCCCTCCTCCTCACACCAATTTGAGCACTCAAGCTCGGCCAACCCCTGCCATTTTCCCTTATCCACTTCCCTATAATAATCCTAGAGGTCCTGGTCTTCTCCAAAGACCAATCTTAGTTCCTTAAGTGGAGGATTCAAAAAGGCGTTCCAAAGAAGAGGTAATATCCATTACCGATCTTTTCAATTTCTTTCTTCTTCAACTTCTTCTTCTTTAGTTGTTTCATGATAAAGTAATAACATCAGTATTACTTACATACTGATATGTTATTATAAATATGAAACAACCCTAATTCACCTTCTATCCATCCTACGGAAAAATGAAATCACCGCGCGTGCGTACGTACGGAATACCGTCTCCACGCCGTGGTGTAATCTATTTTCCACCATCACCTTACAAGGATGGGTATAATGGTGTAATGAGTAACTATATATGATTATTATTAAGTAATATTTATACTGAAATAATATATATATATACTCCAATACAATTCCACGATCATAGGAACGATATCATCACTCGTGCGTACGTACGGAATACCGTCTCCACGATGTGATGCGACTCGTTCTACATGATCTTCATTTCATAATGATTATATAAATGAATTGAATGAATGAATATGGTATATAATACACTAATACCATTCTGGAAATGAATTATCTATAACCTAAAGATAAGAATAAGAATTTATTCGACAAAACACGCATAAGAACAAAAAGTTATAAAGACCCGAGTAACAAGTAACAATGAAATATTACTAACAAGAAGCTAATAATATGACCATATATGATCTCATATCAATATGTATGATTCTGGAATAAGTCAATAACATTATTTAAACCATTATACAGGAGCTTCGGACACGAACAAAGCAAATCGGACCTAAGGTAAGGGAAATATCACAATCTCATTTTTATCCGAGATTGTTTATTCGTAAGTATTTACTGGGGTGTATTTTATCATCCACATCCATGTTCCCTCAATATGTAATATTGTTTCCATCCACTTGAAATAGTTTAAATCCAATTTTACCCTTAGGTGAGTTTTTAGTAAAGAATATGAAAGGAATCTTTTGTCGTTTTTCCGTACGAGGTACTTTTTGACTTTTCCGACAAAAGTACGAAGAATGTTTTTTTTAACTTATACGGCATGAATGGATTTCTAAAACATTATTTCCAAGAAGCTTCCTTTACAAGTTTTCAAGTTTATTTTTAATCAACTTCTTTTAGTCTAAAATTGTATGACATGTTAAGAAAGGAAAAGTGTTTTTGAAGTAGAAAGGATATTTTCCTCAAGAATGAAGTTCAAGTATTTTATCAAAAATGTTTTCCATCTAAGATAATAAAAAGGGTTCTGTTTTTATCCCTATTATTACATTGATTTGATCATGTTGTGATGGAATTATTTTTATTAATTCCTTTATCTTATATGAATTGATTTATGATGTCATGATGTTTCAAGAATCCCATTTTTGTTACATGTGTTATGCAATGATGTATGTTTTATGATTATGTGGCACACATAAGAAAGGATTCATTATAAGATGGGTGGGACCTATATCTCCCTCCAATGCATTGGGTAAAGATTTTATATCTCATGAGATAGACATGGCTGGAACGGAAGGTTATTTCGGTTCAGTGATACAGGACTGAAACGAGGAGTGAACTCGGTTCAGAAAGGGACTTTGTCCACTAAGATAGTCTTGGCAATGAGTCATGACTAACAAGAAATGATTTTCCATGATTATGTGTGCATGCCACAAAGATTCAAGTTTTATGTTATGATTATGGGGATCTCATTTTCACTTCTATGATTTATTCCATGTTAAGATATTATGATCTCTTTTGCAGGTTTTGATTTTCAAAAAGATATGATATGATTTTTATTTCCTTTATTTTCCCTTGCTGAGCATTTGAGCTCACCCTTTTATGTTTTCTTTTCCCCAGGTCAGGAAGATGGATATTAAGTAGAATATGCTAAAAGGGACCCTAGATATGATGAAATAAATGGGAGACACTGTAGAAGATTTATGAACCAGTTGTTTATGTTTCCCAGTTTCTAAAGACACTATACCTATACGGTCCTTTGTGGTTTTGTCATATGTTGTAATAAGTGTGATTCAATTTTGAAGTATTAACAATGTATGTAAAGTGTGGGTCGTTATAATAATCAATATGGATAGTTAAATATATGAACACGCATTCCATTTAATTAGTAACTTTAATACCATGATTTGACAAGGCATAATCAATATGAAAAGTTAAATATCTAAACACACATGGAATTCAATCAACAAGTTGACTATAATGATTAGATAAGCCATAATCAATATGGAATGGTAAATAATTAAACAAAGTTTCCATTTAATAAATAACCTGAGAAAAAAATTCATCCATGGACAATATTTGTAACATCCTACCCCTTCCTCATTGTCTTAATAAGGAAGTGAGATGATAATTATACTTAGGTGACATTCTAAAGGTGCCAAAGGCTGGAAATAAATGTCTAGGGCTTCATGAAAAATTAGGGAACAATTTTCCCTTAGAATAAAACCAACTAACCAAAAAGGACATAGCCAACCACAAATACATGATGAATGTAAACAAAGTAAACCATGATACAAGTTACCAAAAGACAACTAAATAACCTAACTCTTTCATAAAAATTCCCAAAACTAATACAATTAAGTCATAAAAATCCCAAAATCAGAGTACCAAGGAAAAGACTCATCAACAAGACCCAAAGGAAACCATGACATGCTCCGCTACTCCACACCAAGATCCATACTCCAAGAACCTTAATACCTCCCAATCATCATGATGGATCACTAGAAAAATGATATTCTTTACCTTTCTCTATGTCTTGAAAAATGTCATCTAAAAAAGCACCAAAGTTCCAAAGAATGGGATGAATAAAAATACTCAGTAAGTTTCCTCTATTGACTTCCCTACACACGCCACTTGGATAAACCCATTAGCACATTTATATAAATTATTTTATATAAAACATCAAATATTGTAACAATTTCCAGTAAGCTAAACACATCATTACCAAGCCATTTTTCACTAAAATACACAAAATAAAAGCAAAATCCAAACAAAAAACCATAATCTATTTTACCATCACATGTTATCACAACAATTTCATCTTTCTTAACCACATTAATAATCAAAACATATATATAAAGTTTCACACACTAAACCTGGTGTAACAATCATGGTGTAACTTCTCATCCAAGACCATTTACTACTTTCCCAATCTAGAGGTACTTCATGCCCACCTATCTTTGATGGTGGCCCTTCCATCCACTATCCATCCCCTTTTTATAGTGTTACTCCCCACCAACTTCTCATCATTACAACACATAAATAAAATTATTAAGCTATAAAACAAGCATATACACCCACTAAAGCCACAACAATATGAAAACAACCATTTCAAAACCAAATAATCCCTTAATCCATTAAAAATTCCAATTAAAATTTCAATAAAACTACCTTTTTAATGAACCCCATTTTTACAACCATTTCCACAAATCAACCCAAGAAACTGATTTTAAAATCTATATTTTAAAATCCAACATCAAGAACATTTCACCACAATACCCTTTTTTCCCAAAATCCAAAAATCATCACAAAATGAATTTCTATCAAGCCTCGCACATCATAATCACAATAAAATTTAATAAAAAGCAACTAATTGAAAATAAGAATTCTAGTTCTCACAAAATATATTCAAGAGAGAAGCCACCTACCTTAGGGTTTCGGTGAAATCGACCCACTGCACAACTGCACACCAAATCTAGGTAAAACTTCCACAAAACCTCCTTAGATACCTTTTCCTAACATCAACAAGACCATCCGTTTGAATTTTATTTAAAAAAACCCTTGTATAAACATGTTATGGAAGTAGATCTAGAAAACCAAGAGAGGGGAGGAATTAGATCTAAGAAAATCAATAAGGAACCAAGATATGAGGCTTACTGAAAGATAATTACCTTCAACGCACCATGAAACCCCTTCAAATAACTTCCAAAATAAATGGGAGAGCCCTTAAAACCCAAGAGAACAAGAAATACCAAGTAGGGTTCATATGGTAAAAGAGAGGAGGAGTTTAAGGAAAATCCTGAGTGGTCCCATTTTTTAAAAACCACTTTTTAATGTCGCTCATGGTTAGCTCATACAGTTAAGAAAACAGTGTGCTAAATGTGTGCATGATACTTCCTCAACAGGGACCTTTCATGGTTTTATCGCATGGTTAGACAAACTATGAAAATCCCTCTACCTCCACTCGCACATTCTCTTGGAGATCCTGCATGGCTTCCCCTTAGTTGTGATCAAACCGCTCTCCCTTAGAAAATCCCTCAAAACCAATCCTAAACCTTCCCAAACTCTCCTAAACAATACTTAACCACTTTACAAACATACAAAGGAATAAAAAAAGGTTACATAACTCAAACTGGGGGTGCTAAAATATCAATGAAATAATCTCATGGATAATTATAATAGAATTATTAATGAAGTAAATGTTTAATATTGGATTTCATGGTCTCAAACATCATGATATCAATACCATCAAGGCCCTTTACAATATGGTTTAAAACTATGAGTAAAAAAGTCATTTAATGGTAGCTTACTAATTTTCCTCATGATACTATCAATGAATCCAGGGGATATATAATTCAAGGTCCCACATATCACTACATGTCCAATGTATTCCTAATATACCTAATGATCAATTTAATTCATGAACAATATGCCTTATCAATAAATGTTAATATTGAATAACGAATATGGAATATAAATATTTCCCCAGTCAATAAAATAATATTCAAAGTAAAAAACTGCATGTATAAATGATATAAGGTTTAATAAATAAGAATATATTTAATAAATAATATAGATATTTTGGGAAAATTTTATTTCTAATGATAAAAAAATGTGAATATTTCAAGGGAATTTTAATTATCAAAAAAAATAATCAGGAAAAAGAATTTCAATATTTTAACTAGTCAAACTAATTTTAAACCATACAAAGAAATAATATGTATGGTATCATTAAAACATATCCCAAAAGGAGTATAATTAAAATAAAAGGTTTTTTTATGAATATAAATACCATAAAAATATCCCTAAAAATATTCTTGAAGAAAATACCCTTTTACGTTTGAAAATAAATTTTAAAAACTAAAAATTTCTATAATATTAGGAAACCAATTTTCTCTAAAAATAACCATTTAAAATTTTAAAGGAATATTCAAAGTAGTGAGTAGTCATAGATGGTGGTAAAGTTACATTCATACTGAGTATGTTAAAACAAAGATTCATTTCACATTTTTATAAGAAAAATAAAAAGTACCTTGTTTGGAAAATGACTGGAAGATTACTTTTAAAAAAATTAAAAAATAAAATTATGGGTAAACATTAAATTAAAAAATCATAGTAAAAAAATTGAAAATATTTTTAGAAAACATGGAATTAGAAGAAAAAATATTTTTGGCCAAAGATAGAAATAAAGTTAAATTTTATTAAAAACATTTTCTCAATCATTTTAAGTACCAAAGAAGAAAAAATAGTACTATTATTGGAAAAATCATGAATTAAAAAAAATAAAAGAAAATTAAACGGTATTATTATATAATGATCAAATAATTTTCTTCAATGGAGATTATATTATAATCAATCCTGATTGAAATGATAATGAAACATAAATATCTTAAAACTTATGTAACTTTTGAATCGTAAGCCCCGTGAAAGGAATAATATCAAATTAAACATTAAATACCATGAATATAAATATATTAATTATATAACATATCAAAGTGGCATTATATACAACACATAAAATAATATAGACGTATAACATAATATATGTCCAAAATAAGACAATTTGAGATGAGCGACCATAATAATGATCATAACATTGAAGTGCGAATTAATAAACAAATAAAATATGTATATCACATATAAATACACATAATAAAAGGATAAAAACAACATAAGATAATAAAAATTCATTACACATATAATATTAGAATATAAAATAAAATTAAGAAGTAATATAACCTAATTAAAAGAAATTGATTTATAAAATTCTTTACCACTTGGTAATTTAAAAGTCAAATCCCCATGGATGAAGTAATTAAAATTAAAACATAAAAAATATTATATATGATTATTCAATTTATTTCATGTAAAATGGAAATATATATACCATATAAAAAAATTAGGTGCATAACATTACAATATTCCTCAACAAAATAAAATTGATACAATATCATTTACCTCGTGCTTCCTTTATATTGAAAGCGCTTTAACCTCTTGTCTAATATTTTTAATCATTTTAATAATTTATAAAAGAAACTTATTCATGTTTTTAATATCATATATGATTTTCCAATGACATATTAACACCTATTCATTAATAATATTTTATTTTTATTAATAACTTTTCAAGGGTTAATTGTTTTATTTTATCTTGTCTTCTTTGTCGTGGAAGTTCTAGTAATTTTTTATAAGATATAGTTACATCATATATAGAATTATATTAATGTTATAAATATTATATTTTCTTATTTTATGCATTTTTAAATCCATTATTTATTTTTTGGACAAGTAAAATGAGTCGCATTGCTTCGTAAAGATGGTAGGTCATACGTACACACGAGTGACGGTGTCATTCCCTTAATGGGTGAAAGGGTAAGGATGTAGATGGTATATTATTTTTCAATAATTAATATCATGTAATATTTATTATATATATTATTTATTTATATCATTATTACAATCCATGTGAATCAGTGATGGAAAAAAATTACATTAGTTTTATAGGTGGTAGAATGTCGTACACATGAGCGATGACATTGTTTCCCATTTGATGGAGGAGAAGATGGTTAAATATTATAACATATAAATAATAACATATAAGTATAAGTTATATAGATTTTTCATTATATTTTAAGTTTTAAATCATAATTGAATGTGGAAAATGAATAATTAAAAATAAAAATATCAGTGAAGACAATTACCTTCGCTTCTAAGAATGCTCTTCGGATCACTTAATAAGGACCATAGGGTTGGTATTTTGGGGAAAAAGTACATATATAATGTGTATAAGGATTTTTGGGAGATATTTTTTTCTGTTTTGTTCAATAAAAATTTCTTTATAGGTGTAAATAAGTGAAGGGATGGAGTGTCCTTTTAAAATTGAAGAGGAGTGGCATTTTTGGAAATACAAAAAAAATATTCAATAATGGGAAGTCACTCTCAACCCAATGGAATCAAAAATTTATAAATAATTTATTGGAGGTAAGAAAAGTTAGATTCATATATACAAAACATAAAAGTTAACATTTTTTAAACGTTTTATTCCCTTATCCTCTAAGATTATTCACTTTTACAATTTTAGTTTTCACCACAATAACTAGTTTTTTACCCTAGGTAATTAATCCTTTAAGCCTAAAATAAATTGATCCTTATTAGATAATTTGAAACCAATTGTTATTAATATTAAATTTAATTTTTAAAATAATAATTCTATGTGTTTATAAAATTAATTTTAACACAAGCGCATGTAATGTGCAAAACCCCATTTTAAACTTAATTGCAGTAAATACATTTTATTATCCTTACTAATCATTATAATAAAAAATTAAGTTAAAATTATTATATAATAATTATTATTATGGTTACAAATATGGTATATATTTTAAAAAATTAAATTAATATAAGTGGTCGAATTTATTTTAAAAATAAACCCAAAAATCGTGTCTAAACACGGTTTTTGAAGAATTGCATTTTCCAAGCATAAGATGATCTTATATTAACAATATGAATAGTAATCATAATTATATGGATTTAAAGTAATACATTTAGATATATAATATTTAAATTTCATATATATATTTTCTAATTAGTGATTATTTTAATTAAATAAAATTGGGGAACATTATGCACTTAAAAACAATTTTCAGATAAATGTGTTTTAAGCATAAAAATAAGATTATACCAAAATCAAGTATAAAAATGATTAAAATGTAATTAATTAGATTAAATATAAATATATATGAATTATTTATTTTTTAAATAAAATTTAAATCACAATGGAACTTTAAAATTACTTAATTTAATGAAAAGAAATACCAATATTTGAAAAATCGATATTTTTCACTATTCACTGAAAAATCACTATTTTCAAAAAGATCCCAAAAATTTGACCACAATATAATTTGGATATATTAATTTAAAAAAGTATATTTTTTTTAGAAAATAAAATTTCTAAAATTTTTATAAACTAATTATAATTCCCAAACATAAAATGAAAAATAAAACCATTTTTAAAAAAAAATTGAAGCACAAAATGAATTTACTAAAAATTTGGGTGATAATTTAATAATAATTTATCAATAAATTTTTATTTATTAAAACTTATACATACATATATTTCATAATTCACTTAATCCAATTCATACCTTCCAATTCGATAGTTAGGCTCTAATGGTCGTATTTAAATAATATATTTTGTGATTCATTTAAGCTCAATGTTGTGTGTCGTATACAATATTGAACACAATGTTATTCTTTTAAAATATAAAGGTTTTTTGTACTTAAATACATTAAAGAGATTAAATTTATTTAAATGAAATATATAATAAAATCTGAGGGTGTTACATCACCCTCTATATGACCCCGATTATAATTATCATACTCAATCTCCTCCCCATGTTTCTCATCAATATGATTCTTTAGTTCCATGATTATAAAAAAAATAACAAACTTATTTACAATAAGCATCAAATTTTAATCAAATTAACACACCATTCATCACATCATGTGCATGATTATAATGAAATTACTTACATCAACCTATTCATATCATATCATAACATTCATCTCATTGATTTTAGTTAACTAATCCATTACTAATAAACTATTCAAGAAAGATATAATTACATTATTAATAATAAAATAATTTAATTAAAACAAAATAACCCATTAAGCACAATCACATGTGCACACACATATACTATGTTCCAACATACTAAAATGATGCAGGAATATCCTGAAACTCATCCTAAATTAAAATGAGTATTATTACCACCAATATGATTTATAAATAAATAAAAATGCAATCTCATACTTCCCAATAAACTTAGACTTATACTATAGTTAATAAGTAATGCATAAACACATAGATTCATTACCATGTCCTAACTCTAAATCTCATCATTATTAATGTTCCAAAGGATCGAACAACAACTGAGAAGGAGGGTTGAATTAGTTTCTAAATTTTCATAAGTTTCAAAATTTTAGAAACTTAACCCATTAAACCTATTAAAGTTCATTACCTTATCAAATTTTAGTAAAACCCATTCATTAAAAGGTAGTAAATTAATTAAAGCACGTGAGATTTATAAGGTTCGGCCTTAGTGTGAGAACCTACATCATTTCCATAGACACTCTTATGGGTCTATAGAAATTCACTATATTGAATAAGTGAATAAAACTTGTTTAAACTCCCATTATACCCCTTTTATATCCCAGTAATAATTATTATTCTCACTCGCATTAGTTTAAAAAGTTTTCTTACAAACACTTTGAGCCACAAAAAAAAGAACATCAAAAACCTTTTCCACACAATACTCTATCTGAATCCTCAATCCGATGAAAATGGTTCTGATTGGGTAAGTCCAATGTACATAGTTCAATAGACTCAGTATGATGTATCTATTCTCAATATTCACTTCTTATACTTTGTTCAATTTCTTATTATGTTCTTCATCAGTATGATCTTCCACGGTCCAGTAAATAAAATTTTCATATTTTTTACCTTCTAAAAAGATCTCAGTTTGAAAATAAAACTATAACGTGAATTCTACAGAACTTCACCTTTTCTACACATATAAAAAGTTTCAAATTATGAATTTACTGTTCATCTATTTAAAGGAAAACTATGATAGAAAAGGAGGGAAATTGAAAACCTTTTCATTCTTACTCAAATTCACAAAACCTGAATTTCACTCACATTTTAACTTCATATTTGACCACTACAAACCTTACAAAATCTTCTGGTTTCTTCTCGAAACTTTTTCAATTATATAGAATATTTTCTCAAATTCTCAACAAAATATCTAAACCAAAGTTCAGAAAACTCAGTTTTTAAGAAATTTTTAGTCTGATTTGACTTTCTAACAGAAAGTTAGTCTGATTGGAATTTTTGACTAAAAATCAATCTGATTTTAATTTCTAATGGAAAAACATTCTTATTTCATATTATAAATAAAACTAAGTCCAATTTTACTTTCTAACATAAAAGCATTCCGATTTGAATTTCTAAATAAAACTTAGTGTGATTGGACTTTCTAATAGAAACTCAGTTTGAGGTTTTACATCTGATGCAGTCTCCACTCAGAAACTTTGAAATTATTCCAACATCATCATCTATAACTCATTCAAACTTCTAAAAACTACTTTGTTCAGTACTTTTGGATGTGATTAATTGTGCCCTAGTTTCTGGAACCAACACAAACTTTAAAAGGACCTTCAACATCCCCCAATACTTAAAAATATTTTTCAAGATATTTTTCATGATTTATGAGAACTTCAATATTAGTAAAGAATTGTATGATTGAAGTTTAGAAAGTGAAAGAACTTTATAACTCCTGACATCATTTTCTTTATTTAATCTCTTCAAAAACAATATGACTTACTCGCTCAAAAACTTTGTAATTTCTAACAACTATGGTTTCTGATGAATCTTGAACTTCATGTTGATTAATTTGAGATTGATGGTGCATTTGAGAAATAACTTTATCTTACTAACAAATTCTGAACCTGAGGCTTCTCAGTTTGATACTCTATGTCCAGAAAACAACTTTATGAAAAACAAAACTTTTCCACCACTTTTTGTTTGGGTTCAAACATTCAGAAACTTTCACCTGTTTTTCAAAAACATTATTTTACAAAATATTAGTTGTTAAAAAATAAAAATAAAAGTTTTTTAAAATAAACCATCACAATACTTATTCAATATCACCCTTTGGATTTGTTAAAAACACTCATTAATAACTTTTTCAACACTCAGAAATTTTTCACAAATCAAATTTAGTAAACAACTCAAGTTTTTTTACTTTGACCAAAACACATCCTTTTTCAAAAGAGAGTTTCCTAACACCACACTACTGGATAAAGTGATATTTTTGAATGAAATCCATCCCTTGATGAAAAGAAATTTTTTTGGTTATGTTAAGATAATTCCCCCCACACTTTTATCATTTCCTCTCACTTTTATTTTTTGTCTCCCCAATTTTATGATAACCTCAACTTCAGATTCAATTAAGTAAGAAAATTTTTACATATTCTCCCCGTTTTTAAAAATAATCCAAAGCATGGTGGGGTGTCATTTATTTTATTTAGGAAGCCATTGGAGGAGACTAAACATGAATTTTCATCCTCAAATAAACAAACCTTTATTTTGGTATTTATTTTTTAAAGATATTAGTAATTTGATATATAATAGAGATGTATTCTGGAAAAACATTTCCAACATCAAATTTCTATTTTATGAAGTTAAAATTTATGTCAATGTGTTTTGAACTTGAATGTTAGATAAGATTTTTAGAAATATCAATTTCACTTTGAATATCAAAATGTATCTTTAATGGTTTAGAAACTTTTACTTTAAAGTATTATAACTAAACTTCCATCTATAGCATCTGAGTACCATATTGAGTAGATGCAACATATTATGATTTATTTGTGCTCAGATTTACTAAACTTTGTTTCTTACTATGGCAACTCACACAATATTAACCCAAGAAAAATGATCCTCAAGAAGTTGATTTTCTATCATTATAATGTGCATCCTAATTGGAATTATTATAACTAAGAAAGTTCATATTACAAATTATTTTGTATAAAATCCCATGTGAATTTATTTCATTAACATATATCATAATTCTCCTTACTATCAATATATGAGTCTCTTTAGGTTCACTCTGATATCTAGCACACAAAGTCACATCATAAACAATATCAGGACTTGAGGCAATGAGATAAATAAAAATTCCTATCAGCTTCTAAAATTCTTTTTGATTCACATTTTTCCTAGATTCATCTTTACTAAACTTTTTCTCACTGAAATAGACGTAGAAAATTCTTTTTATTCTGTCATCCCAAACTTATTTAACAATTATCTGACATACTTTTCCTAATATAAGAAAATGTTCTTTTAATTTTTTTAAACTTATAAGAAAAATTAATAAATTTAATTCTCCCAACATTTAAATTTCAAAATTCTTATTCATTTCTTCAGAAAATTATTTTCAAAATTTATCTTCATCCCTCATAAAAATTATATCATCCACATGCACAATTATAATTAGTGTGTTGAAATTAACTTCAATCACATACAAGTTACTATCAAACTTTCCTTTATAAAAATTCAACATTCTCAACAAACTATAATGTTTAAATACCATGAACATGGGGTTTGTTTCAACCCATAAAAATATTTCTTCAGTCTATAAACCTTTTCTTTATCATTATCAAGTAGAAAATCACAAGGTTTTTCAATGTAAGCTTTTTCCTCAATCTCTACATTTAAGAAATCTGAATTTATATCCATCTGATAAAATTTCTAATTTCTATGTGTATCCACTTAAAGAAAAATTCTAATAGTTTATAATCTTGAAAATAGGAAAAAAGTTTCTTCAAAATCCACACCTTCCACCTATGCATAGCCTTTACAAACAAGTATTTCTTTGGTTGTTGGAACTTCTCCATGTTCATTTAATTTGTTTTTATAAACCCGCTTTTTTTCTATAATATTTTTATTTGTTAGTTTCGGAACAAGTTCCAAATTTCATTTTTATTAATATAATCCAATTCTTCATTCATAGAATCCACCTTTTATTTATGTTGAATATCATTTAAGGATAATTATAGAACAATTTTTTATATAAGTGAAGTATGATTTTCTAATCTAAACTTTCTTATGGTTTCAATTGGAGCCTTCTAATTCCCAATAATGTTTTTGGAGTCAACATGTTTTTATAAAGTAGAAAATTTCAAAGTTTCTCTTTTATATTCACTTTCAGTATCACATGATTATTCTGAATCTTGATGTGTCTATTTTGAATACTCTCACTTTCATTGGAAACCTCTATTTTGTACTCCTTAATATTCTCAACAACGTTTTTTAGATTTTCAATAACATTAACATAATATGAGTCTACCAACATTTTTAAATGTTTGTTCTAACATTTTTAACATATTTCATTGGGTGAATGTCCCTTAAAAATTCATTCTTCATCTTTCTCATCAAACTTTCCAATATCTGGATATTTGAATTTTTGGAAAACATGGACATCCAAAAACTTTGAAGTTCTTTAATGAAGGTTTTTTGTTATACTAAATTTCATAATATGTCATTTTGGATTCATACCTCAAAAATAATCTTTTCTAAACATGTAAAATAGTACTAACAGCTTCTCTCTAATAGAACTTTGACATTTTTTATTCTTCTGACATGATTGTTCCCATTTTCACCAAACTTATATTATTCATCAATTCTACCTATTTTTTGTGGGGTATATGGGGAACTATACTGGTGTTTTATTCCATGTTTTATTAAATACTTTTGAAAATTATTTCATGTGAATTTTGTACCATTGTCTTTTTTAAAATTCTATATCTAAACCTCTATTTCTTTCTCAACATCTTTTCTAAAGAATCTAAACATTTCAATAGACTCTAACTTGTGATTCATAAACATAATTTTGGTCATTTGAGTGAAATAATCAATGAATGTGATAAAGTATAAGTCACATTTTGTTGATTGATTTCTCATTGGCTAACATAATTTAGAATGAATAAGATCAAGAGGTCTGGTAGGCTGAATATCAACTTTTTATGACTCTTATTATTCATTTTTCCTTTCTGAAAAGTTACACAAAAATATTCTTATCTTAATTTCAAATATGGAAAATTTCATAAAAATGAAAATTTATAATGTTTTTTCACAATTTTATACCCAAGGTGGAAAAGTATTTAGGGTTTAAACTTATTCTCATCTTCAGTACTTAGATAACATGAGTTGTTATGTTATTCAATATGAAAAATATTTTCACTATTTCTTTCTACAATGGTCATAACTTTTCCTTCTTCAATACTTATGATGATATAATATATTTTCTAAAAACAAATTATTTTCCATCATTAAAAAGTTTACTCATACTTAATAAGTTATGTTTGAGTCTATTTATAAATATAAATTACTTTGTTTTTTGTTTTTGAGGTTCTATATTAGTATTTATTATTCCTCTAATTTTCAAGGAACTATAATTTACAAAAGTAACTACCCCACCATAATGTTTTTTAAAATGTTTCAATATTTTTATATGACCTATCATGTGTGAAGAACAAACACTATCAATTATCCATGTTTTATTCCTTTTACTTTATTTCAAAGCTGTCTTAATAAAAAAAAATTCCTAAACTTTCTTCTTTCTATATTTATTTTATTTTCTACCATAAGAAACTTATTCCAAAGGGAGTGGTATAAATATTTTGGAATGATGAACAGCCTAATCAGATTTTCCACAAACTTCTTCCATACATTCAAATTGATTTTTTGTTGTAAATTTTATAACATCATGAGATTTTTATTTTATAACTTCTTCTGGGTTATGAAAGTTACTCACTCTTCTTTCACCATTGCATTCACTTTGTTCAAACCTTATTTTTGGAAGTTAAAAGTTATAAAAATAATTATAATCCTTGTTCTGACAGATTCCACAACACTAGAAAAATCCATCAAATATATATTTTCTATTGAAGTAAGATCTTTCTCTATAGAAACATTTTTTAGGTTGATAACTTCTTCCTACTTCAACATACTCAGGGCATGGACAAACATTACTAATAATAGATTTTTAAAATTTTGTAGATGTGATAGGTTTCTCACAACCCTTATCAGACCAAGCTTTCCCAGAACCTTTATTGGCACCTAAAATGGTAGAAAAAATCAGATAAAACATTATTTTTAGTGAATAGAAATTTCACTTGATTCTTGATTTGATATTTCTCAACAACTTTGTAAGTCTCAAATTTTACTTCTGAATCTTTTTTAAGTTTTCAATCATCTCCTTTAAAGTACTTTCATCCTAAAGAAGTTTTTATTGTTACTTATTGACTTCATGTTCCTTAGCTTCCAACTTCTTACTGAGATATTCAACCATCTTTCCATGTCCAGTAATTCTAAGTTTGTAACTTAATATCTCAAATATGTATTCTTCCTCTTGATTGAAAACTTATTTTTCTCCTTCAAAAAATTTTCCACTGTCTTTCTTTATCATTCTAATTTCTTTCTTGAGAGTTCTATTTTTCTCAAGATATGAAACAAGTTCTTTTCTGATCTGATTTTCTCTATAATATTCTTGGCCTTGTTCTTCTTCACTATCTGAGGATACTTCTTCTTTATAAACTTTTACAATTAAATTTATAACCTTTTATAAACTTTCATATTCTGAAGAATTGTTTTCAGTTGATTCTGATTCATCTTTCTTTCTCAAAATACATCTCTTATTCCCGATAAACTTCGTATTATTTTTTTTGGATGAATTTTATTATTTGGAACCTTTGTTCCACTTAATCCATTGAGGTTTTGATCAAAATAATATTAATATTAACCAAATTGTTTCCTAGGAAAATTCATAACAAAGTGTCCAATTCCACAACATTCATAAAATTTTAGAGGAATTTTCCCTCCAAACTTTCCTCTTACTCTCTCATAGTTCTTAGAGATAAAAGATTTGATTTTTTCATTTAACTCACTATTCTTCTTATCTTAAGAATCAAAAGGATCAGCATCTTAAATATCTTGAATTTTCATCTTTCACATAGCTTCAAAATACATTTCATCATTCAAATTTTTTTGAACATTTTATATTTTCTCATTTCATAAGAAACAATAAAGTTATTCAATTCATCAAGAGATAAATCATATTTACCTTATAAAGTGGAATTTTTAAAATCAAACATATCCAAAAAGCTCCTCATGAGTTTATTCAGTATTTTAGAATATTACATAACTTCTCCAAATCCTTTTATATTGTAAAAAATTTCATTTACCCTGGTGAATTATTCATTAATAGTTTCTTCATCTCTCATTCTTATGTCCTAAAACTTATTATGTCATATTTTTATCTTTTCTTACTTCGATTTAGTATTCCCTTTGAAAATAGTTTGTATCCTATCCCACATACTCTTTGAAGTTTTGTGACCCATCAACTTCATATAAACATTTATTGATAGAGACATAAGAATATAATTCTTAGATTTTCCATAAACTTCAATATTTCTATTATCAGCATAATTCATCAGGATATCTTTCTTAATAGATGGAAACCCAATTGTAGTAGTATCAACCACTTCTAGGACAAGTTTTAGGATATAAAGAATCGTTCTATTTTTTCACCCATAATAATTGTTTTCCATAAAATTTAGAAATTTCATTATTGTTAATATAATTGATATTATCCATGATAAGGATTCAAAAAGGTAACCTTTACTTTGATACCAATTAAAGTTTTAAATAATAAAATATAACTAAGAAGGAGAGATTAAATCAGTTGTTAACTTTTTATAAGTTTCAAACATTTAGAAACTTAACCCCTGTAACAAGTTAAAGTTTATTACCATTTTAACTTTGGGTAAGTAATCATGCATAAAAATATAGGAAAGAAAGTAAAGCACATAAGATTTACAAGGTTTATCCTCAGTGTGAGAACTTTCATCCCTTCCATATCCACTCTTGTGGGTTTATAGAAATTCACTATAATGAAGAAGTTAATATAGCTTTTGTCAAATACCATTAAACACCTTCTATCTCCCAATAGGAATGATTATACTAACTCTCATCAGTTAAAAAAGTTTTCTTATAAACACTTTGAGATAAAAAGGTAAATAACATCAAAAAACGTTTTCCCAAAAAAACTCTATCTCAAACCTCAGTTAGATGAAACTGGGTCTAATTGGTTCTATCTGATTAACTCAGTCTGATAGACTCAATATGATGAACCTATTCTCAATCTCCACATCTTAGACTCTGCTCAATTTCTTAGTTCGATCATCATCAATATGATCTTACTCAGTTTTTTAAGAAAAACTTTCATATGTATAACTTTATAATGATATCTCAATCCAAAAAGAAAACTCTAACATAAATTCTACAACACTTTGAATTTTATGGACATGTGAAAAGTTAAAAAGTATAAATTTACTATGCATCCATTTATAGGCATTCTATAATAGAAATGGTGGGAAACTATAAAACTTTTCTCACATACTCAAATTCACAAAATCTTAATTTCACTCACATTTTAACTTCATATTTGACCATTTCAAACCTTATCAACTCTTATGGTGTCTTCTAAAACTTCTTGAATTTTCTAGAACATATTCTCAAATTATCAACAAAATATTAGAAACAAAATTTTAGAAAAATAATTTTGTTATAACATTTCATTCTGATTTTACTTTCTAACTAAAACTCATTTTAATTATACTTTCTAACTAAAACTCATTTGACTTGACTTTCTAATTATATCTGATTCTGATTTCACTTTATAACTGAAACTCATCCCGATTGGACTTTCTAATCAAAACTCAGCACGATTTTACATTCTAACTGAAAATCAATCCAGTTGGAATTTATAATAGAAACTCATTCTAATGTTCTACATTTGATGATGACTCTACTTAGTAACTCTTAAGTTCATCAAACCTCACTCTCTATAACTCAATCAGACTTCTAAAAAATACGGTTTCTAGTACTTCTAGATCTAATAAACTATGTATAGGTTTATAGAACCAATAAAAACATTACAAAGACATTATACATCCTTAATTACTTCAAAATATTTCATCATGATATTTTCTATAATTTATAAGAACTTCAGGATCGACAAAGAATCATCTGATTGAATTTAGAAAGTTTAAGAACTTTCTAACTCCTGACATCACTGTATTTATGCAATCTCTTCAGTAACATTATGACTTCCTAACTCATAAACTTATGAATTTATAACAACCATGGTGTCTAACGAATCTTAAACTTCATGTTGATGAACCTGAGACCAATGGTGCACCCGAGAAACAACTTTATCTTACTGAAAAATTTTGTATTTGGTGCTAATTAGACCGATATCTACATCTAGAAAACAACTTTCTCAAAAACAAAACTTTTCTCTCCCTTTTTGTATGGGTTAGAACATTATTTAACTTTCATATATTTTTTAAAAACATTATTTTTCAAAATATTAGTTGTAAAAAATTACAAAACTTTGTTAAAACAAAACATCACAATGGTTCTTCAATTACTAATTCCCAATTATCAAAGCTTCCAAAAAGAAACCAAATCTGATCCTATTTTGTAACATCCTACCCTGACACGACCCGTATATCAAGGTGAAATCATGCATAGACACAAGTATACTCTTATTTCACGAGATATTGGTTTTATGGTACTGATATTATAAAATAAAACTATGTTTGATAACGTGTACAACACAAAACACTGAGCTTAAATGAACCCTGATGTGTAATTATTTAAACGTTACAATTATAACCTAGCCATTTAATTGGTGGGTATGAAAAGTATTAAGTGCATTATGAAATTTATATATATATATATATATATATATCTGTGTGTTTATTTATGTATTTATGTATATAACGGTCCTACTCAATAAAAATTTATTGATTAATGTTTAGTAAATTCACGCTAAATTTTTAGTAAAGTCATTTTATTCTTTAAAAATATGATTTCATCAAAAATGACTTGTATTTATTTTTATGAGTGAATATTATAATTAATTTCTAGAATATTCATAAAACTAATTTGATAAAAAGAATATAATTTTTTAACACAAATTTTCAAAATTATCTTAGGTTGAATTTTTGTTATTTTTTGAAAATATTGATTCTTTTAGTGAATAGTAAAAAATACCAATTTTGTAAAAGTATCATTTATTTCCATTAAAAAGTATCTTTATGATTTAAATTTGATAACAATGTAACAATATTATTATTTACTTATATATAATCTAATTAATTACATTTTATTCACCATTATACCTGATTTTGGTATAAGTTCTTTATTGGGCTTAAAAATGTATTTTCTTAAAAATTGCTTTTCATTGTGTTTTGCATTTTAATCTTAAATTATTTTTTGTCACTTGTAAAAAAATTATATTAAAAATAGATTCTATATTTTTAAATATGAGTTCTAAATTTTATAAATATAACCATTTTATTTTAAGGAGTTATGAATTGTAATCAAGGTAAAATTTATCGTCTCAGTAAAGGGAAAAATGGGGGAAACAAGGTTAAAACTATAGGGTAAAACATTAAAATAAACCTAACAATTGAATTTATCCTATTATATGAGTGTTTTATTTAAATTATTTCTACAAATTTAAATAATGCTTCTTAAAAAAAATATTTTTATAATTGGATCCCGAGTTTGACTTTTGAGAAGATAAGTTATATTTTATTCAAATAAAAAAACTATTTTTGGGTATTTGAATTTAATGGAATTGTTAGAAGATATCATTAGATATTTTATTTCTATTAAATTCTAAAAAAATAATTTTATTATTATTTAAAAAAAAATGAAAACAAATTTATTACTTTATTTCAAGGTAAAATTATTTTTACACAGAAATCGGATATTTTTCTAAAAATTGTTTTTTAGGAATTTTGTGTTATTATATTAAACGTAATTTCCTAAACCTATATAATTCAACCTGAAAAAATTGATTCCAAATTTTAAATCATCATGTTTTATTTTTTTCATAATCACCCTTTTATTTTTTTCATATAGTTAAGTTGTCATGGTAAAAAGGTAAGTTATCATGGTTAAGATTAAAATGAGTTTAAACTAGTTTAACTAGAAGATAAGGGTTAAAATGTATCCAAAACATGTATAAATGTTATTATTTGAGTTTATTTATACCTTATCAAACCTTATATTATTATTTTGGGTGTCTTGGTTTTACTTTAAATGATTATAACATATATATATATATATATGATTTAATTGTTCAAGTAATTCCACGAGTTCCCCTCCCCTCACTTATAAAAGGTAACCTCATATCCTCTATAACTCGAACCTTTTGAGCACTCTATTTCACCCAATACATACTAAAATCATTCCCAAACATCCTAAACACGTCCTGGAGACCCTGTTTTGATCATAAAACTAACCTATGAAGTATTTAGGTATAAACCAAAAAAGGTTGTCCGAAGAAGAGGTATGGTTTTTAACTGAGGGTTTTACTTTTACTTCTTCATATTCTCCTTAAAATATTCATCATCCATAATATAATAATAACATAATTATATTCCATATACTTATATTTAATTATGTTAATTTCATAACCTACATCCCTCTCCTCTTCCATAAAATGGTAAATGAAACAATCATTCGTGTATACGGCAGACTACCGCCTCGTGAACCGATGTAATTTGTTTCCCATCACTGCCCCTCATGGATAGTTATAATGACATATTTAATGTATATATATGATATGAATAAAAAATTTATCAATATTTATATATAATATATCATATTATTTCTTACATTTTCATCCATTGAAAATGATAATGTCGTTTGTGCATACAAGTGGATTACCACCTCCACAAAGCAATTTGATTAATTTTTTGTAACCATATCACACGGATTTTATATATAAGAATATTTTAAAAATTAATATGATATTTAAGATATAATAATAATTTTTTAAGGATAAAATAATACTTACCTTCTTACCCTCATATTATTTGAAAAATGAAAACATTACTCATGTGTATATGCAGTCTATTATCTCTGTGATTGTAGTGTAATTCATTTTTTACAACCATAATTCTTGGTTTGTTTTAAAAGTATAATTAATGTAAAAAATGATAAATATTTCATGGTTATTACTCTAGATATGATGGAAAAAATATTCTTTTGACCACATTCAATATACCAAAGTCGTTTTGAATTTATGAACTGAACATTCCCAAAACACCTGAATTGGGATTAAGTGATTAAGTAATTAAATATGTCATTAAAATAAATGGTTTAAGGATAAAGGGTTAATCATAAAAATGGTTTTTATGAAATAAAATTATTGAGATAAGTTTATTATACAGGTTTAAAAGGACATTCATAGTAATTTTGTACTCGAGGTAAGGGATTTCATCTCAATTTACCTTCATTGAAGCATATATTAATGTTATACACCTAATTTATTTTATATGGTGTATATTATGACTTGACCTACTAGGGCCCACCTGAATAGTTATAAGAAATTAATTGCACCCCAATCCTACCTCCAACAAGCTAGGGGTTGGTTAATATCACCAAGTAGGCATATCCCACACATGGAAGGCCTTAGCCTAAAGTATGTGTACATAAGAACACTGTAACATCTCAAGGTTTTGAGAGTATCACAAATCCTCAAACTATTTTAATTTTTTATTTTGGTTAGAGGGTCAACTTTATTTTTGATATGTAGAACCTAATTCCAAGATTTTTTTACCCAAGTCCTTTTTATATGGGTTTTAAGGCCCTTCAAGTGCTTTGTGGTTTTGGATGAGTTTAAGACATGTCGGGTCCTAGAAGCACATTTTTAAGAAATGAAGACCAAGGAACACAGTTGGTGCATAGTTTTTCTAACCATGTGTCCTCAACCATGCAGCCTTTTTTCAAAGTCATACTATATTATTTAACTATGTAGACCCTCATAGTCAACTGTGTGAATAGGTGAAGGTGATTAGAGTCATCTGGACAGTTGGCACACATTTTTTCAAACCGTGTGGCCAAACCATGTGAGGTGCTTTTTCCTTTGAATAGTGATCACTGCACGGTCAGTGTATGGTCTTCCAAACCATAAGTATTTTTAAAGAGACCAAAATTACCCTTTTTCCCTTGGGCTCTTTAATAATCCTTCTCTATTTCTTCTCCTCCCACATGCACAACCTCCCTTCCCATCTGTATATCTCTTTTTCCTCTTCCCTTAGGCTTTGGCCTCCACTCTTTGTCTAAGCTCCAATTCATTATATTTTGGTGGATAAAAATTCCTTTATGTAAGGCCTTCAATAAATTATCCTTATTTATTCATTTCTCTTGCCTCACATAATGCTAAATCCATGCAATCCCTTTTTCCCTATTTTCAGGGTATTTTTCTAAATCACTAATTTTCTATTTTCAACTCAAGTTAGAGGATGATATCAGATGAGAAATCACCTATGAGTATAACGTTGGTGGTTCCTATATTTATACTTCATTTTAAAGGTGTTCATGGGGTGTGTTTTAATACTCCATGAGGGTTGACCAAGCGAGACCCTGATAAATTAATTCTTGCTTTTAAATTAATTAATTAATGATATGGGATGTCATTGGGTATTCCTTAGATTTTGATTGTATATTCTAATATGGGTAAGGGGCTTGTGACCACTTTGGAAGTTTGTACTGGGTGCATATTTTGAATTAACTAAATTGTATGTATTGATTTATTGAGTTCTAAGGGAACTTTATGGGAAAGGCCTGAGGATTGAGACAGTGTAGATCGCATGGACTGAGGTGACATTGGGCATGTCCTAAGACATGTGGAGTGATGATGATCACCAGGTTGAGGCGACATGGTCATTTGATTGAGATGACAAGATCATCAGGATGAGGGAATGGATTTTAAAAATTGAGGTTGTATTGACTATTAGGATTAGTGACATGGTCATTGGGGCATGAGGTGATAGATGATGTGGATTATGTATTATTGATGCTGCATATCACCATTCTTGTTCAACACGCTATTAGAGTCATTTGGACACAGATATGACTCAATCGAGGTGGTGTTGACCACTCGTTGTGGGTGGGGGCCTATGTAGATATTATGGCTTAGGAGATGGTGTTGACCATCGATTATGGTGGAGTTTATCACTATATAAATCCATGTGGGTAGTGATGAACCATCAGTAGATGGTGTTGAGACAATCAGTTGGGGGATGAGACTTACCATTATACTTCTGGCCAATGGGCCGAGATTATGGAAGGATGGATATCATCATGCCTCAGGATGTCTTCTATTGAACCAATGGTGATTATATATTGGAGGAAGGATATCGTTATGCCTCGTGATGTCAGGTTGTTGAGATGATGGGGACTTTATGAATGGAGGTCCAAGGGACTTGGGACATACTGATTGGATATGTTGTTTGGATGCTGGATATTTGGTGGGGTGGCATAAGGTCACAAGTGATATTTTATAGGTGGAATCTAAGGGTTCACCTGGTATGATATTTCATCAGGGGATGCCTAGGAACTAATCCATGGGACCTATCCATTGCCATTATATATATGCATACATTAATTGTATGCCATATATATAATTAGATGAATGTATTCAGACATTATCAGCATTGGTCGAGGCAAGTAAATGCTTCCTTGTGGCTACTAAGCACAAGGGAAGTTGGTTAAATTAATAAACAGGTGTGTGTTGACTTTTTTATATTTTGAATACACCTATATAATTATAGACATAAGATAGGCACACATTGGTGGTGGACTACTGAGTTTATACTCACACCCTACACTGGACCCTCAATATGCATGTAGACTTCATGGTTTTGATATCAGGTAAGGATTTAGGCTCAAGATATGGACCTTTGTGATCATAGATATACTTTTTTTATGGGATGGATGGAAACGGAACATGGTGGTTCTTACATCGATCTATATTTTCCTTTTTAGTTTTTTTATGCCTTATATATATTAATATGGTCATCCATGGGAAAATATGCTTGTCTACTATTTTTCATGACCCGTTATAGCATGTTTTACAAAAAAATGGTTCATTCCTTTGGTCTTCTTGATTATTATTTCTACTTTGATTATGCTTCCACTAAGTTGTTTTATGCTTCCTCAAAAGTGGTAATTTCTTCCTTCTTGTTATATATATGTATGTACCACTATTATTATCACAACTTGAGGGTATACTCTCCCCACTATCACCTCATTAGACTCTTGATTCTAGTTGGTAGCCTTTTGTGTATGAGTAGGCATGCCTAAGGCCTAGCGGATAATCTCCCCGGAGCACTGCTCAGGTGTAAAACTAGATTGGGTGATATAAATTATATAAATGGTGTTTCTTTTCATTTTTTATTTTAATATTTTCTATATGGTAGACCGGAGACTATGATGTAATAAAAACTGAGTACAAATATTATGTTTAGGTTCCTAAAACCCCATGCCGATTGGGACAGACCAAGTTACCAGGGGTGGGAAATTTATATTCTGATTTGTGTGTTTGCAGTTGATTGATTTCCACATCAATTTGCACACTTGGGTGTAATTTTTATCTATTATGTTATTTGAACCTTGGTATGGAATGGAAATGAAGGATCATTTATGAATCATGATAGGCACTTAGGCTAATATGATGTGTTTTCTTTCTTGTGATCATTATTGGGAACCTGGAATGTGTGGAGAGGGGTTGAACTATTTAAAGTGTCATCAAAGAAGTTAAACAGTGTTTTCCTACTTAACCTTTTTGGTGTCATTCTACTTAGCCAGCCCAGGTATGTGGTTTCTGATGAGATCTGATGTGATTCAATTTTTATATAGTATGTATGGGTATGAATCTAATAAGGGTAGGAAACGATGATAAAATGGGGTGAGGTAAATAAGATAAATAATTTTTTCATGTATAGCATATTTGGTGGAATTCTACTCTACATCCCTATATTAATATACATGAAATGTGATGCCTAACCCTGATATGGTTAGATAAGGTGCCATAAGGCTATATGATATGTGATTCCTAACTCTATTATGGGTAGGAAAGGGTCCTTGAGGATAGATGATACTAGATACCTGACTCTGATATGGGTAGGTAAAGGGCCATGAGGCTGGATGTCGTGCGACATGGTGTTGTAGGGGAGTTTAATGGTGGTGGTATCTTCTACCTAATACATATTTCTATATCTAGGATATATGTATATATATTATTATAGTTGTTTGACCATAATGTTTGGTATTCATCATGATGCCACCTCGATAGCTTTTGGTGGAGCATCAGGAGGGAGGTGATATGGTGTCATGTGAGCGTGCATGGGATGAGGCCCCTGAGGGTTAGGATGAGGCCATGGGGGTCGGGATGATCATAATACACAGGCACAAGCTCTGGTATAGATGGTTCATCCATAGTAGATGGAATAATTTTGGTCAAGGCTTGATGAACAGCTCAGGGAGAGCTTGGTGATAGTCATACATGGCATTGATAGGGGATATCGGGATCTGAACCACCTATGGAATATTTGAATTACAAGTTCCAATATTAGAGCCCAACACTGTTTCAGGGTGAGGGTGGACCAAAGAAAGTAGAGAACTGAATTGAGTCAGTGTAGAATATCTTCGATCAGCTTGAGACACCCCTAGGTTAGAGGGTGAGGCTAGCTTCCTATATTCTCATAGGACAAGAAAATCACTAGTGGTTTATATAAGTATATGATAGAATATATTAGGGACTATCTTGGAAGGATTTTGATTCTAGGTTCTTTGAGCACTTCTCCCATCCCTCAAGTAGTTGGGCTTCATGCCAGGTGCATGTTGTTGAGATTCTAGGATCAGAGCATACTAGGGGCAGATGATAGTTAGAGGTACATAGTGGGTGTGATCGAGTTTCCTTTTTTTTGGAATGGATAGTTCTATTTCATGAGGAGTATGGGTATTTTTTTGGATAAATTGACACTCGTTAGTTGGTTTTTATCAGTTATGATGTGTTATATATATATATAAGGTGCATAGGCACCGAGAAAAATTGTGGGAATCGATGAAATGTGGGATATGTATGAATTTCATAGGAGTTGGGATAAATATGGGAATGAATAGGTATATGTGATGAAGAATATTTTGAGCATCTGTTAAGTTGAAAAATCTTTGGGTATCTTATGAGAAGCGTGATTTGATGAGTTTATGTATGAACATGTAAGAAATGGGAATCTGATGTGATGTGGGACTTGATGGGTGTCAGGTATGACATGGGAATGAATTAAGCACCTAATGAGGTTCATGAATGATATTAGCTCATGGGGAGACTTGTGTGTACAAGGATGGTTGGTGGACTATCAGAAATTTTTAATTTTGAGTCGAGAAGTGACCCGGTAGGTAACTCCTAAGGTGGGGAGCGACGTGAGAGGAGTTGACCTATGTTTGAAAATCAAGGTGATTCAAATGATATGGCTATATTTGGAACCATCTCAATGTAAATATTTATATCTTGATGATGATATATTTTTTAGGTTGGAAGATTGTAACGACTCAGTTTTTTAGTGGGTTGGAAACCCTCAACCTGTTTGGATTTTTGAGTTTGGTGAGCGGGCTAAATTTATTTTTGATCTTTAGATTATATTCATAAGATTTTTTTAAACCAACTCATTTTTTTAGATGGGATTTAAGTCTTTACCAGTTCAATATGGTTTCAAATTATTTTTGGCTGAATCGGGTCCTAGAAACTCAATTTTGATAAAGTCGGACCAAGGCGCATGGTTGGCGCACAGTTTGTCTAACCATGTGGCCTCAACCATGTAGCCTTTTTTCAAAGGAATTCTATTTTATTTAACTATTAAAACAATATCAGTCAACAATGAGTATATTTGTAGGTGATCAGATTCACCTATATGGTTGGTGTATGGTTTGACAAACCGTGCACCCAAATCGTGTGAGATGTTGTCCCTTTCGACAGTGAGAGCCTAGCAGTTAGTGCATAGTTTTCCAAACCATATGAATTTTTAAAGAGGCCAAAATAAATCATTTTACCTTGAGTTATTTAATAACCCTTTTCCCTTTCTTATCCTACCATGCACACAGCTTCCCTTCCCATCTGTAGAGCTCATTTTCCTCCTCCCTTAGGATTTGGCCTCCACTCTTCATCTGAGCTCTAATTCTTGATCTGTTACTAGCTATGGATTCCTATCTATAAGGCCTTCAATCCATTGACCTTATTTATTTAGTTATCTTGCCTCAAGGAATTCTAAATCTGTGTGATCCCTTTTTCCCTATTTTAGGGCATTTATCTAAATCTCATATTTATCTCATTTCATCTAGAGTTAGAGGACAATATCAGATGAGCGAGTGTTTATGAGTATAAGGTAGGTGGTGCCTAGATTTATCCTTATTTTTATGATTTTTTTAGGGTATTTTCTAATATTCCATGAGGGTTGATCAATAGATGCCCTAAAAATTTATTTCTTCCTTTTAAATTAATGAATTGATGATATGGGATGTTGAAGAGTATTCCCTAGATTTTGATTATATATATCATAATTCAGGTAAGGGGATTGTAAATATTTTGGGAGTTTAGGTTGGGTGTGTATTTTGAATTAATTAAAATGTATATATTGATTGCTTGAGTTTCTAGGGAACATGAAGAGAATAGATCAAAGATTGAGGTGATATAGATCACCTAGACTGAGACGACGTTGTTCTTTAGGTTGGATATTTCTTGAGACATGTGGGGTGATTACAAACACTAGGTTTAGGGGACATGACATGCATGGTTAGTTGTCATGTAGGGGTCAGTATAAACATATCCATTAGGACACCCCAAAATCACTAAACAAAATTCATCATGAGATAATTCATCTCATCACCATGAAGGAATGATGATCATAATATGAGAAATAAAAATAAAAATAACCCAAATATTCTCAAAGGTAAGCACTAAGTCTTGAGGTTAATTCACATCCTCACTTCCATCCTAGGATTCAAATAGAGGCTCAATGGTAACACTCATCCAATATATTTCACTCCATGGGTCTTTCTATCTCTGATAGAACTCATTTGATAGGAAATAATCATTAGGTATTTCCATAAATAAGAACCAAGGAAACTAAGAGGGCTCATCTAAGATAGTCACTTGATCAGAACAACTCGCTATAATATAAAAAAATCGATACACAAATAAGAGATCTCACCCAAGGCCTATGAGGTATACTTTACCCTAACTGTAATAACACACTATATTGGGGATCATGGTCATGTATATTGTTCATTGGATTCCTAAAACCCTTCCTAGTGAAGAAGATGATAGGAATGAGGATACAACCCCTAGGCCTCAAGGAGTGATTCATACTCTAGTCCATAGAGGGGATCTTGTCCAATGATATGAACAAAAATATGTAGCTAACACTCATGAAGGTGGACTAAGAAAACTCACTCCAGAAAAATGGAAGGATGAAAAACACCCACATATATGTAGATCAAGGAAAGACACCCAAGCTCCCACCATAGTTATATTTAGAATAATAAGGGGATTATATTTCCCCTATAGAAGTGTGTGGGATTTAACTAGGGGTATATAGTGTGTCTCACTAAGGCTTTAACTACCTATGTCTCATAGCCTCACATGGAATGCTTCTCTAGATACATGGTGTTTCCACTAGGGGTACACGGTGTATAGAGGTTGGGATGGCACTTGGTGGGTCTTCTATCCAAGCCCATGTACTATGGTTTGTGCCTATATACTTAGGTTGTACTCGTGTACACAAGACGTGTATGAGTACCTTTTTTATTACAAGCTACTTACTCCACTTCACATGGTGTTTCGGGGTTGATCCAAAATTTAGTGTGTGGTTTCTTCCCAATCCCATGTACTTTCTAAAGTACATGGCATGTTCCCCAAAACACACAATGTGTGGGGTTACATGGCCACTTGGGAACCTTCTCCCTATACACATCAAGACATTATCCAAATGTTAGATGGTATGTGATCTGACACACATGGCGTGTAGAGTTACATGGATTCATGGGTGTGTACTCCCTATACATGCTGATCTAGCTGGACATGGCTCACACAGAGTGTGAGTGAATCACATGAAATGTGAGTAAATCACATGGAATGTGATATTTAAATCAATTCATAAACCATATCCTTTGAAAAGAAGGTACTTCATGACATATGTTCCTACTAACTAAATAGTGTATACTTTGGAATTTTCCATAAATTCAAGTTCTTCATGTGGTTTCTTATATTCCTTCATTGTTTCATATTATTTCACTACTAAACACACCAAAACATCTAGATCTAGGTTGAACACCATAAATGGTTTACTAAAATTTTGATTTTATCCATTCTTCATTGAAAAAACTATCATCATCTTAATGCACCACATAGCCCAAATAGTGGTAACCCCACTGTCCACACTAACATCGGGTTTCTATCACCATCGATTCCAATATTCAAACCACTAATCTTCTTCCGGATTATCTTTCATTGCATAGCATCACTAAACACTAAAACTTGAGAACTAAGAACACCAAATACATCCTCTAATCCATGTCTGGTATCCTTCCATACCGTATAAATTCTCATCCAAGCTTCTGGTCTCGAAACTAAACATTCAGAAATGATCCGTTCTGAAAAAATTGAATTCGTAATGATCAATTTCCAAGTATTGTTGTGTTTCTGGTCAAATGGAACACTAATGATGAATGCACAATTAACATGGGGAGAAACTAATGAAATATAAAAATAATGAATTAACCTCTACCATTGTCCGTGTTAGACTCAATTCACTAATAGATAAACTATTAATCATAATGTATAATCAAGGATTAATAAATAATATCAATTCCTAATTATTTGGAATATAAATCTATACTCATAAATCAACGATCAACCCATGAATAATTATTTTAGAAATATTGATTTACATTCAATATGGGATAAAAAATAAGGATTAAACCAATATATAAAAACTCCCTACCTCAAGTTTGGATTGATCACTAGCGAATAATGGTTCTATGTCATCGTCGTTGGAAAGATCTATGAACTATGTTGGTGAAGAAAAACCCTTGGTATCAATCATAGATTCACAATCTGGTTGATGTCTTCCAAATATCTCATCCATGTACTCTCTCCAAATCACTAAGGTTGTGTGACTAACCTTAGGATTTTCCCATAATTGGGTTTAAATGGATAATGAGTTAGGTCGTGAAAAATAAATAACTAAAAAAATAATAAATTTATTTATTTAATCAACAACTTCTCATGACTGAATTTTAACAAAACACTTAACACCCACAAATATTGTGTCATGCCTAGGGTGAAAATCACATTCTAGATTTAATGGAGGTCTCATATTTCTCATATGGAACACTATTTAGGATATATTCCATTATTTCTAGAAACAATATACATGTGTGATATAAAATATTTAATATTTTTAATATATCTATACCAAGGATATATTACCCCTAGAATTCTACACCGACTCCATGCCTTAATCCAAAAATATTCCTTGAAATATTAAAAATAGTTAAATTATTAAAACAAAGTCATTACATTCTCCCTACTTTTAAGTCTTTTCAACCTAAAAAGAGAAAACCTACTCAGACATGAGGGTACTAATCTCATTTTTTTGGAGTTTTTGTCCTATGACCAACTATTTGTACTTTGATTACATGTATACTTGATATATTTAATATTAATACAACTTATTATTACATATTTTTTCATTATTATACATTAATATAATGTGATAATGTCCTAGAGTATATGTGGTATTGATAAGTTCATAGCAGTTCCCAAATAGGTTGTGAACCATGAAGTTTTATGATGATATTCTTAAATATAGTTCTGCATTAGGATAATATACTATGATGGGACACATGGTATATAGACTATTAGTTGTGAGTTATCATAAGAATATAAGTATTTTTCTCATGAATTTTACACTTTGTAATCTCCAATATAGGAGATTATGAGAACAGACCCTCTAGTACAAATTCTACATGTTTTAGTATCATTGGATATTCTTATCTACAAGTGTGTGTAATGGACCTTTATAATTAATTCATGTCATGACTCACACACATATATTTTATAATGAAAACTATGATGACATATGTTCATAGTGAGGTGGGAAATGTTGGTTGTATCATGATTGACATGTAATTAATGGATAAGTAAAGGAAGGAAGTGTCCCTTCCATCTTTATGGAAGTTGTTATCTCAGCCCTTTGATTGGAATAGAACATTTTCATTAAATTCCATGGATATGATGAAACCGTACATTTATTTCATATATTCAAATAAAGAAATGTCAATCATATAGGTTGTTGATATGGATTTCAACCTCCTTGATGAGATATTGCAACAAATTGATTATATTACACAGTGTGTGTTTGTATGTGGTTGTCATTGTTGCAATATTAAGTTTGTAAGAACCCAATTTTTCTATAAGGTGAAGATCATTAAAATTTTAGTTTAATTATTTTATTTTGACTTAATATGAATACCTAGTAAGGATATAGAGAAAACAAGGGTGTATGGGTCTTGTTTAAAGCTTGGAACCCTAACCGGTGGAAGAAAAAGTTGGGTCACACTGTTAATAGAAAGTGTATAGCCCAGTCCACACAGTTTTGAATAACTGTGTGGGTTGTTTCAGTGCATGGTTTTCCCCAGCCATACAACCTAGGATGCACAACTGTTCGAATACTCTATAGTTTTTAACAGATCCAAATAGCATGGTTTTCACATGGTTTTCTAAACCATGTGAGCTCCCTATTTTTACATTAGGCTATGCACGATTGGCACACAATTTTTCCAACCATGTGTCCAAACCGTGTAACCCCTATAAGTTGGTTAAAATTGCCATTTTTTTTAAGGTCTTATATGTCTAGAAAAACTATTTATTTATTATTTTCCTCTAGTGGTAGCACTTCTTTCAACCATTTTAGCTCCCCAAAAAGTTCTACCTAGGTTCATTCTTCCACCTAGACTCTGATTTGACTTCTGGTCATCTCAATGGATTCATGTTGATAAATTCTTGAATCCTTAGGATCATTTCAGTATAATTTTTCCTATCAGTGATTCTATTTTAGTGATGGATATTATGCCCTATTTTTTGGTCATTTGCCTATTTTTTTCATTTTTTGATATGGACCAAAACGAAGGCCGATACTAGATGAGTTCCCCTTGGCATGTATAAGGTAGGTGGTTTAGTATTTATCCCTCAAGTCATGTTGCTTTATATTTTGCGTTGTTATTCCACATGATGGGTTCTCTATGTGTTACCCTAAAAATAAACATAAACCATGTTTAATTCAATATCCTTGATAGAGATAACATAGAACCCCCTTTAATCTCATTTGGATTGGTACCCCTTCACTTGTTCTCATCCATAAGGTTACCGGTGAAATTTCCATTGTTATTAAAAATTTATAAATGGCCAAAGCATCTTCAATAAGGTTCTGGTGTGAATCCTATCTGTGATGACTGTAATGAATTGAATCGAAATGGGTGGTAAGACCGTGTCACTTACTTTAATTTGAAAATATTTACACCCCTATTAAAGTAAAATTCTATTGAACTAAGAACTGTCTATTGGATATTCTTAAATCTATAGACTGCTTATTACACTTATGATATACGGGCATGGAGTCCCATACATTGTTGTGATATACGGTCACAGCATCCCTTAAACTTGTGATATATGTTCATGGAGTCCCTTACACTTTTATGAGATATGGGAATGGAATCCATTACACTTTTAATATACAAGAATGGAATCCATTACACTTCTATAAGATACAGGCATAGAGTCCTTTACACTTGTGACACATAGGCATGGAAATCCTGAAGAATTATGATGAATGGGCATGGAGACCCTTATGAATTATGATGAATGGTAATGGATACCCTTATGGATTATGATAAATGGGCATTGAGACACAACTAATATGATATATGGTTATGAAATCCTTACTATTACGATACACGGGCATGACATTCCTACTGTTATGAGATTGGGAATGGCATCGATTGATATTTGAAAGACTCGTGATACTAACCATTGACACCTGAGTTACACCTCGGGTCCAAACTAGTTGAAGTATACATATATATGGTTGTATATGTCACTATATATATAGACCATATATATGTATAAATATGGTTAATTGTCAATGATTATCTATCTTAGGTCGAAGCAGGTACTGTTAGCCTGGTTTCCTTCTGGAACCAAATCAGACCCTTTACAGTTTTTTTACTACTTATTATTATATTTTCACACTAATCATATTATATGCATAGATTGGGTATTTATAGACACCATTGGTGGTGGCCTAATAAGTTTATCTCACACCCTATCTGGGCCACCAATGGTACCTGAGAAGATTATTTGGATGCAAGTAGGGATAGTGAAAAGCTCTGAGTTATTGATACTTGATTGATTATAGTGTGGAATCAAGGAAGCATAGGACTGAGCTATGGCTCGTGATGCTATTGATGATAGTCTTTTTGGGTTTTTTTCTTTTGATACATGTATTGTATTTCATTCATGATTAAATTACTTTATATTTCCTTTTTATAGATACATGAAATTGTATAATTTTGTATATGATATTGTATATAGATTATGGTCAGTTATTTATTAAATCTAGATGCTTTTCCTCACACTGTTTAGTCCTTCCTCTATCAGTTGTTATTATGCTTCCACTATTTACCAATTTATTTCTATTTTGTGAAACTCTGATCATAAGGTTATAGTCTCCCCACTATTCCACTATGGACCCCCACTGCTAGTCATTAGACATTGGAATATGGGGAGGCATTCTTGAGTCCATGTGACCCATCGTCTTGGTTCACCATTTAATGGCTCCCATGTCAGGATGTTACAAAGTGGTATCAAATGTTTCTTTTATTTCCTTTACTCCTTTGGGATGGTAGAAAGAATACTAGGATGTATTGTAATTGGGTAATGAGAATGTTTCTAGGAGTATATAACCAATGTATAGAGAAAAACTCAATATCCTGGGATGGGAATTGCTATTTTGGATTACTCTTGTTATAGTTGATTTGATTCCATTGTTGGGTGATGCACCTCGTATGTGAAGTTATTGATATTATGATGTTGGATTATATTGTGTCCTTGTCCTTGTATGTAAAGGGGAATTAATCATGCATCATTTTAGGCACCTAATAGAACTAATATGTCATTCATTATTTCATACCATGTAGGTTTCTTGCTTGACTACGTGATACTTGTTGTATTGCTTTGAAAGATATATCTTTTATACAACCAACATTTATTCATGAAAAGAAGATTAGGTAATGGGTTATTAAAGTGTATACATCAAAATTAATGGTGATTTCCCATATATTTTGATGGTACTACCTTAACTAAACAATTATCATATTTTTGGGTTATTTAATTGAGGTTACATAGACAAAAACATAAGTTTATTTGAAATGTATGAATTTCATTTGTAAACTAAAGAGTGTGTGTACCTATATAGATTGGGAATAATGATTTATATAGTCAAATAATCTCATATTACCTATTACATTCTATTATCTAATGTAAAGGTTTGGATTCAATTAAATGAACTAACAATTAAAATTTATAAAGCATGTACTTGTATAAATTGAGAATGGTACTTCAGTAAATTGGTATATTATCTAAATGAATGAATTGATAAATCTATAATTTAAATACAATAACTATTAAATGGGGATTAAAATTTAAACATAAAGGGTTTATTCCTATATAACATTCAATTTATAGTCCATATAGCAGGACCCTTATAGTGAAACACAAATCTTGACCTAATCCTGACCTTAGTAGCGGAAAGTATGCAGTGTATCCTATGTTATTCTTGATCAATATTATCACCCAGACTGGAATTTAGAATCAGTAATAGAGGTGTGAATTTTATATAGTAATTATTATACCTATCCTAATCATGTATATATGATATTTACCATTATAGATCTAATTTCATGTGTGTGTTTGGAATTTGTAGAGCCATGCCGCAACCACGTCCTCTAGTCATGCACCAAGAGGGTGGTGATGACCATGCTCTGAAGGTGGGTTATGAGCCTCCAGTGATACCAAAAGTAGTGAAACCTATGTAACCTTCTATTATCCTTGATGAGGGTGATTATTTATGGTTTCTAGGGGAGTTTCTACAACTCATGCAAACTATACAGGGAGCACTGAGACCCTCCCCTTCTATGAGAGAGTTGACACAGGAGTTTCAGCAGCAGCATCCACTAACTTTTTTTGGGATTGGTGGCCCCCATGCTATAGAGTTATATCTTGATATGGTCTTATATAATTTCAATCACCTTGATACACCTTCTGAGATGATAGTGAATCTTTCTATGTGTATGCTTTGAGGATCCTTCAAATGATGGTGGGATATTCTAAACTAGGAAAGTTAGTACCGGAAAGTGATTTAGAGGGATTTCCAATCTATCTTATATGACTACTTGTTCCATGACACCCTGAGGGATGATTATTCTAGGGATTTCATGAACCTATAGTAAATTTCTATATCAATTATGGGCTACTCATCTTGTTTTATAGACCTTCAGATCTTTGCGCATATCTATACTGCAGATGATCTAGTGAAAGAGATATGATTTGAGAATGGGATTAGGAGTCCTATTCGATATTAGGTGATTGTATTTAAATTGACTACCATGTTTGATATATTAAACCCAGATCTCATAATCAAGAGTAAACTGAGATAACATGATGGTGTGGGATTGGGTATTTCAGAACCAAGTTAGGGAAGTGGTTCAATAAGAGGTCAAAAGTGATGCTATGAGACTGCATGTACGAGGAACGACATCTAGATGACACCCACTGATAGTTATGTGGTTTTTCTCTATTGTGGAAAAACCAGGGCATAAGAATCCCTAGTGTTATAGATACCCTTTTGAGTGCTGAGGCTACAGCAGATTGGGTAATCTTTAACATTTTTACAGGACCATCATATATGTGCCTAGCGGGAGAGGATCCATATCATCTCCAACTTCAATAGAAAGATCAAGAGCACCTCAATAGGTAGGTAACGAGAGTATTACCGACTCTATAATCTAAGTAGGAGGTCATGGTTGAGTTATCCAAGATTTAGATACTCGGTGCTATCAGATTAGACCCACTTGAGGAAATCAAGTTATATTACAAGGTCATAGATCAGGCCAAATTTATTCAGTGCATCCTATACCATAGGAGTAGGGTGTTAGGACATATACTATTTGAGGTACTATTATAGGAGCCTCAAATATCATGTCTGTCTTATTAAATACTGGTTCTTCACATTCCTTTATCTTTTTGGCCATTTTGGAAAGCTTTGTGAATCATATTAAGTACTGATGTGATGTGATGGAACTTGACACTCCATTGGGAATTCAGTTGAAGAGTGTGTTCTAGTGTAAGGAATTACCCCTTGAGGTGGTAAGCCATTATTTCTTATGGTACCTATTTATCCTTGAGATTATGGGCTTGGATTTCATTATAGATGTGGACTAGTTGGTCCCCTATCACATCTATATGGAGTGACATCACTACAGTGTATCATTTACATTACTATAGGGTGGTAGTTAACTTCACAAGGGAGGATGAGATGTCTAGGAAAGTAAAGTTGGACCAAATATGTTGGGCTAGGTGGAGTGACCACCAAGATTTTTATCCTTTATATGGATAATCAAGGGATACATCAAGCTAATTTCCCTCATGTAGTAGATCATTTTAGGTATGTTTTCCTTGATGAATTTTCTAGTTTACCTTCTGAGTGAGAGGTGAATTTCTCTATCAAGCTGGTTTTAGGAGTTGTACTGGTTTCCATTCCTCCTTATAGGATAGCCACTACTAAGTTGCAAAAGATCAAGACATAGTTGGATGAATTAGAAACTAAGGGTTTTATATGGTCCAGTACTTCTCCAAAGGGTTCAATGGACCTTTTAACTGAGAAGTCAGATGGAACCCTCAGGCTTTGTATGGATTGTCGTAAGTTGAATCAGCTTACTATGAAGAACTGATATCCCTTACCTTGAATTGATGATCTCTTCTACAAGATCCAAGGAGCTAGAGTGTTCTCAAAGATTATTTGAGATTAGGCTATCACCAGGTGCATGTTATTCCTTCAGATATACCATGTTCAATTTTCTATAGTCGGTATGGTTTATATGAGTATCTAGTTATACCGTTCGGTCTAATAAACACACCTACCATTTTCATGCCTTTCATGAATATGATTTTCCACTCATTTTTTGATTTATTCATGTTAGTCTTCTGACATTACATCTTGGTGTCTTATTATAATAAAAGTGACCATTACAAACATCCAGATATCATTTTGAATAAACTAAGAGAACACTGTTTTTATGTTAATCTCGTTAAATTCCACTTTTGGATAAAAAAGATTCACTTTCGGGGACATATTATTTCAGATACAGGAGTATTATTTAACCTAGAGAATGTGATTTCTATAGTTACTTAGGAGAAACCCATGAATGTGTTTGATATATAGAGTTTCTTAGGGCTAGCTGGCTACTACATGCATTTTATAAAATATTTCTCATGCCTTGTGGCATCTATTACTAGTCTGACTAAGAAGGGTGTAAAGTTTATATGGTCTAGAGCCTACGAGATATCATTTCAAGATCTAAAAGTGGGATTGTATTTGGAATATATCTAGATTATTTCAGAGCTTAGTAGAGGTTATATAGTGTTTTTTGATGCATCGGGCATTAAGATGGGTGCAGTATTGATGAATGAGGATCGATTCATTGTGTAAGGGTCTCACTAGTTGATACCTCATGATCTTAATTACCTAATTCAAAACCTAAATCTTATATCAGTTATTCACACCTTGCATTACTAGAGCCATTATCTGATGGGTGAGAAATTTGTGGTGTATACGGACCACAAGAGCCTCAAATATATATTTATGAATCATGAATTGAATCTCATATAGTGAAGATGGGTTGAAGACCTTCAGTATTTTGACTTTTAGCTTCCTATATTCCTAGAAAGGGAAATGTCATAACTGATACACTAAGCTATAAAACTAAGGAAAAAACCTTTCAGGAGGTCAGTAATGAATGGAAGTTGATGGCCCTCTTTTCTGAGATTCACTTGGAGTTTAAAGAGAGTAACGAGAAGAATTTTATTTCATCTTTAATAGTTATTGCTTAACTCTTTGATAGAGTGAAGAGTATTCAGTCTTTAGATCCTGGATGTTTGGTCCTATGTGATAGTATTTTAGGTGAGGACCCACCTCCATATTTTTCTATTGATAGAGATGGCAGCTTGCGTATATATGGGTGTATCTGGATTCCTATATACATGGGAGAGGATATGATGAGAGTGTCTCTATAATCTCCTAGATTTTCCATGTATTATTTTTGAATATTATATGGAATTATTTTGAGACTAGGTACTGAGACGTCGTGGGATTCCGAGGCCCGGTGTGCCTAGAACAATTGCTTGAAAAATATTAAAATATTAAATAGTACGAACACGCATATTTCATGAAAAAGTGGAATAACTTCAAAACAGGTTCCCAGATTAGAAATCTAAGGGAACCTTTGCATTCAGAGTAGTGAATTTACCTTAGGCGAGGCCTAACATCGACTAGTGTGGGTCAACTGTTGAAAGTAGTTTTTTACATTTTAATAAATAAAATAAATTGTGAATTTATTTTATTCTTAATGTTTCACCGATTATGAAACATTATTTTTAAATAAGCCTTAGAGACATGGAGATTGGGTTAAGCACATAACCATAGAATTTTCTACAGGCTCTAGAGAGAACCTGGATAACTCTATCGATGGAAAATGATGATGGTATTTTGGATTGGAGATTGGAGAATGCTATTTTTGATAGATCTCACCAACGACAGTAATGTAATGATTGATTCTATTCAGGGAACGATCCAACTTTGATGTAGGTCATTGTTCTTTGATTTTCTTTCCCCTTTTCTATAATCAGTGATGAATGTGGATTGACAAACGAATAGGTTGACCCGTGGTTAAATCGTTCTTATGGGATGAGTATATTTGCGAGAAATCATTGGGGGGTGAATTATTTATCCTTATTTCTTAGTTATTTATTCTGATAGGAACGAATTGAGTCTGGCATGAAAAAATGCCTAGATTTTTTCATCAGGGCACTCTTTTATATTTTTTTACCCTCGTTCTTAGCATTCATTGATGTTGAACCCTTGTGGTCATAGCTCGACTATTCAAGAGGCTTTGAACATGACCAGACCCCCGGATTGGAGTAAAATTGATCACATAGGCCGTAGTAGGGTAGATCAGGTCATGAGGAACCTTGATCTATGATCACACCAAATTCTAGGCATCGGAGGAGCCTGGTGGTCCACAGAAGGAACCACTGGAGCATCGACACTGGCAGTGGCATGCAGTGACTACCGCATGTGGGAGGCGTCATGTGGCGGAGGTTTCATGCATGGATGCGGATGGAGGCAGCCGCGTGGGGAGGTGGGGGTGTTGTCTAGTGGGGTGGAATCGATTGGGGGACATGATGGGGCTGTAAGGTGGGATGTGGTGTGGTGGTTGCATACGCAGCAGGGTGGCCTCATGGAGCATGCGGTGGTGGTGAGGTCATGGGGCAGGCGTACACAGCGGTCCGACCGCATGGGATGTCGTGCACCACCACGTGGAGAATATGGGCATGCGGACAATGTGGGAAACATGCGGAAGACCAGAGGAGTTGGGCCATAGTCCAACAAGCTTATTAGGCTAGGCTGTGATCTTGCTGGCCCAACGGGGCAGGCTGCAGTCCAGCTGGCCCAGTGGGCTAGGCCGGTTTAGACCGGTCCAAGTCGGGCCAGTTCAGACTGAGATGATTCGAAGCTATTCGGATCGGGCCGATCCAAGCCAGTTCGGCAAGACCAAGTTGGGTCAGCCAGTGGGTCAAGTCGGGTCTGGTGGGTCGGGTCGGACTTGGATTGAACCCGGGTCAGATCTTTTTACTAAAACAACTATAACTTTTAAACCGTGTGTCTGTTTGATGATTTGTTTGAAGTGTTGGGACCATTATGATGTGACGGTACTTTTGATATATCCTAAGTGTTTTTTTGTTGAAGTTTTAATACTACCTAATGGCTTGAGAAGTAGGTTCTCCCAAAATGAGTGTGGTGCAGACAGAATCTTGTGGTTGGCTGTGACTTTGAGACTACATGACTTTATGAGACTACGTGACTTACCGAGACTAGGTGTATTACTGAGAAAACATGTCTTACCAAGACTATGTTTCTTATTGGGACTGAGTGTCTCATCTGGACAATGTGTCTTATCGATACTATGTGTTTTTTGTATTACATCTGATGATCATGTTTTTCATACAATATACTTATACCTATTTGATACGAATGTACTATTTATTTTTTGTATACTTTGTGTATTTCTTAGTGGTGTTCCTTTTTAGTTTTGGGGTGTCCTACTAAGTATTGTTTTACTCACCCATGTGTGGGATTTTCATACACTAGTCATATCTTCTGTAGATGATCGATGCTTTGACAGAGTTCTAGGTGGACCAGGACTAGGTGGTGCTTAGAGAGACCAGATAGTCGTGTTTTTCTCTTAAGGATTTAGATAGTTTTCTAATACATTTCCCATTTAAGTAAGGTTTTTTTGGATGAGTTTCAGAAACTTGTGCGTTCACTTTTACAGACTCTTTCTTTTGGTGGACTTGTATTTTAACCTTGTTTACCTTCTATTTTTATACTATCATACTCTGTGGTTTGTATTTAGTGTATGCATGCATTGTTTACTTAGTGTTTTTATATTTCATAATTTTGGGCTTGGAGATGTGTGCATGTGTATAGGTACTTAGTCAAATGCCTCCCATTTGTGGGATATGCCTACTCGATGATAGTCACTAGCCCTTGGCCGATTAGAGGTGGGCTTGGGGTAGTAACGTCATGGTACCTTCTAGGACGGGTCATGATAAAGTGGTATTAGAGAAGGGTCATTTCTAATTAAGGATTGAGATTCTGTGAGGTTATTTTAGGGAAACAGTGTTAAGTGTTTCGAGTTTAGCTTTCAGGCCAAGGATTCCAATGCTGGTGCATCGACCGATGTATCCATACACCCAGACTTTGGACACATGCTTTTTAACTCGGTACATGGAAACACTAGTTATAGGGAAAAATGGTACATGCATCATATATGATTTGGGTGTGTTCTCATTCCCTTCTTGAGTCAGCTCACAAGGTATACTCTATTGACTATGGTACATCTTGTTCTATTTCATGATGCCTCTATGCAGATAACCAGTCAGGATTCCGTTTTGTAGTCATGAGGATGATCTTCCTAGTGATGAGGTGTCAGTATAGGGGCATGTACTAGAGATATCACCTCAGGGTGGTTTACCAGTGATACCATTACCCACCAATCAGTAGCTACTACTAGAACTACTGGATGAGGATGCACATAGACTGGTCGCTTTGCATGAGTTTTAGAGGCATCTACCTTCTATCTTTTGGGTGATCTAGACCCCCAGATAGCTGAGGATTGGCTAGAGGTAGTTACCCATGTATTTTTCCTTGTGAGGACACCTTCCGGCCAGATGGATGTCATAGACATGAGTCATATTTAAGGCCATGTAGGGAGATGGTGGATCTTAGTGACCTGAACACATGACGAGGTGACTCTCTCTTGGGAAAACATCGAGTGTCTCTTCAGAGAGGAGTTATTTCCAGCTATGTTGTGATTAGTGAGCATACAGGATCTCCTGCATCTACGATAGGGTATTCATACTATGGTGGGGTACTCGGCAAGTTTTATTGATCTTTCATGTTGCTCCATGGATATAATACAAAACCATTTCTTCAAGGTTTAGACCTTTGAGTAGGGATTATTCCAGGAGATCAGGGTATCTATGATATCCCTTAGAATTCCTACATATGTTGGGGTACTAGAGTGAGCTCTACTAGTGGAGATATTTCTAGGTGAACTGACACCGGTAGTGGGAGCTACCACTGGGAACCAGGTAGCTAAGTCTTTAGCGTTAGGTAGAAGATAGTAGTCGTATGGACCCAAGTAGGTCAGGCACTCTAGGGGAAAACCCTAGGACACAAGATCAGCAGTGTGGGGCTACCAGGGTAGAGCGAGCCATTTGAAGGATAGGTTGTGTTAATCATGCGGAAGTCGGGTATATCTAGCTCGAGATTACCCAAACTATCATATGACAGATCAGGAGACGGTCAAGGGATCTCCAAGATAGAGGTGGAAGCAAGATAAGGGTGATATGTAGGGAATAGGATGTGAAAGATGAGTAAGAGGTAGGTAGAGGTTTGACGTATTACCACCACCATCCATAGGTGGTCCACGACAGGCTCAAGGAGCTGGTGGACAAGGATGATGGCAACTTTAGGCAATGGAGGCTTATAACCCTAAGACTCTAGGGATGATTAGAGTTATGATCTTTGTCTTTTCCACCATAACTATAGTTTTAATAGACACAGGTGTTAGTCATTATTTTCTTACTGTGATACATGTTCGATACTTTTATATTCTGATGGAATTGTTGACTCGACCCTTATGTTTAGAGACTCCTACAGGAGGGGATTAGATGATCACACACTAGTGTTGATAGTGTTACCTTACTCTTGGAAGTGAGAGTTTCGGTTGGGATCTCTTGGTAATGTCATTGAGGCCTTACGATGTCATTATTGTTATAGACTGGTAATCCACAGTCCATACTCAAATTGACTATTTTAGGAACAGAGTATGGTGTGTCCACAGTGATGGGGCCAGATTTTCCTTTGTCAGCAAAAAAGGGAACCCAAGTAGTGCAAGATGTACTCACACATAGAAGGGTGCATCCGATCACTCATTAGTTATCTAACTTGATCCTCGGCACAGTGGATGATATGATTCCTCAGTTTCTTGCAATGGTGGAGGAGTACGATGACATATTTCCTAGGGATGTTATAGGATTACCCCCCCCCCATAGGAAGGTAGAATTATGTATTGATCTATACCCTGGGATTTTATTGATATTTAAACATACAAATCGGATGGATCCCATAATGCTTCGTGAGTTGAGGGTACAGTTGGAGGACTTACAGAGGAAGGGATTTGTGAGACCCAGTGTTTTACCCTAGGCAGCCCTAGTTTTGTTTTCCAAGAAGGTAGATGGGAGATTGAGATTATGTATAGACTTCCAAAACCCGAAACAGGTGATTATGAAGAATAAGTATCCACTATCAAGGATTGATGACCTCTTCAATCAACTAAAAGGAGCGAGGTGGTTCTTGAAGATTTACCTCAGATCTATTTATCACTATATTCAAGTACGGGATGAGGATATACAGAAGAAGGATTTCAGATGTTGATATAACCACTATGAGTACTTAGTTATGCTTTTTGGTGTGATGAATGCCCCAGTAGTGTTCATGGGACTCATGAATAGGATATTCCAGGTTTACTTAGACCGGTTCATGGTGGTCATTATTGGTGAAATCCTAGTGTACTCGGCATCTAAGGAGGATCATGTAATACACTTGAGGATGGTCTAGGACATAATCTGAGATCACCATATTTAGGGAAATATCTTGAAGTGTCAGTTATGGATTTGAGATTTTTATTTTCTAGGACATTTCATTTCAAAGGTTGGGGTTGTAGTGGATCTAGAGAAGACAGAGGTGGTTCTTGCTTGAGAACTACCCAAGAGTATTACTGAGGTGCAGAGTTTCCTTGGTTTGGTTGGGTACTATCAGAGGTTTTTACCCAGCTTTTCTAGGGTAGAAACATCCTTGACATCTTTGACACAAAATAGACAGCCTTTCGTATGGATAGAGAAGTTTCAGGAGAGTTTTCAACAGCTGAGGTAGATATTTAAGAGCACTCCTATCTTAAGATTTATAGAGTAGGGTGTCAAATACATGGTGTTATGTGATGTATCGAGAACCAAACTTGGATTTTTTCTGATGCAGGGGGTTCATAACAGTTGAGACCACATGATTAGAACTACATGATGCATGATCTTGAGTTGACAGTGGTAGTATTCGTATTGAAGGTGTGGAGATGCTACCTTATGGGTCAGTGGTTTATCGCTTACTCTGACCACAATATTATCAATTATATCTTCTCTCAGAAGGATCTGAACTTGAGATATAGGTTATGGCTAGAGTTCCTCAAAGACTATGACTTTGAGATTGACTATACTTCTAGGAAGGGTAACATGGTGGTAGATTCTCTTATTAAGAGATCAAATTCACAGCTACTGAATGAGGAATCAAAGCAGTTGGCCTCATTACAGATATCCTTTGTGGATGGAGATGGAGTAGCTTACCTAAAATCAATGGTTTTCACCCCTCCACTCTTACAGTGAGTCAGTGAGGCACAGTTCATAGATACCGACTATGAGAAATTGTGTGATTAGATGTCCACAGGGCATGCCTCTGATGGATATTCAAAAGGTGGGGATAACATCATTCTTTTCAGAATACACACAGTAGTAATAGGGGTGTTACGGAAGTAGGTTTTGAGTGAGTTCCATACATCCCCTTTGGAAAAACATCTAGGTGTGGTGAAGATGTATCGGGACCTCCAGCATCAGTTTTGGTGGCTAAGAATGAAGAAGGGAGTTGCTGATTTTGTCTCTTGATGCCTCACTTGTCGATAAGTGAAGGTCGAGCACAAGGTTCCAGCAGGTTTGACTCAACCCCTTGAGGTGGTATAATGGAAGTGGGATGGGATATTAATGGACTTTGTGACAGTTTTACCAAAAATTTCTAGGGTACATGATACCATTTGGGTGATCGTTGACCGGCTCACCAAGTCGGACCACTTCTTAGATATTCGGGAGTAGAGTTCAGTAGAGAGATTGGGACACCTATATATGCAGGAGATAATTCTACTTCATATAGTTATATTGATGATAGTCTCAGACCATGATTCTTACATTACATCTCAGTTGTGGAATGGATTTCAAGAGGAATTTGGGACTCAGCTGCACTTGAGCACAGCGTTTCACCCATAGAAAGTAGGCCAGACTAATTGGACCATTCAGGTTATGGAGGATATTCTATGTTCTTGCATCCTAAATTTTGGATACAGTTGGGAGGATCACCTAACTATGTTGGATTTTTCATACAACAAAAGATTCCATTCCACCATCGGTATGGAACCATTTTAGGGCTTGTACGGGTGACCCTATAGGTACCCACTTTGCTAGATGGACCCAGGAGAGTCAACACTCATGGTCCTAGATTTGGTGCAGGAAACTGTAGAGAAATTTCAGGTCATCCATGAGTTAATGAAGACTACACAGAGCCATCAAAAGCCTTATTTTGACTGGTGATGGAGGTCTTTAGACTTTTAGGAGGGAGACCATGTGTTTCTTCAGGTATCTTCACATTGCGGGATATGAATATTTGGCTAAGGCGGAAAGTTATCTCTGAGGTTCATCGGCCCTTTCCTGATACTACATAGAGTTAGGGAGGTGGAATATTTCTTAGATCTACCTCCTCAGTTAGAGTGGGTTCATGACATATTCCATGTGTCAAAACTAAGGAGATATGTGCATGATCCATTATACATCATTGACTGGGGCGAACTGGACTTTGATGATGGGGAGACTTTTGCAGAGTACCCAATGGAGACTGAGGATCAATGGGATAGGATCCTTCATGGGTGGTTTATTCCTCTAGTTTTTATTTAGTGGTATCATGCTAATCTCTAGAAGATCACATGGGAGCGATAAGATCAGATTCATGCTTAGTACCCTCATTTGTTTGTATAGATTTTTTTCTACCTTCGGAGACGTAAATCCCCAAGGTGGGGAGAATGTAATGTCCCAGATTTTCCATGTGTTATTTTTTAATATTATATCCAATAATTTTGAGACTAGGTGATGAGATGACGTGTGATTCTGAGGCTCGGTGTTCCAAGAGAAATTTCTTGAAAAATATTAAAATATTAAATAGCACGCATGAGAATTTTTTCCTAAAAAAGTGGAATAAATTTTAAACGTGTTCCCGAATCAAAAATCTAGGGGCACCATTGGGTTCAGAGTAATGAATTTACCTTAGGTAGGGCCTAACATCGACTAGCATGGGTCAAATATGGAAATTAGTTTTTCATATTTTAATAAATAAAATAAATGGTGGATTTATTTTATATTTAACATTCCACTGACATAGCAAAATTATTTTTAAATAATCCTTAGAGAAATAAAGCCAGGGTTAAGTATATAGACCTAGAATTTCTTAGTCTTTGGAGAGAACTTGGAGAACTCTCGCAATAGTGAACGATGACAGGATTTCATATCGAAGATCGGCGGACACTATTTTTGATGGATCTTGCCAACGGCGGTGATGCGATGATCAATTCTCTTCATTGAGTGATCCAACTTTGAGTTAGGGAATTGTTCCATGATTTTATTTCCTTGTTTCTAGATTCAACAATGAACTCGGATCAACTAATGAACAAGTTGACCTATGGTTTGATCATTCTTGTGGGATGGGAATATTTTCAGAAAATCGTTGGGGGATGAATTATTTATCCTTATTTCTTCATTATTCGTTTTAACGGGAATGGATTGAGGCTGACACAAAAAAGTCATAGATTTATTCCTCAGATAATTCTTTATGATTTTCTTACCCTTATTCTAGGAATTCATCACCATTGATCCCTCATGGTCATGGCTCGACTTGATGAGAGGCTCTGAATGCGATCGAACCCCCGAATTGGAGGAAAATTGACCACAGAGGCCGTGGCAAGGTAGATCAGGCCATGAGGAACCTGGATCTAGGATCACACAAAATTTGAGGCATCAAAGTAGCATGTTGGTCCACAGAAGGGACTACCGGAGTGCCGACAGCGGTATGCAGTAGCACGCAGAGATGGCCGCATACGGGAGGCAGTGCGTGGTGGAGGTGCATCATGCAGTGGCGGCTGGTAGTGGTCATCGTGGCGGTGGCCGTGTGGGGTAGTGGCGGCACCGAACAATGGGTCGGCATCGACTGGGGGATGCGATGGAGCCACAAGGGGGGCTACGGCGGATCCATGAGGGGGGATGTGGTGGGGCGACCACCACTACTGAAAATTTAAGGTATACCAACGGTTGAAAACTGTTGGTATAGGGTGGAGAACCATTGGTATAAATTATACCTATGGTTTTAGAAACCGAAGCCAAGTAAGCCATGACAAAAGACATATACCAATGGTTTGAGATAAACCGTTGGTATATGTGAAGAAATCTACTCTATACCAACGTTTTATGTAAACTATTGGTATAGAGTTCTTATACAACACATATGCCAATGGTTTCAAAACCGTTGGAATATCTTTTTTAGTCTTCCATTCACCCCTATACCAATGGTTTAAACCATTGGTAAAGGTTTTTACCAATGTTTCAGAACTGTTGGTAAAAAAATACATACAGAACCTATACCAACGGTTTAAAACCATTGGAATAAGCTTTGCTGTACAATTCACACAGCAGCCAGCTCTGTGTGTTGATGTGTGAATTGTACAGAATACATACAATGCAATACATAATAAGGATACATAATTAAAAATTGATAATTATAAGAATAAATAATTTAATAATCAATTATGAATACAATACATTAAAAACTGGATACGTAATTATATGTGATAAAGAATTAAGAATACATAAAAAATTGAATTTTTTATAACACATACATGATTGAATTCAAAAATTAGAAGCTAATAACCCAAAATAAGAAAATGAATAAATGAATTCAACCAAAAAAATATAATGTCATGGTTTGGGGCAGGTGTCTTTGAACTTAGTGATGATGATAATGGGTGTGTCAATGAGCTTGTGTGACTTAGGGAATATAGTTGTCCTTGGCGTATTAAATGTCATGTGTTTTAGAATAGGGGTAGTATTTCCTCACATGAGAATTGTATTGTGTGAGGATGGACCATGGATCGTTGTGATAAAGTATCAACACAATCCACATACGTTTGGTTGGTTTTCCATATGCTAGTTGTTTTTACTTAAAATGACGTTCATTTTAAACAAAAGAGAGACAGTTAGAGTGATACCGGCCACACCATGCCTCATATTGAGGAAGGGTTGACTCGTACACGTCACATATTAACCATGGATCATTCTCCTAAATTATCAACACAATCTGAATGTGTTTGGATGGTTTTCTATATGTCAGTTGTTGTTTTCACTTAAAATGTTGTCCATTTCAAATAAAAGTGAGACACTTTGAGTGGTATCGGCCACACCGGTCCTCAAATTGAGGCTCAGTTGACTCTTAAATGTCATAAATGATCCATGTATTGTTGTTCTAAAGTATCAACACAATCCAAATACGTTTGGTCGGTTTTCCATATGTTGGTTGTTTTTACTTAAAACAGTGTCCATTTTAAACAAAAGAGAGACACTTAGAGTGCTACCGGCCACACCGTTCTCAGATTGAGTCGGGGTTGACTCGTACACATCAAAAATGACCAATGCATCGTTGTCCTAAAGTATCAACACAATCCGAATGCGTTTGGTCAGTTTTCTGTATGCCAGTTGTTGTTTTCATTTAAAATGTTGATCATTTCAAATAAAGGTGAGACATTTTGAGTGGTATCGGCCACACCTCACCTCAGATTGAGGCGGGGTTAAATCATACACATCAAAAATGAGTCATGGATCGTTTTCTTAAAGTATCAACAGAATCCTAATATGTTTGGTCCATTTTCCGTATTCCAGTTGTTGTTTTCAATTAAAATGATGTCCATTTTAAACAAAAGAGAGACATTTAGAGTGGTACTGGCCACACCGTGCCTCGTATTGATGCAGAGTTTACTCGTACACATCAAAAATGTCTCATGGATCATTTTCCTAAATTATCAACACAATCCGAATGCATTTGGTTTGTTTTATGTATGCCAGTTGTTGTTTTCACTTAAAATGTTGTCCATTTCAAATAAAATTGAGACACTTTGAGTGGTTATAACGACCCATACTTTACATACATTGTTAATACTTCAAAATTGAAGCAAACTTATTACAACATATGACAAAACCACAAAGGACCGTATAGGTATAGTGTCTTTAGAAACTGGGAAACATAAACAACTGGTTCATAAATCTTCTACAGTGTCTCCCATTTATTTCATCATATCTAGGGTCCCTTTTAGCATATTCTACTTAATATCCATCTTCCTGACCTGGGGAAAAGAAAACATAAAAGGGTGAGCTCAAATTCTCAGCAATGGCAAATAAAGGAACTAAAAATCATATCATATCTTTTTGAAAATCATAACCTTCAAAAGAGATCATAATATCTTAACATGGAATAAATCATAGAAGTGAAAATGATATCACCATAATCATAACATGAAACTTGAAACTTTGTGGCATGCACACATAATCATGTAAAATCATTTCTTGTTAGTCATGACTCATTGTCAAGACTATCTTAGTGGACAAAGTCCCTTTCTGAATCGAGTAACCCTCGTTTCAGTCCTGTTTCACTGAACCGGTATAACCTACCGTTCCAGCCCTGTCTATCTCATGAGATATAAAATCTTTACCCAATGCATTGGAGGGAGATATAGGTCCCACCCATCTTATAATGAATCCTTTCTTATGTGTGCCACATAATCATAAATCATACATCATCGCATAACCCATGTAATAAAAATGGGATTCTTAAACAACATGACATCATAAAACAATTCATATAAGATAAAGGAATTCATAAAAATGTTTCCATCACAACATAATCAAATCCATGTAATAATAGGGGTAAAAACAGAACCCTTTTATTATCTTAGATGGAAAATAATTTTGATAAAATACTTGAACTTCATTCTTGAGGAAAATATCCTTTCTACTTCAAAAACACTTTTCCTTTCTTAACATGTCATACAATTTTAAAATAAAAGAAGTTGATTAAAAATAAACTTGAATACTTGTAAAGGAAGCTTCTTGGAAATAATTTTTTAGAAATCCATTCATGCCGTATAAGTTAAAAAAAAACATTCTTCGTACTTTTGTCGGAAAAGTCAAAAAGTACCTCGTACGAAAAAAAACGACAAAAGATTCCTTTCATATTCTTTACTAAAAACTCACCGAAGGGTAAAATTGGATTTAAACTATTGTAAGTGGATGGAAACAATATTACATATTGAGTGAACATGGATGTGGATGATAAAATACACCCCAATAAATACTTACGAATAAACAATCTCGGATAAAAATGAGATTGTGATATTTCCCTTACCTTAGGTCCGATTTGCTTTGTACGTGTCCGAAGCTCCTGTATAATGGTTTAAATAATGTTATTGACTTATTCCAGAATCATAAATATTGATATGATATCATATATGGTCATATTCTTAGCTTCTTGTTAGTAATATTTCATTGTTACTTGTTACTCGGGTCTTTATTGCCTTTTGTTCTTATGCGTGTTTTGCCGAATAAATTCTTATTCTTCTTTTAAGGTTATAGATACCTTATATCCAGAATTGTATTAGTGTAACATATATCATATTTATTCATTCAATTCATTTATATAATTATTATGTAATGATGATCATGTAGAACGAGTCGCTTCACATCGTGGAGACGGTATTCCGTACGTACGCACGAGTGATGATATCGTTCCTATGATCGTGGAATTGTATTGGAGTATATATATATATTATTTCAGTATCAATATTACTTAATAATAATCATAAATAGTTACTCATTACACCATTATACCCATCCTTGTAAAGTGATGGTGGAAAATAGATTACACCACGGCGTGGAGACGGTATTCCGTACGTACGCACGCGCGGTGATTTCATTTTTCAGTAGGATGGATAGAAGGTGAATTAGGGTTGTTTCATATTCATAATAACATATCAGTATGTAATTAATACTGATGTTATTACTTTATCATGAAACAACTAAAGAAGAAGAAGTTGAAGAAGAAATAAATTGAAAAGATCGGTAATGGATATTACCTCTTCTTTGGAACGCTTCTTTGAATCCTCCACTTAGGGAACTAAGATTGGTCTTTGAAGAAGACCAGGACCTCTAGGATTATTCTAGGGAAGTGGAGAGGAGAAAATGGTAGGGGTTGGCCGAGCTTGAGTGCTCAATTTGGTGTGAGGAGGAGGGGGAGGAGGTGCCCTTTTATAAGGGAGGAGAGGGGCACCTTAGGAATATCTCAAAATATTATTTTATATTAAAGTCAAAATCGGTTTATAATGGTTCCAAAGGGTCTTATTTCAAAGCTAAAGTGGGGAATGTTCGAAATCATATCAACCAATAGGATTTAGACAAGTTTGGGATATTATTTTAACCTTATCAATTAGATTTAACTCTAAGTTAAATAATTTAACTTTTACCATGTCTTTTTGTTTTCTTTCACTATATGGTTAATACACTTACTATAACATGCCAAACGAGCCCCAAATTGTTTATTATTAATATATATATCCTTATCTAAGTCATTTGGCCGAATCTTAGATTTTTAGTAATAAAATAACAATTAATAATATAATATTTGATTTAAAAACTATTTTGTGTCAATTTTGACACTATTTGATATATGATTTTTGTGAAAGTCATAACAGAATTATATGTTCGAACCAAGTTGATTAAATCAACACTAATATATCATAGTAACCTATAAAATTTGTGTAATTCATAAAAAGTCTCAAATTACATTTATTTTGGTGTTTATAACATCAATTATGTCAATATTTCATAAATAAGATAGTTACTGCATCATAATTGTGTCATAAATAAATTAAATTATTTAATGTCTAAAAATTATAAATAAAATACCATTATGTAGGAAATCTTTTTATCTTTCTAATGAATATTTATAGTCGAATTTATCTTATGTATAACCCCATATTAAAAATTATTTACTTATTAAACTTTGATTTTAACTATTTTAACCCTTCTTTAAATAAATTAATAATAAATATCCTAATCTAACCCAAGTGGGCCTAAATGGTCATATTTTATTCCTAAGTTTGTTTTTGGTCGAATTACACTTGTCCAATAGAATTAGGACATGTGTTAGGGTAATATTAATATCATATTTACCCTTAGTTACCCTATTTACTATTAACCGCGGTAAAAAAAGTAAAAAGTTACTATTCACCAAAAATTATTTTCATCTCATTGAACCACATTTTAGTCCTTGATATTAACCGTGTCTGTCAGATTTTCAAAATTCCATTCACAGAAGCGGTAAAATTAAGTTTTATGCAAAATTCAGTTTTTAACCTACCACTTAGTGGTTTCACTATTCATCAAAAATTGAAAGTTTTCAGAAAAATACCAAAATTTCACCCTAGGCTAATTTCGATATTCTGAGTCCAAAAATGAAGTCCATTTTGAAAAATAAAATTTATAAAATTTCAAAAAGTGGTTATTACTATTCATAACGGCTAGTTTTAATAGCATATTGTTGTTTAGTGAAACTCGGTATTGCGTACGACGCAAGCTATCGAGGAAGGTCGCGATTGCGTGTAAAGAAAGCCAAGAAAGTGTTGTGTAGAAAAAGATTCCTTTTATGATTTATATAACATAAAAGTCTCGGGTGTTACATTCTACCCCCCTTAAAAAGAATTTCGCCCTCGAAATTTGTCACTTTGTAACAAACAGATGAGGATACTTCTCCCTCATCATATACTCAAGCTCCCATGTAGCTTCTTCAAGTTGGTGGTTCCTCCATAAAACTTTCACCAATCGAGTGGTCTTGTTTTGTAGGACTTTTTCGCTACGATCCAGAATCTCTATCGTTTGTTCTTCATAAGAAAGATCTTGCTCCAGCGGTACAACTTCTGAGCTGAGTACATGTGAAGGATATGGTATGTACTTTCTCAGGAGAGATACATGGAACACATCGTGAACTTGAGAGAGATTCGGTGGAAGCGCCAATCGGTAAGCTACCTTCCCAAAACGATCCAGTATTTCGAAAGGACCGATATATCTAGGGCTCAACTTCCCCTTCTTTCCAAATCTTATAACCCTCTTCCAGGGAGATATTCGTAAGAACACTTTATCACCCACTTCAAACTCTAGGTCTTTTCTTCGGTTGTCGGCATAACTTTTCTGTCGACTCTGAGCTGCTCTTATGTGTTGTTGAATAGATCTGACCTTTTCTGCCATTTCATCAACGAGATCAGGTCCTAATAGCTTTCTTTCCCCAACTTCATCCCAGTAAGTTGGAGTCCAGCATTTCTTTCCATAGAGAGCTTCATAAGGAGCCATCTGAATACTGGAATTAAAGCTATTATTATAAGAAAATTCCACCAAAGGTAGGTGTTGATCCCAACCTCCTTTGAAATCCATAGAGCAAGCTCTCAAAATATCTTCTAGGGTTTGAATTGTTCTCTCATACTGACCGTCTGTCTGGGGATGATAAGCAGTGCTGAAACTCAACTCTGTATCCAGAGTATGCTGAAGACTTCGACAGAACTTCGAGGTAAATCTCAGATCCCGATCAGATATAATAGAAAGTGGTACTCCATGCAATCTTACCACTTCCTTTACATATATCCTGGCAAGCTGATCTAGAGAGAAATCCTCTCTAATAAGAATGAAGTGTGCAGACTTTGTAAGACGATCAACTATGACCCAGATAGCATTATTGCCTTTGGATGTTTTAGGAAGTCCTGTGACAAAGTCCATAGTGATGTTTTCCCATTTCCATTCGGGTATGGGTAATGGTTGTAACATCCCCTTAGACTTTTGTCTCTCAGCTTTAACTTGTTGACAAACCAAGCATCGAGAGACATATTCAGCAACATCTCTTTTCATGCCATCCCACCAGAAGTACTCTTTCAGGTCCCTATACATCTTCGTGCTTCCAGGATGAATAGAGAATGATGAATTATGAGCCTCATCCAGCAGCTCCTTCTTTAATTCGGGGATGGTAGGAACACAAACCCGATTCCTGAACTTTATTATCACATCACAATCAAGGTTGAATTCAGGAACATTTCTCACCTTCTTTTGTAACTCGACATCTTCTTTCTTTTCCTCTTTAATCTTCACATGTATAGATGGTTGAACATTCATTTGAGAAAGATAAGATTTTTCCCCTTCCATTATAATTCCAAGATCTATCCTTTGTAAATCCATAAATATTGGATCTTTTTTTATCCTCATCATGGATAAACTAGCATGGTCTTGTCGACTTAATGCATCTTCCACCTTGTTTGCTTTCCCAAGGTGGTAATGGATTGAGTAGTCATAATCCTTAATCAGCTCCAATCATCTTCTTTGACGCATATTCAGCTCCTTTTGTGTGAAAATATACTTTAAACTTTTATGATCAGTATAAATATCACACCTTTCACCATAAAGGTAATGCCTCCAAATCTTTAATGCAAAGATTACCGCAGCCAACTCCAAATCATGTGTTGGGTAATTTTGCTCATGGATTTTCAACTGTCGTGAGGCATAAGCTATCACCATATCATTTTGCATAAGAACACACCCCAATCCCTTCTTGGATGCATCACTGTAGATCACAAACCTTTCTCCACTAAAAGGTAGTGTGAGAACAGGTGCACTGGATAACCTTCTTTTCAACTCCTTGAAATTCTCTTCACATTCCTCTATCCAGACAAACTTAACTCCTTTCCGATTCAACTTGGTGATTGGATTAGATAATCGTGAAAAATCTTTTACAAAACGTCGATAATATCCAGTCAAACCAAGAAAACTTCGGATCTCAGTTACTGTTGTTGGTCTCGACCATCTTTCGATAACCTCTGTTTTTGCTGGATCCACAGATATCCCCTCTTTTGAGATTATGTGACCCAAAAATGCAACTTTTTGAAGCCAAAATTCACACTTGGTAAATTTGGCATAAAGCTTCTCCTTTCTCAGGGTCTTCAATATAATTCTCAAGTGATCTTCATGCTCTTCCTTTCTCTTTGAATAGACAAGAATATCGTCTATAAAGACTACCACAAATTGATCAAGATAGTCTCTAAAGACTCTATTCATTAGATCCATGAAGATAGCAGGGGCATTAGTAAGACCAAATGGCATCACTATAAATTCATAGTGTCCATACCTTGTACGGAAAGCCGTCTTTGGTATATCCTCCCTTTTGACCCTTAATTGATGATACCCTGAACGAAGATCAATCTTGGAAAAGTATTGAGCTCCGCGTAGTTGGTCAAATAAGTCATCAATGCGTGGGAGAGGATATTTTTTCTTGATAGTGATCTTGTTAAGTTCTCGATAATCAATGCAGAGTCTCATTGATCCATCTTTCTTCTTAACAAATAGAATAGGTGCTCCCCAAGGTGACGCACTAGGGCGTATGAATCCCTTATCAAGATTCTATTGGAGTTGCTTCTTCAATTCCAGCAACTCAATTGGGGCCATTATATAAGGTGTCTTTGAAATTGGCAAAGCGCCCGGTACGAGTTCTATTGAAAACTCAACTTCACGATTTGGTGGAAGACCCGGTAATTCCTCCGGAAAGACATCATCAAACTCCCGTACAATGGGAATATTCTTAATCGTGAGTTTCTCACCAACCATTTGAGATAAATAACCTTCATTTAGTGGAATCAATACCCATAAGATGGAAGAAATTTCCACTGGAAGGTTATGTTCATCCATGCATTGGTATACGATCGTAGATTGATCTGGAATATGAAATGTGACTTCCCTTCTTTGGCAATTGATATGAGCTCCATGTAGAGAAATCCAATCCATGCCAAGAATCACATCAAATTCCACTAAAGGAAGGATCAGAAGATTTGCAGGAATCACTTTCCCACAAACTTCGATCGGAGAAGAATTATAAACTTTTGATGCGACTGTTGTGCCATTAGGTGTTGTCACAGCTAACTCAACATCTAATTGTTGAGGTAGTACGGTGATAACCTTAGAAAATTTTTCAGAAATAAAAGAGTGGGTGGATCCAGAATCAAATAAAACATTTGCTACTTTAGAGTGGATGGTAAGTGTACCTTTCACCACTTCGTTATCGTACTCCACATCGCTGATAGAAATTGCATGTGACTTTCCTTTGTCTTTAGCCTTAAGATTTTGTTGACGTCGACCATCATCATCAACCCTTGGATTTGGGCATTGATTGGCATAATGCCCCATCTCCTTGCACTTGAAACATTGAAGTGTAGTAGGTTCATTCTGTGTATCCCTTCCTTTGTTTGCGTCATTAGACATCTTCTTCCCATTATCACGGCATTCAAATGCCCGATGACCTTCCTTTCCACATTTAAAACATTTACGTGTCCCTTTAAGACAACTCCCTCCATGTTTCTTTCCACACTTTGAGCATAAGGAAAAGCTCATCTTCTTTTCCGTGTGCTCTTTAGATTTTTCTTTGAATTCCATCTTCCTCTTCTTATCAAACCCATGTGACTGATGGGTTATTCCAATATCCATCTCGACTTTGAGAGCACATCGAACGATTTATTCGTAGCTATTGAAGTCCCTTATGGCTAACGCCCTTCGAAGACTTGGTTTTAAGCCACTAAAGAATCGATCGATCTTACTCTCAGGTTGGATAATAATACCAGAAGCGTACCTTTCAAGTCTTGTAAAATTTGCTTCATAGGTACCAACAGATTCATCATCCCTTTGCTTCAATTCAAGGAACTCTTTCTCCATCTTTGTTCGGAGAATACGAGGGAAGTACTTATTGAAAAATAAGTTCTTGAACTCGTCCCATTCCATAGACTCGATTTCATCCCTTTGCCTCGTATTCTTAATAAGATTCCACCATTGATCAGCATCTCCTTCCAAACGATACACTGCTAGGATGACTTTATCATGTTCAGAACATTGAAGAACTGAAAATATCTTTTTAGTAGTACTAATCCATTGTTCAGCAACTAATGGATCAGTAGACCCACTGAAAGAAGGTGGACGCTGCCTCATGAAGGATTCAACAGAATGTTGCTCCTTCCTTTGCTCGTTTGGAAGTCCTGCATGATTCATAGCTTGAGAAAGTTGTGTGATCATGGCTACAAGATTTTGCATTCTAGCTCCCATATCATTTGGTTGCTCAGGGGGACAATCATTTCATTGCCCATCGCATTCCGCATTAACATGGTTCCTTAGGGTTCCAGCCATTGACTAAAACCAAGAAGAATAGTGTGAGCAACACTAATTATAATAGGAAAACCACATAATTCAAGAATAAAATTTTCATTTTTAAGGTTTTATCCTAGGTTATTCAAGGCCATTTCTAAAACACTAAGATTGTGTTCTATGCTTAGACTTATCCTTAGGGTTCTTACTAAGTCTTTCACATCCTAGTTTCCAAAGGTTGACTATACCTTTCCTCTGATACCAACTATAACGACCCATACTTTACATACATTGTTAATACTTCAAAATTGAAGCAAACTTATTACAACATATGACAAAACCACAAAGGACCGTATAGGTATAGTGTCTTTAGAAACTGGGAAACATAAACAACTGGTTCATACATCTTCTACAGTGTCTCCCATTTATTTCATCATATCTAGGGTCCCTTTTAGCATATTCTACTTAATATCCATCTTCCTGACCTGGGGAAAAGAAAACATAAAAGGGTGAGCTCAAATGCTCAGCAAGGGAAAATAAAGGAACTAAAAATCATATCATATCTTTTTGAAAATCATAACCTGCAAAAGAGATCATAATATCTTAACATGGAATAAATCATAGAAGTGAAAATGGTATCACCATAATCATAAAATGAAACTTGAAACTTTGTGGCATGCACACATAATCATGGAAAATAATTTCTTGTTAGTCGTGACTCATTTCCAAGACTATCTTAGTGGACAAAGTCCCTTTCTGAATCGAGTAACCCTCGTTTCAGTCCTGTTTCACTAAACCGGTATAACCTATACCGTTCCAACCCTGTCTATCTCATGAGATATAAAATCTTTACTCAATGCATTGGAGGGAGATATAGGTCCCACCCATCTTATAATTAATCCTTTCTTATGTGTGCCACATAATCATAAATCATACATCATCGCATAACCCATGTAATAAAAATGGGATTCTTAAACAACATGACATCATAAAACAATTCATATAAGATAAAGGAATTCATAAAAATGTTTCCATCACAACATAATCAAATCCATGTAATAATAGGGGTAAAAACAGAACCCTTTTATTATCTTAGATGGAAAATAATTTTGATAAAATACTTGAACTTCATTCTTGAGGAAAATATACTTTCTACTTCAAAAACACTTTTCCTTTCTTAACATGTCATACAATTTTAAAATAAAAGAAGTTGATTAAAAATAAACTTGAATACTTGTAAAGGAAGCTTCTTGGAAATAATTTTTTAGAAATCCATTCATGCCGTATAAGTTAAAAAAACATTCTTCGTACTTTTTTCGGAAAAGTCAAAAAGTACCTCGTACGAAAAAAAAAACGACAAAAGATTCCTTTCATATTCTTTACTAAAAACTCACCGAAGGGTAAAATTGGATTTAAACTATTGTAAGTGGATGGAAACAATATTACATATTGAGGGAACATGGATGTGGATGATAAAATACACCCCAATAAATACTTACGAATAAACAATCTCGGATAAAAATGAGATTGTGATATTTCCCTTACATTAGGTCCGATTTGCTTTGTACGTGTCCGAAGCTCCTGTATAATGGTTTAAATAATGTTATTGACTTATTCCAGAATCATAAATATTGATATGATATCATATATGGTCATATTCTTAGCTTCTTGTTAGTAATATTTCATTGTTACTTGTTACTCGGGTCTTTATTGCCTTTTGTTCTTATGCGTGTTTTGCCGAATAAATTCTTATTCTTATTTTAAGGTTATAGATACCTTATATCAAGAATGGTATTAGTGTAACATATATCATATTTATTCATTAAATTCATTTATATAATTATTATGTAATGATGATCATGTAGAACGAGTCGCTTCACATCGTGGAGACGGTATTCCGTACGTACGCACGAGTGATGATATCATTCCTATGATCGTGGAATTGTATTGGAGTATATATATATATATTATTTCAGTATCAATGTTACTTAATAATAATCATAAATAGTTACTCATTACACCATTATACCCATCCTTGTAAAGTGATGGTGGAAAATAGATTACACCACGGCGTGGAGACGGTATTCCGTACGTACGCACGCGCGGTGATTTCATTTTTCCGTAGGATGGATAGAAGGTGAATTAGGGTTGTTTCATATTCATAATAACATATCAGTATGTAATTAATACTGATGTTATTACTTTATCATGAAACAACTAAAGAAGAATAAGTTGAAGAAGAAAGAAATTGAAAAGATCGGTAATGGATATTACCTCTTCTTTGGAACGCTTCTTTGAATCCTCCACTTAGGGAACTAAGATTGGTCTTTGAAGAAGACCAGGACCTCTAGGATTATTCTAGGGAAGTGGAGAGGAGAAAATGTCAGGGGTTTTCCGAGCTTGAGTGCTCAATTTGGTGTGAGGAGGAGGGGGAGGAGGTGCCCTTTTATAAGGGAGGAGAGGGGCACCTTAGGAATATCTCAAAATATTATTTTATATTAAAGTCAAAATCGGTTTATAATGGTTCCAAAGGGTCTTATTTCGAATATAAAGTGGGGAAGGGTCGAAATCATATCAACCAATAGGATTTAGACAAGTTTGGGATATTATTTTAACCTTATCAATTAGATTTAACTCTAAGTTAAATAATTTAACTTTTACCATGTCTTTTTGTTTTCTTTCACTATATGGTTAATACACTTACTATAACATGCCAAACGAACCCCAAATTGTTTATTATTAATATATATATCCTTATCTAAGTTATTTGGCCGAATCTTAGATTTTTAAGAATAAAATAACAATTAATAATATAATATTTGATTTAAAAACTATTTTGTGTCAATTTTGACACTATTTGATATATGATTTTTGTGAAAGTCATAACAGAATTATATATTCGAACCAAGTTGATTAAATCAACACTAATATATCATAGTAACCTATAAAATTTGTGTAATTCATAAAAAGTCTCAAATTACATTTATTTTGGTGTTTATAACATCAATTATGTCAATATTTCATAAATAAGATAATTACTGCATCATAATTGTGTCATAAATAAATTAAATTATTTAATGTCTAAAAATTATAAATAAAATACCATTATGTAGTAAATATTTTTATCTTTCTAATGAATATTTATAGTCGAATTTATCTTATGTATAACCCCATATTAAAAATGATTTACTTATTAAACTTTGATTTTAACTATTTTAACCCTTCTTTAAATAAATTAATAATAAATGTCCTAATCTAACCCAAGTGGGCCTAAATGGTCATATTTTATTCCTAAGTTTGTTTTTGGTCGAATTACACTTGTCCAATAGAATTAGGACATGTGTTAGGGTAATATTAATATCATATTTACCCTTAGTTACCCTATTTACTATTAACCGCGGTAAAAAAAGTAAAAAGTTACTATTCACCAAAAATTATTTTCATCTCATTGAACCACATTTTAGTCCTTGATATTAACCGTGTCTGTCGGATTTTCGAAATTCCATTCACAGAAGCGGTAAAATTAAGTTTTATTCAAAATTCAGTTTTTAACCTACCACTTAGTGGTTTCACTATTCATCAAAAATTGAAAGTTTTCAGAAAAATACCAAAATTTCACCCGAGGCTAATTTCGATATTCTGAGTCCAAAAATGAAGTCCATTTTGAAAAATAAAATTTATAAAATTTCAAAAAGTGGTTATTACTATTCATAACGGCTAGTTTTAATAGCATATTGTTGTTTAGTGAAACTCGGTATTGCGTACGACGCAAGCTATCGAGGAAGGTCGCGATTGCATGTAAAGCAAGCCAAGCAAGTGTTGTGTAGAAAAAGATTCCTTTGATGATTTATATAACATAAAAGTCTCGGGTGTTACAGTGGTACCGGACACACCGTGCCTAGAATTGATGTGGGGTTTAGTCTTACATGTCACATATGGCCAATGGATCGTTTTTCTAATGTATCAACACAATACGAATACGTTCGGTTTCTATATTCTAGTTGTTTTTACTTAAAATAGTGTCCATTTTAAACAAAAGAGAGACACTTTCAGTGATACCGGCCACACCATGCCTCGGATTTAGGCGGGGTTGACTCATACACATCACATATGACTTATGGATCATTTTCCTAAAGTATCAACATAATCCAAATGTGTTTGGTCATTTTCTGTATGCCAGTTGTTGTTTTCACTTAAAATGGTGTCCATTTTAAACAAAAGAGAGACACTTAGAGTGGTATCGGCCACACCGTGCCTTGGATTGATGCGAGGTTGACTCGTACATGTCAAAAATGTCCCATGTATCATTTTCCTAAAGTATCAAAACAATACTAATGCATTTGGTTGATTTTTCATATGCTAGTTATTGTTTTCACTTAAAATGATGTCCATTTTAAACAAAAGAGATACATTTAGAGTGGTATCGGCCACACCGCACCTCATATTGATGCGGGGTTGACTCCTACACGTCACAAATGTCCCATGGATAGTTTTCCTAAAGTATAAACACAATACAAATATGTTTGGTTGGTTTTTCGTATGCCAGTTGTTTTTACTTAAAACATTGTCCATTTTAAACAAAAGAGAGACACTTAGAGTTGTACCGGCCACACCGTACCTCAGATTGATGAGCAGTTGACTCATACACATCACAAATGTCCCATGGATCATTTTCTTAAAGTATCAAAACAATCCGAATGTGTTTGGTTAGTTTTCCGTATGCCAGTTGTTGTTTTCACTTAAAATTATGTCCATTTTAAACAAAAGAGAGACATTTAGAGTGTTATTAGCCACACCATGCCTCGAATTGATGTGAGGTTGACTCCTACATGTCACAAATGTCCCATGGATCATTTTCCTAAAGTATCAACACAATATGAATATGTTTGGATGGTTTTCCGTATGCTAGTTGTTTTTACTTAAAACATTATCCATTTTAAACAAAAGAGATACACTTAGAGTGGTACTGGCCACACCATGCCTTGGATTGATGCGGGGTTGACTCTTACACGTCAAAAATATCCCATGGATTGTTTTTCTAAAGTATAAACACAATCCGAATGCATTTGGTTGGTTTTTCGTACTCCATTTTTGTTTTCACTTAAAATGATGTCCATTTTAAACAAAAGAGATACATTTAGAGTGGTACCGGACACACCGTGCCTCGGATTGATGTGGGGTTGACTCCTACATGTCAAAAATTTCCCATGGATCATTTTCCTAAATTATCAACACAATCTAAATATGTTTTGTTGGTTTTTCATATGCCAGCTGTTTTTACTTAAAACATTGTCCATTTTAAACAAAAGAGAGGCACTTAGAGTGGTATCGGCCACACCGTGCCTCGGATTGATGTGGGTTGACTTTTAAATGTCACAAATGTCTCATGGATCGTTTTAATAAAATATCAACACAATTCTAATGCGTTTGGTTTGTTTTACGTATGTCAGTTGTTGTTTTCACATAAAATGTTGATCATTTGAAATAAAGGTGAGACACTTTGAGTGGTACCGGCCACACTGTGCCTCATATTTATGTGGGGTTGACTCCTAAATGTCACAAATGTCCCATGGATCGTTTTTATAAAGTATAAATAGAATATGAATATGTTTGTTCTATTTTTCGTATGTCAGTTGTTGTTTTCACTTGAAATGTTGTCCATTTCAAATAAAAGTGAGACACTTTGAGTGGTATCGGCCACACTGTGCCTCAGATTGAGGTGGGGTTGAGTCATAAACGTCACATATTACCCAAGGATCATTTTCTTAAAGTATCAACACAATCCAAATATGTTTGGTTGGTTTTCCGTATTTCAGTTGTTTTTACTTAAAAGGGTGTCCATTTTAAACAAAATAGAGACACTTTGAGTGATAACGGCCACACCGTGCCTCGAATTGAGGCGGGGTTGACTCATACACATCACATATAACTCATGTATCGTTTTCCTAAAGTATCAACACAATCTGAATGCATTTGGTCAGTTTTCTCTATGCTAGTTAGGCAAATCGTACAACAGTGATAATATCTTATACTAAAAATATAGACATTGTGCATGATGTGCATCCCCAGGTGCATGGTTAGGGAAAATCATGCACTTTGCTTCTAATATATATATCTATATGGTTGGTAGATACCATGTGGGATGGACTTAAATTTTTTACAAACCCTGAGGCATAGTGTTTTTCTAGGCCGACCGGGGTTCCGAGCTCCGAACAAGCCCCAGAAGCCCCATAAACCATTATAACATCATTAGGATTACATATTTGGTAAAAAATAAAGAGTTATACTAAATTCAAAAATATCCATACCAAAGTGAAAAACCAGGTTCAAAAAGAATGAGTTATACTGAATTCAAAAAAGTAATGGATCAATCTGCCCCTGATCACCATCACCATCACCATTGTCATCATCAGCCTCATTCTCACCACCATCTCTGTCCTCATCGTCATCCTCGTCATCATCCCCATGCTCATCCTCAGCCTCATCCTCACCCTCAGACCCATCATCGCCCTCGTCCTCATCCTCATCCTCACCCCCGTTCTCTTCAACATTATCATCGTCACCAGGAACTTCATCATCTCAACCGCCACTAGAACTGCCACCTGTTGCATTGGATAATGAACCCATCGATGTCATATATGTCTGACAAGACGCGCTGGCCTCTAGTGGAAGTGATGAAGATAAAGCTTTGATCAGTTTCATAAATTCTTTCTCCCTCATTTGAACTTGTTCTTCTAACTCTGTGACCCTTTTATCAGACTGTCTTGCATGCTCCTTGACCTGTTCCAACTCGGTGGTACTATAATGGATACCTAGAGAGGACCAATACCTCATCGGGACTATATTCTTACCAGGACGGCAGCGTACTCGACCAGAGTTCTCATCTCCGAAAACCTGATATAAATGATCATGTAGCCCTAAATTGTTAGGCTCATGGGCATCAAGGGACTCTAAAGTAGCCTGTTAAAAATATTAATAGATTATTAAATTTCAAAATAGATATTAAACTTTGAAATAAACAAATTAAAACTTACAATCTTTTCTTGTGTCGGTTCATTAACCGCAGTTCTATCTTTTTTCCTTCTACTCGATCAAAACTATTTTTCTCAAGGGCAACGTCCTTCAATATTAAATTTTTTCTTCTGTAATGACATTGAAACAATATAAAGTGAAAGTATAATCATATATTCAATATTAAATAAATCACATAATTTAAGTAGGAAACAATAAAAAGGGAAAGTCCTAAAGAAAAATTATAAACAACTATATCGTACTAGCTGCCTCTCATGATCTGACATAGTAGTGCACCCCAAAGTGTGGAGGTATTGCTTTGAATCAATGTTTTTCTTCATAATATTCCAAAATAATGTTTAATAATAAATAAGATAATATTAATGAAAAATATGAAAACAGTCATTTAAATACCTCAAATGGGATTAATACCTTAAATTTGGCAGTCACCCAATGGGTAATCATTTGGCGATATTGCTCTATCGGGAAATCATCCACGATAGGTACAATCTCCAACTCCATTCCCACTTTATCACACCATCCAACATAAAACGCATGCTTATAAGCTCTCCAAATCTCTCCTATCTCCTTTAAATGTGTTGTTCGTGCACCTTCGCCATCAGGGAAGTTAAACCGAAGCTGACACCTAATAGATTGGTTCATATAAATACAAAAAAAATACTACATTAAATCCAATATATTTTTACCAATATTTGTGCCCACGCATTATCCTTGATTTCGTCTGGCAGATGTCTCCAAGAGAGAGGGCTGACCGGAATGATGTCAGAGTATTTGGCTAGCATCGCCAAAAAACCCAGACATTCCTTCCTAGGTTTATCAATAATCTATCCATCATCATTGTATTCAACCATCAATGATGTCTGGTGGTTCCATACCGCACGCAAGCGAGTAATACCCCTCCCTTTCCTCCTATCAGTTGATGAATCTATTATTAAAGAAAAAAAATACTAGTACAAGTTATAATAAAAATAAATTTTGGTATAAAAATTTGTTAGAGTTATATAAATATACATGTGGTAGTCGGATCAATGGGCGTCACTGGATGTGCAGAATCTAAAGGAATATCCTATACCGGTGGAGTGTCCCTCAGTGTACGCCCCTCATCCACATACTTTGTCAGAGCAGGAGTCGAAGAAGGTGGAATATAATAGCTCGGAGATAATGAACCATAAGAAAAAGATGATGGCACAGACGTCTGGCCAACTAGTAGTGTAAACATTGGAGGCCTCAATATCCCGTGTGTCCCTAAAGAAACACCAGGATCAAAATGGGGTGTAGAAGATACGTCTGTGGTAGGGGCATAGTCCAATCAGGTACGACCAGTGGATCTTCTAACTCTCGTACCATGAGCCCGCGTACCACCAGCCTCAGTACTGGGACCACCAGATGATCGTCCAACTCTGACATTTCCCCCTCCTACCACCAGCCTCTGTACTGGGAGAAATATCAGGCTCCTCATTGGATATCTCTCATCTAGGGTGTGGATCCTTAAAAAAAGTTTAACACAAAAGTAAACACTTGATATTATAAGTTATTGAAATATATATATTTGAAATAAAATACTCACAACAGGGATGAGTGGAGGAACGCCCATCTGTGTCATGCGACGATTATTTTATGTCATATTTTTTCACCGCATCTCTTAAATGGGTGTCATTTCCTACAATGAAAACAAATATGGAAGTAATTAGAAATACATAACTAATGTGTAACCCAAAAAACAAAAAAATATTTAGGTAAAAAAATTACAATAAGTCATTTCAAAGCAATTCAATAATATTGAAGTTCAATCAAAAAAATAATTAGGTAAATGACAATTGTTTACTTTATATAAAAGAATAACTGAAACATTACTCTATATGATAATCATATTAAGAAACACAACAAAATATAGTGTATATAAGAAACTAAGATACAGAATTTCTAATGCCTATATTCAATGATTTCTCAGTAAGATATTGGAAGTGGATCAAGAAATACATAATCCTTAAGGGTCTTGTTGGGAGTACATGAGTTTTATACTTTAACTTCTTCAGGGAGATTAGGATGAGGAGTAGGATGAGGATCACATCAAAAGTAGTTATGGCCTCATCAGGTTTCACCTTAACCATGGATTAAAGGATCCTAGGTTTGGGGCCATAGATCATAGGTTGGTAGGGTGTATTCATTGAATAATGTCCCAATTGATTTTGGAGAGGGACCTTCAATAGTTATAGGTATGGATTTGATAATATTAATGCTATTAGTTCCCTAATGTACTACTCGGTCTTCATATTAAGTTATTTCTGATCTCATTTTTTCTTTTTTGCGGTTCTTGATAGATTTTACCCCTATTTTTTAGGGCCTTAATACAAGCCTTTAGAAGATGATGTATCATTATTAGAAATGACCAATGTTTCCTATAGTGGTTGTATGTTATAGACATCAATGGTATATAATGATCCAATATATTAAGAATGTTGATGTTATTTTTGGTACGAGACATTTTACATATTATAAATATCACATTGATTTTTATAATAAGTGGATTTATTTTACCAACCCTAATGACTTGAAGCACATTATTACTTGGGATTGAAACCTAGAGGTATGCAAATCATTTTCATGCCTAGCCATGATTGGGTCAATTATGGCATAGATGGTAGGTGTGGTTTTAAGAATGAGGAGGCACTAATGTCTTGGGTATAACCTAGAAACATGATTCAGTTTCAATGTTTCCGATCAGGTTGGCTGGTTCATATAGTAAATTTCTTATTTATAAACACCTATAAAAAGGATATCCAGGAATTGTGATGTCCCAAACCAGGAATCCACTCATTAGTGACCCGAACCCAGATGGCCACATGGCCTGAAGCACATCTACCAAAATTACAAATGTTATTGACTAATAGTGAGAGCCTTTGGTGTGTCTGGGGGGAGACTATTCCCTCATTACCTAAGTTTCACAATTTTAATATTATCAGTTAAAAAGTTGAAGAAAGATAACATTGGGAAAATATTGGAAATGGATGAAAATAACCAAATTAGTAATACCAATTAATAAAAAAATCATTAAACGAATGATGGTAATGTATGTCATGTATCAAGAAGAAAAACATATTTACAACTAGTAGGAAGTGGTACTATACAAGAGGCTCAATAAATACTAAAATTCGACCTAGCTTCTTGAGCTAAAACCCAATCATCTGCTACATGATCCATCCTATGTCATGTGAGTAGTCATGCATTTGTAAGATGGTGATTCCCCTTATCTAAACATATAATCATGTAGTTTATCTGGGTACCCAATGTCATCTCGAACAATGTGTGAGATAGAATTCATGTAGGTGACCACTAAGAGGTCTATAACTATCCAGTCTATTTATATAACATTTTAGTATAATGATATGATAAATTAAAGTGACAACTAAAAAATATAAAAGGGTTCTCTATGGTTTCGGAGAAAGAATCCCTTCATCTTCGATGGAGGGTTAAAGATTTAATTAATTAAATGGATTTGAATGAAGAAATTCTAGGTTAAATAAAAACAGAAACAAAACATATACACATCAAAATCAAAACTAAAAACTAAAATATTAGATAAATTTCAATAAAAATAAGGTACCACTTAAGAAAATACCTAATTTGGGATGGTTTGGATGGATATTCAGTAGGAGATTCATCATCTTGGATGGGATGGATGAATAGAAAGTCGAAGGAGCTCCTAGATCACCGAGAGAGAGGGGACTACTGCAAATTTGGGGGAATTGCTCCGGTTTAGGGTTTTGTCTTGCGAATGGGGGAGAGGAGGGGCTACTGTGAATTTGGGGGGAACTTTTACCAATGGTTTTTAAAAATCGTTGGTAAAACTGTCAGGGTCACACTTATACCAACAGTTCTAAGGAACCGTTGGTAAAAGGTCCCCTAACCCATCCTTTTAATAACGGTTCTATTTAAACCATTGGTAAAGGTTTCTTAGGATGTGGTTTACCAACGGTTTTAGAAAACTATTAGTAAAACCCTTCTTTTCCAACGGTTTTATGAAATTGTTGGTAAAGAAGTGTTGGGAAAACCCACATTCCAGTAGAGCACGTACGCGGCGGGGCGGTCGCATGGAGCTTGTATGACAACCCTGGTTTTTATTACAACTTAAACATGATTTATTACATAAAACTTCACTTGATACAACAAAGAAGATAGAGAGGTTTAGTGCCTTTGGGGATTAGGATCATTACATAAAAACTTAAAACATGAAATACAACATCTTTATTGAAAACTTCCTTTACATGACCACTACATTCCCTCGTACATAGCATTGCATGGGATAACCTGAGGACATGCATAAGAAAAGGGTGACCTACAAAGCCCAGTAAGGAAATACACATGGAATAACATGAGGAGTACAATACATGTTAGACAATAGGCATATCAATAGATAATAAGAGAAATATGAACATAAAGTCATGATAAATCATGATAATCATAACATGGAAATGTGGCAACAACACTTAACATGTAATTAGCATGAGCCAAGGCTCATTGCACTTGAAGCATGAGTAAATCCTCATTGCACATAAATCACGAGTAAAACCTTGTTGCACTTGAATTATCATGATTCAACACTCATTTCACATGACGTATCATGATACTATACTTTACCCAATGCATTGGAGCGCTATAAGGGTGCACCCTTCTTAAACATTTCATTTCATGCATAAGTGTGCCACATGGATCATAAAACATGGATTCATAAAACATAATAATTTATTCCAAGATGAAGGAATTTGGAATTCATACATTAAACTTTATAATCAATAAGTAAATGTGCATAAAGGTGAATACCCTTGATGGAGAAATGGGCATGGTATTCACTACACAATGGCATTGGCTTAGAAAATCGGTGCGATTTCAGCAGCGTAACGGCATGACATAAGAATTAATAAAAATAGTTGATGAGATATAAAGGGGTCACTCATCATATTTACATTTAATGGACACTAATTATATCATATAGACACATGTCCCAACAATTTTAATGGAATTTATATTCATGATACAAAAGTATTGTTTGAATGTAAATGAGGAGAGAGAAGTTCCTTTCGGAATTTCAGCATAGTAATGGGTGTACATGGGAGGCATTTAATGAGAGAGAAAGTGGTATACCATCATTAAAACAATAATAGGGAAGTATGGGGTAGGTGAAAAACCATACCCAAACATTCATAATTTAAATTAAATGGGAAATACAACTTAAAGAAAAATTGACAAAAGAGAAAGGAAGAAAAAAACTCTTACTTGGAAATGTGCTTCCAAAGGCTAGAGAAAGGCTTGTGAGAGGCTTCTTGGGAGCTTGGGGAACCTTGGGAGGATTCTATAGAGAGTAGGGAAGAGGTTGGACGAACTCCAAAGTCTTTGAGTGAGGAGGACGTGGGATCTTGGGTGGGTTTATATAGGAAAGGTGAGGGAATTCTTTATTATTTAGGTTTAGGACCCCTTACATTAAATTAATCCAAACCACAAACCATCCCATGGTTTTTGCCCATGGTTTTTTGAAAAGGGAAGAGGAAAACAATTTTTTATAAGGCCAAAGTCCGAAATTCTTAAAATAATAGGATTGCTTATGTGGAGGTGAGTCACACTCCCATGGAAAATAATTTAAAAAGACAAGATGTTTAATAAGTCTTGAGGGGTCCATTAATGCTTTGAAAAGTTGGTCAAACAAACCCAAAATCACATTAATTTAATGGAAAATATATATTGGCTGAACATAAAGCTTATAGTATTTTATTACATCACTATTGGGTAATTATGATGTCATAAATCACATTATATATTTAAATGGTATTTAATTTTTACCCAAAAATTTGATTGTCTCAGAAAATTATGAAAAATTCACCATTGGATAATTTCGACATCCTGATTCCAAAAATAACATTTATTTTATCTAAATAATTTTTTAAATATGTTAATTTTCACTTTTAAAATAAAAACCAACATTTATCAAAAATTCACGGGTTTTGACAAAAATGGATTTCAAACCTTAATAAAAATTATAATTGCATTCATACAATTATATGATCATTTATATATAATAAAATTAATTTAATAATAATAATAATAATAATAATAATATTTTATTAAAATATTATTTAATTCAAAAATCCCTTAATTTAATAAAATAGATTTCTTAATTAAATAATAACTAAAAACACCATTTGTACTTTAAAAACTATTTACAATGCATCAATAATGACAAGAAATTATATTCATTATTATATACAAAAATAATATACATGAACATAGTACTAGCGATTTGTTACATAACCCCTTAAAACAGTTGCATAAGACCTAAGGGTAAGGTGTGCGATGGTGAAGGACTCTTGGGGTGGCTTGGATAACATCGCTCGAGTGGTAATTTATATCAACTTCCACTTCTCCCTTAGACGGTCATGTTTGAGCTTGACATGATGAAGCTCAGCTTGGGATTGGTCAAGAGTGAATCCCAAGGACGCCACCTCTTTTCTGAGCTCTGACAAATGGGCTTCATATGGAGCAATTCTACTGGATGAGGCCATCGCTTCTTTGGTCTGAGTAAATTGGATTTGTTAAAGCCCTATATTTATACTAATCATGTGATCACTGTTCAAAGGCTATATTAGAAATGGTCAAAATTCTTAACATAAAACCAAAGAAGTTGACATTTTATATAAACATAAAGAGACATTTAATTAGAGTAACGTGGGTAACTCAACTTCATAACTTCCTCCGATTCCCAAGTCGCTTCTCCAAACTTGTGGTTTCTCCACAACACCTTGACGAGGGGCATTGTCTTATTTTTTAGAACTTTTTCTTAATGATCTAAGATCTTCACTGGTTGCTCCTCATAAGAAATATCATCTTCCAATTGTACCACCTTAGAAGAGAGTACATGTGAAGGGTCTGGTATGTACTTCATTAAGAGTGATACATGAAAGACATCATGTACTTTGTCCATAGTAGGTGTAAGTGCTAGTCGATAGGCCACAGCCCCAACACGATCAAGAATCTCGAAGGGGCCGATGTACCTTGGACTTAACTTCCCTTTCTTTCCAAACCTCATGACCTTTTTCCACGGAGATATGCGTAGAAACACCATGTCTCCAACTTTAAACTCAAGGTCTCGTCGACAGTTATCTGCTTAACTCTTATGTCGACTCTGGGATGCCTTGATATGCTACTGAATGGTTTTCACATTCTCCACCATTTCCTCGGCCATTTCTGGTCCAAGCAGCTTACGTTCACCGACCTCATCCCAACATGCCGATGTTCTGCACCTTTTCCCATATAGGGCTTCATATGGTGCCATTTGGATGCTCAAGTGGAAACTGTTATTATAAGAGAACTCAACCAGAGTAATATGTTGATCCCATACTCCTTTAATGTCCATTGATCATGCTCTCAACATGTCCTCAAGTGTGTGGATAGTCCGCTCAGATCGGCCATCAGTTTGAGGATGATAGGTCGTACTGAAGTTCAGTTCAGTATTCAGATCATGTTGAAGACTCTTCCAAAACTTAGAGGTGAATCTTGGATCTTGATCAGACACAATAGATAGTGATACTCCATGCAGCCTTACCACTTCCTTGATATATATCTATGCTAGTTGATCCAAAGATAAATCCTCCCAAATAGAAATGAAGTGTGTAGTCTTTGTAAGATGATCCACAACAACCCAGATTGCATTGTTGCCTTTAGATGTCCTCAGAAGTCCGATGAAAAAGTCCATGGTGATGTTCTCCCATTTCCATTATAGTATGGGAAATGGTTACATCATCCCCTTAGACTTCTGCCTCTCTCCCTTCACTTGCTGACACACCAGGCACTTTGATGTATAATCACTGATCTCCTTCTTCATATTATCCCACCAAAAGTTTTCTCGGAGATCTCGATACATCTTTGTGCTTCCTGGGTGAATAGAGAAATTCGAACTATGTGCGTCATCCAAAAATTCCTTCTTCATCTCCGGACTTGATGGAACACATAGTCTTTTCCCAAACCACACAATTCCTTCTTCATTAACATTAAACTCCAAAAAAATCCTTTTTGATAGCTTCCACTTTTTCCTGAATTCCCACATCATCCTTTTGATCATCCTTTAACCTTTCCAAAAGATATGGTTGATCAATAATTTGTAAAAGGATTGATGATGTTCCCTTCTTTATGATTCCCATTTCCATCATCATCAAGTCTAAGAAGATTGGATCCTTCTCAATTCTCATCATTGATAGAATCGCTGGGTCCTTTCTACTTAGGGAATCTTCCACCTTGTTCGCTTTCCCAGGGTGGTAATGTATTGAACAGTCATAATCCTTGATGAGCTCTACCCATCTTCTCTAGCGCATATTAATCTCTTTCTGTGTGAATATATATTTAAGACTTTTGTGGTCAGTATATATCTCACATTTCTCTCCATAGAGATTATGTCGCCATATTTTCAAGTCAAAGATCACAACCGCCAACTCCAGATTATGCATTGGATAGTTTTACTCATGTATTTTCAACTGCCTTGAGGCATAGGATATCACTTTATTATTCTGCATCATCACACATCCTAATCGCTTCTTTGAAGCATCGGTGAATACCACAAAAAGTTCCCCACATGTGGGTAAAGTGAGCACAGGTGCAGTGATAAGCCTCCTTTTCAACTCCTTGAAGCTTTATTATTATTCATCACTCCAAGAAAACATTACTCCCTTTCAAGTTAGCTTGGTAAGAGGGTTGGACAATTGTGAGAAATTTCTCACAAATCGTCGATAATATCCAGCTAACCCCAAGAAGATACAGATATCCATTACCGATGTTGGCCTTGGCCATCCCTCAATTGCATCTGTTTTGGAGGGATCTATAGATATCCCATTGCTTGTGATGATATGGCCCAAGAATGAGACCTCCTTCAACCAAAACTCACACTTTTTGTACTTTGCATAGAGTTTATCCTTATGCAAAGTCTCTAGTACAGTTCTTAAATGCTCCTCATGATCCTCCTTGGTTTTGGAGTATATTAGAATATCATCTATAAATACTACCACAAATTTTTCAAGGTAATCTCTAAAGACTCTATTCATTAAGTCGATGAAGATTTTTGGAGCATTGGTGAGTCCAAAAGGCATTACTATGAATTCATAGTGCCCGTATCTTGTTTGAAAAGCAGTCTTGGGGATATCTTCCTTCTTCACCCTTACTTGATAATATCCCGACTGCAAGTCCACCTTGGAGAAGTATTGTGCTCCACATAGCTGATCGAACAATTCATCAATTCATGGGAGAGGATACTTGTTCTTTATCGTGATTTCGTTGAGTTCACGATAATAGATGCAAAGCCGCATTGACCCATCCTTCTTCTTGATGAAGAGGAATGGTGCACCCCATGGTGAAGCACTTGGGGGTATAAACCCTTTATCCAGATTCTCCTGTAGTTGTTTCTTCAGCTCTTCAAGCTCTAAAACAGCCATTCTATATAGAGTCTTGGATATTGTTAAAGCCCTGGGTATAAGTTTAATTGAGAATTCAACATCTCTTTTAGGAGGAAGACCAGGCAGTTCCTCGGGAAACACTTCCACAAATTCCCTCACAATAGGAATTTCTTCAAGGATGGTTTCTTCCTTGGACTAAATCATCTGAGCCAGATATGCGTGCTCATAGGGTAGTAATATCTATGCTTGAGATGATGGAGCTAAAGTAGATTCATCTTCCTCCTTACACTTGTAAAGAATCAGGGTTTGATTCCCCATATGGAGTGTGATTTCCCTCTCCCGACAATTTATGTTGGCTCTATCTAAGGAAAGTCAATCCATGCCAAGAATTGAATCAAATTCCACCAGAGGGAGTATGACAAGGTTTTCCGGGAAATTCAATCCACAGATTATAACAAGGGAGGACTTATATTCATGGGATGCAATGATTGCCCCATTTTTTGTACTCACCGACATATTCACTTCCATTATTTGTGGTGGTGCTGGGATTGTTCTACTAAACATTAGAGCTATAAAAGAATGCATAGAACCTGAATCAAAAAGTATGTTCGCTATTCTTGAATGAATAACTAGCGTACCTGTCACCACTTTGTTGTCGGGGTTCACTTCAGCAGAAGTGATGGAAAAAGCTCTTCCTTGCTTCCTTGGAGGTTGTTGGTTGCCTCTGAAAACCCATGGATTAGGGCACTGATTTGCAAAATGCCCCAATTCTTTGAATTTGTAGCATTGAACAAAGCGTTGAGGTTCGAACGGAGCGTTCCTCTCCTCTGTCGTAGCTGCGGGTCTTTCTTGCCGATAGTTAACAGCTAGGTTCCCTTCTCTTCCACACCTGAAGCATTTTCTCATCCCCTTAAGGAAATTTCTAAGGTGCTTCTTTCCGCACTTTTGGCAAGAGGGGTGCTGGATCTTCTTAGCACCGTTGGATTTATCCATCGGACCACCAGCATTGAAGTCCACCTTATGCTTCTTTTCCCCTTGATACCCCTGTGATTCCCCAATCTCCATTTCAACCTTGAGAGTACATCGGACAATTTCCTCATAGCTGTCGAAGTCACGGATCGCTAATGCTTTCCGCAGGATAGGCTTCAGCCCACCAAAGAAGTGGTCAACCTTGCATTCAGGGGTAATGACAAAGCCGGAAGCGTATCGTGCAAGCCTTGTGAATTTTGCCTCATTCGCTCCAACAGATTCTTCATCTTTTTTCTTGAGGTAAAGGAAGTCCCTTTCCATTTTAAGCCGGAGGGTGCGCAGAAAATATTTATCGAAAAACATCTTCCGGAAATCCTTCCATTCCAACGCCTCGATCTCCTCCTCAGGCTTTGTATTTTTTATCAACGTCCACCATTGATCAGCTTCACCCTCCATATGATAAGCTGCCAGGAGAACCTTCTCTTGTTCAGAATATTGAAGGATGGAGAAGATCTTTTCAATGGAGTTCATCCATTGTTCAGCGATTGTGGGATCGGATGATCCACTAAAAGTAGGTGGCCTTTGTCTCATGAAGCTCACAATAGCGACTTTTTCTTTCTTAGGGGGGGTTTAACTTTCCTCTTGACCCGTGTTTCTATTAAAAACTTGAGTTAGCTGAGAGAGAAGCGTGACAAAGTTCGCGATTCCCGCTCCCATTGGATTTGGCATCTCATTAGTACAGTCATCACACTGATCTTCACAACGTTTGTTAGCCAGAGTCCTCCTATTACCGGCCATTGGCTGGAATAAAAGGAAATTTAGGGGTAACACATAAAGGGCAATCCAAAGACAAAAGTTGATGACTTATAAATAAAATTTTATTTCCTTAACTCATGAGTCTATAGGCTTCAATCTAGACTTTTCATGATCTACTTTCCAACATATTTCTTAGGGGAATTTTTCTTAATTCCCTTAATAAGGGTTCATACTAAGATTGTGAATTTATCAAAACATATCCCCTGGGAGTGTCGTAACCAAGAATGCAGCAAGGCCTGTTTTCGTGCACCAGTTCCCGTTCGAGTCTAGCTCAAAGCAGTGTTTTCGGGTTTTACCCCTAGGATACATCTGTGCCAGAGCTGCCTCTATCTGCTCGTATCCAGACAGGGATGTAATAGTTTGATAAACCACTTACGCAGTACTTACCAAAACTTAGGGATGTTTTTATTATACTTAGTCTTGTCTCTAAGGCTTTACTAAGGTTTTCTAATCCTAATCCCAAAAATAACTAAACCTATCCTCTGATACCAACTATGACAACCCTTGTTTTTATTACAACTTAAACATGATTTATTACATAAAACATCACTTGATACAACAAAAAATATCGAGAGGTTTATTGTATTTGGGGCTTAGGATCATTACATAAAAACTTAAAACATGAAATACAACATCTTTATTGAAAACTTCCTTTACATGACCACTATATTCCCTCGTACTTAGCATTGCATGGGATAACCTGAGGAAATGCATAAGAAAAGGGTGAGATACAAAGCCCAGTAAGGAAATACACATGGAATAACATGAGGAGTACAATACATGTTAGACAATAGGCATATCAATAGATCATAAGAGAAACATGAACATAAAGGGATGATAAAGCATGATAATCATAACATGGAAATGTGGCAACAACACTTAACATTGAATTAGCATGAGCCAAGGCTCATTGCACATGAAGCATGAGTAAATCCTCATTGCACCTAAAGCATGATTAAACCCTCATTTCACTTGAATTATCATGATTCAACAATAATTTCACATGACGTATCATGATACTATATTTTACCCAATTCATTGGAGCGCTATAAGGGCGCACCCTTCTTAAACATTTCATTTCATGCATAAGTGTGCCACATGGATCATAAAACATGGATTCATAAAACATAATTATTTACTCCATGATGAAGTAATGTATAATTAATACATGAAACTTTATAATCAATAAGTAAATGTGCATAAAGTTGAATACCCTTGATGGAGAAATGGGCATGGTATTCACTATACAATGGCATTGGCTTAGAAAATCGGTGCGATTTCAGCAGCGTAACGGCGTGACATAAGAATTAATAAAAATAGTTGATGAGAGATAAAGGGGTTACTCATCATATTTACATGTAATGGACAGTAATTAGGTCATATAGATACATGTCCCAACAATTTTAAAGGAATTTATATTCATGATACAAAAGTATTGTTTGAATGTAAATGAGGAGAGAGAAGTTCCTTTCGGAATTTCAGCATAGTAACGGGTGTACATGGGAGGCATTTAATGGGAGAGAAAGGGGTCTCCCAACATTCAAACAATAAGATGGGATTATGGGGGAGGTGAGAAATCATACCCCAACATTCATAATTGAAATTAAAAGGGAAATACAACTTAAAGAAAATTGACAAAAGAGAAAGGAAGAAAAAAACCCTTACTTGGAAGTGTGCTTCCAAAGGCTATAGAGAGGCTTGTGAGATGATTATAGGGAGATTGGGAAACCTTGGGAGGATTATAGGGAGATTAGGCTAGAGGTTGGACAAACTCCAAAGGCTTTGAGTGAGGAGGAAGTGGGAGCTTGGGTGGGTTTATATAGGAAAGGTGAGGGAATTCTTTATTATTTAGGTTTGGGACCCCTTACATTAAATTAATCCAAACCACAAACCATACCATGGTTTTTGGAAAAGGGAAGAGGAAAACAATATTTTATAAGGACAAAGTCTGAACTTCTTAAAATAATAGGGTTGCTTATGTGTAGGTGAGTCACACTCCCATGGAAAATAATTTAAAAAGACAAGATGTTTAATAAGTCTTGAGGGGTCCATTAATGCTTTTAAAAGTAGGTCAAACAAACCCAAAATAACATTATTTTAATGGTAAAATATATATTGGCCGAAAATAAAGCTTATAGTATTTTATTACATCACTATTGGGTCATTATGTTGTCATAAATCACATTATATATTTAAACAGTATTTAATTTTTACCCAAAAATTTGACTGTCTCAGAAAATTATGAAAAATTCACTGTTGGATAATTTTGACATCCTGATTCCAAAAATAAAATTTATTTTATCTAAATAATTTTCTAAATATATTAATTTTCACTTTTAAAATAAAAACCGACATTTATCGAAAATTCACGGGTTTTGACAAAAATGGCTTTCATACCTTAATAAAAATTATAATTGCATTCATACAATTATATGATCATTTATATATAATAAAATTAATTTAATAATAATAATAACAATATTTTATTAAAATATTATTTAATTTAAAAATACCTTAATTTAATAAAATAGATTTATTAATTAAATAATAACTTAAAACACCATTTTTACTTTAAAAACTATTTAAAATGCATCAATAATGACAAGAAATTATATTCATTATTATATACAAAAATAATATACATGGACATGGTACTAGAGATTTGTTACATAACCCCTTAAAACAGCCTCATAAGACCTAAGGGTAAGGTTTGCGATGGTGACGGACTCTTTGGGTGGCTCGGATAACATCGCTCAAGTGGTAATTTCTATCAACTTCCACTTCTCCCATAGATGGTCCCGTTCGAGCTTGACATGATGAAGCTCAGCTTGGGATTGGTCAAGAGCGAATCCCAAGGCTACTACCTCTTTTCCGAGCTCCAATAAATGGGCTTCGTATGAGGCAATTCTACTGGATGAGGCCATCGCTTCTTTTGTCTGAGTAAATTGGATTTGTTAAAGCCCTATATTTATACTAATCATGTGATCACTGTTCAACGTCTATATTAGAAACTGTCAGAATTCTTAACATAAAACCAAAGAAGTTGAAATTTTATATAAACATAAAGAGACATTTAATTAGAGCAAGAGGGGTTTCCATTAATGAAACTTTGGGTCGTTACAGCTTGACGCAGCAGCAAGGTCATGGGGCAGGTGGACACGGTGGGCCAACTGTGTGGGATGTGGTGAAGCACTGCATGGAGAATAGGGGCATGGGGCCAAGGAGGGCCATGTATGGGGGACCAGAGGAGCTGGGCCGCTCCAACAGCCCAGGGGGCTGGACCCAGCAGGCCGGGACGGTTCGGACCAGGCCAAGGTGGTTCGGATGAGGTCGGGCCAAGCCAATTCAGACTAGGCCGGGTTAGTTTGGATAGGTTGGTTCGAGGTAGGTCAGTCGGACCAGGTCGGGTTGGCTAGTGGGTTGGGCCATGTCCGACGGGTCGAATCAGACCTGGACCGGACCCAGGTCAGACCTTTTTATTAAAATAGCCATAACTTTCAAACCATGTATCTGTTTGATGATCCATTTGCAATATTGGGAACCTTTGGAAGAGATGGTCCTTTTGAGATATCCTAAGTGGGTTTGTGTGGAATTGTACATATGACCTAATGGATTAAGGAGTAGGTTCTCTCATAATGAGTGTGCTATGAGAAGAATTATGTGGCTGGATGTGATTTTGAGACTACCTGACTTTCTGAGAATATGTGACTTACTGAGACTATGTGTCTTACTGAGACTACATGTCTTACCGATACTATGTGTCTTATCGGGATTGAGTATCTCATCAGGACTACATGTCTTATCGATATTATGTGTTTTGTGGATTACATCTTATGATCCTATTTTGTGTACTATAGACATATACCTATGTCAGTTGACTATACTATTTATTTTTGGTATACTTTGTGTATTTATTAGTGGAATTCCTTTGTGGTTTTGGGGTGTCCTACTAATTATTGTTTTACTCACCCTTGTATGGGATTTTTCTACAAGTATCATGTCTTATGAAGATGATCGATGATTTGACATAGTCCTAGATGGACCAAAACTATGTGGTGATTAGAGAGATCATATAGTCGAGGTGTTCTCCTACAGCTTCAGACAGATGTCCAGTACCTTTTCCTTCAGGTAGGGTTTTCTACAGATGATTTTCAGGAACTTGTGCATTCACTTTTACATACTCTTTCTTTTAGTGGGTGTGTATTCTGGCCTTGTTTACCTTCCAATTTTTTACTATAATACTCTTTAGTTGGTATCTTAGTATTTTAATTCATTGTTTACTTAGTGTTTTTACATTTCATCATTTTTTTCTTGGAGATGTGTGCATGTGTACAGGTACTTAGGAAAATGCCTCCCATTTGTGGGATATTCCTACTTGGTGCTAGTCACCAGCCCCTATCCTATTAGAGGCGGGCTTGGGGTAGTCACAGCACGAACCCCTCTATGATGGGTCATTATAGTCACATGATTCTCAGTGGGTAGTGAAACCAGGTATCTCTAAGATATATCATGATATGAGCTGTCAGTATAGGTGTCCTAGGATGAAATGTCATATTTTCAGTTTTATCATGAGGTGTTCCACCTGTCAGCTGGTGATGGTCAAACACCAGTAGCCCAATGTCTAATTACGGGTGTTACCAGTCCTTGAATGGAAATTTTATGACATTGAAATGGATTTTATGGTTGTTTTATCAAGTTATCCTCAAGGTAGAGACACGGTTTGGGTAATCATGGATCGACTAACAAAGGTATCCCACTTTCTTCCTATCCAAATGACCTTCTCAGTTGATGATATGGGAAGATTATACATCTATGAGATTATATGGTTAGATGGGATCCATCATATGATCATTTTTTATAGGGATAATCATTTCAAGTCAAGGTTCTGGTGGGGTTTATAGATATCTTTGGGTACATAGGTGCTTACGAGCACATCCTTTCACCCCCAAACCAATGGTCAGTCAAAATGGACAATACAGGTGTTGGAGGACATGATCCAAGCATGTATACTTGATTTATGAGGTTATTGGGGGAATATTATTCCCCTCATATAGTTTTACTAAAATAATATATTTCATGAAACAATTCATATGGATCTGTATAAGGCCTTATATGGTAGGTCATGATGTCCACCCTTGTTCTAGTTAGGGGTGGGAGAGGCAGTGTTACAAGGTCCTCGACTTGTGCAAGAGACTTTGGGATAATTGAAGTTAATCAGAAAGTAGATGTCTACTACTCAGTATATATATAAATCTTATTCCAATAATCATCTATGACCTCTAGAGTTAAAGGTCATGGATCGTGTTTTCTTATGGGTATCACCCAGACTTGGGTATAGATGGATACTGAATCAAGGTAAGTTGGCATGTCATTTTTTTAGCATTTTTAGATCTTTGATAGAGTCATTATAGTAGTTTATTGTTTTTTATTACCACATATGTATCATTACATACACGATATCTTCTAAATTTCACATATTCACCTTTACAATGCCAACCCATCTCATACTTTTGATCCAGAGGATGTTAAATTGGATATCGATGCTTCTTTTAAAGACTATCCTATACACATCATTGATTTGAGTGTAAAGGATCTGTGAATCTGATTTTCTTCTTTAATATGGGTGCTATGGAAGCATGTTCATGTACAAGATGAGACTTGGTAGTGGGAGGTCGATGTACATGATTAGTGGTCAAAGTTGTTCTCAAACAATGTTTTACCGTCATTGGAAGGGTAACTCATGGATGAGTTCCTTTAAGGTTGGGGAAGACTATAAGGACTCGATTTTTATATGAGGTACATATCCTTAAAATTCGTTTTAATTCCTTTTTTTGAGATAATATGAATTCCTAAGAAGGTTATTGAGAAATAAAGGGTTTCTAAGGCTTTTTTGGAGCCCAGAACCCCAGGCGGTGGAAGAAAAAATTGGGTCACATGGTTAGTAGAAACCATGTTGCCTATTCTACATAGTTTCTACTAACCATGTGGTGTGTTCCAATTTGGATAAGTGGGCCGCATGGTTTTCTCTAACCATGTGACCCAAGCCACATGACCATGTGAATACTCTGTAGTTTTTAATAAATACAAATAGCATTGTTTGTACATAACTTTACAAACCGTGTGCAGGAAACATGCAAGCTCCCTCTTTAGATAGTAGGCCACACATGGTTAGCACAAGATTTGTTCAACCATGTATAAAAACCATGTAACCCCTATAATTTGGGTAAAATTAACATTTTTCCTTAAGGTTATATGTTTAACACCCCTCTTCCTTTCTTATTTTCCTCTAGTATCATCCCTTCTTTCTCCCATTTGATCCCCCCACCAAGATCTACCTAGGTTCATTGATAATTTTTCTGTCAAGACTCCAATTTTATTTTTGATCACCTCATTGGATTCCTATTGGTATGTGGTTCAATCATTTTGATCCTTTAATTATTATTCATACTACTAGAGATGTTATTTTGGGGTAGGCTATTATGCCTTATTTTCAGGGTGTTAGTCTATTTTTTCATTTTCCTCCGATCTGGACTAAAATAGAGGCTGATACTGGAAAGTTACCCCCAATAAGAATAAGGTAGATGGTCTAGTATTTTTCTCTAAAGTTTTGTTTCCTTATACTATTCATTATGATTTCGCACACCGTATTCTCCATGTGTTTCCCTAAAAATACACATATACCATGTTTAATTAAATATCCTTGATAGAGATAACCTAGAACCCCCTTTAATCTCATTAGGATAGGTCTCCCTTAAATTTTTTCCACCCTTAAGGTGTTCCGATGAAATTTCCATTGTTATTATAAATGTATAAATGGCCAAACCATCATCTATAAGATTATGGAATGAATCAAGTAAGATGACTATAATGAATTTAATATAGGTGGGTGGTATGACAATGTAAATTGATTTAATTGGACAATGGTCATGCCCTTGTTAATGTTAAGGGATAATAAACTAAGAACTATATATTAGATCTTCCTAAACCTTATATCACTTACTAAACTTACGATATACATGTATAGAGTACTATACATTGTTGTGATATATGGGCATGGTGTCCCTTACACTTGTGATATATGAACATGGAATCCCTTACACTTTTACACGATATGGTCATGTAATCCCGTACAGTTGTGATATACAGGCATGAAATCCCTTACACTTTTATGAGATACAGGCATGGAATCCCTTACACTTTCAAAACATGGTAATGGATATCCTTATAAATTATGATGAATAGGCATGGATACCCTTATGAATTATTATGAATGGGAATGGAGACCCTTATGAATTATGATAAATGGGCATGGAAACCCCACTAATATGATACAAGGGCATGATATCCCTACAGTTATGATACATGGGCATGACGTTCCTACTATTATGAGACTGGGCCTGGCATCCCTTGATACTTGAAAGGCTTATGATACTAACCATGGATGTCTGAGTTACACCTCAGGTCTAGACTAGTATTAGTATCTATACATATGGTTATAGAAATCATTAAGTATGCATACCTAATATATGTATACATATGGTTACTTGTTTTGAGATTATCCAGCTTAGGCAGAAGCATGTAGTGTCAGCTTGATGTCCTTTAGGAACTAGAGCCGAAACTTTATAGTTTCTATTACTATATATTGTTATATCCACACACTGCTCATATTATTTAAACTCACTGAGTATTTATAGACACTATTGGTGGTGTCCTAATAAGTTTATCTCAAACCCTATCTGGGTCGTTAATGGTACTAAGGAAGAATATGTGGATGTGGGTAAGGATTGAGGTAAGCGCTGATTTTTTGATACTTTATTGATTATAGCATGGGAGAAGGGAAGAACGGGATTGAGTTATAGTCTGTGATTCTATTGGAGATAGTCTTTTTGTTATTTGTGTTATTTTGAAACATGTACTGTATATTAGGCTTGCTTTCATGCCTACCTATTTTCTTTTAATAGATACATGACTTTGAATCATTTTGTATATGATATTGTATATAGATTTTGGTTGGTTATTTATTACATATAGATTATTTTCCTTCCACTATTTAGTCCTTCTACTTTCAGTTGATATTATGATTCCACTTTTTACCAATTATTTCACCATTGTGCTACTCTGATCATGAGGGTATAGTCTCTCTGTTGTTCCACCAAGGACCCTCGCTGCTAGTTAATAGCCTCTGGTGTATGAGGAGGTGTGCTTGTGGCCATGTGACCCACTGGCTCAGGGCACCATTTAGTGTCTTCTATGTTGGAAAGTCACAAATTCTTTTATATTGGGTACCTTGACCCATTAAGATATAGTAATATTGAACTTTAAGTAAGCCTTCCTAATTACAACAAGAAATAATCCTAGAGGGTCACACACTAATTGTTTTTTATGATCTCATTTAAATTCTATTTGAATTTAATTAATTGAATAAATAGTACTCTCCAGATTAAAGGATAATTATATTCATATTTTAATGATCACAAATATTTATTGATGAATGAAATATTTAAATGAAATATTTATTCATGTTTTTAATAAATTCTAGAGGAGTTTGGACGGACCAATACTGTGTCCGATGAAAAAAATTAATTAACAAGTCTGTTAAATAATATTTTTATTGCGCAAGTTAGAACACACCAAAAAATATTATTATTATTATTATTATTATTATTATTATTATTATTATTTATAATGGGGTTTATTAATTATTATAATATTATTTAATCTCCAACATATAATTAAATAATATTTAACGTAAACCATATCTCTATAAATATACGGTTATGTCTATTTTGTATTACATCCAAAAATTGAAACTAGAGAATTATTTCACACAATCAATTATATCTTGACTCCTCCTTCTCACTTCCTATCAATAATGAGAAACACAAGAGATATTCCTTCAAGTTTGAAGGACGGGTGATCAACATGAATAAAACAAGAAAATCACTTCTGTGTAGCCTGAAACCAACAATTAGTATCATAGGGGTCATGTTTAAATTTATAATTATTTATTTGATTATTTATCTATATGCAATCATGATTGAATTTTAATTTCATATTATTCATTATTTAATTTTTTTTGAATTAAAATATTATCAACATATTAATCATGTTCGTTTAGTGTTTCATTATCATAAATTTCTAAGAATAGATAAAGAACCACCAGTGATTCCATTGGGGGCTACCAAATTTTTGGCTAGTATGATAGGCTTACATGGAGTGTAACTGAAGCACACACTGTGTGACATAGTACCCAGCATCTGGCCATGTTGCGGGATAAGCAGCATGCCACACAGTTATTACACATAGTTTACACTGTGTTTTAACTTGTAAACCTATCACATGGTATGTCAAATCACATAGCATGTATATGGAATAAACGTCTTGTACTCTTCATGGGTTAGTGGTGTAAATCATGTGATCCCTATAGTCATTATACACAGTCAAACCACGTGAGAATGACAACCTAAATCATTTATGATATACATGACATGTATGCAGTGTACACGGCATGTAGTTCATTATTTCCCACATTCAAAATACATGCTAATCCATTCAGTATGAATAATAGAAACATGGAATAATGGATACAATGCATGTAGTTGGCTTGTACACACCAAGTGATCCCGTTGAGATACACACCAAAGTCCCAGGAGAGTATCTTAGGTACACAAAAAGCATATGCACAGCATGTAACTATCATGTACACATTGTGTAGTCTAGTCAAGTCAACATGCTGAATCCTTAGGTGTGTAACCTCGATACATGTAAATTGAGGTACATGGCATGTAGCTGGATAGTTTATGTTGTGTATTCTCCCAATTATTGGAAGAATTAAACTACATTAAATTGAAATTTTAAGTATTAAACCTTATTTATTTGATTGTAACTTTAAGTGTTTTACAATTCAATAATAGTTTTAAAAGAATTTTCAATGATCAATTAATTTATTGTAATAAAATATGTAACTATAGTTATGATGTTTATTTTCCACGAATTCCATTAATGATGGGTATCTCCAAAATTAATTCAGATGGTCATTAAGATGAAAGGTAATTTATTAATTTATTAATTAAAGCATGTGTATCTTAATAATAAATAATGGATAAAGAAATGAATGTTATCCATTTACTTCTGTTTATATGTTCCATGTATTACCACTCGTGAGCTAGATCAAGAACAGTGTATGTGTTGGAATTTATTTAATTTAATTTATTACTAGTAATTTCAATTATTTGTTATTAAATTAAATTTTATGATCTTAGAGTCATCCCACCCTTTATTATTATGTGGGAAATGTGTGTACAAAGATATTTATGTAATCCCCCTTTAAAAAATTCTTTGGTTTCCCTCACCAGCATGTGAGATATAAATACTTGTAATCAATGTGCATGGATATGGTTCAAGATGGAATCATAATGATGTCAACCCAGGTGTTTCACAGGTGCACAGGTGGAATGTTGTAACTCATTCTAAGACCGGAAACATGAGTTATTTTTCCTAGGTCACAGGTTTATTTAATTTCTACTGATTAAATCAAAACATAGATAAAGTTTATAAATGGGTAATTTGATTAATTATTTATTTCTATCTATGAAATTATTTATTTTTTGGATGAAAGGTCGTTATCACAAAAATATATTAATTAATGTGAAAAGATAGAAATTAAATAATTTAATTCAATGTAAATGTTTTATCCAACATGGATAATTAATTAAGTAACATCCACTTAATATTAACAAGATATGTAAATGAAAAAACAAGATAAAATTTATGTATAATAAATTAAAATTCCTCAAATATGTATTAATTTGGACTTGGTATTCCATCATTTTATTAGGAATAAAATCCTTAGAACTAAGTGTTTAACCAATACTCGGTGGGACACTTAATTTTAACATGGAGTTATTATGAATATTATGGGTTAAATTAACCATATTACATCAAGAGAAATATCCCTCGATAGACTTTATTTAACTTGGAGGCAAGTGTTAAAGAAATCCAAGTCATGATTTCATGATAGGGGATTCCATTCAACAGATTAAGGATCTACAAGCTTGTAATTATAAAAGACCTTCCTACCTAAATTACTTAAATTATCTTGACCAACCCTTGTTGGGGTTATGCAAAGGGGAATATGGATCCTTTCCACAAGAATGTCCTATCAACTAGAAATTCAAATTTAAATGGTGAGGGTAATAGGGGCTTGATAAAATAGTGGGAGATTTAATAAAAATCAATTAATTTATTATTTATCACAAATTTTTAATCAAGAAAAGTACTAATAATCTAATCTTTTAATTATAAAATAAAATGGAAAGTTCTTCATCCACACTATCCCTTAGATCTATATTGGATAAAGACAATATTCACATTGTAAGTAACTTCAAGGGATGGTTCAGACACCTTCAGGTTGTGTTGCACCATGAGTGAAAATTTTATATGATAAAATCTTCAATGCCTAATCTATATGCCTAGGAGGCGAGTGATAAAGAGTTCTTTGTCTATGAAAAACACTTGAATGATGTGGTTGATGTTCAATGTTAATCATTTAATATATGTAAAGTGAAATCATGAAGTCTCATGAAAACATGGATGAAAATAGAATTTTTTAGTACATTTGGGGTCTTTAATAGGATAGAGATAAACATGAATGGTTTGAAATATCCAAGTTTCTCTTTTAGAGAAATCTTGGAAAGGGTTCCTTGGATGGAAATCGTGTAGTCAATCTCATTGGCTACATTGAGTTCTTAGAGGTTCTAGTTTTTAAACTCCCTAAATAACTGAGATCCAATCTCATTTTACATCACTCCCTTAGAGATTCTCCAGATTTATTATATATTTTAATATGAACAACGATGAGAAATCTCTACAAAATCCTCTCACTCTTCATTGAAAAGTAGATAAGGAGAGGAAGTGAAAAAATTATTTAGAATTTATGGTAAAAAATTTAAAATGGGAAGCGAAGAGATCTAAGACCAAAGATTTTTTACTCCCAACCAAGAATAGGAAGATCAATGAACAAGTAAGGGAACATGATGTGGTTTGTTTCGCATATGGAAAGAAGGACCACTAGAATAAAAACTACACCTAACCAAATAAGCAAGGGAAAGCGTCAGGTGCATTTGTTATCAAGTGCAATTTATCTATTTCTACAAATTGAGTATTAGATACAGCTTTTGGTGCTCACATATGTATTCAAATATAGGAACCAAGTATATTTAGAAAAATTAACCAAGGGGGTAGATCTACAAGCAGCTAATAGAGATAAACTTGTTGTTGTAGCTATCAGGGACTACCACTTCATGTTTCCAACCAGAATGATCTTGGTTTTGAAGTGTTTTTATTATGTTTCATCTATTTCTAAAAACATTATTTTTGTATCTAGACTTGATTCAAATGGATTTATTTTTAAATTTGGGAATAAATATTGATTCTTTTATAAATATAGAATTTTTTATGGTAAGTCTTATTTAAATAATGGGTTTTATGTGTTGGATTACATGAACCATGTAACCAAAATCGATAACGAAGTTACTTCACATAACTCATACCATGCCCAACTATGGAATCATTGGCTAGTTCATGTAAACTAAAAGAACATGACTAAGTTATGCTAACATGGATATTTATATTCTTTTGAACTGAAACCACTTGGTCTCTTTCATGAATGTTTATAAGGTAAAATGACTAAACCCCATTTAGTGGAAAATGTGAAAGGAACAAAGATATTATTGAATTATTTCATACATGTATAGACTCTGTTTTTTCAATGTAGGACTTTAGAATATTCCTAGGAATATTTTTGAAGCTAGGAGCTAATATGTAGTGAGATTATGAGGCTCGATGATCCCGAAATTAATTTTATAAAAATATTAAATATATTTTATATCATGTGTGCACAATTTTCCATAAAAATGGAATCTCTCCCAAATAGAGTCTAGGATCAAAATATAATACAACGGTTGAATCTAGGATATGGGATTTACCCTAGGTGAGACCTAAAATTGGTCAACATGGGACATTAAAATGAGGAATCCATTGGTGGGTATATTTAATTAAAATAAATAAATAAATTATTTTTTTGTTTTATTAAATGAAAAAATTAAAATTCTAAATAAATAACCTCTTATGATGGTTTTCCAATGGTTATTCATTTAACACTTGATGGATATAAGAGGATGAGGAGATCATTCTTCATTGGTGGATCCAAATTGAATAATGATGAATGATCAGATCAAGTATAATCATGTGATGAATGATAAACATAGCGGGATCATCACCTTTATCACTAGTGCATGTGTTCTTCACCAATGATCGATCCATAATAGAGAAAGGTATCATCATTTGTGTTTTTATCCCTTTTAATTAAAATATTGAGCATATATTTTATCTACTTTTGATCTGTGATAATTTTTCTTCGTATGAGCCCTGTAATTTATTGATTATATTGATCCAGTATAATTTCTTCTCTTCTTGAACATGTTATCACACCTTTTATATAATATTTGGACTAGAATTATTTTCCATTGATGGTTCACTTTTTTCTTTTTACTTTCCCCTCTATATTCATATCATTCTTCACTATTCTCCAATGAGGCCATGGTTCAACTTTTTCAGGGTAGGTTCAAGCATGATCGAACCCATAGATTCATTTAGGTAGCATGAATAACACATAGATCAATGGTTTGAAGATGAATTTATGAATGGGTAGGATAGTTTTTTGTGAACGAATTGGATTGGTATCGCGGGTGCAAGTTTGTAATTGAGGCATGATGAGGATGGCAGTTGATTGGAGGTGGTTCGAGATCGGATGGGTAATTCTTGTTTACCATGTTTATATGCAGTGATGACATGTGGTGTGATGGGATTGGTTCCGAGTAGAGGTCATGTGTGGGGGATCGTGGAAGAGGTTGCTCAGCATGGATGTGACGGTGGCCAAACTTGGATCTCTAACGAGGTGTTCGTACATGGTCAATGTAGTGGGTGTTATTTTTATTTTTAATAATAATAATAAAATTTAAAACATTTTGTGGTTAATAAAATTAAATGGTTTTCACTTAATAAAGAAAAATAATTTTAAACATTTAAAGGAATTCAAATCATTTTTTTAATAAAACAAAATGGGGATTTAAAACAAAGAATTTTTATGAAGAATTAGGCATGTAAATGGGAAGGGGGAAGCCTTATATTCATGCATGAGGGATTGGGAGGGGTTTTAAATACCCATGTAATTATTATTAATTATAATAATTATTAAAAAAGAATAAATAAATGCTTAAAATGGAGGAGGTTCCTTGGAGGGTCACATATAGTTCATAAGGATAAGGGGAGGCTTCCATCATATTCTCTTTGATTGAGTTTTCAAAGAAAAAAATATATAATAATAATAATATAAAATGTTATTATTATTTATTTTGTAAAGAAAGCCTTGATTCGGTCATAACTTTTTCATACCATATCTAGTTGATGAATCTTCAATGGAAGCATGATCCTAACTTTAAGACAGTCATTTCAAGACCAATTTTAGATATTTAATTTGGGATCATGGTGTGGGTCCATGAAGTTCCCAAAAATATTATTAGTAGTAGTATTATTATTAATGTTACGAAATCTATATCCAACATGTCTTTTTCATACAATGTCAGAATGAAGAACCATCTGAGGATTTTCATCCCTGATATTGAGGTGGATGTTTCAAGATCAATATCATATATTTAATTTGAACTCATGGATTGGGACCAAAAAACATCAATCGAGCGTGATGTAGTGAAATGCATTTTTGTCAAGTGTCCAATTTGGGAAAGTGAATAGACAATCCCAGGTTTTTTTCTATGAGGATCACAACAGTGTGATTTATTTGTCTATTCATGGTTTTTTGTATGACATATCAATGGTTTGATGTTTTTTCCCATCAGATTGACAAAGATCCTTGTGCATTCATCAAGAATTTGTATGATACATGTCGTGTAGTACCCTTGTAGGTCATGTAGTGATACATGACTAGAAAGTCATGTGTTGGTGAGGACACGGCCAGGAAGGGGTGTTGGACCACATGTCATGTGGACCCCTTACACATCGTGTACTTATTGAGAGTCTTTTAACTCTCATAACTTCTTCATCTTGACTTGGATTTTTTCCCATTAGTAGCTTATCCTAAGTTTTTATCTACAAAGAATGTGATGGTGGACTTCATATTAGATTTTGAGCTATAATGTGAGATGTTATGAGTTTTAAGATTATTTAGGTGATACTCGTAGATGTAAGTGGTCCGAAAGGATTATCAGAGAGTTTAGATAGAGGCAAAACTCCCCTTTCATACCAGATCAGGGGTCCTCTATCTACAAATATAGTGATGCCTTGTCGCACAAGGGTGTGGGTCTTCCATAATATTTATCCATACATAGGTATCACTCCCCTATCGCACTAGGGTGCAGGTCTTCTATCCATGGAGATGGTAATACCCTATCACATTAGGGCATGGGTCTTACAAACCCATTGTATAGATAGAGATGGTACTCCCCTTCCACACTAGGGCATGGGTCCTCTATCTATGGATACGATAATCCCCTGTCGCACTAGGGTATGGGTCCTCCATATCCATTGTGTAGATAGAGACAGTAATCCCTTGTCACACTAGGATGTGGATCCTCTATCCATGGATATGGTACTTACCTATCGCACTAGGTTTCAGTTCCTCCATACTCTTTATGTAGATAGAGATGGTGCTCTTTTGTGGCACCAGGGCACTGATCCTCTATCTACTGAGTGGTTCTCTCTGATGTACTAGAGAATGGGTCATCTATCTACTGAGTGGTTCCCACTAATGGACTAGGGCATGGGTATACTATCTACTGAGTGGTTACCCCCTGACAGACTAGGGTTCAAGTCCTCTACTTAGATATTGCATCCCCTTGACTGTGCATCATAATAGTGAGGTGTGGATCCACACGGTTACTTATTCAGATAGAAATTCAAGATGTTTGGCATCATAGATGGTTCCTTTTTAGGGTCGTGGGTAGACTCATTGTTATTAGATAGGATTTGGATATAGAGATCCTCTTTCTATCTCATTTTGTATTATTTTTTAACATATCTAGGTTTTTTTATGGTTTTTTTCTCATATACTGATTGGCATACCTTTGTTGTGATGAGATAACTACTTCTATCACATCTCCTATCACTCTATCTTTAGTTTTAGTGGCATCCTACTAGGTTCAAGATAGTTGTTTACTATATATGATTATATGATTGATAAAATTGAGTGTAGATGTGCTTTTAGTTTATTGGGATGGATTTTTTCTCGTTTGATAAGGATTGATCCCCAGGAAGGGCAGGATGAGCTCATTCACATGAGGTTGCAGCTGTTTTCCTATTAGTTGGAAAGTATTACCCTTGGAGCATCGGATTCCATGATCTTTTAGTTTTCTATGATGACAGAGGAGTATGAGGGAATCCTTATTGAGGGTGTTTTGGGTTTACCTCACCATTGAGAGATTTATTTCTGCATTGACTTACACTATGGACGACCCAATATCTGTAGTAGTATATCAGATGACCCCATGTAGCTGTGAGAGGAGGAGGTGTAGTTAGAGGAGTCTAAAGAGATGGGGAATTGTAATATCTAATGTGTTCTCCTAATAATCCCTATATTGTTCACCTAAGGTGAATATTAGAGCTTAAGGTCAGTTGTGGATTGGCGTCACCTTATCTAGGTGACCATCTGGAAGGAGCATCCACCCGTGTGAATTGATGACCTCTTATCCTAGTGGATGGAGGTGAATTGTATCTTATAGTTTGACATGAGGGTGGATTATCACCAACTCTGGGTTCGATAGGAGGATGTATTGAGTGTGTATTACTAGATATTTTTTGGTTTCTTTGAGTTCTTTTTTTTACCCTTTGGCGTATTGAATGCCCCAACAGTGTTCTCAAGACTTATGAGTTGGATCCTTTACCTTTATTGGGATGGTTCATGGTAGTATTTGTGATTGTACCCTCATTTACTTATAATCAGAGTTAGAGAATGAGAGAAATAGGAGGTTTTTTCTAGTTATGATTTTTAAAGAGGTGTTGTTCATCCATGGGCAGATGAGGACTGCCCAAAAAACACCAGGAGTCCTTTTTGGACTTATGAAAATGGCCTTCGTAATTTTATGAGGAGATCATATATTTTGAGATATATCCCCATTTATAGGATCATGAAGATTTGGAAAGGATATAAGGCTATCTATAAGGATTTTTGGAAGCTATTTCTTGCTACTATGTCAGGTTAGCGAAGTGGTGTACTGCTTAACCTCATAGCCATAATAGTTTTGGTTGCTAGGTATTCTCCACATGTCGCAGCTAAGAAGGTATGTGCATAACTTGATGCATGATATTGAACTGAGTAATCTGGTCCACGATAGTGGAGTTTCATTTTTCAAAGAGCTGGTGGTGTTGATAATTGGTATAGAAAGACCCTTCGTCGGTAAGTGATTTCCTTGGGTGCATTTTTTCAGCATAGGAAACCAATGTTGGAGCTTGTGGGAGTGGGATAGTTAGATGTTGGCTCAGTATCCTCACATTTTTTCCTTTGTTTATGCTTTTTAGGGATGAAAATATTTAAATAAGGGAACAATTTAGATACTCTAGATTTTTCATGTAAGTCTCTAGAATATTCCTAAGAATATTTTTAGAGTTAGGAGCTGAGACGGTGTGCAATTCTGAGACCCGATGAACCGAGAATTAATTTTATAAAAATATTAAATATATTTTATATCAAATGCATGTATTTTTCCTAAAAAGTTGTAATATCTCCAAAATTGATTATCAGATCAGAAATCTAATATCACAGTTGAATTAGGAATGCGGGATATACACTAGATGTGACCTAAAGTTAGTCGGCACAGAATGTTCGGATGAGGCAGCCATTGGTGAGTACGTTTAATTAAAATAAATAAATTATTTATTTATTTTGTCTATTAAATGAAGTAATTAAAATTGTATTTAAATACCCTTTTATGATGTTTTTTCAAGGGTAAGTTTTATAACCCTTTCTAGATCTAATAGGAGGATAATGTTCTTCGTTGGCTGAATGAGATCATAGAATGACGAATGATCGAATCAAGGATAATTGTGAGGTGAACAATGAAGGCAGTAGGATCATCACCTTCATCGCTATTTTATGCATTCTTCACCAAAAATTGATCCATAATTGAGGTAGGGATCATAATTTGTGGTTTTCCCCCTTTTATTAAAATATAGAGAATATATTTTATCTGCTTTTGAACTGTGATAATTTTTCTTCACATGAGCCCCAAAATTTATTGATTATATTGATCTAGTATAATTTATTCCCTTATTTAAAAGTTATCACCTCATTTATATAATCATTGTCCAAGAATTTTTGACCAATTATGGTTCACATTGTTCATGTTCCTTTCCCATCTTTGTTCATCATGTTCTTCATCATTGGTAAAAGGGTACATGGTTTGACTTTCTTGGGGTGGGTTCAAGTGAAGTTGAACCCCCAGATTCATTTTGGTAGCATTAATGACACATTTATTGATATTTTTTTGATGGATAGATGAATGAACTAGGTGGTGTTTTGTGAACTGGTCAGATTGGTACTGTGGGTGCGATTTTTTGATCGAGTGTGAGATCAATGTGTGTTGAGGACAACGATTTATCAAAGGTGGTTCGGGATAGGATTGAGGATCCTCGTTTTCCTATTTGATGTTTGGTGATGATGTGTGGTGTGATGGGATCAATTCTGAGCAAAGGTCATGCACGGGGTCTCATGGTAGAGGCTACTCGGCATGGATGTGATGGTGGCCAGATTTGGATCTCCGATAAGGTGGTCATACGTGGTCAATGCAGCAAGTGTTATTATTATTTTTAATAATAATAATAACAATTAAAAAAAGTGAGTGGTTAAGAAAATTAAATGGTTTTAATTTAATAAATAAAAAATCATTTTAAATGTTTGAATGAATTAATATCATTTTTTTAATTAAAAAAATATGGTTAAATCAAAGAATCTACCTAAATGAGTAAGTGCATGCATGGGAAGGGGTAGACTCTTATTCATTCATAAAGAATTATGAGGGGTTTTAAATACCCATGTCATTATTATTAATTATAAAAATTATTAAAAAATAAGAATAATTAAATGCCTAAAATGGAGGAGGTGCCTTGGAGGCTCGCGTATAGCGCCTAAGGAGAAGGGGAGGCTTCCAGAATATTCTCCTTGGTTGAGGTTTAAAAAAAATATAATAATAATAATATAAAATGCTATTATTATTAATTATTTTGTTGGGAAAACCTTGATTGGACCATAAAATTTTCATAAGATATCTGATTGATGAGCTATTAGTAGCGGCGTGATCCTAACTTTGAGATGGTCATTTCAAGACCAATGTTGGATATTTAATTCTGGATCATGGTGTGATTCCATGAGGCACCCAATAATAATAATAATGTTATAAAATCCTTATCTGACATATCTTTTTCATATGGTATCAAAATGAAGAACCATACGAGGCTTTGAAACACTAATATTGAGGTGGATGGTTCAATACCAATATAATATATTTAATTCAGACTCATGACTTGGGCCCATGAAACATCGTTTGAGCATGATGTGGGGAAATGAATTCTTTTTACTAGGTATTCGATTTGTGAAAGTGGATAACCTATACAAAGTTTTTCCCATGAGGATCATAATGGTGTGATCTATTTATCCATTCATATCCATTTTCAATTACATATCAATGGTTTGATGCTTTCACTCATAGGACTGATGACAAGCCTTGTGATTTTGTCAGGCTTTTGGTTGATACACTTTGTGTAGTACCCTTGCACGTCATGTAGTGCTAGATGTCCAGAAGCTCATGTGCTAGTGAGGATATGGACAAGAAGAGGTGTGGAGCCACAAGTTTTGTAGACACTTTACACATTGTATACTTATCGATAATCTTCTAAATCTCATATCTTCTTCGTATTGACTTGGATTTTGGCCTGTAATTATCCAATCCTGGTTGTTATTCCACATAGAGTGTGATGGTGGCCTTTATAGTGGATTTTGAGATACGATATGAGATTTTATGAGTGTGAAACTTATTTAGGTGAAACTTGATGATAGAAGTGATCAAGAAAGATCATCAAATATTCCAGATAGTGGAAAAACTACCCAGTTTCATCTAGGAGAGGAGCCTTTATCCATGGAGATAGTACCCCTTATCGCACCAATGTGTGGGACATCTATACTATTTATCCATACAAAGGCGGAACTGCCATGTCACACCAGGGCATGATTCGTCTATCTATGGAGATAGCAATCCCTTGTAGCATTATGGTTTAGGTACTCCATACTCATTGTATAGATAGATATGTAACTCCCCTTTCACACCAAGGCATGGGTCCTCTATCTATGGAGATGGTACTCCCCTGTCTCACTAGGGTGCATGTAAAAACCCAAACATTCATTAATGGAAATCAATCTTGATCTAATTAAATGTCTCTTTATGTAAAATGTTTATATAATATGTCAACTTCTTGGGTTTTAGGTTAATAATTGCTATAGTTGCTAATATTTCCATTGAACAGTGATCACATGATTAGTATAAATATAGGGCTTTAACGAATCCAATTTACTCAGAAAAAGGAAGCGATGGCCTCATCCAGTAGACGTTCCCCATAAAAAGCCCATTTTTGGAGCTCGGAAAAGAGGTGGTGTCATTGGGATTCGCTCTTGACCAAGCCCAAGTCGAGCTTCAACAGGTTAAGCTCGAGCGGGACTGCCTACGAGAGAAGTGGAAGTTGATAGAGATTACCACCCGGGAAATGTTATCTGAGCCACCCCAAGAGTCGGTCACCATCGCACACCTTACCCTTCGGTATTATGCGGGTGTTATAAGGGGTTATGTGACAAGACCTTAGCACTATGTTTATGTACATTATTTTTATATAATAATGAATATATTTTCATGTTATTTTTGTTACCTTATAAATAGTTTTTAAAGCTCAAATAGTGTTTTTAGTTAATATTCAACTAAGAAATCTATTTTGATGAATTAATGGATTTTTTGTATTAAATAATATTTTAATAAAATATTATTATTATTATTAAATTAATTTTTATTAAATATAAATGATCATATAATTTTATGAATGCAATTGTAATTTTTATTAAGGTTTGAAAGCCATTTTTGTCCAAACCCGTGAATTTTCGATAAATGTCAGTTTTTATTTTAAAAGTAAAAATTAACATATTTATAAAATTATTTAGATAAAATAAATATTATTTCAGGAATCAGGATGTCGAAATTATCCAATGGTGAATTTTTCATAATTTTCTGAGACAGTCAAATTTTTGGGTAAAAATTAAATGTTGTTTAAATATATAATGTGTTTTATGACATCATAATGACCAAATAGTGATGTAATAAAATACTATAAGCCTTAATTTAGGCCAATATATGTTTTACCATTAAAATAATGTGATTTTGGTTTTGTTTGACTTATTTTACATAGCATTAATGGACCCTTCAAGGCTTATTAAACATCTTGTCTTTTTAAATTGTTTTCCTTGGGAGTGTGACTCACCTCCACATAAGCAACCCCATTATTTTAAGAAGTTCAGACTTTGGCCTTATAAAATATTTTTTTACACTCCCTTTTTGAAAAAACCATGGGCAAAACCCATGGTCTGGTTTGTGGTTTGAATTAGTTTAATGTGAGGTGTCCCAACCCTAAATAATAAAGAATTCCCTCACCTTTCCTATATAAACCCACACAAGATCCCACTTTCTCATCACTCAAAGCCTTTGGAGTTTGTCCAAACTCTGCCCTAATCTCCCTATAATCCTCCCAAGGTGCCCCATTCTCCCAAGAATCCTCTCTAAAGCCTCTCTCAAGCCTTTGGAAGCACACTTCCAAGTAAGGGTTTTTCTTCCTTTCTCATTTTTGTCCAATATTCTTTAAATTGTTATTCCCTTTTAATTTCAATTATAAATGTTGTGGTATGGTTTCAAACCTCCCCCATACTTCCCTATTTATGTTTGAATGATTTTAGACCCCTTTATTTCTCATTAAATGCCTCTCATGTACACCCGTTACTATGCCGAAATTCCGAAAGGAATTTCCCTCTCCTCGTTTACATAAAAGAAATTATTTTGTATCATGAATATAAATTCCATTACAATTATTGGGACATTTATCTATATGACCCCTTAATTTCCATGTAATTTAAATATGATGATACACCTCTCTCTCTCTCATCAACCATTTTTATGAATTCTTACGTCACGTCGTTATGCTGCCGAAATTGCACCGATTTTCTAAGCCAATGTCATTGTGTAGTGAATACCGTGCCCATTTCTCTATCAAGGGTATTCACATTTATTAACATTTACATATTTATTATAAAGTTTCATGTATGAATTCCACATTCCTTTATCGTGTAATAAATGATTATGTTTTATGAATCCATGTTTTATGATCCATGTGGCACACTTATGCGTGAAATGAAATATTTAAGAAGGGTGTGCCCTTATAGCACTCCAATGCATTGGGTAAAGTATAGTATCATGATACATCATGTGAAATGGGTTTTGACTCATTATAATTCAATTGAAACGAGTTTTTACTCGTGCTTCATGTGCAATGAGGATTTACTCATGCTCCATGTAAAATGAGCCTTGGCTCATGCTAATTCCATGTTAAGTGTTGTTGCCACATTTCCATGTTATGATTTTCATGATATATCATGACTTTATGTTTATCCTTCTCTTGTTCTCTATTGATATGTCTATTGTCTAACAAGTATTGCATTCCTCATGTTATTCCATGATTATTCCCTTACTGGGCTTTATAGCTCATCCTTTTCTTATGCATGTCCTCAGGTTATCCCATGCAATGCTAAGTACGAGGGAATGTAGTGGTCATGTAAAGGAAGTTTTCAATAAATATGTTGTATTTCATGTTTTAAATTGTTATTTAATGTCTTTATGCCCCAAATACACTAGACCTCTCTATCTTCCATGTTGTATCAAGTGAAGGTTTTATGTAATCAATAAGGTTTAAGTTTGTAATAAAAGTAGCGTTGTTATAGTGCAGATCCTCCATACTCATTATGTATATGGAGATGGTAAAAACCTATCACACCAGGTAGTGGGTCCTCCATACTAATTGTGTAGATAGAGATAGTATTCCCCTATGGCACTAGGGTACGGTTCCTCTATCTACTAAGTGGTACCCCCTGATGCACTGGGGTATGGGTTCTCTATATACTAAGGGGTACCCCCAGACAGACTAGGGAATGGGTCCTGATTGTGCCCAAATTTACCCTACTGGTAAAACCGGTTGATGTAGTACATGTAGGGGTCGAATCCACAGGGAACGAAGAAGTAACCTTGAGACGCTATGATTTGGTGAAGGATGGGCTATGAAGTAGCCAACTTTGGGTTTGATTTTGGATGGTTTAAAGAACACTAAGAAACCTAAGTGAATTCAATTCAAATAAAATGGGTTGATCTTAGGATTATGCTCAGGGTGGATTGAATGAATTTTACTTCTTTAGACAATTTTGGTTTTATTAATTTTTGATGAATCCATTCTTCAAAAATAACACTACCTTCATCATTTTCTAGTTTGGTACTTACTAAACACAATTAACAATCCCCTATACACTTAGAGAACCAAATCCATGATCTCTCCGAGGTATATGGTCATTTATTAATTGAATTTAGTTTTCTCAAACACAGTAAAGATGAAGAGTAGAAATTACTGAAGAATGGATGTCTTAAATTAATTATCCAATTAACAACAATTCGTTCATAAAATAACATTCAATCCATACTTTGCATCCTCCTAAGATCAACCCATTAAAGGGTTATCCCTCCATTTATGATATACTCTCAATGGTGGGCGGAAGATGGCTAACAAGAATTGGATTGAAGAAATTAAAACCGTGGAAATAACGAGCACTCCTCCGTGTGTGTGAATGAAATTCACACCTATGTGTGAACTAATTCACAGAAACACAGAGATATCACTGTGATTTGTTATAATAAAGTTTTAATAAATGAAATGAAAAATATAGAAGAGAAAGAAGTTTGTTAAGATAATAAGATACAAAAAAGAAACTTACATGGAAATGGAAAATATTACAAAGGAAATTTGGAAGCATAACCTTACAATGAAACAAGCAACAAAAGATGATAAGAAAAATATCCACCCCTATTACCTTCACCACTAGCTCCTTATATAGGCATATTAGGATCCTTAGGTCCATCCCACAACAATTAATTCACCCCCCAACAATTAATAGAGTCAAAAGGAGGGTGAATAATCAAAAGGAAATTGATGTTTTGAATTTGACCCAGAAAACTGTCCAGATTCGTCCACCATATTTACAAGTGAATTTGTAACTGAAGAAGGCAGAATCCTTAAGGGTTGTAGAAGAGAAATATCTTCAACCATCTGTCCTATATGATCTGTAAAAATTTCAGGAAATTTGTCTTATCCGTTTGGAATTTATGGTCGAAATGGTGGGACGTATTTCCGTGCATTAATGTCGGGTCCACCATTTAAATCTCAACTTCAGATCCCTTTATCATCATGAAAACATCAGAATTAGCTCCGGCCATAGTTGAATAAAATGATCCTCATATTTTTATATTTCTACTGTATAAATTTGAGCTTCATTGGGCTTGGTTTCTGGGCCCCACATTTGTTTAATGGGCTTTAGGTCCATTATGCTTTTTCCAGGTGAAAAAATCTCCATCTTCACTTGTGATTAATCCATAAGACCTAAAAGAAAAAATGTTCCAAATAAAGTGAGGAATCATATACCAAAATATCAAATTAAAATGATGAATATTTTAATTTCCACAAGAAAATTATTGAGTGGGCCCAAATTGAAACTTTAAGCATGAATTGCACAATGATGAGAAATGAAGTTCAATTTCTGAATTGGACTAAAATTGATGTTTATGAACTTTTAAACACATTAATATTAAGATAATAACAGTGAATATTAGCCACTTTCAGTGACTAATAACACCCCCCAACTTGAGTTTTTCTAGTCCCGAGCAAAATAAATTACAAATATGAAATTCAAATCCCCTTTTCCAAAAACATTTTAATACACATTGCTCACCCAAATATCTAATACCAAAAAAATTATGAAAACACATCAAAATAATTAAAAAAAAGCTAGGTCCATAAGAATATCCCAAGCCCAAGCCCATTCTTTTGTTCAAATTCATTGTCACATTTCATCCAATTCCAATTAAGCATGATAAAGTGTTGTGCATCATAAAAGATATGGGGCTCATTTTATTTTTCAAGGGGAAAAAATGGAAGCGCTAGGTGGGAATCACATTAAACCTTAAGATGAGTATCCATTTTTTTTGATTTTTTTTATTTTATTTTTTTAACCACAATAGATATGAAAATATTAACTCTGGGCAAGACAACAATGGAGTCACGATCCCTAAGTGTCGAATGCCACACATATTTTCAATTTCATGCTCTACAATAGAGATATAAAGCCAAACTCTGGGCAAGACAACTATAGAGTCACGATCCCCAAGTGTCGGACGCCACGCATTTGGACAAAACATTTCTCTATGTGGTCTTTTTTTTTTGTTTTTTTTTTGTTTTTGTTTTTTTTTTTTTTTGATACTCAAATTAAACTAAAAGTGACCCCAGAACCCTATGCTATAATTAAAGGGACCCAAGAACTCAAATTTACACCCACGATCCAGTAGACGTGCATTGTGGCATTTTATTAAGAGGATGAAAATTTAAACATTGAAAAATCATATCGGACAACCGCACTTTCCAAAAACTATGCTCATGAACTTAAACATGCATTAAAATCAGAATCAATGCATGAAAAATTTATTTGATATCCAATTTTAGAGTTTCCAATGTGTGTTATCATGTTTATGGTTAATGGAATTTTTCTTTTCATGCATGTTTTTATTCACAAAATAAAAAAAATCATTTTTTTATCTCCCCCCAACTTAGAATAACACTGTCACCAGTGTTTAAAGAAAATAAAAGTTATAAGGGGGTATGGGGGGGTTGTTCAAAGAGGAAATTTAAAATGATAATCATGGAATGAAGTCACATGTGGTTGATGATGATAGCGTATGCCACAATCTCCCTTCAATCCTAGATTTGAGTCTCAGCGGCTCGGATGGTGGTGAATGGATTTTCCTTATGACTTACGATATGTCCTTTTATATTTTTTTTAACCTATAAAAACATAAAAATAAACTAAACAAAATAAACTGATGATACATTGTCTTCTTTTTATATTTCTGGGTAAGGTATTACTCAGAGATCACGCCACGTGACACGGATGAATATAGCACTCCCCTTTCATACCCATCCTTACTCATAAAAAAAAGAACAGGTCAACAGTCTATAGTAATTTATTATATGAAAAAAAATGATTCAAAATAATTATAAAACATGAAAACCATGGGTTGCCTCCCATGCAGCGCTTTTGTTTAACGTCGTTAGCTCGACTTGAACCCCCCAACTTATCCAATTCCAACTTTCAAAATTTTAATTAACCCATATTTCTCCACTTCAACAAGATTGAGATTGATTGTTTTTTTGAAATTTGTTTCGTATAAAATCCTATTTTCTACAATGATTGGTAAAATCCAAGGAATATCTAAAATGGTTGATCGTGTTTTATCTAGAGTATTTCCTAATATTTCAAGGTTCATTCCTACCTGGTGAGATTCATGATGAAAATTGATGATAATTGAATGGTATTGGTTATCATAAATAGAGGTATTATTGAGTTGGTAAGGAAGTATTAAAACATCAAGTTCAGTTTGATTGAATTTTCCTAAAGAATAATGATAATTTGAATCAAAAATTGTTTCTTCTTTAAAAACATTTGAAAGAATTGGTTCCTTTTGAAAAGATGATTCATCCCCAAAATATTCCATTTTAATTTCATGAGGGGGTATAGACACAATATTTTTTATATTTCCCAATGGTTCAATGATCGGTGATTCTAAAAAATTGTTATTGGAGCAATATTCCGAACACTCAATCCATGAAGACAAATTTTCCCCTTGTGAATAAAAAAAATTAATTTCCTCCTGATTTAAATACCATTCAACATTTCCTTGATCTTGTTCAGTTATCCCATATCCAAAGGTTAGTTCTTTTTTCAATTCATGGGAGGTTTTTGGGATAAAATATTCATCTATCAATGATGAGGAAAGAACATCTTGAGTGGGAACAGGTTCCTCAAAAGTCTTAAAGCTTTGTAATTCTAATCTGAAAGATGAAACTTCTGAAATCATTTTATCCATTTGTTCACACAATTGTTCAAGAATTTTTTTAGGATTAGGTTTGATATATGTTTGTACATCATGGACTTCCTCATTATTTATCTTTTCAATCATTCTTGATAGGTATGGAAATTGATCTTCTAAACATTCAGCATCCCATTGATTGTACATATCATCTGGTGTGGTGTATTCAATTAAGGATTAGTCAATGGAATTCCCTCTGTGAGTTGTTTCCCAATATTGATTTCCGACTTGATTACAGCATTGATTTATTAAGGGGTATTTTGGAGGATAATCCATTGGAATTTATTGAAAATTGGTTTTGGGGTTTTTTTTGGACGCACAGAAATAGAAAGGGGAAAAGAGAAGAGAAATTAGGGTGAGAATAGAGAATTTGGGGTGAGAAAAGAATATGTGGGTCTAAGGTACTTACTTGGGTCCCCGGAAACGGTGCCAAAATTTGGTTGCACCCAAATTTACCCTACTAGTAAAAGCGGTCGATGTAGTACATGTAGGGGTCGAATCCACAGGGACCGAAGAAGTAACCTTGAGACGCTATGATTTGGTGAAGGATGGGTTATGAAGTAGCCAACTTTGGGTTTGATTTTGGATGGTTTAAAGAACACTAAGAAACCTAAGTGAATTCAATTCAAAGAAAATGGGTTGATCTTAGGATTATGCTCGGGGTGGATTGAATGAATTTTACTTCTTTAGACAATTTTGGTTTTATTAATTCTTGATGAATCCATTCTTCAAAAATAACACTACCTTCATCATTTTCTAGTTTGGTACTTACTAAACACAATTACTAATACCTTATACACTTAGAGAACCAAATTCATGATCTCTCGGAGGTATATGGTCATTTATTAATTGAATTTAGTTTTCTCAAACATAGTAAAGATGAAGAGTAGAAATTACTGAAGAATGGATGTCTTAAATTAATTATCCAATTAACAACAATTCGTTCATAAAATAACATTGAATCCAGCCTTTTAATCCTCCTAAGATCAACCCATTAAAGGGTTATCCCTCCATTGATTATATACTCTCAATGGTGGGCGGAAGATGGCTAATAATAATTGGATTGAAGAAATTAAAACCGCGGAAATAACGAGCACTCCTCCGTGTGTGTGAATGAAATTCACACCTATGTGTGAACTAATTCACAACAACACAGAGATATCACTGTGCTTTGTTATAATAAAGTTTTAATAAATGAAATGAAAAATATATAAGAGAAATAAGTTGGTTAAGAACATAAAGATACAAAAAAGAAACTTACATGGAAATGGAAAACATTACAAAGGAAATTTGGAAGCATAACCTTACAATGAAACAAGCAACAAAAGATGATAAGAAAAATATCCACCCCTATTCCCTTCACCACTATCTCCTTATATAGGCATATTAGGAGCCTTAGGTCCATCCCACAACAATTAATTCACCCCCCAACAATTAATAGAGTCAAAAGTAGGGTGAATAATCAAAAGAAAATTGATGTTTCGAATTTGACCCAGAAAACTGTCCAGATTCGTCCACCATATTTACGTGTGGATTTGTAATTTAAGAATGCAAAATCTATAAGGGTTGTAGAATAGAAATATCTTCTTCCATCTGTCCTATATGAGATGTAAAAATTTCATGAAATTTGGCTCATCCGTTTGGAAGTTATGGTCGAAATGGTGGGACGGATTTCCGTGCATTAATGTCGGGTCCACCATTTAAATCTCAACTTCAGATCCCTTTATCATCATGAAAAAATCAGAATTAGCTCCGGCCATAGTTGAATAAAATGATCCTCATATTTTTATATTTCTACTGTATAAATTTGAGCTTCATTAGGCTTGGTTTCTGGGCCCCACATTTGTTTGATGGGCCTTAGGCCCATTATGCTTTTTCCAGCAAGTTTCTGCCTTCAGGTGAAAAAATCTCCATCTTCACTTGTGATTAATCCATAATAACTAAAAGAAAAAATGTTCCAAATAAAGTGATGAATCATATACCAAAATATCAAATTAAAATGATGAATATTGTAATTTCCACAAGCAAATTATTGATTGGGCCCAAATTGAAACTTTAAGCATGAATTGCACAATAATGGGAAATGAAGTTCAATTTCTGAATTGGACTAAAATTGATGTTTATAAACTTTTAAACAAATTAATATTAAGATAATGACAATGAATATTAGACACTTTCAGTGACTAATTAGGTCCTCTATCTACTGAGTGGTACCCCTAATAGACTAGGGTGTAGATCCTCTACTTGGAGATTGTGTCCCCTCAACTGTGTGGCATAGTGGTGAGGTGTGTCTCCACGTGATTACTTCTTTAGATAGACATGTGAGATGTTGAGCATCGGTGATGGTCCCTTTTTAAGGATATAGGAAGAATCGTTGTTCTTGGCTAGACTGTGGAGATGGGTATCCCCTTTGTATCTCATTTGGGATTCTTATTGAGTATATGTGGGTATTTTGTTATGGTTATTGTCTCATATACTGATTGACATACATTCATTGTGATGATCTGATTACTTCTATCATGTATTTTATCGATACATCTTTAGTTTTTGAGTTTTCCTGTTAGATAATTATATACTCACCACTACATGGAGTTTTCCCACATGTTCCATATATTATGTACATTACAGATGGGTCTGAGGTGATTTTAGAGTAGCTTAAGGATGCTTGGTTTAATTTGACTATGTATGGTGAATGGATCTTGGAGATCTTGAGTCAGGATATCTCATTATTTCCTTTCAAGTTTTTGTTAGGTTTGGACATATTTTCTAGTTAGGTGTGTGATTTTCCCCTTTACTTTTCATATTATGTTGTATTACACTTTTGGATTCCTTATAGGTTATTACATGCATGGATTTTACTTTAGATGTTACTATATTTTATTATTATTCCTCTACAATTATACATGGCGATGGTTGGGTGTGTGCGTAAAAGTACCTCTCAATTTATTTATTCCTTTTAGTGATTTTCTCCATCCCCTGGCCTATGGAGGTAGGCTTGAGATACTTTTGGTTCAGCATTTTTTCAGCCAGGCGATCCCCAGTGGGTCGGTTCGTGACAATAAAGACATGTGTGGACCATTTCCTATTGGGTCAAGGGGTGGGGGTACTCATAATTCATAACTTTTAATAATTATTTTAGTATATATGGATATGTCTATTTAATGATGTATAAGTTTTATTCTTTTGATAAATTCAAGGAATATAATAATGAAGATGAGAACAGGATTGGTATAAATATTAAGAAACTCTGTTCAGACCATGGTGGATAATATCTTAATTGTGACTTCACTGATTACTTATGGGATTTTGGGATCCTATATCAACTCACTACTCCATATACACCTTAGTGGAATAGTGTAAATAAAATTAGGAACCGTACCTTTTTATATATGGTGAGATCAATGATGATTCATGTGAGTCTTCCATTATCCTTTTAGGGATACGCATTACAAACAACAACACAAATACTAAACCAAGTTCCAACTAAAGTGGAAGATGATATACTATACCATTTATGGAATGGAAAGCAACTTGTGTTTTCATACTTAGATGTGTTGGGTTACGAAGAGTTTTTTAAGGCCTCTTTAGGTAAAAAAAATTTACCCTGAGGCACAAAGTGTACCTTTATAGGATACCCCAAAGGAACAACAGAATATTACCAATATAACCCCTTAAAAAAAGGTAATAATGGAAATACATGCCATATTCCTTGACAGGGATCACATCTCTAAAAGTGATAATGGGATAGAGATAGAATTTAATGAATTTTAGGCTCAAGGTACACAAGAGTTAGCCCAAGAAAAAAATCCACAAAGCCCCATGGAAGAATAATTTGTTCTAGAGACACAAGTATTGCATCGGAGTTCTACAGAGGTTGGATAATCAGAACGATATGATTTTATAGTCACAGAGTATGGTGACCCATTATTAGTTGATAATAATGATCCTATAACCTATAAGGAATTATTATGTGGCACATATGTTTCCAAGTGGTAAGAATCCGTGAATTTTGAAATATATTCTATGTGCCAAAACCAAGTATGGATTTTGGTAGATCCTCCAGTTTATTTAAATCCTATTTGTTTCAAATGGGTATTCAATAAAAAAACCAGACAGGGAAGGAAAATTTGGTGCTTATAAGTCATGATTGGTTTCAAAGGGTTTAAACAGTGTCAATTCATTGACTATGATGAAAATTTTTCACCAGTTTCAATGCTGAAATCCATTAGAATTATACTTGATATTACAGCTTACCATGACTATGATATCTAGAGAATGAATTTCAAAATTGACTTTTTTAATGGGTACCATTAGAAATATGTCTATATGTCACAATCCAAAGGGTTTTTTACTCCAAAAGATTCCAAAAAGATGTGAAAATTTCAAAAAAAAATCATTTTTGGATTAAAGTAAGCATCTAGGTCATGGAACATTCATTTTTATGAGGCCATAATGTAATTTGGTTTCATAAATAATGATTGTGATCCTTTTTTCTAAAAATGGTTTAGTGGGAGTGCATTAATTTTCTTAATAATATATGTTGATGATATATTACTCATTGGAAAATAAATTTCATTCTTACAGTCTATTAAGAAATGGTTGAATAAATGATTCTCTATGAATGACTTGGGTGAGGTAGCATATATTCTTGGGATCAAGATACATTGTGATAGATCCAAGCGGCTTCTTGGACTAATAAAAAGTACATACATTTAAAATATACCAAAGTGATTTAGTATGGAACAATCCAATAGGGGATTGCTTCAAGCATCACATGGCATTCATCTTTCCTGAGAAATGTGTACTCATACACATGAGGAAAGAACTAGAATGGAAAATATACCATATGCGTCAGTGATTATGTTAGTCATGTATGCTATGATATGTACTAGGATATATGTCACTTATGAATTAAGTTTGGTAGGAAGATATCAAGATAACCCATTTCACCATCATTGGATGGCAGTTAAGAATATCCTTAAGTATATGAGGTGTACTAAGGATATATTCCTAGTTTATAGAGAATATGGGGAACTATTCATCATAGGATATACTGATTCTAGTTTCCAAATAGATCAAGATGACATGAAGTCACAAAAATCATACATCTTTACTTTGAATAGAGGTGTTTTGATCTTTAAGAGATCAAATAAGGCTATGGTCATAGATTATATAGTAAAGTATGAGTATATTTTGGATTCTGAGGTAGATAAAGAATTATTTTGGATCCATAATTTTGTTTGAGATCTTAACATGGTACCTAACAATAAATATCCTATCACAATCTATTTTGATAATTCTATAGTAGTAGCTCTCACAAAAGATCCAAGTTCACATCAATGGATGAAGAACATGATTCAAAAGTATCATCTCTTGAGGGATTTTTCTCAAAGAGGTGAGGTTGCAGTGAGTGTTATTTCCATGGAAGAAAATGTGGTGGACCTCTTTAATAAATCCTTGAATCAGCAGAAACATGATTATCATGTTAGGTATATCAGACTGAAAGTCTTAGTTAGTTAGCTCTAGTCCAAGTGGGAGTTTGTTGGAGTTTATGTCCTATGACCAACTATTTGTACTTTGATTACATGTATATTTGATATATTTAATATTAATAAAACTTATTATTATATATTTTTCATTATTTTATATGAATCTAATGTAATAATTTCCTAAAGTATATGTCACATTGATAAGGTCATAGAAGTTCCCCACTATAATGAGAACCTTGAAGTGAAATGATGATATTATTAAATATAGTTTTCCGGTTTGATAACATACTATGATGGGAAACATAATATATATACTATTAGGTGTGAGTAATCGTAAGCAGATGAGGCATATTCTCATGAAGTTCTCACTTGGTAATCTCTAAGATGATAGATTATGAGAACAAACCCTCTAGTGAGAATTTTTCATGTTTTGTTGTCATCAGATATTCCTATATGTGAGTGTATGTAATAGTCATTAGGCTTTAATATTGTCATTAATGCATTTCATGACATGAAGAATTACATTTTCTGATGAAAACTTTGATAACATATGTTCCTAGCAAGGTAGGACATGCTGGGTGCATCATGATTAACATGTCATTAATGGATAAGTCGATGAAGGATTTTTCCCTTCCATATTTTTGGAAGTTGATATCTCGTCCATTTCATTGGAATAGAACCATAACATTAAATACCATGGTCATGGTGAAATGGAACATTTATTTTAGATATTAAAATAAAGACATATCAAGAATATAGTTTGGTGACATGAATGTGCAACCCGCTTGATGAGATATTGCAACAAAGGGATTGTATTACACAGTGAGCATTCATATGTGTTTTTCATCATTACAACATTAAGTTCTCTCTCTTGGTTTCCTTTACCCATTTCTAGACAATAGTCTTGGACTTTATGAAATCCCATCTAATTCTAATGAGAAAGAATCCTAGAGGGTTACACAGTAAGTGTTTCTGATAATCTCGATTAAATTCCATTTAAATTTAACTAATTTAATAAATATTATTCTCAAGACTGAGGGATAATTTTATTCATTTTTTATCAATTGTAAATATTTATTGATGCATAAAATATTTAAATTAAATATTTATTTATGTGTTCAGTAAATTATAGAGGATTTTTAATGGGCCAAAATCGTTTTCGGTGAATGATATTAACTAACAATCAGGTTAGATAATATATGTTATTGTGGAAGTTGGACTACACCACAAAATAATAATAATATTTTTATTAAAATGTGGTATGGGGTTTATTAAATATTATAATATTATTTAAGGTTTGACATGAAATTAAATAATATTTTAACATAAACCCTGTCTCTATAAATATATGACTATATCTATTACCTATTACATCCAAAAATAGAAAATAGAGAATTATTGCACAAAAATAATTATCTCTTGAATCCTCCTATATTCATCTCAAGAATGAGAAATGAAAGATATATTCCTTCAAGATCAAAGGAAGAGTGGTCAACACAAATAATGAAAGAAAATCTCTTTGACGCGCTAGCACCCAGAGATCGATTGGTGTTACTCAGAGATCAAATTAGCATGTGTGGATCATTGCTAGAGGGATTCTATCATTAGATCCTCACAATGCAATGAAAGAAAACCAAAAGGGTCTTTTCAGTTGATCAAAATGTACATCAAAGAAAAAATCCCCCAATCGGGTATTGGTTTCATCCAATATTAAATAAATTAATTATAAATTTGATGTATAGGATCCTCTATTGGGGTTTTTAGAAACTCAATATTTAAATAAATTTCAATATATCACCCACCACGGCACAGTTATGATATGCCTGAAACCAATAATATCTAGATATCCCACTTCAATGTGATCTCTTATAGGTTCTCATGCTACCAAAAAACACACACCCAAGAGAAACACTTTCCCATGATGGGTCTCCTCCTATTGGTTCTCAAAATCCATTAGGCACCTTAAAAAATTAACTCTTCTCTCAATGACCACCTCACCCTAGTTAAAATCTTGAAAAAATACATGAAAATATCTCCTCATATGTGACATGGGGAAAACACCATATACCCTTCATAACTTTATTATTAGGGATAAGTGGTATGCCACCTCTCTAAATCTACAATGTAACTAGAAATGGGATTATGGACCTCATAGATAGCATAATCCTCATCCAAATGTATGCAGTCCTCACTAAGGTAAGATATCTCAAGTCACATGATCTCCTATTCAAACTCTAAAGTCCTTTTTTTGTCCAAAAAGGAATTCTAATGTTTTTGGGTATTCCTCATCTACCCCTAGATGAAATTCACCTTAACTATCATCACTAGAATCAACTCTAGTCCCATAAGAGCTATTTCTTACCATCTCTGACCATTATAGTAGTGACCTGTAGGGTCTCCCATACATAGATTTGAATGGTTTTATACTAATAGTGGAGTGGTAATTATTATGATATGAAAACTCCACTGATGGTAGATGATCATCTCAACTATGGCCCAAAACCAACATTTAAACTTAAATAATGTCCTCCAGAACATGAGTGGTCTCATTTAGCTAGAAATTTATTTAGGGGTAGAAAATCCATGATCAACCACAACTAATTCCCAAAGGCCTCATGAACCCTATCCATAATCATGACATGGAGTAAGCACCACAGTCTGAAATGATCATCAAGGGAATCCCATGAAGTCGGGCTACCTCCTACATGAAGAGGCATCCCAAAATCTCTACTAATATCTACTCTCATATGGTTAGGAAGTGGGAAAAATTGGTGATTTGGTCTATGATCACTTAGGTAGTGTCATGGACTCACACTGGTCATGGAATCCCCATCACAAAATTCACAAATATATCATCCCATTTCTACTTCCATACGGGCACCTCAGCCTCCACCTATTGGCAGGTGATACATCAAGAGTTAAACTCAATAGCATGCTACAACACCATTGACCACCCAACTTGATGATAAAGGATCCTGATACATCCTCACCTATCTTGAATTTACTACTAAGGTAAAGCATGAAACCTTTTTATAACCCCCTCTCACATCATGATCGATGTCATCAACTATCCTTGAACAAGGATGACATGATCCCCACCTTCATAATATCCATTAGGAACATGTCCTATGGATATCTGGTCATGCAAGATCTCATAATTAATATCCCCAAGTCATTACTCCCTAACACGATGTATAAGTGTATTGGTAACAACCATTTACTGGAGGTATGTTGAACCATCCTCGTCCTTAATATTCAACTACATAGAGTTTTACTACACCACCACCTCGATTAACAACAATGAATGGAAAAAAATTGTGAGAATATTCTACCACTCCCATGCTCTCAGGTGGCCCCTAAGATAGCACCGTATCAACCTTTGATGGGTCTAATTTCACTCCCACATCTGAGAAGATGCATCCCAAGAATTGGAACTCCTGAATCTAGAACTTTCACTTAGATAGCTTCCTATAAATATAGTTCTCTTAGAGAATGTCCAAAATTATTATAAAGTGTCTTGAATGATCATCCTTGGATGTCGAGTTCACAAGGATGTCATCAAAGAAGACTACCATGGACTGATACAAGAAGTTTTGAAGGATATAGTCTATAAGTCTCACAAACTCCATCGAGGAATCCAACACACTGAAAGGTATTACCATAAACTCAATGAAAACATAGTGGATTTATAAATCCACCTTCTATATATCCTTATCTTGAACCCGAAGCTGGTGATAACACATCCTGAGGTTAAACTCCAAGAATCACTTCACCCATAACTGTTGATTGAAGAATTAATCGATTATTGAGGGTGGATATTTCTTCCCAAGTCACCTGGTTCAGGAGAAATTAATCCATTAATAACCTCAAGCTCACGTCCACCTTTTAGGTGAACAACACTGGGATTCCTAGTGGAACATACTATATCTAACAAAGCTTGTGCTTTGTATATTTATTTAATTGCACATTCATCTCTCGTAGACCCATGGGTTCATTTGATATACTATCTCAGATATCAATCCATCCCTAGGTACAAGTCTATGTAGAGAAAAAAATTTAAATAGGTAGGTAAAACATCCTTAAGGAAGACTTCCTCATGCTCCTAGAACACCATAGGAAACAAAAATCTCATAGCATCAACTTATCTAAGGGCCATACTAGCCAACAAATAAGAAATCAGTTGTATCCCTCTGTAAATGAGATCATACTGCTCTTTCTAGGGTTCCTCCTCACTATAGAAGGAAAATTTCATCCCACCAACTTGGATATTCTATAACCCTCACTGGTAACATTAATCATGGATGGTAGACAACCAATCTATACTGAGGAAAACAATATAGGGTCTCACTACAACTACATAAAGATTCCACACAAGGCTCTCTCTCGTCTCAAACATAAGTCACATTATTGATAGAAGTGTGTGGTCACTAAACCTTCTCTACATTAGCCTCCAAACACAAGGGTCAATAAAGAAGGCTCTACTTTCATTTCTATGCCTCAAACAGGGGATACATTTAAGGAAAAAGTCTTGAGAGTGTATTCTAAAATTGTATCTAGAGTGGAGAATATACATATTGTATCTGAACCATACTTGAAACCTCCAAGTCATGATTTCCTAATGTTTGAAGCAGTCATTTCTCTTTTTTTCCTATTCCCCACAACCAGGGCATGCTCTGACACCTTATCAAATCAAAAAGACCTCAAACATAAATTTGAAGGGACTTATCTGCCACACCTTGACATTATCCACTTTGGTCAGCACTGTCACACCCCAACCTTTAAAATTATTTTATTTTATTATTTATTGGCTTGGTTACTCCCATTGAGGTTTGGGTTGAGTGATCATTTAAAATTTTTGGAGTTTGTTAATTTTGGTGGGTTTTGAGCCAGTGCACGGGAACCGCATGGTTAGCGGTACCATGCAGTCAGCCCAGGTGATCATGCAGCTTCCCATTACTTAAATGAATAATTTTTTTATAAATGTTTAAACCTTAATAATATTATTATTATTGTTTTATATAATATTATTATTATTATTAATTTTTTATTAATATTATTATTATTAAATTGTTATTAATATTAATATTATTAATATTGTTATTATTATTATTATCATTATTATTATTATTAATTTACTATAGAGATTTAATAATAGAAAAAAAAAAGAGGAAACCTAATTTCCCCTACCCCGTACATCCCCCCCCCTCCTTCTTGCTATACAACGCCCCCTTCCCCTACCCTCCTATGCATGTAACGTCCCGGTTCCGAGTGCCGCCTAAAGGTCCCCATACCCGATTGGTCACATGACCTCAAGCACATTTACCCAAATTCCAGAGGCTTCTGACTAGCAGTGAGGGCCAAGGTTTGAAAATGGGGAAACTATTCCCTCATTGGCAGAGTATACACAGCAGAATAACAAATAGTAACCAATAACGGAAGCAGTAATACCATGAAACAAGTTAAACAGGGGAAGACTGATAGTAATAAAATAGCTGGAGAATATATATATATTATGCATGTCACATGTGTCTAGGAAAGCATCCAAACAAGTCATAGTGTAGGAAATACAATACTAAACCAAAGTACAGAAAAGCAGTAAACTCCAACATCATCGCAAGCCTCAGCTTGGTCTCATTCTCTCCAGCTCCAACAGCGATCAAGTGCCTGATGAAGAAGGGAGCTTTCCCTTATCTATACCTGCAATCATATAGTCTGTTTGGTCATAAAAGAATGACCCAAACAGGGTGTGAGATGAATCACAGTAGGTAACCACCAAAAAATATGTACCTAACTTTTAGTGAATATATATAGCAGGCAATATCCAAAAATAAAGTAATAAACTAGAAGGTACTCAAAAGTAAACAATCCCACAGTTTTCAATTACATTCATTTTCATTTATTAATTATTCAAACCATTAAATAATTAATCCTAATATCTATCCTAATCTTTTTATCCCTCCATGTAATAGTAACAAAAAACGTCTCAAAAGACCATCTAAACGATCAATTAATACTAAGTCCAAGCTTGTGCTTTGGCTTGGTGAATCGCCACAATCATTCAATCATTCACAAAAACCCTCTAGGAAAGCACTCATGGTCTAACCCCTTTGGTTTAACATAGTTCTAATCAAATACAAATGACCACCTAGGTAGCTCTCACGGTCAATACCCCTAGGTCAACATGGAATCAATAAATTATAAACAACCTTTGGGTATCTCTCACGGTTAATACCCATTGGGTTCACATAGCATAAATAAATTATAAACAACCTCTAGGTATCTCTTACAGTCAATACTCCCTAGGTCCACATAGCATAAATAATCATAAATGACCTCCTAGGTATCTCTCCTGGTCAATAACCCTGGGTCAAAGTTTACACCAAGGCTCTCACGGTCATGTGTAATAAACATGGAAACCCCCACAGTTTTCCTAGTCCAAGGCTCTCATGGTCTATTGGAAAAACAACAACGCACATATCATAACAAGGTAGCACATGTAATAAATAACTACTACATGGCTAACATTCACAATCATAACATGTGAATTTCATATAATCAATCAAAATCCATCCTAAACAACTCAATACATGGAAACAAGGAACACCTCATAGGAAACCTAATCCAAACTACCATAAATAGTCAATCAAGGGAATGCACAGATGGGGTGTCCTATAACAAGGTATAAAACCTCATGCATAATCAATCAACCTTTCTCAAACAAACAAACTATATAAGGTATTAAACATGGTCAAATTCTAAAATACATAATACCCCAAACATGGGTATTTGGCACTTTAAGCATATATAATCTAAAGAAAATCAAATAAAGGCACAAACCACCTACCTTGATGTTGTATGGTGAACACTCTTGAACTTCGACCCTTGAATCAGCCTAGAATGATGTAGATCTATGAAAAGGGTAAAAACAATCAACCCTAAATAACTCATGAGAGAGGAGAAATTGGGAATAAAGGATCTAGGAAAAGAGAGAACTCATCAGTGGGAATCTAATGCACCCGACGATGTCTTAATAGGAGCTCAGATGGAGAACCGGGAGGATCTCAAAGTTTTTTTGTGTTCCGTCACTCTCCTGTATGAGACACAAGGAGAAGAAGTGTGTTCTGGAGATGAGATGCAACCCCCCTTCGATTCATCAATTAAAAAGAAAAGTGCATGGCGTGTTCATTTAATGTACATGTTGTGTACTAGCCACAATCGGCCCCTACTTTAGGGGGTCTTCTAGGTCTCCTATAAGGCCATGTACTTGGCTGTTACATGGACAGTACACAGCTACATGCAGCAACCAGGTACACAGCATGTTAGGTCCACAAGGCTGAATACCTTGAGAGGGGGTGTGAATCAGGGTATGACTAATTTAAAATTAAAGCCCGTTCTGATCTTGTTTCGCTGTTAAGCAAAACACTCTTCTCTCTATTTCCTGTTTCACAATATAAACATAAGGTAAAGCATGCATAGGACACAATGATTTTTACTTGGTTCACCCTCACTGGGCTACATCCAAGGAGCATACATCAACAAGTTTCCGGTCGTACCAAATTCCACTAAACTTCACTAGCTATGGATTACAAGGTTCAGGCACAGTCACTCTGTCCCAGGCTCACTGCCTTTACAAGGTTTAGGGTCAGCTCACTGCTTTCCTAAGGGTCAATCCTTATTTCTCTCTCTCTGGATCACTGTCGGTGGAGAGGATCACCTTCTTCCTCTTCCTTCTATCACTGCTCTGGAAAGGATCCACTCACAGTTTATAGACCTGTAGGTCTCTTAATTTGCATTAAAGAATGCATCTTATTCTGTATTTAGATGCTCTATTGAAGTTCAACTATCACCCATATATGAATCTCTCATTGCACCGAAGGTATCGAGAAAACTTCCAGCTTCCATGCAACCCGAAAATCACTGCCGGAACTAAACCTTACTTGGCGTGCAAGTCTAACTTGGCGCGCAAGTATCGGCACGCAAGTCACAACGGGCGTGCAAGTCCACCTCAGACACTTGCACGACACAAGCTTCCCCAACTCCAAACTTGTGTGACTCTCTTCCTTTTACGCCCAAACCAATATTGGTGCGCAACTGCCAACCGGCGCGCAACTTCTCACACAGGCGTGCAACTTCAACCATCGGCGCGCAACTTCACCTGCGCGACCACACACCACTTGCGCGACCACCACACCTGCGCGAAGGGAGCTCATATTTCTCAAAGTGTTGAACTCTGGTAATAAATGAGGAGGGGTGTTCCAGTATTTATAGGCAAATTGACCACCCTGCGCGACGGCGTGCAAGTCTCCCTTCGGCGCGCAAGTCTCGGCGCGCAGCTCTCTGCCCCTGCAAGTCACTTGCGCGACCCACTTCCAAACTTTCACAAACATATTTACTTTGCCATATTTTGATATTTTGGTCTTGAAAAACCATAGGCGCTCAAGTTTCAAATCTTCCTAGGCACTGGCGCACATGTCCTTTCTTCGGCGCGCAAGTCACCTGCGCGACCAACTCAATACTTGCGCGACCCTTATCCCTTTGCTATATTTTGATGATCTGATCTTGAAAAACATATGGTGTGCAAGTTTCCTATAATCCAAGACCTGAGCGCTCAAGTCCCTTTTCCAAAAACACTTTTCTTCATTTGTCAATTTTCAGGCCCAAAAATTTGGCAAACACTGGAAAACGGCGTCATCTTGTATCTGTTCTTTTTGTACCGCCTCCAGATCGTCCATTTCATTATCGATGTTCTTGAATCAAACATAGATCGTTGACCACAGCTCTTAAACTAGACATTCCACCATGAAATCCCCTTTGTCAACAAATTTTTATGTCATGGTTTTCATTGTCAACAATCACAACACAGATGTTCTCTTTTTCAAAAAATACAATCACCTCAAAAATAATTCAATGATGCCTTTAGGGATTTTTTTCCAACAATCTCCCCCTTTGGGTTTGTTGACAACTCTTCCATAGAAAGATACATCATTAATTCTTCATCCACCATTAGCCTCAAGCGATTCTGATAGCGATCAAGGATTTACTCAACACATACTCTAAGCCCACATGAGCAATGCTCGGCGTGAGAAACAAGAGTAAATGAAAAGTTCATCAATGAATCACTTCATCTCTGACACCCACTGTTAACACAAAACTGATACCAATTTGTACTAAAATGATACCAATTTTTGGTAATATCCTCACCACTTTCCAACACCACTCTTCTGCTTTTATCACGATCCTCAGCTGTCGTGATATCTATTCTTTGATCGATCACTTCTAGCATCGTCAGATTTAAAAATCTCCCCCTTTCTCATTTCTCCCCCTATCTGGCTTCTCCACTGGTCAGCTTCTCCCTGTATCTGTCATGATTTCTCAAATAGCCACACTGTCTCCCCCTTGAACAATCCCTTGAACAATCACTATTTTCTCCCCCTTTGTCAATGAACCAAAAGGTCACTCCTTTGTAGTCTGTAACATAGTAGAGAACACATATCAGCACATTAGGGAAAAACACATTATACCTCGGGGAGAGGGGGTGTGTCCACATCCACACTATTTCAAGTGTGAGGAGTCGACTGAACTCCCAGATCCAGTCGATGCCTCTCAAAAGCGTCCTTAGGTAAGGCCTTTGTCAGAATGTCTGCAACCTGTAGCTCTGTAGGCACATACTCTAACTTCACAATTCCCTGCTCAACCTTCTCCTTGATGAAATGATATTTGATCTCAATGTGATTTGTCCTTCAGTGATGGATGGGATTTTTGCTAAGATTTATTGCACTTGAGTTATCATACTGGATTCTGATCGGAGACTTTACTTCAACTCCCATATCTTCAAGCTGCTGCTTCATCCATAATAATTGTGTGCAAGCTTGAGTGGCTATAATATACTCAGATTCTTCGATGCTTAATGAAATACAATCTTGCTTCTTGCTTATCCAAGAAATACATAGTCCACCAATATATAATGAACCTCCAAATGTTTATTTCCTGTCATCCGCTGAACCGTCCCAATCGGCATCAGTATATCCCAATAACTCTGTCTGAGATTTGTCTTTATATGTCAAGTCGAAGTCCATTGTGCCCTTGATATACCGAAGTATTCTTTTTACTGCAAGCATGTGTATTTCCTTGGGATTGATCTGATATCTCGCTTCTTGGTATGTGGAAAAAAAATATCAGGCCTTGTTGTAGTCAAGTACAACAAACTTCCAATAATTTGCCTGTATTTTGTGATATTAACTGCCTTACCATCATCATATTTTGATAATTTCATTCGGGTATCAACCAGAGTCTTCATCTCCTTGGAATTATCCATTCCAAACCTTCTTAGAACCTCCTTGGAATATTTGGATTTAGAAATGAAAGTGTCATTACTTTCTTATGTCACCTGTAAACCAAGGAAAAATGTTAGCTCTCCAATCATTGACATTTTAAACTCATTTTTCATGAATTCGGAGAACTGTCTGCACTGAGTTTCATCCAATCCACCAAATATTATGTCGTCAACATAAACCAGCACCATCATCCTTTGATTACTGTCGTTGATGAAATAAATATTGTAATCAACTCCCCCACGCTGGAAACCAAGCTTCTTCAAGTATTGATCAAGCCTTGAGTACCATGCTCTTGGTGCTTGTTTCATCCCATACAATGCCTTCTTTAGCCTGCAAACTATGTTCTCATCCTCATGAATGAGAAAACCATATGGCTACTCAATATACACCTCCTCTTCCAGAACACCATTCAAGAATGCATATTTCACATCCATATAGAACACTTTGAACTTTCTTTGCACTACTATGTCCAAAAATAATCTGATTGTCTCTAGCATTGCAACCGGTGCAAATGTCTCATCAACATCTATAACCTCTATCTGAGAGTATCCCTTGCACACTGGCTATGATTTGTTCTAAATGACTGTTCCATATTCATTAATCTTGTTGTGATAGACCCATTTAGTCCCGATGATATTCTTGTCTACTGGCCTCGAAACAATCTCCCATGTCTGGTTCTTCTCAATCTAATCAAGCACTTCATTCATAGCCTGAACCCAGTTTTCATCTTCAGCTGCATCTGAAAAACATTTCGGCTCCACCTGAGATAAAAATGATGTTTGCTGTAATGATTTCATTCTTCGAGTCTGAACTGGAGCTGTCTGATCACCAATGATATTCTGACTATCAATTTCAGCTCGACTCTTCGGCTTTCTTGCAGACACAGACTTCACACTTTCTTGTTCATCATCAGTATCTTCTTCTGAGTCAGCCTCTGCCACTACTACTCCCCCTGTGTTACTTATCTCCTCATCACTTTCATATGGAAACTGGTCACTGGGTCATTGAGTATTCTGTTCATTTTCAAATATGGTGACATCATTGCTCTCAACAATTTTTTCCAGCCTTTTGTTGAAGCATTTATATGATTTGATTTTCCCTAAGTAGCCAAAGAATATCCCCTCATCTCCTCGTGCCTCAAACTTCCTATGATTTTCTTTGTTGAGAATGAAAAACTTACTTCCAAATATTCGAAAGTATTTTAACGTTGGATTCTTATCATACCATAGTTTATACGGAGTCTTCCCTTGCTTCAGACACAATAGAGACCTGTTCGAAACATAGACTGATGTCAAAACTACTTCCTTCCAAAATTTCTCTGGTAGGTCTTTATCAATAAGCATTGTTCTGGCCATGTTGTTGATGATCCGATTTCTCCTTTAAACCACTCCATTCTATTGGGGAGTTCTCAATAATGAAACTTTATGCCTTATCCTGTGTTTCTCGAGATAGTCTTCAACTTGACTGTTTGTGAATTTTGTACCATTGTCAGCAGGAAACTTCAGAATTTTCTGCCCAAGCATCCTTTCTGATTCCCTCCTATACTGCTTTATTTAGCTGAACACTTCTGTCTTATGGGTAATGACAAAAACCCAGGCCATTCTTCTAAAATCATCAATGAAAAGAACATAGTACCTTTTCCCATTTATAGCTCGTGGTGAGATAGGTCCACATACATCATCATGCACCAATTCGAGAACTCTAGTTGATTTTTGTTCCTTTGGCCTGTATGTATTTCTAATGATCTTCCCTTTTTGGAAAGAATCACATGTACGAGTGCGATCACATGATAGTTTGGGAAGGTATCTAGAAGCATCACACTTTACCAGATCTTCCATGGATGGTTGGCATAGATGACCAAGTCGCTTATGCCACAGCTGGTTTTCTTCTTCTCTGGATAAAAAACATGAATCTTCTTCCCCACCTACCAGGTAAAGATTTCCCTTTGTTTGTTTCCCCTATAGAATGACTGCTCCATCTTTTCCTTTAACAATACACATCTTCTTGGTAAATTGGATAGAGTGCCCAGAGTCACATAGTTGACTGACACTGAGCAAGTTATGACTAAGACCCTATACTACCAAGACATCAGCACGTCTCATTTCTTTCCCCCAAACTTGGCTTTCCCTGAGCCAAAAATCTTCAGGACTTCATCGTTTCCAAATTTGAAAACTCCTTCTTTGTCATGTTTTATGCTTGTAATAAGATCCTTATTACCCGTCATGTGAGATGTGAAACCACTATCAAGGATCTACACACCAGAGCGATCTGATGCTTTAAGGGCAATCTCTGCCACCACAGCCTTCTCAATTTTCTTCTTCTTGGTCCATACTTTTTCTTTCACACTCATCATGGATTGAGGCTTTTGTTATTTCTCAGAGTATGATGGACCAACTTCATCTTGTAAAGCCGCAAATCTATTATGCATTTTTAACTCACTTGTCGGTTTATCGATCTGCTGCTTGTAAACGTTTTGATTCTTCTTTGGAACATTTCTCTAAATAATTGATGTGCAGTACCTAGCCATGTGCCCAAATCCTCTGCACCAAAAATAGTGTACTTCGAAATATTTTCTGGAAAACCGTTCTCTGTTTGGCTTCCACCTCTGTTCTTGTTCCCTTTGGTATCTTTTGGCTATGGAACACAAAAACTGTGAATGTCCCATCTTCCCACAACAATAACACCTAATATAAGGTGAATTCCTTTGTGTTACTTCAGCACTACGAGTTTCCCCTTGGGATCTCTGAATAATATGATTCTGCTTTGTGCCCAAATCCATCTTCAATCTCGGGATGGGTGCTTGCAGTCTTACTTCAATTGCCACAGATTTTTATTTCTGATTAAGCCCGAAATCATCCTTAACTTCTGAGCTAAATTGTTGCTTCTTTCCTGCTGAACTACTAGGCTCTTATTTCTTCTTTTCAGTCTTCGTAATGACCTTATTTCCCAAGAATGTGTTGGGAATCAAAGGTTTTTCCTGATCTTTAACTTTTCTCCGTAGACTGACAACTTCCTCTTCAAGCTCTTCAATACTCTTGACATGATCTTTCACTTTTCTATTCAAGCAATCAATCTCTCTTTTCTGTTCTTCAATCTTGAGCTTATGCTCATCAACCTTTTCTGTGTTCTCTGGCCTGGAAGACTTAAGATTTTCAATTTCTTTCACTAGATCAGACTTCTCTTCTTCATGTTGTTGCATGTAGAGTTTGACATCATGTACCACTTTGTTGGATTTTTTTTTTTTTTGCTCTCCAAACATCTATCTCTTCAAGAGATGATTCTAATTCAGCTTCCATGTCAGCTCTCCCTTCAATTTCTTCTTCTTCCTCATCAGTTTCAGTTTCTTTCTTTTCTTGATCACTACTGACAACAGCCACCATTGCATTTTTTCCACGATCTTTACAGTTTTCTATCTCTTCAAATTCTTCACCCTCAGACTCATCTGAACTGTCTATTTCTTGTGAAAGAAGATTCTTCTTCTTGAAGAAATTTCTCTTGAAATTATTTTTCCCTTTCACATAGGCAGAAGATTTTTTCTTGGTAATTTCAACTTCATCTTCATCGTTTTCTTCTTGAAAATTTTTGGGGAACCTTGCAGCAAGATGACCAACTTTTCCACATATAAAGTAAGAAAGTGGAAGCTTCCCTTTGAACTTTCCTTTTCCTCTTTGAAGATTTGAGGAGAGGAATAACATTACCTCATCTGTCTCTTCTTCTTCCTGAGAATCTTCAATGGTGAGCTTCTTCATGGCCTTAAATGCCACCTCTTTGGACTTCCCATTTTCCACAGCCTCATTATCATCGTTCCTCATTTAATATGTAACCAAGGTACTATGAATATTTTCCAGTGTCAGTTCTTTTGGATCTTTATCTTATAGTACTGAAACTTTCTAATTGAACCGAGGTGGAAGTTTCCTCAAGATGCGCTTTATGATCTTTATGTCTTCAATGAATTCTCCAAGACCTCGCATGTCTTCTACAACAATGTTTACCCTATCAAATAATGAATCAACAGACTCATTCGGGTTCATTTTCAGATCTTCATACTTGTTCCACAATACCTGCATATTTGCCTCTCTGACCTTTGTATCTCCTTCATATATATTCAAAATCTTTTCCCACAAGGCTTGTGACATTTTTCATGACATCACCTTCGTGTAGATGGGATTGGAAAGGGCTCCCCCTAAGGCATTGATTGCTTTGGAATCAGCATCCAACTCTCTATGCTCAGCTTCTGATAAAGCACCACTATTAATATCAGCTGTGATACCATGCATAGCTACTGAGAACACATCCATTCCCAAGGATCGGAAATAGTGTTGCATTCAATTCTTCCATATCTGAAAATTACATCCATCGAAGATCAGAATCCCTTTATAGTTAGTGACCTCCATTTAGAGAAGAACTAATATCAACCTCCCTCTGATACCAATTGTTAGGTCCACAAGGCTGAATACCCTGAGAGGGGGGTGAATCAGGGTATGACTAATTTAAAATTAAAGCTCGTTCTGATCTTGTTTCGTTGTTAAGAAAAACACTCTTCTCTCTCTTTCCTGTTGCACAATATAAACAGAAGGTAAAGCATGCATAGGACACAGCGATTTTTACTTGGTTCACCCTCATTGGGATACATCCAAGGAGCATACGCCGACAAGTTGTCGGTTGTACCAAATTCCACTAAACTTCACTAGTTGTGGATTACAAGGTTCGGGCACAGTCACTCTATCCCAGGCTCACTGCCTTTACAAGGTTTAGGGTCAGCTCACTGCTTTCCCAAGGGTCACTCCTTATTTCTCTCTCTCTAGCTCACTGCCAGTGGAGAGGATCACCTTCTTCCTCTTCCTTCGCTCACTGCTCTGGAAAGGATCTACTCACAGTTTATAGACCTGTAGGTCTCTTCATTTTCATGAAAGAATGCATCTTCTTCTCTATGTAGATTCTCTATTTAAGTTCAACTCTCACCCGTAGATGAATCTCTCTTTGCACCAAAGGTATCGAGCAAACTTCCAGCTTCCATGCATCCCGAAAATCACTACCGGAACTAAACCTTACTTGGCGCGCAAGTCTAACTTGGCGTGCAAGTATCGGCGCGCAAGTCACAATGGGCGCGCAAGTCCACCTCAGACACTTGTGAGACACAAGCTTCCCCAACTCCAAACTTGTGCGACTCTCTTCCTTTTATGCCCAAACCAATATTGGCGTGCAACTGCCAACCAGCACGCAACTTCTCACACAAGCGCGCAACTTCAACCACCAGTACGCAACTTCACTTGCGTGACCACACACCACTTGCACGACCACCACACCTGCGTGATGGGAGATCATATTTTTCAAAGTGTTGAACTCCGGTAAGAAATGAGGAGGGGTGGTCCAGTATTTATAGGCAAATTGACCACCCTACGCGACGGCGTGCAAGTCTCCCTTCGGCGCGCAGCTCTCTGCCCCTACAAGTCACTTGTGCGACCCACTTCCAAACTTGCATGAACCTCTTGACTTTGCCATATTTTTATCTTCTGAAATTGAAAAACCATAGGCGTGCAAGTTTCCAATCTTCCTAGTCACCGGTGCGCAAGTCCTTTCTTCGGTGCGCAAGTCACCTGCGCGACCAACTCAATACTTGCGCGACCCTTATCCTTTTTCCATATTTTGATGATCTGATCTTGAAAAACATATGGCGCGCAAGTATCCTATACTCCAAGACCTCGGCGCGCAAGTCCCTTTTCCAAAAACACTTTTCTTTATTTGTCGATTTTCAGGCCCAAAAATTTGGCAAACACTGGAAAACAGCGCCACCTTGTATCTGTTCTTTTTGTACCGCCTCCAGATCATCCATTCCATTATAGACGTTCTTGAATCAAACATAGATCTTTGACCACAGCTCTTGAACTTCACATTCCACCATGAAGTCCCCTTTTTCAACAAATTTGTATCTCGTGGTTTTCATTGTCAACAATCACAACACAGATGTTCACTTTGTCAACAAACACAATCACCTCAAAAATACTTCAATGATGCCTTGAGGGATTTTTTCCCAACACAGCGTGTACTCAAAATTACATGGCATGTACTTAGAAAATTTCCCATTTCTTCTTTTTACCTCAAAAACAACCCAAAATAAAAATCGATACCTGAAATGAAGATCTGAGTTCTTACAAACTTTCCCCCTTAAAGCAATTCATCCCCAAATTTCCCTTCCAAGGGTGGTGAAGAAGAAATTTCAAAAAAATCTATCCACTGTGATCATATGTCGGCCTACCTCTCCCAAGTCTCGTCCTGTACTCACTCATGCTTCCATAGCACCCGTACCAGAGGAACAGATCGGCCATAGAGAACCTTCATGTTGCGATCCACAATACGAATAGGGTGCTCCTCAAAGGATGCATCCACCTCCAACTCAACCTCTTTGGGTTGGAAAACAAGAGATGGTTCTGAAAAGTAACGTCGTAGATAAGAAACATGAAAGACGTTGTGCATAGCCCAGTACCTCTGAGGTAACTGCAACCGATAGGAAACTGGCCCGACTCTCTCCAAAACCACAAACAGACCGAATTATCTCGGTGAAATATTCACCTGTCTCATAATCCTCCTATGTCCCAACCTCAGTGTGACATGTAAGAAAACCTGATCTCCAACCTCGAACTCCAGAGGTCATCTCCATTGATCAGCATAATATTTCTGCCAAGACTGTGTAGTATTCATCCTCTTCCGAATAAACTCCACCTTCTCAGTGGTTTCCTGGACAACATGAGGTCATAGCATAGCTACCTCTCCTACCTCCAGACAACATAGGGGTGATAGGCATGGCCTATCGTACGAAGCCTCATAAGGTGTCATTTGAATCATCACTTGAAAACTGTTATTGTAGGAAAACTCCACTAGGGGTATGTACCTCTCCCAAGAGCCCCCAAAATCTAGGATGCATGCTCGTATCATGTCCTCCAAAACCTAAATCGTGCGCTCGGACTGGCCATCTGTCTGGGGATGGTAAGTTGTACTCAGAGGTACCTTTGTACCCAAAGCCCTCTATAGCCCCTACCATACATGAGAAGTAAATTGGGAATCCCTATCTGAACCGATAGAGTGTGGAACCCCATTAAAATGTACAATCTCTCAGATATATAACCTTCAAAGATCATCAACACTAAAGGTTTCCTAGATCAGTAGGAAATGTGAAACCTTTGTGAGTCTATCAACAGCAACCCAAATCACATCATTCCCTCGAGGCGACCTTAGTAAACCCGTCATGAAATCCATAGAGACATCATTCTATTTCCACTTGAGAATGGGTAACTGTTGTAAAATATCTATCAGTCGTTGATGATCAGTCTTCACCTACTAACATGTGGAACATATCATAACAAAACCAATTAAATCCTTCTTTATACCCAGCCACTAATACTGACAGTGTAGATCTCAATACATCTTGGTGACAGTAAGATAAACTGCCCACACTAAGGAATAAAAATCTCACATCAACAACTCACGTATGTCTACTGACACCCATATGCATCCATGATAACACAAGACCTCATCATCGCCTATGGTCCACCCAGGATTAGGGTCCTCGCCTGAAATATTCTCCCGTAGAACTAGGCCTTCAGAATCTGATAGTTGCCTCATTCACACTCAATCTAGAAGAGTAGAGGTAAAATCTATAGAATAAATAAACATATGTCTATACCTATCATGCACCTTTAAATGCATCTCAGAGAATAAATCCATAAGCTAACACTCACTACTGGCCTCCTGAACTTCTAGTATCTGAGTCCTCCTACTCAACGCATCATCCACTGCATTGCCTTTCACAGGCGTGTAGGCAAGATCAAATTCAAAAGACTGAAGGTACTCAACCCACCTTTGCTATCTCAAATTCAGATCAAGCTGAGTAAAGATATACTTGAGAATTTTGTGTTCAGTGTATACCATAAAATTCTCTCCCAAAAGATAATGTATCCAATAGAGTAAAGCATGAACAACTGCAGGTAAATCGATATTGTGCGTCAGGTAGTTTCTCTCATGTGGCCTCAACTACTGAGACCTGTACATGATGACACATTCCCCTTGCCTAAGCACTTCTCCCAGCCCAATACCTTATGCATCATAGTAAATGGTGTAACTCTTTCCCAGCTCTAAAAAAACCAGCATCGATGATGAAGTCAATCTCCATTTTAGCTCATGAAAGGTTGAATAGAAGGAATCTGTCTATAAGTACTTCGCAACCTTCTTAGTTAGGCCCGTCAGTGGAACTACTAAGTGTTAAAAGTCATGTATAAGGCACTTGTAGTAACTATCCATCCCTAGAAAACTCTGTACCTCAAATACGTTCTTCGGTTGCTCGCAGGAAACTACTACTCTCACTTTCTCTCGGTCTACTGATACTTTTGTCTCTAAGATAACATGACCCAAGAAGTGAATCTGGTCCATCCCAAAGTGTCATTTTGAGAGCTTAGCATATAACTGATGCTCTCTCAGTGTACTCAATATGATCTCAATATGGGTAGCATGGTCGTGTTGAGTGTGAGAGTACACCAAGATATCATCCATTAAGACTACCGAAAAATAATCCAAGTAAGGATGGAACACTCAGTTCATCAGTGCCAGGAAAATTTCCGACGTGTTCATGAGACCAAATGGCATAAGAAAATACTCATATAGACTATACCTATTACAAAAGTATGTAGGAGGTATATATAAGGGTCTAATGTGAAACTGATGATAACCAGATTTCAATTAAATCTTTGAGAACACCTGGGCTCCTTGAGGCTGATCAAGGAGATCATTAATCCTTGTTAGGGGATATCAGTTCTTGACCATCAACTGGTTCAGCTTATGATAATCCACACAAATTCTGAGGGTATTTTCTACCTTATTCACAAAAAGTATAGGTAAACCCCAAGAAGGAGTACTAGGTCAAATGAAACCATTTTATTGTAACTCCTCTAACTGCCTCTTGAGCTTCTGAAACTATGGTGTATCCATCCTATACGGAGGAATGGACACTGGTTCTACTTCTATCACAAGATCAATAGATAAATCTACCTCTCTCTCCAGAAGTAAACTTGAAAATTCATTTGAAAAGACATCCATGAAACATTTCACCACTAGAGGAAAGTCCATCTGTGAAGTCCCCTAGTCATCTAGACATAAACTAGTAATCTAGGTTGTTTTTTCCTCCCAACCCATGATGATCTAGTCCAACTCTTCTTTATTAGACATCTCATTCGCCCTTGTGTATAAAAGACCTGCTCTCTGGTGGCTTGAAACTCACCCTGTGGTGATAGCATTCAAAAAAGGCATGAAAGGAGACCAACCAGTCCATTCTGAGAATGACATCGAAGCCTGTCATCTCTAAGATATAGAGGTCCCCTAAGAAGTGATACCCACCAACCTCAATAGTTCACTCCTGGAACTAACGTACACTAGTCGCCCTAATACCCAATAGAGTGTCTAGCATCATAACATCATAATATATAAAGATACAGAGCCTAAGACTCTTTACTATAGAAACAGATATGAAACTATGGGAAGCTCCTATATCAAAAAGAGCAGAAGCTAAAACTGAGGCAACTAGAATCATACCTCTAACTATAGAGGGTTAAGAATCCTACTCATGTTGGGTATTCTGCACTAAAAAACTCTAACATATGTCGTGGTCCTACGACCCTGTCTGGCTATCCTAAGTTGATCCACCCTGATGTCACTAAAAACCTGTCATCTGGCTACCATGGCCACGACCACCTCCTTGACCTAAATAGCCTGACGAACTCAAGTTCCCTGACTGAGGAGAAACTAGTGGTCCTTATCCTGAATTTGAAGTCATAAAAGATCCTCATTCACTAGCTAATGGTGAGAATAATCAGAAAAAACACTGAAGATGACCAATATTTCCGCAATATCGGCACTCAACTGGGTCCCTCGGACACTGAGGTCTCATGTTCCCACTCTTCCCATACTGGTAGCACCTCACTTGGATTCCTATAGATACATCCCTTCTACTGGAATCACCACATGAAGGATCCTTGTGGTGCTTCCTACTATCAAACAAAGGAGTATCAGCCCTGGATGTTGAACCGTCCTGGATCGTAGCTCCCAACTCCCTTAGATTGCGCTGAATAATCAGCACCTGGTACACTATAGTCGTCACTGAAGTCATCCTTAAAAAATTCACCTATGACCGGATTTCATACCTGAGACCATCCTCAAATCACCTAGCCAAAGATAACTTGTCACCTCCCAAAATAGGTGTGAAGTACTAAAGCTCTATGAAGCGTGAAGAGTAATCCATCACTAAAAGAGAACCCTGCTCCAAATGCATGAACTCTCAGGCTTGATCATCCCTCAATGTCTTGGGGTAAAAGTAGTCATAGAAGTTCCTATGAAACTCTTCCCAAGCCATATATCGATGACTTCTTGCCTATGAGATATCATTCCACCATATCTTGGTGGAATCACATAGTATGTACGTCATGATCTTTACCCTCATCTCTATAGGTGTCTCCAAATTCTCAAAGATAGCAAGCATGGTCTCCAACCATGACTTTGCAGCCTGTAGTCCTTCATCCCCTAAAAAAGTGGGAGTATATTTCTAATAGAACACCATTGTCAACTCCTCCATAGTCGGGGTAGGATGCAGTGCTCCCTGAAAAGTCTAAATCATCCTCATAAAGTCTTCAAGAAAAAATGAATCAGCACATGTGTCCCGTATAACAACCGGTTCCAAGATGGGTGTAATAGGAGGATCTGTCGGAAGTCCCTGATCTACCATCTCTGGTGTCTGATTGTTGCCCTCTATCTAGCATACAACTAGAGTAATTCTTAGTTTCATGACTATGCAAGTTCAAACACACACCTCAGTACAAGATTATCAAGGAAAGAAACTTAGAAGTGCAATAACGGAATAGGATAAGGAAAACATTCAAGTTTTAAAAAATAGGGTTATACAGCATGTATAAACTCTACATGGAGTGCTCCCTTAAGCTTTTAACATGGTCTATTCCTCTACCAATCTCGGTCGTGTAACACCCTTACACACGGTGTGTTCCTCCTGAGACACGGTGTATAATTGAATTTTTCCATCCTGCCTAGGTCCTTCTACATGGCTAGAACTACACGGTTATCTCCCAATGTAACACTACACGGTGTGTTCACCCTACACATGGCATGTACCACTTAAGTCCCATCCACCCATGTTGTTGGTCACATGGTCGGATACACGGTTGATAAATCCATAGTGTGTACAAGATAGACATGGCATGTACAACCTAAGTTTCATCCACCTGTGTTGTTGGTCACATGGTTGGATACACGGTTGATAACTACACGGTGTGTGAAATCTAGAAACGGTGGTCAAAAACTATGTTTCATCCACCCGTGTCATTGGTCACACAGCTGGATACAAGGTTCTTTACAACATGTCATGTATAATATAGACACGGCGTGTTCTACCGAAAGTTTCCCAACCTCGTGTATCTACTCACACAATCAGTGACATGGTCAAGAAATGCATGGCATGTACTCCCAGTACATGTCATATACTTAAGAAAAGTCTGTTCTTATAGAACATAAGAACACATGGTGTGTGTTCATAACACCACATGCCATGTTGTCTGGGTTTCCAGATAGCAGGCCACTAAAACTTCTTCAGAACCCTAAAAAACTGAAAATTCTATCCAATGCATGTCAAATTACGACCCATGAGAACCCATACTCCTATGAATAAAATTTTGGAATCCTTATTCATATCATAACTTGAAAATTTTTAATTAAATTTCAAACATGATCCACCAAATTATGATCCAAGAGGGCCCATAACACCTCAGGGACCAAAGTTTGGCATCTATACAAATGAAACTTTACATATTCCAATACCTTATCAAAATAGAAAGTATTCTATCATGACATCTATCACAACAACATGCATATCTTTCACAACATCTATCACAACAGTATGAAATCAGTAATACACCCTAAATGGCATGACAAGAATGCATGGCATGTGATATCTAGCAAGTGATTATATGATGCATGAGATGGCATGCCCTCATCTCATCAGGTTTCAACACAAATATAACCACAATGATATAAATCATAACAACACAAAACAAGTGTGTCTCCCAATGGTGAAATCATATTAACTATAACAATTGAAAAATCAGAAAAATTGCAATATTCAAGGTAAATTGGATTTTCCCTATACATGGGTTAGCTACTCTCAAACATAGCTTATTACTAACTACCCATTACCTATTATCCCTATCTATAGGCTCCAAATAGTAAGACAAATCATAAAGAAACTCCTATGATACCACTTTGTAACGTCCCGGTTCTGGGTGCCGCCCAAATGTGCCTCGTACCCGGTTGGTCACATGTCCTCAAGCACATTTTCCCAAACACTAGAGGATGACAACTAGAAGAAAGGTATAAGGTCTGAAAATGGGAAAACTATGCCCTCATTGGCAGAGTATACACAATGAAATAACAAAGAGTAACCAATAGCGGAAGTAGTAATACCATGCGATAAGGTAAATAGAGGAATACTGATAGTAATAAAATAGCTGGAGCATATATATATATATATATTATGCATGTAACATGTGTCTAGGAAAGAATCCAAACAAGTCACAATGATGGAAATAAAATACTAAAACAAATTATAGAAAATCAGTAAACTCTAACATCATCTCAAGACTCATCTTGGTCCAATTCTCTCCAACTCTAATAGTGATCAAGTACCTGATGAAGAAGGGAACTTTCCCTTATCTATACCTACAACCATATAGTCTATTTGGGCCCAAAAGCATGACTCAAATAGGTTGTGAGAAGAATCCCAGTAGGCAACCACTAAAAGATCTATGCCTAACTATCAGTGAATATATATAACAGGCAATATCCGTAAATAAATCAATAAACTAGAAGGTACTCAAAAGTAAACAATCCCACAGTTTTTAATTACATTCATTTTTATTTATTAATTATAAAAACTGTTGAATAATGAATCTTTGGATCTATCCTAAGCTCGGTATCCCTCTGTATAATAGTAACAACAAATATCTCAGAAGACCATATAAACAATCAAGTAAGACTGAGTCTAGGCTTGTGTTTTTTCTTGGCAACTCACCACAATCATTTAATCATTCACAACAACCCTCTGGGAAAGGTCTCATAGTCTAACCCCTTTGGTTTAACATAGCGCTAATAAAATACAAACAACCACCTGGGTAGATCTCACTATCAATACCCCTGGGTCAACATTGAATCAATAAATTATAAATGACCTATGGGTAGCTCTCATGGTCAATACCCCCTAGGTCCACATAGCATAAATAAATTATAAACGTTCTCTGGGTATCTCTCACAGTCAATACCCCCTGGGTCCACATAGTATAAATAATTATAAATGGATTTCTGGGTAGTTATCACGGTTAATACCCCTGGGTCAAAGTTTACACCAAGGTTCTCACAGTCCTGTGTAATAAACATGGAAAACCCCACAGTTTTCCTTGTCCAAGGCTCTCACGGTCCATTGAAAAAAAAACAACGCACATATCATAACAAGGAAACACAAGTAATATATAACTACTACATGGATAACATTCACAATCATAAAAAATGCATTTTATATAATCAATAAAACTCTATCCTAAACAACTCAAGGAATGTAAACAAGGCATGCCTCATTGGAAACCTAGGCCAAATGGCCATAAATTTTCAGTCAAGAGAATGCACCGATGGACTGTCCCAAAACAAGGTATAAAACCTCATGAATAATCAATCACCCTTTCTCAAACAAAAAAAACATATAAATTATTAAATAGGGTCAAATTATAAAATACACAATACCCCAAACATGGGTATTTGGAACTTTAATAATATATAATCCAAAGACAATCAATGAAAGGCACAAACCACCTACCTTGATGTTGTACAATGAACACTCTTGAAATTCGGCCCTTGAATCAGCCTAGAACGACATAGATCTATGAAAGGGGTAAAAATTATCAACCCTAGAAAACTCATGAGAATGGAATAATCAAGAAGAAATGATCTAGGGAAAGAGATAACTCACCAGTGGAAATCCTACACACCCGGTGACATCTCAATTCGAGCTAGGATGGAGAACTGGGAGGAGCTCGAAGTTCTTTGGCATTCTATTACTCTCTTATACGAGACATGGGTAGAAGAAGTGTGTTCTGGAGATGAGACTTGACCCCGCTCTGATTCATCAATTAAAAATAAAAGTACATTGTGGTTTCATTTAATGTACACACGATGTACTAGCCTTAACTGGACCCTGCTTTAGGCGGTCTGTCAGGTCACCTACACGGCCATGTACACGGTCATTACATGGTCGGTACATGACTACGCATGGCAACCGAGTACACAGCATGTACTCAAAAGTACACGGAATATACTTATAAAATTTCTCATTTCTTCCTTTTTCCTCAAAAACAACCCAAAATCAAGATCCATACCTAAAATGAAGATCCTGGTTCTTACAATGCACACCACCCTCGGCCAGCTCCTCTCCTCCAGTGACACCTCCAGTGGCCTCCTCCTCCTCCTCTCTAGTGTGACCTCATCCGACGGCACCCCTCCCTACTTGGGCGACCCTGTCCAGAAGCACCCCTCCATACTCACGTGACCTTGTTCGGCTTGACCTCTCCCTCCGGTGACCACCCTCTCTCTAATGTGACCCTCGTCCAGTGTCCATCCCTCCCCGTGGTGCGTTCGGCCTCCCATATTCCCTCCCCTGGTGTTTTTTTCTTGATTTTGGGGTTTTCTTAATTTTGTTTGAACCCTATATGTTTGGGTTAATATTTGTTCAGGTTTTCCTTAGGTCTAGGGTTTGCGGTTTGTTCATAGAATCTTATTCATCCTCCTTTGGGAGTTTCATCGCAATCTCACACCTTTGAGGCAAGCGTTTCCATTTATTTTCTTTATGGTAAAAATCATTGTTGCTTGGATGTATTCAATTAGTCTTTAAAAGTTTTTCCCACCTTATTTATATTTATATTTATCTCATTATAGTATTTTCATGTTAGTAGAATTTTTTAAAAATGGGTTTCAAAGTGATTCTTGGTTTATGCGAAGTGTGTTTGATTTAATTCCCAGTTTTGTCTCAATAATTTTTTATATATTATTCGCACCTTGAGGTTGCTTAGGGGTACCCTATTGTGGTGTTTTTATGTTAATGTAATTTTTTAAAAATAACTTTATAAGTGAATCTTCAATTATACCTATGTATGCACGTATCAAATGTATTTGGTTAAATATCATTTGGGTTTTAATAGTTAAATTAGATGTTTTGTGTGGTGTTTTCCCTTAGAGTGGTTGCGTTAAAATGGTTGGGTTGTGTTTTGGTCTTTTATGTGGAACATGGTTATTTTTGTGGCTTATTGTTTAGGGTTGTAAAACATGTGGTGTTAATTTAAAAATTGGTTTTGGGTGTTTCCATGTACTTTTTGGAAATTACCATTGGATGTTGGCACGTCCATGGGTGCATGAAGTGCACACATGTATGAGCATTCTTTAACGACCCAAAGTTTCATTAATGGAAATCCCTCTTGATCTAATTAAATGTCTCTTTATGTAAAATGTTTATATAAAATGTCAACTTCTTTTATTTATGTTAAGAATTGTGACCGTTACTTTTATATCTGTTGAACAGTGATCACATGATTAGTATAAATATAAGGCTTTAACAAACCCAATTTACTCAGACAAAAGAAGTGATGGCCTCATCCAGTAGAATTTCTCCACACGAATCCCATTTTTCAGAGCTCAGAAAATAGGTGGCGTCTTTGGCCTTTTCTCTTGACCAAGCCTAAGCTGAGCTTCATCATGTCAAGCTCGAATGGGACCATCTACGGGAAAAGTGGAAGTTGATAGAGATTACCACTCGAGCGATGTCATCTGAGCCACCCCAAGAGTCTGTCACCATCGCACACCTTACCCTTAGGTCTTATGCGGTTGTTTTAAGGGGTTATGTAAAAAATTTCTAGTACTATGTTCATGTACATTATTTTTATATATAATAATGAATATACTTTCTTGTCATTATTGATACATTGTAAATAGTTTTTAAAGTACAAATAGTGTTTTTAGTTATTATTTAATTAGGAATTATATTTTATTAAATAAAGGTATTTTTGAATTAAATAATATTGTAATAAAATATTATTATTATTATTAAATTAATTTTTATTAAATATAAATGATCTTATAATTTTATGAATATAATTGTAATTTTTATTAAGGTTTGAAAGCCATTTTTTGTCAAAACCCGTGAATTTTCGATAAATGTCGGTTTTTATTTTAAAAGTGAAAATTAACATATTTAGAAAATTATTTAGATAAAATAAATGTTATTTCTGGAATCAGGACATCAAAATTATCCAACGGTGGACTTTTCATAATTTTCTGAGACAGTTGAATTTTTGGGTAAAAATTAAATACCGTTTAAATATATAATGTGTTTTATGACATCATAATGACCCAATAATGATGAAATAAAATACTATAAGCTTTATGTTCGGACAATATATGTTTTACCATTAAAATAATGTGATTTTGGGTTTTTTTGACTTATTTTACGAGGCATTAATGGACCCCTCAGGACTTATTAAACATCTTGTCTTTTTAAATTATTTTCCATGGGAGTGTGACTCACCTCCACATAAGCAACCCCATTATTTTAAGAAGTTCGGACTTTGGTATTATAAAATATTGTTTTCATATCCCCTTTTCCAAAAAACATGGGCAAAAACCATGAGCTGATTTGTGGTTTGGATTAGTTTAATGTAAGGGGTCCCAAACCTAAATAATAAAGAATTCACTCACCTTTTCTATATAAACCCACCCAAGATCCCACTTCCTCCTCACTCAAAGCCTTTGGAGTCCATCCAACCTCTGAATTAATCTCTCTAGAATCCTCACAAGGTTCCCCAATCTCCCAATAAGCTTCTCTCAAGCCTCTATCAAGCCTTTGGAAGCACACTTCCAAGTAAGGGTTTTTCTTCCTTTCACTTTTTTGTCCAATTTTCTTAGTATTGTTATGCCCTTTTAATTTCAATTATAAATGTTGGGGTATGGTTTAGAACCTCCCCCATACTACCCCCTTATTTTTTTAATGATTGGAGACCCCTTTCTCTCTCATTAAATACCTCTCATGTACACCCGTTACTATGCCGAAATTCCGAAAGAAACTTCTCTCTCCTCATTTACATCACTATTGAAAATCCACTACTATATAAAAGCCCATTAGCGACCGCCATTGGCGGTCGCTAAAGGGCTTTAGCGGCCGCGCAGCGACCGCCAATGGCGGTCGCTGTTGCCTCGTCGCTAGAGGCCTTTAGCGACCGCCAATGGCGGTCGCTAGAGGCCTTTAGCGACCGCCAATGGCGGTCGCTATAGGTGCCCCGCAGGTCGGCCTTCAGCGACCGCCTGGCGGTCGCTGAAGGCCCTCTGCCCAGTCCCCTATAGCGACCGCCATTGGCGGTCGCTATTCTAAAAAAAAAAATTTTTTTAAAAAATTTTTATTGAATTGAATATAAATATATATATATATATATAATATATTTTAAATGTTTTAATATATATTTAATATATATATAATATCAAATCATTGTGCTATAATATATATATACTATTAAATACAATATTTTAAATACAAATCATTGTGCTATAATATATATATACTATTAAATATAATATTTTAAATACAAATCATTGTGCTATAAATATATATATATATATACTATTAAATACAATATTTTAAATATATATATATATACTATTAAATACAATATTTTAAATATATATATATATATATATAATATATTTTAAATGTTTTAATATATATTTAATATATATTTAATATATATATAATATCAACTCATTGTGCTATAATAATTTAAAAACTTCGATTCAAGAAATAATCTCATTTCAGGTCGTTCGGAGCACGTTTGCTCCGAATCGGACCGCCGCACGCCGTTTTGGTGTTTAACGGCGCCGGAAACGCGTTTCCGGCCGCCGCGGTCGCACGGCACCTCCGAATGAGGTGCCGTCTGGCCGACCATTTCACAATTGACGCCCCGGATGTTGTCGTACGGTTTCGTGGCATTCGGAGGTCGTTCGGGTGGTTTTGACCCCCCAACACGCCATTTCAGCGCGCGCCGCGCTGCTGAAAACGACACAATCGGGCGTGCCGCGCGCACCGCACGTCCGATGGACGTGCGGCCTCCTCCTGCATCTCAGGAATAATATTCCTCTCGTCCCCGTGCGGTTTCAGGTCATTCGGAGCACGTTTGCTCCGAATCGGACCGCCGCACGCCGTTTTGGTGTTTAACGACGCCGGAAACGCGTTTCCGGCCGCCGCGGTCGCACGGCACCTTCGAATGAGGTTCCGTCTGGCCGACCATTTCAAATTTGACGCCCCGGATGTTGTCGTACGGTTTCGTGGCATTCGGAGGTCGTTCGGGTGGTTTTGACCCCCCAACGCGCCATTTCAGCGCGCGCCGCGCTTCTGAAAACGACACAATCGGGCGTGCCGCGCGCACCGCACGTCCGATGGACGTGCGGCCTCCTCCTGCATCTCAGGAATAATATTCCTCTCGTCCCCGTGCGGTTTCAGGTCGTTCGGAGCACGTTTGCTCCGAATCGGACCGCCGCACGCCGTTTTGGTGTTTAACGGCGCCGGAAACGCGTTTCCGGCCGCCACGGTCGCACGGCACCTCCGAATGAGGTGCCGTCTGGCCGACCATTTCACAATTGACGCCCCGGATGTTGTCGTACGGTTTCGTGGCATTCGGAGGTCGTTCGGGTGGTTTTGACCCCCCAACGCGCCATTTCAGCGCGCGCCGCGCTGCTGAAAACGACACAATCGGGCGTGCCGCGCGCACCGCACGTCCGATGGACGTGCGGCCTCCTCCTGCATCTCAGGAATAATATTCCTCTCGTCCCCGTGCGGTTTCAGGTCGTTCGGAGCACGTTTGCTCCGAATCGGACCGCCGCACGCCGTTTTGGTGTTTAACGGCGACGGAAACGCGTTTCCGGCCGCCGCGGTCGCACGGCACCTCCGAATGAGGTGCCGTCTAGCCGAACATTTCACAATTGACGCCCCGGATGTTGTCGTACGGTTTCGTGGCATTCGGAGGTCGTTCGTGTGGTTTTGACCCCCCAACGCGCCATTTCAGCGCGCGCCGCGCTGCTGAAAACGACACAATCGGGCGTGCCGCGCGCACCGCACGTCCGATGGACGTGCGGCCTCCTCCTGCATCTCAGGAATAATATTCCTCTCGTCCCCGTGCGGTTTCAGGTCGTTCGGAGCACGTTTGCTCCGAATCGGACCGCCGCACGCCGTTTTGGTGTTTAACGGCGCCGGAAACGCGTTTCCGGCCTCCGCGGTCGCACGGCACCTCCGAATGAGGTTCCGTCTGGCCGACCATTTCAAATTTGACGCCCCGGATGTTGTCGTACGGTTTCGTGGCATTCGGAGGTCGTTCGGGTGGTTTTGACACCCCAACGCGCCATTTCAGCGCGCGCCGCGCTGCTGAAAACGACACAATCGGGCGTGCCGCGCGCACCGCACGTCCGATGGACGTGCGGCCTCCTCCTGCATCTCAGGAATAATATTCCTCTCGTCCCCGTGCGGTTTCAGGTCGTTCGGAGCACGTTTTCTCCGAATCGGACCGCCGCACGCCGTTTTGGTGTTTAACGGCGCCGGAAACGCGTTTCCGGCCGCCGCGGTCGCACGGCACCTCCGAATGAGGTGCCGTCTGGCCGACCATTTTACAATTGACGCCCCGGATGTTGTCGTACGGTTTCGTGGCATTCGGAGGTCGTTCGTGTGGTTTTGACCCCCCAACGCGCCATTTCAGCGCGCGCCGCGCTGCTGAAAACGACACAATCGGGCGTGCCGCGCGCACCGCACGTCCGATGGACGTGCGGCCTCCTCCTGCATCTCAGGAATAATATTCCTCTCGTCCCCGTGCGGTTTCAGGTCGTTCGGAGCACGTTTGCTCCGAATCGGACCGCCGCACGCCGTTTTGGTGTTTAACGGCGCCGGAAACGCGTTTCCGGCCGCCGCGGTCGCACGGCACCTCCGAATGAGGTGCCGTCTGGCCGACCATTTCAAATTTGACGCCCCGGATGTTGTCGTACGGTTTCGTGGCATTCGGAGGTCGTTCGGGTGGTTTTGACCCCCCAACGCGCCATTTCAGCGCGCGCCGCGCTGCTGAAAACGACACAATCGGGCGTGTCGCGCGCACCGCACGTCCGATAGACGTGCGGCCTCCTCCTGCATCTCAGGAATAATATTCCTCTCGTCCCCGTGCGGTTTCAGGTCGTTCGGAGCACGTTTGCTCCGAATCGGACCGCCGCACGCCGTTTTGGTGTTTAACGGCGCCGGAAACGCGTTTCCGGCCGCCGCGGTCGCACGGCACCTTCGAATGAGGTGCCGTCTGGCCGACCATTTCACAATTGACGCCCCGGATGTTGTCGTACGGTTTCGTGGCATTCGGAGGTCGTTCGGGTGGTTTTGACCCCCCAACGCGCCATTTCAGCGCGCGCCGCGCTGCTGAAAACGACACAATCGGGCGTGCCGCGCGCACCGCACGTCCGATGGACGTGCGGCCTCCTCCTGCATCTCAGGAATAATATTCCTCTCGTCCCCGTGCGGTTTCAGGTCGTTCGGAGCACGTTTGCTCCGAATCGGACCGCCGCACGCCGTTTTGGTGTTTAACAGCGACGGAAACGCGTTTCCGGCCGCCGCGGTCGCACGGCACCTCCGAATGAGGTGCTGTCTGGCCGAACATTTCACAATTGACGCCCCGGATGTTTTCGTACGGTTTCGTGGCATTCGGAGGTCGTTCGTGTGGTTTTGACCCCCCAACGCGCCATTTCAGCGCGCGCCGCGCTGCTGAAAACGACAAAATCGGGCGTGCCGCGCGCACCGCACGTCCGATGGACGTGCGGCCTCCTCCTGCATCTCAGGAATAATATTCCTCTCGTCCCCGTGCGGTTTCAGGTCGTTCGGAGCACGTTTGCTCCGAATCGGACCGCCGCACGCCGTTTTGGTGTTTAACGGCGCCGGAAACGCGTTTCCGGCCGCCGCGGTCGCACGTCACCTCCGAATGAGGTGCCGTCTGGCCGACCATTTCACATTTGACGCCCCGGATGTTGTCGTACGGTTTCGTGGCATTTGGAGGTCGTTCGGGTGGTTTTGACCCCCCAACGCGCCATTTCAGCGCGCGCCGCGCTGCTGAAAACGACACAATCGGGCGTGCCGCGCGCACCGCACGTCCGATGGACGTGCGGCCTCCTCCTGCATCTCAGGAATAATATTCCTCTCGTCCCCGTGCGGTTTCAGGTCGTTCGGAGCACGTTTGCTCCGAATCGGACCGCCGCACGCCGTTTTGGTGTTTAACGGCGCCGGAAACGCGTTTCCGGCCGCCTCGGTCGCACGGCACCTCCGAATGAGGTGCCGTCTGGCCGACCATTTCACAATTGACGCCCCGGATGTTTTCGTACGGTTTCGTGGCATTCGGAGGTCGTTCGGGTGGTTTTGACCCCCCAACGCGCCATTTCAGCGCGCGCCGCGCTGCTGAAAACGACACAATCGGGCGTGCCGCGCGCACCGCACGTCCGATGGACGTGCGGCCTCCTCCTGCATCTCAGGAATAATATTCCTCTCGTCCCCGTGCGGTTTCAGGTCGTTCGGAGCACGTTTGCTCCGAATCGGACCGCCGCACGCCGTTTTGGTGTTTAACGGTGCCGGAAACGCGTTTCCCGCCGCCGCGGTCGCACGGCACCTCCGAATGAGGTACCGTCTGGCCGACCATTTCACAATTGACGCCCCGGATGTTGTCGTACGGTTTCGTGGCATTCGGAGGTCGTTCGGGTGGTTTTGACCCCCCAACGCGCCATTTCAGCGCGCGCCGCGCTGCTGAAAACGACACAATCGGGCGTGCCGCGCGCACCGCACGTCCGATGGACGTGCGGCCTCCTTTTGCATCTCAGGAATAATATTCCTCTCGTCCCCGTGCGGTTTCAGGTCGTTCGGAGCACGTTTGCTCCGAATCGGACCGCCGCACGCCGTTTTGGTGTTTAACGGCGACGGAAACGCGTTTCCGGCCGCCGCGGTCGCACGGAACCTCCGAATGAGGTGCCGTCTGGCCGACCATTTCACAATTGACGCCCCGGATGTTTTCGTACGGTTTCGTGGCATTCGGAGGTCGTTCGGGTGGTTTTGACCCCCCAACGCGCCATTTCAGCGCGCGCCGCGCTGCTGAAAACGACACAATCGGGCGTGCCGCGCGCACCGCACGTCCGATGGACGTGCGGCCTCCTCCTGCATCTCAGGAATAATATTCCTCTCGTCCCCGTGCGGTTTCAGGTCGTTCGGAGCACGTTTGCTCCGAATCGGACCGCCGCACGCCGTTTTGGTGTTTAACGGCGCCGGAAACGCGTTTCCGGCCGCCGCGGTCGCACGGCACCTCCGAATGAGGTGCCGTCTGGCCGACCATTTCACATTTGACGCCCCGGATGTTGTCGTACGGTTTCGTGGCATTCGGAGGTCGTTCGGGTGGTTTTGACCCCCCAACGCGTCATTTCAGCGCGCGTCGCGCTGCTGAAAACGACACAATCGGGCGTGCCGCGCGCACCGCACGTCCGATGGACGTGCGGCCTCCTCCTGCATCTCAGGAATAATATTCATCTCGTCCCCGTGCGGTTTCAGGTCGTTCGGAGCACGTTTGCTCCGAATCGGACCGCCGCACGCCGTTTTGGTGTTTAACGGCGCCGGAAACGCGTTTCCGGCCGCCGCGGTCGCACGGCACCTCCGAATGAGGTGCCGTCTGGCCGACCATTTCACAATTGACGCCCCGGATGTTGTCGTACGGTTTCGTGGCATTCGAGGGTGCGGGGGGCTGTACGGGGGTGGCGGGGGGCTGTACGGGGGTGGCGGGGGGCTGTACGGGGGTGGCGGGGGGCTGTACGGGGGTTCGGGGGGCTGTACGGGGGTGCGGGGGGGCTGTACGGGGGTGGCGGGGGCCTGTACGGGGGTGGCGGGGGCCTGTACGGGGGTGGCGGGGGCCTGTACGGGGGTGGCGGGGGCAGTACGGAGGTGCGGGGGGTGTACGGGGGTGCGGGGGGGCTGTACGGGGGTGCGGGGGGCTGTACCGGGGTGCGGGGGGGGGGGGGCTGTACGGGGGTGCGGGGGGCTGTACGGGGGTGGCGGGGGGCTGTACGGGGGTGCGGGGGGCTGTACGGGGGTGCGGGGGGCTGTACGGGGGTGGCGGGGGGCTGTACGGGGGTGCGGGGGGGCTGTACGGGGGTGCGGGGGCCTGTGCGGGGGTGGCGGGGGCCTGTACGGGGGTGGCGGGGGCAGTACGGGGGTGCGGGGGGCTGTACGGGGGTGCGGGGGGGCTGTACGGGGGTGCGGGGGGGCTGTACGGGGGTGCGGGGGCCTGTGCGGGGGTGGCGGGGGCCTGTACGGGGGTGGCGGGGGCAGTACGGGGGTGCGGGGGGCTGTACGGGGGTGCGGGGGGGCTGTACGGGGGTGCGGGGGGCTGTACGGGGGTGCGTGGGGGGCTGTACGGGGGTGCGGGGGGGCTGTACGGGGGTGCGGGGGGCTGTACGGGGGTGCGGGGGGGCTGTACGGGGGTGCGGGGGCCTGTGCGGGGGTGGCGGGGGCCTGTACGGGGGTGGCGGGGGCAGTACGGGGGTGCGGGGGGCTGTACGGGGGTGCGGGGGTGCTGTACGGGGGTGCGGGGGGGCTGTACGGGGGTGCGGGGGCCTGTGCGGGGGTGGCGGGGGCCTGTACGGGGGTGGTGGGGGCAGTACGGGGGTGCGGGGGGCTGTACGGGGGTGCGGGGGGGCTGTACTGGGGTGCGGGGGGCTGTACGGGGGTGCGTGGGGGGCTGTACGGGGGTGCGGGGGGGCTGTACGGGGGTGCGGGGGGCTGTACGGGGGTGCGGGGGGCTGTACGGGGGTGCGGGGGCCTGTGCGGGGGTGGCGGGGGCCTGTACGGGGGTGGCGGGGGCAGTACGGGGGTGCGGGGGGCTGTACGGGGGTGCGGGGGTGCTGTACGGGGGTGCGGGGGGGCTGTACGGGGGTGCGGGGGCCTGTGCGGGGGTGGCGGGGGCCTGTACGGGGGTGGCGGGGGCAGTACGGGGGTGCGGGGGGCTGTACGGGGGTGCGGGGGGGCTGTACGGGGGTGCGGGGGGCTGTACGGGGGTGCGTGGGGGGCTGTACGGGGGTGCGGGGGGGCTGTACGGGGGTGCGGGGGGCTGTACGGGGGTGCGCGGGGGGCTGTACGGGGGTGCGGGGGGCTGTACGGGGGTGCGCGGGTGGCTGTACGGGGGTGCGGGGGGCTGTACGGCGGTGCGGGGGGCTCTCCGGGGGTGCAAAGGTCATCCCATTGATTACAAAAGTGAAAAATAAAAGTGATAACATCTAATTAATACATATTTCTTTTATCGATACCATACAAAAATTTATAAAAAATATATTGGATAATACATAATCTATAATATCAGATTTATTGATCTGTTGGAATTAGTTCGACTTTTTCAAATGTAGAATCATTTAAGATTATCTGATCAAAAACTCAATATGTGTATAAAATATTTAAAAGACCGCCATGGATGGTAATAATGCATTACTTAAATGAATAAATAAAGTACATCAATGTCAACCCTACCAGTAAAAACAAAAAACATATCTCGTGAATATATGGTGCGTCACGCGTTGCCATCACTGTTACCTCCTTCTGGTGGACCAGGTGCCTACAACAAATAAACATTATAAATATTTTAATAACAAAAATAATTTAAATTAAATAAATAAATACAGTATATACCTGCGTCGTTTGATCCCCTGTACCATCAGCTCGACGCACATATTCCCGCAGTGCTCTTACCTCAGCTGTCAATTGCGCATTTGTCTCCTCGGAAGCGCGCAGCCGTGCCTCAAAATCTGACATCTGCTGTGTCATATGAGCAACAGCAGGACCGACAACCGCAGCGCGTGACACTACAGAACGAGGAATCCCTGCTCCATAGGTCAAACTATAGCCATGCCCGTCCCGACCAATAATGCGATGAAAGATCTCATCCCGTCGCATGGGAAGCTGTCGCTGGTCCTCTGGCAGATGTTCTAACTCAGCTTCAAATTGATCCTGTGAAATATTTAAATATATATAAATATATATATGTTAATATAAAGATTTATGTAATTATTGGTAAGTACAGACACTTACTATCGATGCTGCAACCTCTGGATCATTGCGATCACGAGTCCTTATCCACACCGACATTTTATCAGTTGCTGCACCTTGCCCTCGCAACTGTATATTAAAAGAATATAAACACAAAACCATATTAATTAATTAATTAAAAAGTGAATAATATATACCTCATGTCGGATCTGAGACACGTGACGAGTCCCGAGCCTGTGAGCTGGTCCCTGCAACGCTCGATTCTCCGAATGGCGTGTTGACACCTCCTACATTCAATTCATTCAAATTTCAAACAAATCACATATTCTTGAAAATATATATACAGCAAAATAATTAATATACAAACCGCAACACCCTCAGTAGACCAATATGCAACCAAGTCACGCCACTGAGCTGGGAGGACACCTCTCGGGACTTTTTCCAAAATGTCAGGGGCACCCACATTTGGTACCCAGTGGTCCCTCTTCACTTTGCCTTTATAATCTTTCCACAGCTTACGGCATTTGCTCATACACACGGGCCGAAACTCTTCAGGGCATACTTTCAAATTTTGCTATAATGAAAATAATCAAACATATTAGTATTATTTATAAATAGAAAATAAAGTAAAATTATTTTCTTACCTGAACCTCCCTCCATAGACGATCTAATGTGTCCTGAGGGATAGAAGCCCAATCACGCGTGGTCAATGGAAATCGATGTGGGTCACGTATGATATGACCCAGCTGACGAATAAATGCCGGGGCATTCGGTCCCACGGGATGAAATACCTCATCAAATGAAACATCTATCGTCGTGTCGGAATTCCATGCTAATATGCCACGACCAGGGCCTCTCCTGCGAGAGGAAGAAGCAGCCGAGTCTGATCCTGTTGAAAACAATTTTATATATAAATTGACAAATGTTATATTTATATATATATATATATGTTAATTACATAAATAATATAGATAATGACTGTCAAACATACCTCGACCCTGAGACGTAGATTCCTCAGATGGATGATGTGGATTTTCTGCCTCTTCCCCTGACATGTCTGCAATCATACAAAATATCAGTAATGAGTCCAAAGTGTTTAAAAGATAAATTGGATTGTTCTTAATAAATCAAACTTGTACAACTGTTAATCAAACAAAAAATGGATTGAATAATTAGTTGTGAATGAATTTTAAAAAATCAGAAAGTTAATCAACCTAAATATTTATGACTGAATTAACTTACAAAAGTGAGGATTAAAACTTATAAGGATTTATAAAATGATTAGATAATTTATGATATCCTAGGACATTCTACTGAATAGCGGGAAAACAATTATACCTTTCATTAAGCATGCAAATCGACCGTTTCTCCTTCAACAGCCGCTCTGACCCAATAAATATCTTCTTCACGTTGAACTACGGTATGTTGATCAAGTTGTTGGTAAACAAACGGAACAGTCTCGGGTTCATCTTCTTCAAATAAAAACACTCCTCGCCGAGACATTTTGACAACAACTTGCCAACTTGGATCCGAAGGCAAAGTAACGAAGAATACTTGTTCCGCTTGTGATGTCAAGATGAAAGGTTCATTCTCAACTCGTTCATTATTTCTGTATAACATGTAGTTAAAATTCACCAATGAAAACTGATATTGATCGACTTTACATCCACGCACTGGATCAACCCAATTACACTTTAACAATATGTACTTCAAACCGTGTGTGTATACAACTTCAATGATGTCTATCAATTGACCATAGTAATAACCAGAATCGACAAAGGGACAACCGATTCCACTGTTTTGTGTTGCTCGTTTGTCATCAACATCTTTAATGCGAAATCGAAAACCATTAGCATCAATAGCTTTATAACGACAAGCGGTTATAGATGGACCCTCAGCCAGTTGGATAAATACTTCAGGTAACGTGGGGTCCCCTAACTCCCTCAGCTTACGAACCTACATAATTTATAAAAATCAATACTGATATATGCAGAAAGAATTAGTTTAATACTTCACTCATAATGAAAATCAATTTATACATACATAATCCTTGAACCAATCATGAAATGCCGCATAATGAGATTGTTGAATTTGCAACTCAGTCGCACGATGCATCTCTTCTTTTATCTCATTAATGTGTTTCCTGCAAATGATTACGCGATGTTTAAAAGATCAACTTATGCAAACAAAACATGTAAAAGTTATACAAGCACATTGATAAGATACTTACTGCATTAATGGTGCAACTGATGGAGTATTGAACAAGATATATCGATGTGCTTGTATCCACTCGATGTTGTCCATATCAAATGTGGTTCCTTCTCCAACTGGACCATCATGAATCCGAGAGGGCTTATCTAATTTTGTTTCAACATCCGTAAGATATTCTGCACAAAAGGTAGTACACTCGTCCATCAAATAACCATTGGCTATTGATGCCTCTGGACGAGCTCTGTTGCGTACAAATCTTTTCAATGTACTCAAATACCGTTCAATAGGATACATCCACCTGAATTGCACTGGACCAGCAGCCATTACTTCATCAGTTAGGTGCACTGTTAAGTGGACCATAACATCAAAAAATGAGGGGGGGAAAAGTTTCTCAAAGTGACAAAGCGTAAGTACAATTCGGTCCTGCAAACTTTTTAAATCACTCATTCGTTGATTTCTTAAACAAAGCTGTCTAAAAAAATTACTCATCTCAATCAAGGGCTGAACAACATTGGGGGATAAACAATCACAAATTGCGATTGGAATCAACTGCTGAAGTAATATGTGATTGTCATGACTTTTCAACCCTTGCAATGTCTTGCTCGTCAGATTCACACACTTTGAAATATTAGAAGAGTAACCATCAGGCACCTTGACCATCTTCAAAATGGAAAGAAATGTCTCTTTCTCCTCTGTAGTCATCGAATACTGTGCAGCAGGCATATATACCTTGTTTCCCTCAGCTAACTGTAAATGCAACTGTTTCCTTAAACCCATTTCTTCCAAATCACGGCGTGCATTAACATGGTCCTTTGACTTTCCAATGACACCTAAAATGGTCCACAATATGTTATCACAAACATTTTTTTCAATGTGCATGACATCCAAATTATGCCTCAACATGTTAGTTTTCCAATACGGAAGACTATAAAAAATACTTTTCTTTTTCCAATTGTGATTGCGCTGCCTACCCGCAGCACGAATATTACGTACTGGAGGAGCCACCAAATCCTGAATTTCATATACCGTGCGGATGTTTTCTTCCTCAATCTGCGATAACATTTCGACTCCTGTCATGATCTTTGGTGCTGGGCTGAACTCTCTAGAACCATCAAATGCCACTCTGTCCTTTCTGAACCTGTGCTGGGGAGGGAGAAAACGCCTGTGACCCATGTATGCCCATTTTTTGGAATGTTTAAGCCATACAGATTTTTTACTTTTATTGCAACAAGGGCAAGCAAATTCCCCTTTCGTACTCCAGCCTGATAAATTTGCATAAGCTGGGAAGTCATTGATTGTCCACAATAAAGCTGCATGCAGTTTGAACATTTCATTCGTTTCGCAGTCATAAGTCATCACACCATCGCCCCAAAATTCATTCAACTCATCAATCAATGGCTGAAGGTAAACATCAATCTTATCCCCCGGACTTTTAGGTCCATCAATAAGAGTGGAAAGTAATATAAATTGTTGCTTCATACAAAGCCACGGAGGAAGATTATATGGAACCAACACCACGGGCCATGTGCTATGAGTTGCACCAACCATAGACTTGAATGGATTGAAACCATCTGCTGCCAATCCCAATCGGACATTACGAACATCTTTAGCAAAGTCGGGATGTCTCTTATCAAAATCCTTCCATGCATGAGAGTCTGCCGGGTGGGTTAACATGTCACTTTCATGAACTCTTTCTGCATGCCATCTCATTAAATTAGAAACTTTAGATGACATAAAAAATCTTTTCAACCTCGGTTTAAGGGGAAAGTAACGCATTTGCTTTACGGCAATCGGTTTCCCCTGTATCGCAATCTGACTTTGATGAGTCTTATTTCCCCTGTTCTCTTTCCACCTGGAAGCGCCACAAACCGTACAGATATCCAAATGAGCAGTTTCATTTCTAAACAACATACAGTTGTTTGCACATGCATCTATAGTCTCATATGTAAAACCTAAGTTCTCTGTCAACTTACGAGCATAGTAATACGACTCAGGAATCTTAGCGTCGACAGGAAGAACTTTTTTCAATAAAACCAAAAGCATGTCGAATGATGTGTCTGACCAATTGTTCAAAGTCTTCAAATGCAACAACTCCACGATGAACGACAGTTTATTGTAAGAAGTACATCCAGGATATAATTCTGTTTTCGCATCATCAAGTACTTCATAAAACCTCCTCGAATCACGATCTGCACCAGAGCGAAGATTTATCTCACCGGTCTCAAGATTCTGGATGTCAATGCCTTCAGGATCAAACCCACGTACCATTTCAGTAAGCATTTCATGCATTGGATCAGTCATCCTTGCATCAACATCCATCTGAGCTGCATCTGTATTTTGACAACGAACATATTCTTCTCCATGACGAGTCCAACTCTTATAATTTTTCAGAAATCCATTAAAGAAAAGGTGCTCCCTCACAGTATCTCGTGTGAATTGATATCTGTTAGCACATTTTCTACATGGACAACTAATATAGTCACTTTCAAATCCTCTCGTGAAGTCAATAAACTGCATAATGCCATTGAAATATTCTCTAGACGTTCGATTTGGAAGATCAATCCAACTCTTATCCATAATAATATCTGTATAACAAACATTTACACAATACTTATTACATTTACATTTTCAAATCAACTATATTCAAAATAAATATTAATCATTTGTTTATGAACCATTGATAAAATAATAATGTAACTGAAAGCTCATGTTACCTGATTGAGCTACAAACCTGAAAGGGAGGGGAGCCGAAGGCGGTGCTGCGAGGGAGAGGTGCAGCGAAGGGGAGCCGGAGCCAAAGGCGGTGCGGCAAGGGAGGAGACGGGCGGCGGCGGCGGCGGGGAGCTGGAGGAGAGGAGGCGGTGAGGGGACGGGGGACGGGCAGCGAGGGGGGGGGGTGTCCGGGGTCGGGGGGGCTGTCCGAGGTGCGGGGAGGGGTGTCCGGGGTGTCGGGGGCCTGTCAGGGGTGCGGGCAGGGGTGTTCGGGGTGCGGGGGTGTCCGAGGTGCGGGGGAGGGGGGGCTGTCTGGGGTGCAGGGGGGCTGTCGGGGGTGCGGGGTGGGGTGTCCGGGGTGCGGGGGGCCTGTCCGGGGTGCGGGGGGGCTGTCCGGGTTCGGAGGGGGGGTGTCCGAGTGCGGGGGGGGGGGGGGGGGGGGGGGGGCTGTCCGGGGTGCGGGGGGGCTGTCCGGGTTCGGAGGGGGGTGTCCGAGTGCAGGGGGGGCTGTCCGGGGTGCGGGGAGGCGTCCGGGGTGCGGGGGGCGGTCCGGAGTGCGCGGGGGGGGGGGGGTGCTGTCCGGGGTGCGGGGAGGCGTCCGGGGTGCGGGGGGCGGTCCGGAGTGCGCGGGGGGGTGCTGTCCGGGGTGCGGGGAGGCGTCCGGGGTGCGGGGGGCGGTCCGGAGTGCGCGCCGGGGGCTGTCCGGGGTGCGGGTGCTGTCCGGGGTGGGGGGGGAGGGCCGAGAGGCCGGAGGGCGGCGGCCGGAGGCCCGAAGGCGGAGGGCGGCGGCCGGAGGCCGGAAGGCAGGCGGCGGGGGAGGACGGGCGGCGGGGGAGGGCGGGCGGCGGGGGAGGGCGGGCGGCGGGGGAGGGCGGGCGGCGGGGGAGGGCGGGCGGCGGGGGAGGGCGGGCGGGAGGGGGAGGCCGGGAGGCGGGGGAGGCCGGGCGGCGGGGGAGGCCGGGCGGCGGGGGAGGCCGGGCGGCGGGGGAGGGGAGGGCGGCGCGAGGGAGGGCGGCGGGTTAGGGCGAGTCGAGAGGGCGCGGGGGGGGGGGGGGCGCAGAAACCCCCCGAATAATTTTAGGGAGGTTAGCGACCGCCATTGGCGGTCGCTAATGGTGGGCTATAGCGACCGCCAATGGCGGTCGCCCGAGTCAGGGGGCCTCCACTGCCCCCTTTTCTAGTAGTGATCAGGCCATTAGCGACCGCCATTGGCGGTCGCTAAAGGCCTCTAGCGGCCGCTCAGCGACCGCCATTGGCGGTCGCTGTTGCCTCGTCGCTAGAGGCTTTTAGCGACCGCCATTGGCGGTCGCTGTTGCCTCGTCGCTAGAGGCTTTTAGCGACCGCCAATGGCGGTCGCTGTAGAAGGCCGGCAGATCGGCCTTCAGCGACCACCAAGCGGTCGCTGAAGGCCCTCTGCCGGGCACCCTATAGCGACCGCCTATGGCGGTCGCTAGTATAAAAAAAAAATTATTGAATTGAATATATAAATATATATATATATATATATATATTCATATATATACTATTAAATACAATATTTTAAATATATATATATATATATAATATATTTTAAATGTTTTAATATATATATAATATATATATAATATCAAATCATTGTGCTATAATAATTTAAAAACTTCTATTCAAGAAATAATCTCATTTCAGGGATTTTGGAGCACGTTTGCTCCTAATGGGACCGTCGCACGCCGTTTTGGTGTTTTATGGCGCCGGAAACGCGTTTTCGGCCTCCGCGGTCAAACGGCACCTCCGAATGAGGTGCCGTCTGGTCGACCATTTCACAATTCACGTCCCGGATGTTTTCGTACGGTTTCGTGGCATTCGGAGGTCGTTCGGGTGGTTTTGACCCCCCAACGCGCCATTTCAGTGCGCGCCGCGCTGCTGAAATGGACACAATCGGACGTGCCGCGCGCACCGCACGTCCGATGGACGTGCGGCCTCCTCCTGCATCTCAGGAATAATATTTCTATCATTCACGTGCGGTTTCAGGTCGTTCGGAGCACGTTTGCTCCGAATGGGACCGTCGCACGCCGTTTTGGTGATTTATGGCGCCGGAAATGCGTTTCCGGCCGCCGCGGTCAAACGGCACCTCCGTATGAGGTTCCGTCTGGCCGACCATTTCACAATTCACGCCCCGGATGTTTTCGTACGGTTTCGTGGCATTCGGAGGTCGTTCGGGTGGTTTTGACCCCCCAACGCGCCATTTCAGCGCGCGCCGCGCTGCTGAAAAGGACACAATCGGACGTGCCGCGCGCACCGCACGTCCGATGGACGTGTCGCCTCCTCCTGCATCTTAGGAATAATATTTCTATCATTCTCGTGCGGTTTCAGGTCGTTCGGAGCACGTTTGCTCCGAATGGGACCGCCGCACGCCGGTTTTGGTGTTTTATGGCGCCGGAAACGCGCTTTCGGCCTCCGCGGTCAAACGGCACTTCCGAATGAGATGCCGTCTGGCCGACCATTTCACAATTCACGCCCCGGATGTTGTCGTACGGTTTCGTGGCATTCGGAGGTCGTTCGGGTGGTTTTGACCCCCCAACGCGTCATTTCAGCGCGCGCCGCACTGCTGAAAAGGACACAATCGGACGTGCCGCGCGCACCGCACGTCCGATGGACGTGCGGACTCCTCCTGCATCTCAGGAATAATATTTCTATCGTTCCCGTGCGGTTTCAGGTCGTTCGGAGCACGTTTGCTCCGAATGGGACCGTCGCACGCCGTTTTGGTGTTTTATGGCGCCAGAAACGCGTTTCCGACCGCCGCGGTTAAACGGCACCTCCGAATGAGGTGCCGTCTGGCCGACCATTTCACAATTCACACCCCAGATGTTGTTGTACGGTTTCGTGGAATTCGAAGGTCGTTCGGGTGGTTTTGACCCCCCAACGCGCCATTTCAGCGCGCGTCGCGCTGCTGAAAAGGACACAATCGGACGTGTCGCGCGCACCGCACGTCCGATGGACGTGCGGCCTCCTCCTTCATCTCAGAAATAATATTTCTATCGTTCCCGTGCGGTTTCAGGTCGTTCGGAGCACGTTTGCTCCGAATTGGACCGCCGCACGCCGTTTTGGTGTTTAATGGCGCCGGAAACGCGTTTCCGGCCGCCGCGGTCATACGGCACCTCCGAATGAGGTGCCGTCTGGCCGACCATTTCACAATTCAAGCCCCGGATGTTGTCGTACGGTTTCGTGGCATTCGGAGGTCGTTCAGGTGGTTTTGACCCCCCAACGCGCCATTTCAGCGCGCGCCGCGCTGCTGAAAAAAACACAATCGGACGTGCCGCCCGCACCGCACGTCCGATGGACCTGCGGCCTCCTCCTGCATCTCAGGAATAATATTTCTATCGTTCCCGTGCGGTTTCAGGTCGTTCGGAGCACGTTTGCTCCGAATTGGACCGCCGCACGCCGTTTTGGTGTTTTATGGCGCCGGAAACGCGTTTCCGGCCGCCGCGGTCACACGCCACCTCCGAATGAGGTGCCGTCTGGCCGACCATTTCACAATTCACGCCCCGGATGTTGTCTTACGGTTTCGTGGCATTCGGAGGTTGATCGGGTGGTTTGACCCCCCAACGCGCCATTTCAGCGCGCGTCGCGCTGCTGAAAAGGACACAATCGGATGTGTCGCGCGCACCGCACGTCCGATGGATGTGCGGCATCCTCCTGCATCTCAGGAATAATATTTCTATCGTTCCCGTGCGGTTTCAGGTCGCTCGGAGCACGTTTGCTCCGAATGGGACCGCCGCACGCCGTTTTGGTGTTTAATGGTGCCGGAAACGCGTTTCCGGCCGCCGCGGTCAAACGGCACCTCCGAATGAGGTGCCGTCTAGCCGACCATTTCACAATTCACGCCCCGGATGTTGTCGTACGGTTTCGTGGCATTCAGAGATCGTTCGGGTGGTTTTGACCCCCCAACGCGCCATTTCAGCGCGCGCCGCGCTGCTGAAAAGGACACAATCGGACGTGCCACGCGCACCGCACGTCCGATGGACGTGCGGCATCCTCCTGCATCTTAGGAATAATATTTCTATCGTTCCCGTGTGGTTTCAGGTCGTTCGGAGCACGTTTGCTCTGAATTGGACCGTCGCACGCCGTTTTGGTGTTTTATGGCGCCGGAAACGCGTTTCCGGCCGCCGCGGTCACACGGCACCTCCGAATGAGGTTCCTTCTGGCCGACCATTTTACAATTCACGCTCCGGATGTTGTCGTACGGTTTCGTGGCATTCGGAGGTCGTTCGGGTGGTTTTGACCCCCCAACGCACCATTTCAGCGCGCGCCGCGCTGCTGAAAAGGACACAATCGGACGTGCCGCGCGCACCGCACGTCCGATGGACGTGCGGCCTCCTCCAGCATCTCAGGAATAATATTTCTATCATTCCCGTGCGGTTTCAGGTCGTTCGGAGCACGTTTGCTCCGAATGGGACCGCCGCACGCCGTTTTGGTGTTTTATGGCGCCGGAAACGCGTTTCCGGCCGCCGCGGTCAAAAGGCACCTCCGAATGAGGTGCCGTCTGGCCGACCGTTTCACAATTCACGCCCCGGATGTTGTCGTATGGTTTCGTGGCATTCGCAGGTCGTTCGGGTGGTTTTGACCCCCCAAAGCGCCATTTCAGCGCGCGTCGCGCTGCTGAAAAGGACACAATCGGACGTGCCGCGCGCACCGCACGTCTGATTGACGTGCGGCCTCCTCCTGCATCTCAGGAATAATATTTCTATCGTTCCCGTGCGGTTTCAGGTCGTTCGGAGCACGTTTGCTCCGAATTGGACCGCCACACACCGTTTTGGTGTTTAATGGCGCCGGAAACGCGTTTCCGGCCGCCGCGGTCACACGGAACCTCCGAATGAGGTGCCGTCTGGCCGACCATTTCACAATTCACGCCTCGGATGTTGTCGTACGGTTTCCTGGCATTCGGAGGTCGTTCGGGTGGTTTTGACCCCCCAACGCGTCATTTCAGCGCGCGCCGCGCTGCTGAAAAGGATACAATCGGACGTGCCGCGCGCACCGCACGTCCGATGGACGTGCGGCCTCCTCCTGCATCTCAGGAATAATATTTCTATCATTCTCGTGCGGTTTCAGGTCGTTCGGAGCACGTTTGCTCCGAATTGGACCGCCGCACGCCGTTTTGGTGTTTTATGGCGCCGGAAACGCGTTTCCGGCCGCCGCGGTCACACGGCACCTCCGAATGAGGTGCCGTCTGTCCAACCATTTCACAATTCACGCCCCGGATGTTGTCGTACGGTTTCGTGGCATTCGGAGGTCGTTCGGGTGGTTTTGACCCCCCAACGCGCCATTTCAGCGCGCGCCGCGCTGCTGAAAAGGACACAATCGGACGTGCCGCGCGCACCGCACGTCCGATGGACGTGCGGCCTCCTCCTGCATCTCAGGAATAATATTTCTATCGTTCCCGTGCGGTTTCAGGTCGTTCGGAGCACGTTTGCTCCGAATGGGACTGCCGCACGCCGTTTTGGTGTTTTATGGCGCCGGAAACGCGTTTCCGGCCGCCGCGGTCAAACGGCACCTCCGAATGAGGTGCCGTCTGGCCGATCATTTCACAATTCACGCCCCGGATGTTTTTGTACGGTTTCGTGGCATTCGGAGGTCGTTCGGGTGATTTTGACCCCCCAACGCGCCATTTCAGCGCGCGCCGCGCTGCTGAAAAGGATACAATCGGACGTGCCGCGCGCACCGCACGTCCGATGGACGTGCGGCCTCCTCCTGCATCTCATGAATAATATTTCTATCGTTCCCGTGCGGTTTCAAGTCGTTCGGAGCACGTTTGCTTCGAATGGGACCGCCGCACGCCGTTTTAGTGTTTTATGGCGCCGGAAACGCGTTTTCGGCCGCCGCGGTCAAACGGCACCTCCGAATGAGGTTCCGTCTGGCTGACCATTTCAAAATTCACGCCCCGGATGTTGTCGTACGGTTTCGTGGCATTCGGAGGTCGTTCGGGTGGTTTTGACCCTCCAACGCGCCATTTCAGCGCGCGCCGCGCTGCTGAAAAGGACACAATCGGACGTGCCGCGCGCACCGCACGTCCGATGGACGTGCGGCCTCCTCCTGCATCTCAGGAATAATATTTCTATCGTTCCGGTGCGGTTTCAGGTCGTTCGGAGCACGTTTGCTCCGAATGGAACCGCCGCACGCCGTTTTGGTGTTTTATGGCGCCGGAAACGCGTTTCCGGCCTCCACGGTCAAACGGCACCTCCGAATGAGGTTCCGTCTGGCCGACCATTTCACAATTCACGCCCCGGATGTTGTCATACGGTTTCGTGGCATTCGGAGGTCGTTCGGGTGGTTTTGACCCCACAACGCGCCATTTCAGCGCGCGCCGCGCTGCTGAAAAGGACACAATCGGACGTGCCGCGCGCACCGCACGTCCGATGGACGTGCGGCCTCCTCCTGCATCTCAGGAATAATATTTCTATCGTTCCCGTGCGGTTTCAGGTCGTTCGGAGCACGTTTGCTCCGAATTGGACCGCCGCACGCCGTTTTGGTGTTTAATGGCGCCGGAAACGCGTTTCCAGCCGCCGCGGTCACACGGCACCTCCGAATGAGGTGTCGTCTGGCCGACCATTTCAAAATTCACGCCCCGGATGTTGTCGTATGGTTTCGTGGCATTCGGAGGTCGTTCGGGTGGTTTTGACCCCCCAACGCGCCATTTCAGCGCGCGCCGCGCTGCTGAAAAGGACACAATCGGACGTGCCGCGCGCACCGCACGTCCGATGGACGTGCGGCCTCCTCCTGCATCTCAGGAATAATATTTCTATCATTCCCGTGCGGTTTCAGGTCGTTCGGAGCACGTTTGCTCCGAATTGGACTGTCGCACGCCGTTTTGGTGTTTTATGGCGCCGGAAACGCGTTTCCGGCCGCCGCGGTCACACGGCACCTCCGAATGAGGTGTAGTCTGGCCGACCA